>OZ009952.1:24639118-25843285 GCA_963932025.1 Erebia epiphron | reverse complement strand
TGCCATTGACGATCGTATTGCCTATATTAGGTATGCTTATCTTATTCTGAGAGGAGATCCATAATAATCAGAAATGGGCCGGTGATGGGTAGAGAAGATGACAAATTAGATTTTATCACAGGTCTATCTACTCTCTACTAAATAATAATAAAAAGAGGAACTATATAACCGGTGCAGTCTCAATTAAACATTAAACAAAAACACAACAAAAAATTCTAGAGCTACAATGACATAGATTATAAAACAGTAATCAGCGACGCTTCGCTACGAGGCATGTTTGTTTCCAACGTGGTGTCGGACACCCCACTTGTAATTTGCGTTTTTGTCCGTTTTCACAAAAGTGTGGACTGGACCAATAACACCGCCATTTTCTTTGTGATCATTGTTGTCATGGTTGTGATCATTGTTGTGTTTGTGATCATTGTCGTGATTGTTATCATTCTCGTGATTGTTATCATCTTCTTCATCCTCGTAATAATCATAATCATGTTTAGGTCGCTCCGGTTTTGGTTTTGCTGGATGTCTGATGTATAGTTCCGGTCGAACTGGAAATAAAATGTTAACATTAAAATCTAAGTAGTTGCTTTGATATTGTTACGTAAAAGAGAGGATCGTTAGCTTTTATCTTTTTTAGATTTTTATCTAATTTACTAGCATATGTAAACATCATCAATGGTACATGTAATATTATAAAATATTGCGATTAAAGAGGAATTGCTGTATGAAGATCATTAATTGAGTATAGTCAAGGTTAAATTCAATAGCATCTTTGACATTTAATAGAAGACCCTTAGTGAATTGCTCCTAGATTAAGGTGTTTTATACAAGCGATGTACTCATTAGTCATTATGAATGATATGAAAAAAATTATACCTACAATTTATATCGAACAAGATGTTGCCCGCGACTTCGTCCGCGTGGATTAATTTTTTTTTAAATTCCCGTGTTTATGAATTAGTAGCCTCTTTACCAAATTTCTTCAAAAACGGTCGCAAATATTATGGGCCGTGGAAGCGTGGCAGACAGTATGGATACCTACTTGAAATAGCTGGGAAAGAGGAAAATCTAATGGCTTTCAGAATTTCGAATACATTTTCCAGATTAAAAAATATTTCCCTCTATGGTCTTTCTCCACGCTCATTATTTCTGAAGGTTAATGGACGTGCAAGTAAGTCCGAATCATAGAATTTAACTTTGGTAGATAAGTCCTAAACATCGTGTATATTTTAAGTATTGAAGATATTTGAATAAACTGTAAGGTTTTTCTCAAATTTAGGATGAGTTAAATTATCTCTTTAGTAGGCATTTCGTCGTCGTCTCAACCTATAGACTGATGGACGAAGGTCTCCTGCATGGATCGCCACAGAGCACGATCTTGTGCCGCTTGTTTCCAGCGGCTCCCAGCTTCTCGCTTGAGATCGTCTGTCCACCTAGTCATTAGGCATTTAGCAAGACGATCATGAGGACTTACTAGGGAGCCTATGAGGACGAGGTATGGGTGCAAATCTGGTGACTCGTATTTGAGGAGCTCTGGGAACTGGGTAGAAGGGAAACGACCACCCTGAAGCTGATAATGCCACGCTTGCGAAGATTATCTGAAAAAGAAAAGTTAAGATTTTAACTAACATAAGGAAATAGAATACCTGTCTTATTAGATATAGTGAATTAGTAATGAATGTTCCCCGGGCTAAATATGTGTATTTAAGCCAATAATCAATAAACCATGATTTTACAACGGACTTTTGCAGACCTATACAGCTCGTATATGTGTTACTTGTAGACAATATAGCTTGTACAATAAGTACATAGCTGTTCAACAAGTAGAGGCTTTTGCTGAATGCATTCTAGACGTTTCTATAGTGGAAACTTCTTCCACTAATTGTTTTCTTTTAAAAAAATTCAAAATATATTAAGGAATAATTTACGGGACGTTTTACTAAATAAGCTATAAGAATGCCTATTTAGTTATGAAAAGCTACTATGAAGAACTGGCGTAACACGCTTGTTTAAAGTAAATTAAAAATTTCTCTTTCATTTTATACGTTTACATATCACGTCTGTGTCACGCTGATGCACCGCATCGTGCAACTTAATTGTATCATTAAAATGCATCACTTGACTGTTTCCTGAAGTTACGTAAAAAATAAGAAAAACAAGAACAAAGCTTTTTAAATAAAGATTCATTAAATACATGTCAGTACATAAATAGTGAATTATTATTAATAGAATCGGTGTAAAGTATAATATAATGTACCTATATATCTAATAAAATGTAATGTAATGTAAAATGTAATAAATTTTAGGTAACCACTTAGTCGCTAGATCTTCTTCTTCTGCTTTTACAGGCAACTTTTTTTCACGAAAATGTTTCGTTAACAAGTGAATATAATTAAAATTATTAATAAATTCGACTGCTCTGCCGTAGCCCGTAACTATCTACTACGTAACGATACCACAGTCATTAATAACCTACCTATGGAATCTTATTCACATTTTTATTAAATGATATTTTTTGGGAATCACTGGATAATGAACTATGGTATTATACATTTTAGGAATCTACTCATCATTTTCTAGATGATTAGTATATAGTTAAACTTATTATCGAAAAAAAAACTTTAGTCTTTAATGCGGGACCATGGTTACCCCAACAATTTTTTTTAAATTTTACTGGCCTATGTCACCCGGAATAAGCATACATACATACATGCATACATACATACATACATACATACATACATACATACATACATACATACATACATACATACATACATACATACATACATACATACATACATACATACATACATACATACATACATACATACATACATACATACATACATACATAGGATGAACCATGAAAATAATATACTCATTTTTTCAGGCAGTCGTATAAAAAAATATCGTTCCTACAGGTAAACCTAGTACTTAGTACTTACCTATAACCTCTTTGAGACTTTTGGTGGTTGATCTCCTTGGATACTTACTTGGCAATGTGTTTCCCAAATATTTTGTGCTGGCGGTTCGACTAGCCTTGGCAGGTGACATTAAAAAAAAAAAAATTGCGCTGGACTGCAATCTCACTCTGAATTCAGGGCGCAATTATTGACTTGAAGATTTTAAAACCATTGAACTAAATAAAATTCTATTTCATTTTCTTCTTCTCTGTTCTTTGGTCTACAATAATAATCTGGATAGTCTCGTTGTAGTTTTGTGATTTGTTGTATATCATCGATAACATGCTTAGTTATAATATCATAAATTTTATTACCTACAGTAATAGTAGCACTGCTCTATAATAGGCATGATGACTGATTTTGAAAAATGGTCAGATTATGTTCGGAAGTTTCTACTATTTCGAAAAAATATCTTATTTCAGCAGAAAAATAAGGTTTGGTAGATACAATTGGCATTTGAAATTTAAATTTTAAATTTCACGCCAAAACGTTCGGCGGTGTCATGGCGTCGTTTGTGACGTCACTATTGTTTTTACTAATGTACTCTGTGCAGTGTGCAGTAAACAATAGAGTGATTGTCAAAGCTCGAAAACAAACAATTGTGACGTCATTCGCTTCTTGGTGTTTTATCCAATATGGCGGATTGCTGTATTTTATAGTTTTATTATATCAAAATAAATAGCGATCTCACTCGAAATAGAAAAATAAATACGTTTTTTATAATTGATGAATCCTATTTCATTAGATAAATTCATAATTTCATTGATTCTTAGTTACTGTCATCATGCCTATTCCGCCAATAACGTTTTGCGGCAACGATTAAGCCTTTGTAACTTACAGCTTGGTACCATCAGCAAATTCACTAAACTCATATGATTTTTCAGAAGTGTCTAAATTCTCTTCGTACTGTCTTTGGTTCTGTTTAATTTGTTGACAGTAGGTACTTTATTTGGAAGATAAAGTTGTGTGTACTTTACTTAAATAAAATTTTAAAATTAATGCTTCGACTCTGTCGCACGAATTTCGTATAATTTATTTTCAATCAGTGACACACAATTTAGGCTATTATAAGTAGTAGTCATAGATTTAAGATAGGATAAGCTTGCGTTTGAACTTTGACGACAATCATGCCAGAAGGAAAGTAAAATATTATCTTTTATTTTTTTAAACGAATGCATGAAAAAAGGAGTATATTGTTTTCAGGGTTCATGTATGTATGTATGTATGTATGCATGTATGTATGTATGTATGTATGTATGTATGTCAGTTTGTATATTCCACCATAACTTCTATACGCCTGAACCGATTTTGATAAATGAGGTATCGTTAGAATCCCTAGCTTATTCCGGGTGACAAGGGCTAGTAAAATTTAAAAAAAAGTTGATGGGGTGACCATGGTCCCGCATTAAAGACCAATGTTGAAAAAAAATATTCGAAAATAAGATTAACTATTTAATCATCATCAAGAAAATGATGAGTAGATTAATAGTAGATTATTCACCACGGGGGTAATGCGATGTATTATGTCACGGGCGCCGGGATAAATCCCAAGCGGAACGAGGGATTTTAGAGTAACTCCCGAGCGTAGCGAGGGTGTTGCATCTAGAATCCTGAGAGTAGCGCGGGAATTAGGGGCGCCCAAGATTAATACAGCATTACCCCTACGGTGAATACTCTACTTTTCACACCTCGCGATACAACCACTTCTTTCAGCTAGCGTGGCCTACTCGATTTGACAAACAAATGTCGTCAGTGCGAATCTAGTGGGCTACGGCTTCGGTTTTCGAAAATCGAGTTGGCCGCGCCTGCTGAGAACACATCCTGTTTACCGAAATTAGACTTTATGGATATAGCAATAAGAATTATGAATAAAACCTCTTTGGAATGAATAGAATTTCCTTCAGATCTTGCTTCAGATGCGCGATGATTCTAAATTCAAATCACATTAAAACCCTAGGGAATAATGGATTTCAGTACAGCATTATAACCCTAGGGATTTAATGTCTTACTTTAACCTTAGATAACAGGCCATGTAATAAGGCGTTGTTGAGCGAGTGGTGTGAAAAAATATATAACACTATAGTTCAATATCCAGTGATTCACAAAAAATATCATTTAATAAAAAACCGGCCAAGAGCGAGTCGGACTCGCGCACCGAGGGTTCCGTACTCAAGAAGTAGGTATAATTACCTTTGTTAATGAACCGCAAAACTAACTTTGTTTGTAGAGGTTTACTGTTAATATCAAAAAATTACGTTTGTTGTATGGGAGCCCCCCTTTAATATTTACTTTATTGATATTTAATTATTTATTTTGAAAGGTACTATACAAGTTAATATTCTGTGAAAATTTGAACCGTCTACCTGTTACCGTTTTTAATATTGAGCAAAAAAATACGAAAAAAACACGTTTATTGTATGGGGACCCCCCTTAATATATATATTTTTTTAATTTTTAGTATTTGTTGTTATAGCGGCAACGGAAATACATCATTTGTGAAAATTTCAGCTTTCTAGCTATCACGGTCTATGAGATACAGCCTGGAGACAGACAGACAGACAGCGGAGTCTTAGTAATAGGGTCCCGTTTTTACCCTTTGGGCACGGAACCCTAAAAATGTGAATAAGATTCCAAATGACTGTGGTAACGTTATTCGTTACGTAGTAGCAATGATAGCCGTACTTCCATTCGAGGGGGATTTTTTATTCCACGACTGCCCAAAAAAGAAGTGTTGTTTTCATGGTTCGTGTATGTATGTGACTTGCTGGAAGTAGTGATGCAGCCTAAGGTAGAGCGCGTTTGCTAAGAAGATACCTTATAGCTTGCACGAAACGACAATTCTATATACTCTATAGAGACAACGAATGGTATAATAGCTAGGCTGCAATTTTATACATTGTCCGTTCTTGAAACAACCGTAGTTATTCCCAATCGCACGGCCATTCCCCAGTTCAAAAACCGGATTGGAATTTGCGAAACGTCCCAAGTCACTCACGTTAAATTTAAAAAAACACTTACCAAAGTGTAGCAATCCATATTATCAGCCTTATTCGGGGCAGCAATGGCCGGCTTAAGGTCGAACGAGCTCTTTTAAAGTAGAAAGAATACTGATCACTTTCTATGCCGATTTTACGGTTTGACGCACCTCGCTCCGGTTCGAGTGATCTCTCAATAAATGACTTGTTTAAGATGACAATAAATCTACTACTTATTTATGAGTCAGTGTTACGAAATCGTCGAATTACGTTATTAAATAGTATTAAATAGTAGAGTTTCCCGGAAGTTAAGCTGACAGTGGCTTATGGTTATATTTATGGCATAGCAAAATCCTGTAAAAATTCCACTGCCAGCTTTCAAGTGGTGTGAAAAATTTACTCAGCGAAGTCTTCAATACAGAAATCAGACAAATGGTCCTGATCGACAGGTGTTCAAAGCTGGATCAGTGGCGTGCTTTTGACAAGGTATGCATACAGCATATCTATTAACTACCCTAGTACCTACCAGGTAGGGCAGACACTAAAAAACCGGCCAAGTGCGAGTCGGACTCGCGCAACGAGGGTTCCGTACAACATGTTTTTTTTAAATATTTGAGTTTATTGAATGAAAGGTAAATTGCGGTTTACGATTTATGACGTATTAAAAAAAAAACTACTGACTAGATCTCGTTCAAACCAATTTTCGGTGGAAGTTTGCATGGTAATGTACATCATATATTTTTTTTAGTTTTATCATTCTCTTATTTTAGAAGTTACAGGGGGGGGACACACATTTTACCACTTTGGAAGTGTCTCTCGCGCAAACTATTAAGTTTAGAAAAAAATGATAGTACAAACCTCAATATCATTTTTGAAGACCTATCCATAGATACCCCACACGTATGGGTTAGATGAAAAAAAAATTTTTGAGTTTCAGTTCCAAGTATGGGGAACCCCCAAAATTTATTGTTTGTTTTCTATTTTTGTAAGAAAATCTTAATGCGGTTCACAGAATACATCTACTTACCAAGTTTCAACAGTATAGTTCTTATAGTTTCGGAAAAAAGTGGCTGTGACATACGGACGGACAGACAGACAGACAGACATGACGAATCTATAAGGGTTCCGTTTTTGCCAAATTTGGCTACGGAACCCTAAAAAGGATCAACTCATTATTTAATACGTACAACAAAATAGGGTAATTTTTTGGGTATGCAGGGCTTTTATGAGTCCATGGAGGCCACACACCTGCTGAACATATTACCTAGGTACGGATTTCCAGCAGTAGGATATTCTTTTGCCGCACCTGTCTAGAATTAGTTACTCAATGTACCTAATTAATAATGTTATTTAATACAGTTATAAAGAAGTACAATAAAGAACGAAATGTAGAGTAAGCGACATTATTAAAAAGCGCTCATTCGGTTGCCTAATGAGATTATGAGATTATGTTATTCAATTGCAATTTTTTTTGCAACAACAACATTTTTATTATTTCAATTTACAACCCACATGATATATTATATTGATCAACTCTACGTATGAACTGTGGTGTACTTTTAGATTTTAGTACCGGCTTACCTTGGATTCCTATCTTGGTTCTGGAGACAGTAGTGTTAGGTGAGAAGTTTCATGCTGAGGAATATCTGCTTGCATGATACTTTGTCTGACAATGGGAGAAGATAGCGGCTAGCGGTGACAAGAAAGAAATAAAGCATTGCTGACTGCTTTACGAGTTGCCTAAGGATATTCGATTGCAGACACGAGTCTAGGGTTGCCACCCGTACTTTATAATAAAGTATTGTAGGTACGTTATTTCTGGTAATTATACTCTATACTTTATGAGAAAAATAAAGTACGCGAAAATACTTTATTTCGCATGATTTGATTTCTCTGGGATTAAAAAAAAGTTTGGTTGTAAGCATTTCTGCGTAAAACAGAACGTTATCGTTTGGTGCGAAATCTATAGGTCACCAGCGCCACTTGAACGCTTGTTGTTGATAATTATTTTTGAACGCAAACTACCCTCAAATGTCAACATTATCAATGGCATTGTCAAAACTTCTTATTTGTTTGTTTTGTGTAAAGCGGTTGGAATGCAAAGAATACGATTGATCGGTTTTATAAATTTACGTTACAGTAAATAATGGTCAAGGATAACTTCAGTAAACAAAGTACTTTGTGTACCTACAAAACGTAATTTTGATAGTGAAACGGATCAAATGGATAGTGAATATGTTACACCGCAAAAATGCGTCAAAAATGATACGATGAAACAGAAAAATGAACTAAAAATATTTATGTTTTTAAACATAATAATAAAGATAAAATAAATTGTACTTTATTTTTACACTATGTACTTTTTTTTCTTACGTTTAATAACCTATGTACTTTAATTGCAATAAAAAAGGTGGCTCACACGACGTCCTAGATTCAATTCCTAGGTTCCCAAAAACGTATTAGTTAGTATCGGGTTGCAATTTGCATTTATTGGATGCTGGAGATAACTTATCTTTTCAGCCAATCGCCAGCCCACTACTGAGCACGAGTTTTAAGCCATAGTCCACAACGCTGGTTAAGTGTGGATCAACAGATGGAGAAATAGACGGACATAATAACGTTCCTTTAGATTAACTTAACTTTAACTGCCTCGTTGGTCTAGTGGAACTGCCTCGTGGGTCTAGTGGTTAGCATGTCTCGGAGAGCACGTTAAGCCGTCGCTCCAGGTTATTATCACTAACATCATAATAGTCGTTAAAGCCCGCCAACCCGCATTGGAGCAGCGTGGTGGGTCTAAGCTCTAATTCCCTCTCTTTCATGAGAGTGGAGGCCTGTGCCCAGCAGTTAATGAGTTATAGTGGTGGTGGTGGTGGTAATGCGTGAGTGCAGTGGCTCAATTTCCATGACGCACTGTCCCGGCGTTAAAGACAGAGATACCATTTCCATTTAGAATCTTATTAGAATTCTGTGGGCATTACTTTCTAACGTAGGGGCTAATTCCATTTATAGACAGTATCATTAACTTGGTAGCAGGTAATACATATTTAGAATAAGGTGATATAAGATTAAATTGTTCTGCCTATTACGAAGCTACTACGGTCTATATTAATCTCGTATTCCTACCAATACAAAGTATAGTAGATAAATACCTAAAGGGAACACTCATGTCTCAACTGGAGGCAATATTATTGATATAGGTAGGTACACATAATTCAAATTAGATTCTTCAGGGAGGAAAAGGTGACTGACTGACTGATCTATCAACGCAAAGCTCAAACCACAGGACGGGTCGGGCTGTTGGCATACAGCTGATAGCTAAATATGACTTAAGCAATATATGCATCCGCTAAGATAGGATTTTTGAAAATTCATGTCCAACGGGAGTAAAAAAGGGGATTGGTGACGCGGACGAAATCGCGGGCGTTGAAGTTACCCCATCATCTGATACCTGCATTTTTAGGGTTCCGTAATAAATGTCGTTACTGCTGGTAGTGTCCAATTCTATCAATAGTTGCACCAATTCCGTGCAACTTTATTGCATTATTGTCATATTGAAGAAGAACTTAATATACCCGGTTGTTGTACCAATCACAATAATATAATTTGGATTAAACCTCTATTCTCTCTGATAGAAGTTAGAACTAGGTAGTAATTAGGGCTCCAATACCGGGATCCCGGTATTAGCCAATACCGGGATCCCGGGCTTTTTTCGTCCGTTTTCAATACCGGTATTAAATGTCTAATACCGGGATACCGGTATTGGTGACACTATTAACGAAACAGTGACTATTGCATATATGTATATTTCTTGGTACATGCCACTGTTTTTATTCGGCTAAGTTTAAAACTTGTATCTTAAAGTACGTGACTAATAAACATTGACCCTAAAATAAAAAATGTAAAGCTGATTTTTGGCACAAGTGTTCCTTGGGGTCTGAGAAGTACCCCACCCCCCGTCTCCCCAACCGAAGATTTTTGTAATTTTCTCAAAAAATATTAGTGCTAGAAAAAAACTTTCTATCGCGAAAATTATCTTCATTAAATTATCTACAAAATAATATCATAGTTCATTTCGATAAGACTAATAGTTTCGGAGATATGTTAACCCTTTGTGCATGAAAAGAAAATAATTTGCATGTATGACATTTTGTAATGTAGTTTCTTGTGATTTCCATAAAAACTGACAGAGCTACATAAATGTTCTCTGAAGCAAAATGAAAGGCTATTAAATTAGCTATAAAATGATATGTAATTTATTTAAGAGTAATAGTTTTCGAGATATGCCTACCTATTGTGTAAGATAAAGAAAATAATATGCAAATACCGTGTACGTAGTTTTTAATTTTCGAAAAAAAAATAACAGAGTTAGGAAAAACTCATTGAAACAATAAGAAACATAGTTAAATTACCTACAAAATAGTATTTAGTTCATTTTGATAGCACTAATAATTTCGGAAATATATTTGTCATAGTTAACATGAAAGCAATATTTTTCAAAATTTTATATGTTTTCTGTAATTTCTAGAAAACTATTAGAGTTTGGCAAAAAACTCCCAGAAACAAAAATAAACACCATTTAACCTCTTATTTAAAAAAAATTGTTTATAAATATAGGACTAATAATTTCGAATATAAATCCATGTATAGTTTACGAAAAAAAATAAAAACAAAAACTATTAGAGCTGGAAAAAATCCTCGGAAGAATAATTAATTTCACTAAATTACCCACAAAAAAGTCTTATGGTGAATTTAGATAGGACCAATAGTTCGAGAAATATGGCAACCTATATTCCAAGTTTTTTTTTGTTTTTTCAACAACCGTGGTTATATTTTAGAATTTTCACAGAAACTAATAGAACTAGGAAAAAAACATAAGAAGCAAAAATGAACTTCATTAAATTATCTTCAAAATAGTTTTTAGTTTATTTTGATAGAACTAATAGTTTTGGAAATATGGCTGCCTAACTGGAATAAAAAACTAAGCCTTTGTAAAAGCCGTTAATGTTTATTGTAATTTCAAGAAAAAGTATTAGAGTTAGGAAAAAAGCTGTCAGGACTTAGTACAAAGATTATTAGTTTACCTATAAAATAGTGTTTAGTTTATTTTGATAGGACAAATAGTTTTCGAAATATACCTTGCTGTTGTGTAAGAACCGGTGGTAGTCATGTAGACTTAGCATAATACTACATAATAAATAGTAATTAACCCATAAATGTAACATATTTTTATAACATCCCCCCCTCCCATAACCCCCCTCCCCCCTCCCACAACCCCCCTCCACATCCCACAGCCCCCCTCCCACCCTCCACACCCCTTGCCCTCCATCACCCACAACCCCCTCCTCCCTCCCACAACCCTCTCCCCCCTCCCACCCCCCCCATTATTTACGAAGTGTGGTGTTGTTTTGTAGATAGATAGATAAAGATATCATGATTATTACTATTAGTTTATTGTATTATAGCATCGATGATTTTCAAATAAAATGTCATGCACTTTTTCGATCGTAATATTTCCGAAAGTATTAGGTCTATTGAAATGAAATAAAAAGCATTTTGTAGACAATTTTATGAACTTTCATTTTGATCTTGTGGTTTTTTTCCTAGCTCTTATACTTTCGTGTAAATCACAAGAAAATTAAACAATTTTTCAAAAAAATAAAAAATACGCAAAATAAGCCCGCATATTTCCATAACTATTTGTCCTATCATAATGATTTAAATGATATTTGGTAGATTATTTAATGTAGAATATTTTCGTCATAGACGGTTTTTTTCTAGCACTAATATTTTTTGAGAAAATTACAAAAAACTGCGGTTGGGGAGACGTTTGGGGGGGAGGTACTTCTCAGACCCCCAAGGAACACTTGTGCCAAAAATCAGCTTTACATTTTTTATTTTAGGGTTCCCATACAAAGCTTGCAAAAGTAGCCTGAGCTATTAAGCACATTAGCTCAATAAGAGCACCTTTGTCCTTTACTGCTTAAAACAGTGAAGAAAAGTCATTTTTGATCACTCAGAGGGAAAAATTAGTGTTTGAATTTAGAACCCTGTGGCTTGGTATTTCTATTTCATTGACTCATGAAACGTTCAGAAATCTGTTTTTTATCCAATGCAATTTTTTTATTACGATTTATTTCAAAAAAACAACTAAGTATTGAATTTTTAATTAATTAATGTTTTGAATACTATGTATTTTTACGAGTAAAAAAATGGCATTTCTTCATTGAATATAAGCAGAAAAATGTTCTTTTGGAGTTAATGTGGTGAAAAAATACTTTTTATGGAAAACTGTTTTTTATGGTGCAGTTTCCTTCAGAAAATACTAGTTTTAAGTTAAAAACAATCTATCTTATTTTAAGATTTTCCCAATACCGGGATCCCGGGATTCCGGTATTGAAAAAAACCGGTATTCGAAAGCCCTAGTAGTTATACCTATAAATGAGCGTTGAGATTACAAAATTAGTACTTACTAGGTACGCAAGGGCCACTTTTCAGATGCCGAATTTTTTTTTAAATTTTTAACCGAGGTAGTAACTAAGTAGTAATGCTAAAGAAGTTTTGTCATATAAAGGATATTGACGATTACAGATTTTGATAGCTGTATAGATACAATTGAAAGCAAAATAACAGGTAGACACAAGAACTCTTTGGAACAATGGCTTTGACCTGCATTCGTATTTATGCAGCAGTATAAGCAATCATCGAAAAACATAATCTCGACTCTCGATCTTTTTTCTCGATAAAAAGTAGCCTTGTCTTCCCCGGGATGCAAACTATCTAAAACGTAGCAGACAGACAGACAAAGACACTTTTGAACTCATTATACATAATATAGGTACTAGCCAAAGACAATATATAAATGGTACTAGCTGATGCCCGCGTGGATTGAGGTTTTTGGTTCCCGCGCGATTTCTTTAATTTTCCGGTATAAAAATATTCATCTCAGCCGTTCTGGCGTGAATGAGTTACAAACATCCATCCATCCATCCATCCAAACTTTCATAAAAGTACATAGCTAAAAAGTTGTTACAATAGTATAGTTACGAGCCACAATCTGCCAATCATAATGGCGTGCGAATTATTACAGATACAATAGGTACAATAAACACTTACCTATACATATTATTTTGATGGGAATAATTCATGCATTCTACCACTAATTAATTATTATTATACTAACAATCTTCCTCGATCTCTTCCTCATTATTATTATCATGTCAAAATATTTACTAATAGGTAGGTATATCCAATTCATAATTAAAATAGAAAATAAATAAAATAAATTGTAAAGCTGATCGTCAAATTATGAAAAAATTGCATTTATAATATTAATATTAAAGTAGGTACCTATGGATAACAAAAGTGATACAATTGTAATATTCTAAATAGGTAGGTAAGTAGGTTGGCATACAAAATAAAATAAAATTGAAATCGTGCACATTGAAAGGTTGATTATAATTTATTTAACTGATAATATTAAGTATGAACTGAAAGCATTCAGTTACATAACTGTTGACAAATAGGCGGCAAAGGTCACGTGAATAATATAATACTTTTCTGATAGTTGTTTTTATGTAAGAAATTATTAAGAGTGTTTCAATAACTTGCATAGTAGGTAAATTAAGTATTGCAAGAGATTGGTAGATTATTACACTTACCTATTGTTATTATTAAGCTATGATAAATGGGTTTTCTACATAAAAATCGTTTTTTAAAAGGCGCGGAAGGGAAATATTGGGATGAAATTAGGTAATGGTAGGTACCTACGTGAAAGTTTAAAGTCTGAAAAGTAGCCCGCAATATAGTTAGCAGGATATTTTTTGTTTCTTACCATCTCATAATAATATCTCTATAAAGTAAATGTAAAATACTTAGATAATGTTAATCTTTGTTGAATATATATAAATAGAAAAGGTAAATGACTGACTGACTGAGCTATCAACGCACAGCTCAAACCACTGAACCAATGAATCAGGCTGAAATTTGACATTCAGAATTCAGATCGCCAGATTTGTTAACCCCCGACGCAAAAAGAGAGGGGTGTTATAAGTTTAACGTGTCTGTCTGTGTATCTGTGTATCTGTCTGTGGTATCGTAGCTCCCAAACGGATGAACCGATTTTCGTTTAGTATTTTTTGTGTTATAGATAATTTTATCCCGAGTGTTCTTAGCCATGTTTCATGAAAATCTGTTCATCCGTCTGATGGTCATCAGCTTTTTTCTAGTCGGGGGTTTTTTAAATTTGTAATTTACACTTGTGTTGTCCACGCCGACGAAGTCGCGGAAAGCCAGTAAGAAATATAAAAGACATAGGTATAAGAAAACTCATAGCAAAACTTCGGAATCAGTCGCGAAAGCTAGGAAAAACCATGGAACTAATCATTGGACGTGACCGCCATCTTTCAAGCCTATCGGCTTGAAACATTGGATAATTGCTGCTTGGTAAAAAATGTGAAGGCAGAAATGTTTTTTTTCAGTTTGTTAGGCCTTTTAATGCAATTTTGTTCGCTCTTGATTGTTATGGTTGATTTTAGTCATGTTTTAACTTAATTAAGATCTCATTTTTATTTTTTATTTTCCAATTCATGCGAATAAGTGCTTACACAACTGAAGATTTTAATTCATTAAGTGTCGATTATAAGCATATTATGATTATATTCACATATTTTACTATACCTGAATATTCTCTAGTTCGAAAAGTGAATTGTAATAAAATATAAACCATTGTTCCTAAGCAAAATTTACTACTCAATGAAGAACCTTAAAAGTTAGGTATTCTGAGGTGTTTCTCTACTCTAATCTACTTATGTGAAAATAAGTAACCAAAGAAAGTCTGCCCTAAAAAGAAAGTTTAAATGAATCTAACCACAAATTCGATGCCAACCAATGATCAATATCACTTAATACTAGATAGAGGAAGTTTATGTTATGGAGAAATAGAAAGGAAAGTTAAAATATAGTACAGCAATGTATTCAAAATAATAATTAACTCAAAGATAAATACGTAGGATTAATACTAAGGACATTAAGTAGATAGGTACCTACGTACCTACTAGGATTCAACTAAACAATCAACTATTGTTACTTTAGTTGATATAGAAAGTATGTCAAAACGATGAAGGTTAACTTATTCAAATTACAAATTTGGCAACATACAGAACAACAAAGGGTTAGATAAAATAGCTAACGTAAAAGTTCATGCTGTGGACTATATTAATAATAAGGCTAAAAAAAGTAACGCTTTAAACGCAAAAACGTTTCTAAAGCTGATACATAATTATTCCATGAGGACTATTTCGTAACTACTAATTACATACTACTTTGGTACATAAAATTTAAATGCATACTTTATAACTTTTTTTTTTTGAGATTTAAGAAAGCTTTATTTGATATGCTTCTAGACAAAATGAATTCTAGATAATGAATTCTTTATAACTTTGCATTTAGAAAGTTGGCTTCAAATAATTTTATAGTTTAGCTGCTATTCTTTATCTACATACTTATCTATATACTATACTATCTGCATCCACGCGTATGTACGGTTCTGTTAGTTATCTGTTTAGTATCTAGTTTATTCTACGTTTAAATTAAGTTTATCATAAAACCTAATGAGACTAATGGCTCTGCAGATAGCAGAGCCATTAGTCTCATCTTCATCAACATCACCCTATTTCAATCTAATTAAGGACGTAGACCTTACCAAAAGCTCTCTACCCTGGTCACGCGGTTCTATACTTTCTGCTACGTTCATCCATCCACTTTCTGCTACGTTCTACCTTTAGGTACATTCTTCTTCTTTTTTTGTTAGTCGTCAACTCAGTGAGATGTAGGTGGTCTTACATAATCTGTGTCTTCGTTGTAGCTCAAGTCAGATTCAGCGGCATCAGTGTTGCAACGGCAGACATGGGTTGCTTGCCTAGTTGCCACTCCATCTTACTTTATATTCTTCTACGGATTTCCTCATTATTCATTATTACAGAATTCATCCCTCAAAGTGACACCCGACTCATAAAAAGCCAGTTCCAGCGTATAGTAGAACGCTGATCGACTTTGAATTTTTGTGAACAAGGTAATAAGCTCCAGTTAATGGTTGGTAAATGTTTCTAGAGTTGTGTTTCATCAACAAATTTTCTACACCCAGCAGGTAAGAGATTACTTTACAAAAGAAATCTTTAAGCATTGCACAGAAACAGATAGCTTATTAGTGACAAAGGCCGATGAAGATGTAATGTACTTTTTAGAAATTGTGATAATTTGTTACTATTCACTCTTTGGTCTAATGAATCTAGGTAGGTACATACCTACTGCCTACTGAAATCAGCCTCATTAGAATATATGTGCGATGTCTACTTCAAAGGAGATACTTTATTTTATGCCAGTCATACGACGGATACGTGTAGAATCTAGAGTCTAGAGTCTAGACTGACCAAAGTTGCGGGGTTACAGGGCAAGATGGGAGAGGATATCTCGAAGCTAGCAGAATTTTAAGCACAGAATTAAGTAGTAGTTAGCAGCTTGGCGATGTATACGAAGGTTTAAGCGTAATTAGAATACAGGAAATTTAAAATTAAAATTATTTGATTGCCTACGACCGTATCAGTTTTGAGGTTAATTAGAAAACGCTTCAGATCGTACGCATTAACTTTTGTAATTAGACCTATTCCATGAAAATAAAAGCAATAGACTATCACAGTAATTTTAATGAAAGAGTTACCAATCACCAATATTGAAGGCATTCAACGCGCTCTATAAAACGATCTAGCGTTGTCCATTCAGCTCACCCACTGACAAAACTTCAAGATGTCACAACGTCGACCGGACCCAACGGTATACCAAAACTGTTTATTTACAAACACACAATAGTTTCAGAAAAAGTGCAATAAGTAAATTCAGAAGTGAGAAGTGATTAAGTGAAAGTGAATGTTTTGTGTTAGCTATAACCACCGATGGTCTGTGGCTATAACAGTAGAAGTGTGCCGTTATTTTTCTTTTTTTTTATGGAACTGTAGGAAAAAGTAGAGATGACAAACTCGGAAGGGTCGCGTTTTTTCTTATTTGATAAGGGAAGTGGATTGGATTGAAAAAAATAACAAAGGCCCTAAGAGTGAGCAGTGACGCGATTACTTGCTTACTGTTCGTGGTTTTCTAAAGATGTTAGAATAATAATAGGGTCTGTTATACCATAACTGTTTACTTATAAACAATACTTACTTAGTTTTAAAAAGTGCAATAAGAAAATTCAGAAGTGATAAAAGTGAAAGTGAATGTTTAACTTAGCTTGTATTGACTTGTACTGTGTAAAGTGATTAGAGGTGCATAGATTTGTGTGAAAAAGAAACTAGTTATTATATCAATTGTGAAGTGTAATAAGAAATGTTTCTGAGGTCTATCAAGATATCCCAACGTCAATCGGACGCAACGGTATATTATTATTAAAACTGGTTAATGACAAACATACAACAGTTTCAGGAAAAGTGCCAAAAGTTTATTCAGAAGTGATAAAAGTGAAAGTGAATGTGTGGAAATGTGTCTTTCATCTAATCAAAATCACTACGTCTGTTCGACTAGGCATGTTTTTTATACTAGGGCTATCTCTAAATTGAATCAACGAGAATAACACATTTCTTGTTAGAAATAATTATACCATCCGTACCTACGAAGAATTTCTCGTTATAAGAGACCAGAGTACCTATATAAGTGTGAACTTGAATTTTGAAACACCACGCTCGCCATTTCAAACAGCAAAATGTTAAGTCGATTTTATCTCCATACATATTCTGGCGCTCATTGAACCGACAGGGTTTAGTCGGAATGATGGCAAGAGACCTGATGTACAGACACGGGTTCCCTGGTAACGGGGACGGGCCTGTATGGGAGACTTACCTAACATTCGTTTACACATTGGGCACTTGCCATTTCAGGGAGACAGTATCATAATCGGAAGCCGCAAGAAAAACCTCTACAGTGTCGGAAATATGCCCCTTTCATAGAGATTTACATTATTTTATTTATTCCATTTGCCTTATACACCCAGAGGCCATTGAGTCTCAGTCCAAAGAAATCTAGTGCTACTATCAGATCATAACAGCAGTAATAACACTAATAACAAATGCTTACCATTTATTTCCAGAAATGGGTCTGGTGTATCCTGGTTCTAAGCTCGGGGACAGCTTGGAGTCCCGTAAGCAGTGTCACTGTACGCAGCCCAGAGAAAATACCGTCTACGATTGAAACACAGGCGAAATTTTTTCAGTAAGGTCTATTTTTTCTTACAACTTATCTACTAACATACATATATCAAAACTTTGATAAAAGAACAACGAAAATAATATAAATAGTTTCGAATTTAAAGCTCTCATACTCTAAAGTCTAAACTGCTTGAACTGATTTATAAGAAGAGCTGTCGCTAAGCAATTAGCTGGGAGCTGTAGCTGTGCTCTGATTCAAGCGGCACAACACCGAGTTCTGTGGAGATCCTTGCAGGAAACCTTCGTTTAGCGGTGGATGTCTTTGGAGATGACGAAAACGGCTATAGAAAGCAAACCTGTCTTAATGATTATATCTTAATGACTATCATATTATCACTGGTTTCAGACAATAAGTATTTTATGATTTTTATCTCTTAGTAGGTTTTTTCCAGCTTAGTCGTCCTGGGTTCTATTTACTTTGTCCTAAATATTTATTTAGAGATTTCATGTTTTCTAAATTGGCTCAAGAATGGTCTGGTCTATATACTAGCAGGTACATACATGCCCCCAGAAAAAATAATAAATATTTTTGATGGATCAAAAATGCCAAGCCATTCCATTTTATATGCATCTTCATCTAGAATCTAGATCATTGTCTATTTACCAGCATACTGCTGTCCATAACTGAAAAATATACAACCTCGAAGTGAAGATAAAATTTGCTTTATAGGGATTTTTTCTCAGTACAGTTGAGTCCATACAAGATAGAGTTTGGCCACGTGTGCGAGGACCCTAACACCTGGGAGCAGCGATATGAGAAGAAGGACTTTAAGAACCACAGGGACATGGGAAAAGTAAAAGATATTTCATTTTCGCCTCCATTCTGCTTTTGTCTTCTAACTAGGGATGCAAACGGTCAGCAACTGTCGATATCTCCAAACAGATTAACAGAATAATTCTGAAAACTATTATAGTTGTCAAAATTAACCAATAGGTAATTGCAATTAAAATATGACCTAACCTAAAATAAAATCAAATCTTTATGAGATGACTGAATATATTTTTAAATTGTTTGTTTCAAAAGGCAACTAAAGACGCGACGGAATGCTTTGCGTATTAACAAACCTTAACTTACTCCTTAATCATATATTTTTTTTTATAATTGATCGTTTGCATCTCCTAATTTGTTTGTTTCTTTCTCTGTCGCGCTTCGCTTGGCTTGGCTGAAGGTACATGCATTTGCCAACGTCAGGAGACTTCGATCAAGGACATCGCTTGGGAAATGATCGCTACTTCATAGAAAGGCATGAGAAATCCAGGCCTGCTGCGGGACTGTTCCTTGCTAAAGTACGCTGCTTCTGCTTTTATAGGTTCTGGATTACTTACTGAAGTTATTTATTGAGATGAGTGAAGAAGTCCGATACTTACACCCGATTAATCATCAAAATCGATGTCACGATGAATCGAATCGACTTAGGGTTGCTTTACGACAAAATCAATATTGTAATGGACCCCATTCCAATATTTGCATAAAATTATCTAACATCAAGAAGGTACATAAATTCGGAACCTGTGTTGATATGTCGAATTTTAAGTGGCGAGTTTCTTTACCTAAGTTTCTGTGACATAGGTACTTTTTTACTTTTCATTCATCTTCGTCATAATAACTATTTCGATGACTACGTATTTAAATTGACAATATTCTGATAATCCCTAGTCAACCAATCAAGATTATTTTAATGTATATAACGGGTACATACCACGATTAATTTTTGTTTTTATTTGTCGATATTTCAATCAAGATTAATTTACTTCCCTGCATAATGTACAGGATATAATATCGTACCCTCTGTTTTATGTTGTATGGTCAATCATTGGTAAGCTAGAATAAGCGCAGGTATATAACGACTGACTAATAAGCCTATTATTTCTGCCGATTTACAATAATTATTAACTTTAACGATATCTAAAACTTTGTGTAGTCATATTATTATCCTTTCAGAACCTTAAATTGGTAAAATTTAAACACAAATTTATATTGCCCAAACAGATACGATGGGGTGACAAGAAAGGCGGTTACGGAGAACATTATTGGGATTTAAATCACGCAGGTCACACCAAAAACCAAGAGGAAGATGAATACTATGATGGTGATTATAATGAAGAACTACATGATTATCCAGAAACTGGAGAAAAAGCTAACATTGAACGTGAGGAATATTATCCAGACGCATCTGAATATGAAAGAAGTGCTAGACCTAAGAGAGAAAACTCTAAAGTTGAAGTCGAAACACTGAAAGGTGAAAGAACCCAAGAAGAAAAACAAAGAATTATACAAAAAATATTAAAATATACTGAACCAAATCGAACAAAAAGAAATTTAGATAATCAAGATGACTTTCAAATAAATTTAATGAAAAGGTCTTTAGAAGATAACAGGCAAAGACATTTACGTAAATATAACGAAAGAACTCTCCAACTGAGGGATGAAAATCACATTGTTTTAGGTGTTGATCACAAATCAAAAGCTATCGAAGGTACAGCAAAATCAGACCAAATCAATTTTGTGCCTTATGAAGTAAGTGCTGGTTTGAGACGACTTAATAAACTAGTATCTCCTGAATCTATACCAAGGCTCTTTCTGGAGCCCTCTACAGGTGATATTATTGATAGAGCCATGGGACAAGCATTTGTTTTACAACCAGTACTTAATAGGATATATAAGTAATTCATTATCTGAGTATGTAAATAGCTTTATAAAATAAGTGTATGTAAGGAATTATTTATTAAACATATTCGTAGATAATGAGTTTTATTTTGAATTTGGCCGCTGTGAACGCAAGCACCATTAGGCTGTAAATAAAGAAAATCTATTATGTAGATATCGTTGGAGATCACGTAAACCGGCGAGAATACGGTATTTTGACCAATCGAGAAAGAAAGGGGACGTGTTACGTACATATTAAAAATATTAGTACTAAGTAGGTTAATATTTGATTATAATTATTACAAAATTCAATTTTGTTAATTAGCGTAACCAATGCAATTGTCACCTGGTCTGAACTTTGTTGTAATTAGTCAAGGACGCACAAATAATGCAATAGTTACGGCTGCACTATCTAATATTGATATAGATATTGAGGTAATTTATTTAATCAAACAATAAAGTAGGTACAATCTTTAATAGCGCAGATGTGATGAAATATCAGTACTTAGGTACCTACGTATAAATTATTGAGGGTAGGGCAGGCATCAAGGAGCAGAGAAGAGGGAGGGAGGGACTGTTGAGGGAGGCTCTTTTGATTCATATTCCAGATAAATTTCGATTTTCAATAAATAAGTTTTGGTTATCTATAAAACTGATCTCTCTAGTCATATTAATTTATTTCCTGGTAAAAAGAAAACCAAACCTTTTATGACTACCGAGAAATTGTCTCGAGGCATTCGAAATAAAACATGACATTTCTTGATCTTTCGTAATTAGATTGGTAAAAACTTATTTTCAGTGGTTGAGAGCAATGTTACTTTTACATCGCACCTTTGGAATAAAAGTGACCAATTGGAAAATAAACAAAATGAAGTACAATAACTAAAACCCCAATAGTAACGACTACATACTTACCTAGTACATTTAGAAATATAATTACACATATTATACAAAACCATTTTCGAAACCTACAAAATGAGACAAAATCGTATTCTTACACCAACTAGATAATATTTTAAATAATAAATTGTATTCTCTAGCATTCCTGTAATATAATTATTTTGTGGTTGCTGCTTTAAATATTTCAGGGAAATAGTTGATCAAAGGGTTGTTTCTTCTTCTTCTTTTGTTTAGTGGCAAAGGGTTGTTTATTTACAATGAAACCATATCAGACCTACTAGGATATCAAGATTTTAAAAAGCTTAACTAAGTAGGTACATTAAGGTATTCATTTTTGCTTTATGGTTTAATACTTTTTTTGCATATATAATGATAGTCAGCAATTAATAAATAAATTAATACAATAAAATAATAAGAGCCGTATCCGTTAAGGTACAATTCAGCTGTGTACATAAAAACACTTTAGTTTTTAGTGCAGCAACAAGCTCCAAATAGGCTAAATTCTTCTGTTTCTAAAGAAAATTACTAAATACCTTTACGTAATGGAGCATTTCTACTTAAAATAGCTACTCACCCGCGTATTATTTCAGACAGTAGTAGTTAGTAGGTATTGCAGGAAAATTAACAAATAAATCAGTTATTCTGATGTTCAAAAATCAATTAAAATCAGGCTTGCAGTAAATTTAGGCTAAGTACATTCTAAATAATCCAATCACGCGAGTTTCAATCTTCAATAAGTTTGTACAATCGTTTTTCGAACAAAACCTTTCCCACCTCTGTAATAAATCACTTTCCCACGCTTAAAACAACAATATTATTATTTAGAACAAAAGAGTTGCATTTTTTGGTAGCAACGGTCACCCATTATCGTACAGTTACTTCCGTTAGGTAGGTATGCGGGTTAAACATCAAGCTTATCTTTATATTGATCAGCGAAGGTGTCTCTTTATTTCTTTTTCTATAAGTGCCTACTTACTTAACTGTAAAACAATAGGTAAGTAGTTGGAATATAAAAGGGGAATCGTAAAGTTATCTAGGAATTAGTGACATGGTGCTTATAATAAATTATATTATAAAGTTTGTTATTATATTTATTTCAGAATCAACGGCAAACTCTATTAACTGAAAAAGGGATTAATAAATCAGTATCATTAATATTCCATTAAATTTGAAAGTAGATGCACAGACTTAGTACTTATCTACGTATTATTTTATAAAGTACATTAAGCTCAATTTCACCCGCAGGTTATATGTATTTTTTCCTGCTTTAAGGGTAAGCACCTGTTTAATATGCAACTGTTTTTATCCCCATGCCCATGGACCACATTATAAAGTAAGGGTACCAAACGATCTCCTTGTATAACGCTACAATGAGTTTTTTTAAATGGGAGCACGTGGCCGAGATAAAAAATATTCAAAGAAATGTCACGGATCGGGCTGCTGCTTGATGGCCTTTGTGTTATTTGTTAAGTTACTTTTACCATTGATGTAGTAGGTACTTATTTCATAAACTCTGAATGAGAATCGGAGTTGATATAGCAAATAGCAATTTCATTGATAATCGAACTAACTATGTCAGTAAAATAATCTAAAACATGGACAATTGGTAAACTGGGAATCAAAATGGGAAAAGTTAGACAGAGTTTCTAGAAAGAATCATAGATTTATCTATGGAAAATCTATGGATAGAACACACAGCATCTTCATTTCAAATACTTCGTTCTTGCAAGTTTTGTGTATTGAAGCAAGGCTTGCATCAATTATTATATTATATTTTGATGGGTTTCTCCTACTTTACGCAGCTGCTTTATTTTTGCACGAAGCGATTACTATCTAAAATCAGTCGTAAATGTTATTTGCTTTTGGTTCCCACATTGCGATAACTAATCTTTTTATAACGGCCGATATCACGTACCTTTTCCTGAAGATAATGATTAGGGGTCAAAGGATAGGTACCCCTGTCCACCCTTGCGATTTCTAAGAAACCTGTTTGACCAGTTAAAGACGTGGGAATCCTGTCCATATACACTTCCCCTTCCTTAATTTCGATAGTCACCTTTATTATAATAACAGTAAGATTCGCAGTAAGTATTTCTTTTGGCATTAAACTGTCCCTTTACAATAATAGTGCGTTTTCTTTTGGCGTCTATTGAATGGGCAAAGGTGTCCCTTATTGCACTTGTTCGTTGATAGGTTGCTTTATTTGATATGCATTTGTATCTGACACACGGAAGTTTAGTTTTAATGGTTTTACGTTTATTTCCTAAACAAAGTTAAATTATTAAAAAAAAATTGCTAAATTGGTAAAGAATTTAATGAACTTTAAATATAATATTTTCATTTATTTTATTTGGTACACAGGCAGAGGATGTTAACGTTGTTTTTAGCGAAACTCAATTATTTCTACTATTTTACAATTATATTTTATACTTACTATATTAATTATACTTTTACTATATTTTACTTTTCACGCTACTCTTAATTTTTAAGTGACATCAATTATTTACTTATTCATGCTCTTCTGATTCTGAACTCTGTCAAAAAAAAGCTTTCCATAGTAGTATGGACTTTTTTACATGTTGATAGGTTTGCCTAGTGCTCTTAAATTTAAGTGGTATGTAGGTACTAGGTAGGTATAATTTTTTGAAATTATTATTTGAAAATAATAAATTAAAATATAAGTAGGTACCTATCACTCCTTTATAAAACCCATAGAAGTTCTATACAGCTGTGTGTCTCAAAAAACCATTATACTTTCACATGCAAATAAAGGGTCATTTATCGAATGTCCTTTCCCATACCGGGAAGTGGTCAAACAGGTTTTTGGACCCCTTTCGCAATAGAAATAAAGGACTCGGGTCTTCCTCGTCCGTTCCTTTTGTCCAGGACCTGTCTGACCAGTTTGGCCATGAGAAAGTGACTTAGGTGTTAGAATTGCTTATTACAGGTTTTCTTGAAACCATTGTCCATTGACAAGTTTTAAGATCACGACGGTTTCTTAGGTTCCTATTGTTATCTCGTATTGTAATTTTAATTTCAGCCAATTTAATATGATAAGTTAAAAGTAGTAAAAAAAGACAGTGTAAATTTTAAAAAAAAAATACCACCGACAAGTGAAATATATACCTACTGTTCCACCGAAAATACTTTAAGGAAGTCTATAATTATTGTTCCAAGTAACTAAAGTTGATGAACCTGTCAAACCTCACCCACCATGCACCCTAACTTAAAAGATTTCGATTATTGTAATTAATTTTATTTGCCTGTCAACTTTAGAGCAGATTTTTCCAACTCCTATAGTAACATACTTAGATGTAGAATAACGCAAGAGGAAAAAGGAACCCATAAAGAATCACTTCGTTGTCCGTCTGTCCGTCTGTCTCTCGGTCGGTCGGTCTGCTTGTCTGTCAACCACATTTATCAAGTTGAAGTCAATATCAAATACTCAGGTCTACTGTCCCTTGGAGCTGTAAAAAAATCAAGCTTCGAAGTCAACGCAATCAAAAGATACGGACGTTTATGTCGCATATTTTCACATTTGCCAATAAATAAAAACCTATAGGGTACTTCCCGTTGACCTAGAATCTTGATATTTGACAAGAAGTAAGGTTTCACAGCATAAATAGGTGTAAGAAAAAATCCGAAAATCGATAATTCGGGTTCCGTACTCATAGGGTGTCGAATTGTTTGTCAGGCGCTACCAGTTTATCGCCATATTCAAGCAACGTGTTGTTATCTTTATTGTTATTTACTAAAACAATTTATATTGTGTGGTGGTACGGAACCCGTTGTGCGCGAGTCTTGCTCGCACTTGACCGGTTTTTTAACCTCTACTAGACTGCGATCTCACTAAGTCAAAAATTGTAGCAGACAGCAGGCTAAGCTGTTAAGGGGAAGGTTCCTTCCTTTAAAAAGTGATAAGGCTGCCTTTACGCCGTAAAAAATGTTGTCACGATTTGTGTTACCTCTTACTCACTTAGATATTAAATCTATATCTATCCCTAATCGGTTTCTACAAGGCATCAGAAAATAATTCTGAAAAATTATAAATTCTTAAATTGACCCTGCCGCGGATCGAAGACGGGACCTCCCACTTATACCTAAGACAATAGCGCTTACCCACTGCGCCTGGGAGGTTCTGAATTCTGATAGGCTTTGTTTTACTTCCTGACTCTAAGCATACGCCATATACTTAGTAGGTACTTACCTAATCCTATAAGTAAATCAGCAGTGTTATTAATGCAAAGGTCAACGTTATAGACAAAAAACAACATAAGGCACTCAAAAGAAATCGTTTGTTAAACGATAGGTCACGGTGGGGATGTAACAACCCCTTGAATTTAAATTCAAATAATAATACAATAGACATGCGAAGAAGACCAAGCAAGGTAAGGGCACTGTCAGTAGCTCGCAAGTACTTAGAGTGGTTACATCTACATAGATATAATTTAGAAATAAAAATATTGTAAATATTGAGTAGGTAGGTAATATAAAATTAGATGTTTCTTTTGTTTTAGATTTTGTTGTATAGTGAAAGTTAAAAAATTCCGAAGTAGGTGGTAAATCAGATAAAGAATAGTGAGGTAGTAGGTACCTACCACTAACATACACAACAGGTAAGCCAATATTTTAAGTTACTTTGAGGTACTTAACCAATAATTTAAAGACTTGCCCAAGAGGAGGCTTCAAAGGCGATGAACCGTGATCTGTTTGTACACTTTTCGGCACATGATTTAATTTGTAGGTACCTGTACACTCTGGATATAAATACCATTTTATCTCATAGCATCTAAGGCTACGTTTTAGTTTTCTGTCGGAAAAATTTCCTCGGGATTATAAAAAAATCTACGCAGACGAATTCGTGAGCATCATCTACTTAGTTGTTCAGTCATAGACTATTACTCAATATTATAAAAATGGGCATCAAGATCGCTCCCTGTGGTACACCCCGATGAATTTAAAAATTGGCACGCGCGGAAGAAAAAAGATCTCCAAGCGGGCTATGCTGCTCTATTGTCCTCGGTTCATAATATATACTACCTTTACTACGTCCGCGTGTATTAGGATTTTTGATACCCGTGGGAACTCTATAATTTCTCGGAATAGAACCGTACTGTAAAAAAAATCCTAACTTCTTCGGGATGCAACCTATCTCTGTACTAAAATGACTCTCTGAATAATTAATCTCTGTATCAAAATGGTTTGGTAAAATGGGCCGGAAAATCGTAACTGACAAAAAATCTCACATTAGCATTAATAATTATAATATTAATAGTTAGGTATTTGATATAAAAAGTTTTCGAGTCATTTAGAAAAGTCAAAAACTTAAGTTTTCGAGTAGTAATTAAACTAAAGTTTAAAAACTTACTTTTGAGTACTTTTGATAATAATATTTTTCCCGCCCATCTGTGTTGCACAATGGTGGGTCTGTGGGTCTGTGACTCTGAGTCTGTGGGTTGCTTGTGGGTTGCACGGACCACAGTTTAAAAATATGTTTCAAAATAAACGGAAGCCATGGTGCAGAATGGGCCACGGTTAGGGAGGAGCATAGGGGAGGAGTAGGTCATTTTAATTGCTATCGATGATCGACTATGAAACTTTTTTATTACCATTATATTAAAAAAATAATATTTAAAATAATTTAATAATAATAAAATACTAAAGAAATTACTTCAAATTATGTTTGCAAAACTAGTGTCAACTACAAGGCAAATTAATGTATGGAAAAAGAAAAGAAAAAAATCTGGTGATAGCTCTTTAATAATTTCTTATAAGCCGCGGATTAGGTAAGTTGGATTGAATAATAATTACAGTACTTACTATTATTTTTTATCCATATCATTATTGGTCAGTTAGAAATTTTTGATTACAGTATTTATCTCAATTACAGTATAATGATGAAAACTCACACTATCCATATAACTGTGTTAGAAATACATAATAATTATTTCAATTTTATAGAAGGTTAGAACATATAACTCTTTTTTTTCACAAATAATGATGTTTTTCAATTCTAAACCAATAATAATAATTAATGAATGATAATGATAAAACTTCAACAAAGCAAATGGGTAAGCATAGGTTCGTGATCTTAGGTTTAATCTTGCTTGATTACTTTTTTTGTACTTTTGTAATTTTTTTCAATTTTTTTTTTTGGTATTTGCGATGCCCAAATGGTTTATTCTGGTTCGTTCATCCTAAGGCGAGCAAAGTCCTCGAAAACAATGTTGTCTTCCTCCTCATTGGTGTAGAGAGAGTTCTCGTAACGGTGTCGCTCAATGGACTGCATCTTCTTCATTGCGTTGAATCGTTGACGCTCAACGGAGCCTGAAAAAAAGGAAACCCGTTACAAGAAAACAGTCAGTCTAATAGCCATAATAAAATATTGAACTTTATTGTATAGGCGTACCCTCAGCTGGGTGTAGAAGTTTGAATGGCACATCAGTGACGAGTTCGCCACCAAGAGTTCCGCAGTTCAGCTTTACGCGTACAGAGTAGGAAACGACAATACCAATGGCCTCAGCTGGGCATTTGCCCTCAGATACCATGGTAGAGCTAGCGAGATTAACGTCATCTTCCTTGAGGTGTCCATCCAAAGCGACACCTGTGCAAAAATAAAACATTTAAATACAATATTTGTTTCACAGTCATTTTTATTTCGAATGCAGTGCTGTTTACCACGAACGTCCTTGTTGCTGCGAGCCAAAGGCACGAGATAGAAGGTCTTAGACAAGCTTGCTCCAGGCGTAATTGGGCATCCTTCGCGGCTCTCCAGAGAAGCGACATGGCGGCTAAATTGAGAGTTGATCATGGTAATCTCGACATGTTGAACGACCATGCAGCGAATGTTCCGTACTGACTTCCTGGAGTTGTTCGATACAATAAGATTCGCCGCGACTTTTTCACCGTGGTAGTAAATTTCCTTGTCCAAAGTCACTTCAAGGCTGATCTTTCCGTTGCTGAAAGTAAAGCCCTTGCTTACGAGAGAGCTAGGAAGACGTCGTCCGCGGGAAGCTGGAGCATGTTGCAGCTAAATAAGAAAGACAGAATAATTAGTAGGTATCTATTTGGATGAAAATTGACAGGTTTTCTATGAACATTTCTGTGCTATCTAACCTTCTTGATGGCAAGAGTAACGGAGCTCCTCTTGTGGTTCTTGTCATCTTCACTATCAGCCACGTAGGTACGTACACAATAATCTACGCCCATGGGCTTGCCCTGGTCCTCGTCCGCTGGTTGAAGAGTCACCTAGAACAGTATAATTTTAGATAATATTCTTGATCAATATAAATAAAAAGCAACTTTATCATTGTATTCAATAATTACCGAGCTAGGTGACATCTCAGGGAAGGTGAAAGTGAAAGGAAAGGCATTAGGTCCGAGCTTCTTCAGCAGCTTCTCTTGGACAGGCGTCAGTTCCATTTTCGCATTGACCATCGGTACAACTTGTTCCGTGCCAAGGACCATTTCCTTTGAGAATTTGACTCCCATAATCTCATCTTCCTCCCTACCAAATCGGTACGTTGTCACCAGCTGTGTAAGGATTAATTGGTTAGGATTAGCATCACTTCACAAAAACACGTATGTCACTGGACACTCATATTATCACATATTATCACTTTTATACCTGGCTGTAAACTTTTCGCCCTTTCAGGTACTCGGTATCGACCACCACGACTCCATCTACGGGATCGCAGTAATCTATATGATCAATGAAGTCCCGCTTGCCCAGGTAAACCGTAACTTTTCCATTTGGTGTAGTTTTCTTAAAAACTTTCACCGCAACCACAAAAGCCAAGGATAGGTAGTCAAGCATTTTTGCGGAATTAAAAGAACTGGGGAAAAAAGAGTATTCACTCCTTACGGATTAGAGCAGTTGTTTGGAGTTTAATAAGGAATGTGTGAGTTTGAAGCGCTCACCAGAAATGTCGACGGTAAGTATGTTGCCTTTATATATATCGGCTACCTGTGAGGTTTCTTACATGATATTCTAATAGGATTTAGTACGTAGGAGTACAAATTGGATTAAAATCATGTGACGGTAACTTAACAAAAATCGATAACTTAACGCCACAACACTATTTCATGTTTTTATAATCTTTCATAAAATGTCAAAAAATGTTTTGACAGTTCCAAAAAAAGTATCAGTTATCACTTTTCAAGTTTGTTTTTGTGTTAAATCGAGTTTTATTCCAGTTAGAATATCGTATTCTATTTACATCTTGTTAGTTTATTGAAATGAGAATTTGTGTGGAAGACAAAAATGCTCTCAGCTTCAAATTGATTTAACAAGTAAGGTTGTTCGGAGTTCTAGAGACAGCCGACTTTGATCGAAATAATTTCCAGATCTTTGTATGATTAGCTTAGAAAAATAACTGTTTGGGACTAGATGAAAGCTTGCATTTTATGCTTCAACTCATTTTTTAAAGTCTACAATAATTCCAACCCCGAAAATATATGCTTTAGCTGTTGAATAGCTAAGCCCTGATATTATCATATCCTCAATTTTTATTTCATATTTGAAACATTCTAATAATACGTCTTGATTGACCACTATATTATTATCATACAGTAAGATGTTTGAGATGGAGACCTAATTGGAAAAAAGTGTACTGAATGAACTAATGCAATATCGCTTTAGCTAGGTAGCAATTTATACAATAAATTTTTTAAAGTCTACAATAATTCCAACCCCGAAAATATATGCTTTAGCTGTTGAATAGCTAAGCCCTGATATTATCATATCCTCAATTTTTATTTCATATTTGAAACATTCTAATAATACGTCTTGATTGACCACTATATTATTATCATACAGTAAGATGTTTGAGATGGAGACCTAATTGGAAAAAAGTGTACTGAATGAACTAATGCAATATCGCTTTAGCTAGGTAGCAATTTATACAATAACTATAATAATATGCACTAGAGTGGACAGTGTGCAGATTTACCTGTTTTGGGCATCAACCACACCACCACCACACCACACCACAGGGCATTTTTGTTCTTAGTTTCAACAAGCTAATAAATTCACCAAAACTTAAGTGTAATTAAGGCAAACTATTACCTACACAAAATTCCATGGTGAGTTATGGAGAGGGCTTAGTAAGGTGTTGCCCTGAAGGTCCATTGAGGTCACTGGCATAGCCCAAACTGCCAGCAAGTGTGTTGGCAGTTATTATTACTACTTATATTAATACTTGTTATAAGGGCATGGATGGCAGCTGGAGCCAAAAAGTTATAGGATAGAATAGAATATTCTTTATTTGCATAATGTGTGTTAGTACATAAGGTCTAATAAAACAGAATCCAGTATGTTAGCCGTATTGGCATACAAATATTATAAATACCTAGATAATTGTGATTAAATTCATTTTAGTTAAAATTACAATAATAATATTGCAAGCAGATTCTTTAAACTATTTGGAAATTAGTGTAAAGCTTGTATTAAATAAAATTGTAAGGGTAGTGTGGCTTGCCCTCTGACACAATGGATCAACGCTACAAAAAAGATGGGCTGAATTGGCTTTATTTGGTCGCTAGGGAAGGCCTGGGTTCAACAGCAGTCCTCCAGAGAATGATATGATGATAATGGTGAAACTTTAATTTCCAGTTACACTCTCAGCATGCCAACATTCCTGACACCAGGCCGGCATGGCTACAGCGTCCGTTTCTCCCGCACAAGACCTGATGCGCTGGCAGTGGCTACCAGTCAGTACTATGGCCTGGCTGGAGGAGGGACCCTGTTCTTCTTGGAACTATCTCCAGATGGCACTACTGTGGTTGAAATGCAGAAGTTGGAGTGGACTGATGGATTGTTTGATGTGGTAAGATTGTTTTCCTAGATTTAGATAACCTCTATGGCAACTATTAGACTAGCTTTTACTAAAAGTTTGCTAGTCAGTGCTCAGCTTTATTATTATACTTAGCCCTAATGTGATATTTGCATTACAAAAAAGAAATTGTGGATTTTGTTGCCCCATCAACTTTATATCCACGTTCTTTACATGAGTAATGACCCATGTAAAGAACTTGGAAAATAAACTGCAGGGAATCTGCCCCATAGATCCTTCATCAAATAAGCAGTTCCATCAATGGACTCTTAAAAGACAAACCAGCTGCTAACAATCACAGGGCCCAAAGTAGCAGGACAATGGGCTCAACCATGTAGAACATAATATTATTATCTAATACCTATAGTACCTATAGTAAAAAAAAGAATATAATCTTTAGGCAAGTATTTATTTATATGAAACTAGCGACCCGCCCCGGCTTCACACGGGTGCAATGCTGATACTAAATATACTACTGAATGTCTTTATATATGTCACCGTAAGATTGCAAAGGCCGTTGGATTGTAATCTAACTAGCGATATTGTAAACTGTTGACAGATTACAATTTAACGCATAATTTTTTGGTAGATTGTAATCTGTTAGGTATATTAACCCTATAAAACCTAAGTGCCCGGCCATAATTTATGTTGAACCCTGACCTAACCTACAAGAAAGAGACAAGAAAACGTAAATACAATTAATATTTCAAAAATTGACACTCGGAACATTGAACAGTTCACAATCTGTCGACAGTTTACAATATCGCTAGTTGGATTACAATCTTACGGTTATTGCAATCTTACGGTGACATACAACGTTCACAGCTTTTTTGTTATTAGACAATACAAACATGTTTACTTTAGAGGTTAAAAATGGTTATTGAGGGTTATCCCTGAGAGATAGACATATTATACTATCGTGGACTTTTTTGTAGACCTTTTTAAGTTGTATAATACTGTAGTACATTGTTTTGATCTATCTCGTCGGGTTCAGCCAGCGTTTGTAATGTATAAGCACAAAAAATGTGTTTATTTACAACATCACATTAGAAACCTCTAAAATTATATCAGTGTCTCTCTACTATATTATGTACATGTATTATACATATAAACCTTCCTCTTGAATCACTCTATCTATTTAAAAAAACCGCATCAAAATCTGTGGCGTAGTTTTAAAGATCTAAGCATACATAGGGACAGACAGCGGGAAGCGACTTTGTTTTATACTATGTAGTGATAAGGTACCTTCTAAGAAGGTGTATATATATATATATAACTTATAGCTTTCAAAATAATCAAGTTTCTAAATAAATTATAATTTAATTATTATTGATACAACTACCAAACCATGCATGTTATCACTGTTTTTGTTTTTTAATATTTTCAGTTAGGTCCATATTGCAGCATCTGTTAGAAGATTCCTTTCAAAATTTTTCGTATTGAGACTACATTTTAAAGTTATAAGAGTAAATCTTAATATGGGTGTGTCAGTATTTATTGCAAAAAGGCTTACATATGAATCTAGTACACAGTTCAATCTCCTTGTACATCTTCAGTATAATCCTATTATACTGTTATTCATAAGAAAAACCTAGTATATTGAAGCCATAGCAATGAAGTTATGCCAGCACCCACTCTGACGAAAGCATTAAATAGGCTTACGTTTTATTTGTCTATTACTAGTAGTATCTTACAGACATATTTTTTTTAAATAGTTAAGAGTCCACCTCACATTTATAGTCTCACAAACTGATCTTCTTGGTGACAGCGTTGCTAGTAGATATGAAAAAAAAATCTTAACAGGCATACAAAATTGTTCCAACTTTGGCCACTGGGTCAGATAAGATTGACGGACTGTAATAATAACAATTTGAAAATTCGACCCCCAAAGGGGTGAAATAGGGGATGAAAGTTTGTATGAAAGTCCTTCATTTCTCAAGATATTATTCAAGTCATATCAACGAAACTTGGTATATATTGACTCTCGGTAAAAAATAAAGAAGTACGTGTGTCATAGTTTTTCCAAACCTCTAGGGAGTAAAGTAGGGGTTGAAAGTTTGTATGAAAGTAATGTATTGAATTATTTTAAGTTATAGCAATGAAACTTGGCATGTCAACTACCAGTCTAAACCGAAGAAATACGTGTTTCACAGTTTTTGATAATTCAACCCCAAAGGGGCGAAATAGGGGAAGAAAGTTTGTATGAAAGTCTTTCATTTCTCAAGATAATTTTTAAGTTATTTCAACGAAACTTGGTATTCTGGCTTATGGTAAAAAATAAAGAAGTCCGTATGTCACACTTTTTCAAAATTCCACCCCCAAAGGGGTAAAATAGGGGTTGAAAGTTTGTATGAAAGTCATTCATTTTTAGAGTTATAGCCATGAAACTTGATATTTAGAATATTGAAGAAATGAGTAATTCCGTTTTTGAAAATTTTATACTCAAGGACGCTAAATAGAGAGTTTGTCCTTCAATCACGCCGCAGCAGAGACTCGGATCAACGTGATTTTTTTCATGGTTATAGTTGAAGACCTGGAGAGTGACATAGGCTACTTTTTTCCCGGAAAATGAGGGAGTGCCTGTGACAATTTAAAAACTTATGCCACGCGAACGAAGTCGCGGGAAACTGCTAGTCAATTTATAGGTAGGTAATAGCATGAATAGTATTTGCAAGAAATGCTTAAGCTAAATGAGGCTGTGCCCTCAAATGCTAAGCTAAAATGTTTGCACAAGCTAATTGCTATAGCATGCTCCATCCTCAGGCAGAGCCCATGGTGTAGTGGCGTGTGGTGCTGGCGATGGTTAATTATGCCTCATGCTTAACCTAATATTTGCAAATCATTTTAAAGCAGTGCTGTGTGGTCTGAACGTTGGTACCCTCGTACCTCGTACTTGTTTTCAAGCAAATTATTCTAATCTGGGATGAGTTGAAAGGCATCAATAGGAAGATCTTCCTCCAGGCTGGTGTTGTCACAAATGCCCACTGCCCGGCTACCCTTTTGGGTCCGTTTATTGTGGGTTGAACCGTGAACAGTTCTATTTCAATTATTTCAGTAAGCTATACTACCCCTATGCATGCTTATAGGCTACACTTTTCAGTACTGTTATCTATAGTGTGTCATAGAGTCGATCAGCGCCATCTAGTTTACACAGTGGTAACTGCTACACTAGTATTTCCTTCTTCAGACATGGTCAGGCACAGCCGACGGTGTGGCGGCGTGTGGTGCGGGCGATGGTGCCGTCATAGTGTGGAGAGGAGGCTGCGCCGCTCCCCTCAGAGTTTTACGAGCACATCATAGCGAAGTCTGCTCTGTGGACTGGCCGAGAGCACATTTGTTGAGTGCCAGCTGGGATACTACTGTTAAATTGGTATGATTTAAAAAAAAAAAAAAAAAAATTATTCCCGCGACTTCGTCCGCGTGGACTAACTTTTTTCGATTCGCGCGGGAACTCCTTAACTTTTCGGGATAAAAAGTAGCCTATGTCCTTCCCCGGGATATAAGTATAACCTATCCCTATACCAAATTTCATCAAAATCGGTTGAATAGTTGGGCCACAGACACACTTTCGCATTTATAATATTATAGTATGGATCGGTTTGACGTACTTTTCTTTGATGATATTGACCATGGCAAGCATAGCCTCTGGTTGCCGTCTGAAATTCATTAAATATTATATGGTACTATCGACGCAATTTAGGCATTAATTCCTAATTTATGCTGACTGGGACAGTATTTGCAGCCCCAGCTCAAAATTTTTAAGCAAAATTTTTGGTTGCAGTGTTCTTTGTGATTGTCTCTTACGTTGATGATTGAACTGTCAATTGATAAAGAATTCTGTCCATTCCAGTGGGACCCCGAATCAGAAGTGTGCCTCAGTACATTCGCGGGTCACTCTCAACTGGTCTACACGGCTACATTCTCGCCTCATTCACCGGCCACCTTCGCCTCAGTATCTGGTGATGGTCATCTGAAGCTGTGGACGTGTAACGAACCAGCGAGACCGGCTGCGGTTGTGAAGGCTCACGAGGCAGAGGTAAATAAACTGTGTCCATTTCAGGAGTACCCTCAATCGGAAGTGTGTCTTAAAACATTCAGGGGTCACTCTCAACTGGTCTACACGGTTACATTGTCGTCTCAGTGCTTGATGATGGTCATTTGAAACTGTGAACGTGTACGGAACAAGTGAAGCTCATGAGGGTTTTAATTGAAAGAATTAGCTCTCATTTAAAAAAGAGATGGTCTCTATAGACCATCAAAAAAGAACAAATAAGAGCTAAATGAATTAAGAGCAAGAGATTATTCTCTTGAGATCAACCAGATAATGAGGACTGAAGCCCGGCTGGAGGCAAAAAAACCTAGAGCGACCTCTATCACTAATCTCCATAGTTTGTACGGGGGGTTCTTGGGATAGTAATCTAGTGGAATTATTATTTGTCGCGCAACAATCGCAAACAGCCGTCTCATGCAAAATTTTCCGTTCACAAGCGATTGGCCATGCGCCGTCAACACAATTTTGCATTAAAATTGAACAGTCGCGACTGTCGCGCAACAATCGCAAACAGCCGTCTCATACAAAATTTTCATGTTAACCAGCGATTGGCCATGCGCCGTCAACACAATTTTGCATTAAAATTGAACAGTTGCGATTGTCGCGCAACAATCGCAAACAGCCGTCTCATACAAAATTTTCATGTTCACAAGCGATTGGACATGCGTCGTCAACACAATTTTGCATTAAAATTGAACAGTTGCGACTGTCGCGCAACAATCACAAACAGCTATCTCATACAAAATTTTCATGTTTACAAGCGATTGGCCATGCGCCGTCAACACAATTTTGCATTAAAATTGAACAGTTGCGACTGTCGCGCAACAATCGCAAACAGCTGTCTCATACAAAATTTTCATGTTCACAAGCGATTGGCCAAGCGCCGTTAACACAAATTTGCATTAACATTGAACAGTTGCGACTGTCGCGCAACAATCGCAAACAGCCGTCTCATACAAAATTTTCATGTTAACCAGCGATTGGCCATGCGCCGTCAACACAATTTTGCATTAAAATTGAACAGTTGCGATTGTCGCGCAACAATCGCAAACAGCCGTCTCATACAAAATGTTCATGTTCACAAACGATTGGACATGCGTCGTCAACACAATTTTGCATTAAAATTGAACAGTTGCGACTGTCGCGCAACAATCGCAAACAGCTGTCTCATACAAAATTTTCATGTTCACAAGCGATTAGCCATGCGCCGTCAACACAAATTTGCATTAAAATTGAACAGTTGCGACTGTCGCGCAACAATCGCAAACAGCTGTCTCATACAAAATTTTCATGTTCACAAGCGATTGGCCAAGCGCCGTTAACACAAATTTGCATTAACATTGAACAGTTGCGACTGTCGCGCAAAAATCGCAAACAGCTGTCTCATACAAAATTTTCATGTTCACAAGCGATTGGCCATGCGCCGTCAACACAATTTTGCATTGAAATTGAACAGTTGCGACTGTCGCGCAACAATCGCAAACAGCTGTCTCATACGAAATTTTCATGTTCACAAGCGATTGGCCATGCGCCGTCAACACAATTTTGCATTAAAATTGAACAGTTCCGACTGTCGCGCAACAATCGCAAACAGCTGTCTCATACAAAATTTTCATGTTCACAAGCGATTGGCCATGCGCCGTCAACACAATTTTGCATTAAAATTGAACAGTTGCGACTGTCGCGCGACAATCGCAAACAGCTGTCTCATACAAAATTTTCATGTTCACAAGCGATTGGCCATGCGCCGTCAGCACAAATTTGCATTAACATTGAACAGTTGCGACCGAGCCACGCTTGGATATACATCTCTTGAATTCATAATTAAATTAAATAAAAACTAGGCTGGTGTGGCATTTTTCACTAAAGAGAAAAATTGTACCAAAGACTATTTTTAGTAATTAGTAATTATTTTGCGTTTTGCACTTACCGTTTTGGGTTTTGGTTTCCTCTAAAATTATTTCTCCATCACCCATTAAGAACGAATAAAACTGTTTTGCACTAACTTTATAGCAATGTGGGGGGATCTATTTTACGTTTTGTTAAATTAGGCTATCAGTGTAAAACTAGTCTAACCCACTTTTAGCAAATTGAAGGTAAGTCAATTTTTTTAAAAGTGGTTGGCTTCATATTCTATCTGAGCGCCTAGTGGGAGATTTTTTTCTCATTCGATTGCGACAACGTTAAAAACGGTTTGGATTTTGTATGGAATTGTCAAGCGCTTGGCAAATGGCGCGTGATCAATTCCATATAAATGGCAGTTAACTTTAACGCGATCGAAAACTCCCACTCGGCCTGCTTGCTGGCTCTCAAATGCCACGCTGCAAAGCTCAAACAGTAACCGCTCCAAGCCGATACTTCAGAAATAAAAAAATTTTTGGTATTGAATGCAAACTAATAATGGTACCTAGTACCTACGTTGTACTCTTTTATTGTTTCGACACTCGAATTCTGTCAATGTTGGCGATTTAAATAATCTCAGATATGTTTATTATTTACTAGATGATGCCCGCGACTTCGTCCGCGTGAATTGATGTTTTTTTAAGATTTAAACTGTCCTATCTCTCAAGTTGGATCGAACTGCACATGGTGTGCGAATTTTATTATAATCGGTTAAGTGGTTTAGGAGTCCATTGAGGACAAACATTGTGACACGAGATTTATATATATTAAGACTAGGACGTAGAACTAATAAAACATTGTACAAAACATCTTTATTTTTATTTTTTAAGGTTTATGCCACTTTACTTACACTTATTGTTGACGTCCTTATAAAGCCGATTACTGGAGGATTATTGAATACATGCCATACTTAACTTGAACATGGTATAAGAAATACAATATGGTGTATTGAACCTAAAGCTAAAATCAACTCTATGTTTTGTGAATAAGAGTGATATTTCAACGTAGGTATTATCGTTCGGATTGAAAAAGATTATTTCTATACTATTAAACAAAAGACAACCTTTTTCTAAGTAAAATAAGGTTGATATTCCATCGTAGGTGTTATCGTGCGATTGGAGCAGAATGGAGACGCACGCGCTCGCAACTGCCGGATCGGACGGGCTCATTCGAGGCTGGGACCTTCGGAGACTTACATCACCTATGTTTACTTTAAAAGGTAAGTTTCTACTTTGTTTAAATATAAACTTAAAATACATGATTGAGTGAGTTGCAACAGTGCATTTGAGTCGCTAGGTCCTTTGGTCATTTCCAACGCGTCACTTCAACAGAAATATGAAATAGTAGCTGTACCTATACTTTATCTACGATGTCGCGTAGATGAATATGGTAGTTATAAGTCGCATGGCGTCGCGTTTCATCGCATCGCTTTCCGTCGCTCACCCGTTGTCCTAGGTGAGTGACAAAAGCGACGTGACGCGGTGCGACGCCATGGAAAATGACAGACGTATCTACGCGACAACGTAGACGCAAAGTAACTCCTAGCGTCCTGCGTCCTGGCGTCGTCCTAGGTAACCCGTTGTCCTAGGCGAGCGACAGAAGCGACGACACGCGACGCGACGCCATAGAAAACAGACGTATCTAGGCGACACCGTCTGTCATATTCCATGGAGCCGTATCGCGTCGCGTCGCGTGGCGTTGCTTCTGTCGCTCACCTAGGACAACGCGTTAAGCCCTGTCCTGCGGCGATGAAGCTACTCGATACGACATGACGCGACAGCATCAAACAGTAGCATCGCCGTTTTTTTTCGATAAGTGTTTTCTATGGAGTTGTTTCGACGCTAACCCGTTGTCCTACGGGCTACCCGTTGTCCTACGTGAGCGACAATCACGACACCGCGACGCAACAGTATCAAACATTAGCTGATCCTTCACGTGGCGTACGTTTTCTTTAAATTAGAATTACGAATTGAGGATTACGTTTTCGCGTAGATAGATACGTTTGTCATTTTCTATGGCGTCGCAACGTGTCGCTTCTGTCGCTTACCTAGGACAACGGGTAAGGCGCAACGCATAACGCAAAGCCGCGACATTGCAAAAAAGGCTTCGGTACGCGGTAAGATCAACTGGTTCTGAAATCTACCTTAACTTAATATCCCGAAACACATCCGATTATTTTTAATCTGCCTGCAGGTTGCGAGTGCGCAGTGCGCAGAGTTCAGTTTTCTCCCCACGCGCCGTCCGTTATAGCGGCGGTGTCGTATGACTTCACCACTAGGTAAACACAAGTTTTTGGCATTACCTACATTGTTTATTAACTAACTTGTACAGTCTAATCGGAATCAAGAAAATCAGAATACTGTTGTGTTCAAATGTAGCATCTGAGTGAATAGGCATCTTCTAGGCCTAATGTATAATAACCTAGACCTCATCATTGCTTTGTATTAAGCATGTTTGTCGTCAAGTTCAAGCCGACCTAGCAATAAAAAAAAGTAGTTTTACCGAAGTTATGACTGCTAAACCGTTGTGTTCAAATGTTGCATCTGAGTGAATATGCATCTTCTAGGCCTAATATATAATAACCTAGAGCTCATCATCGCTGTGTATTAAGCATGTTTGTCCTCGCAATAAAAAAAGTAGTTTTACCGAAGTTATACTGGAAGTTTAAACATTTTGCTGATTTTACGCAATGAAATTCTTAATTGTAGCACAATCTTAGAGCTAATTTACGGAAAAATGCTGATTCTAAAGATTTATTTAGCTTTTAAAATGAAAAACAAGTAAAAAGTTGCTGCTGTTTGTCTGACGTCATAAAATGAGGTCATTTCTGGACTTGAAACCGTGAAATACCATCTAAGCGCATAATGGCCTGTCCTACTCGACAAATATCTTTGATCATCATTAACAGAAAAAAAAGAACCAGTGTTTCCTAGATTTGAATACCACTAACTAAAATTGCTGGTTAGGTCAATTTATTTGTGAGCTCGTTAAGTACCAAATTAACGCCAGAAATTGTTGTAGAGGTATTACTTATAGCCTGGAATAACCTAAATCCCCAGTTTTCATCTTCGTCTTCATCCATAGATACAATCAAAACACAGTTCAGCTTGTTATATAAGTGAGTGTCTTATATAAGCCCAATGATGCGTAACGCACTAACAAGATTTTGTACAATCTACAAGGAAGGCCACGACAAGTCTTTATAATTATTATAATATTATGAAAGTTTAACCGCTGGGGCACGGGACAATTCTGTTGTACACCATCTCTAAATTAAAAAAAAATGACAGCTTTATATTTTATATTGCTATCGCTTTCATAATATTCCCTGCGGAAAGGGGCAGCACTAGATTTAAAGCTCTCGTTTTAATTTAGAGATTTTGGTAAACAGAATTGGCCCCAGTCTGCGTGGATTGTTTTTTTTTTTTTTAAATTCCGTGAGATCATTTTGCTTTCGGAGATTAAATTAACCTGGGATTAAATTGAGTCCATACCAATTCGAAAATGTGTTTTTCAGTTTGTCTGCTATCATTTCAGGCCCAACCTGTTTAACTTGACTTTTTAATTCTTCCTGGACCCAAATTATTTTTATCTTGGAGTAAGTATATCTTCATAAATATACCCCAAGATGCAAATTAATTTTTTATCAAAATCAGCCAAATCGGTTCAGCCATTGAGGCGTGACAGAGTTACAAACATCCAAACCAAAATATCCAAAATATTTATCATAGGTCATACTGGATGATGCCCGCGACTTAGTTCGCGAGGAGGATTAAGTTATTTTATTCCCGCAGGAACTCCTTATTTTTGGAGTTTACTCCTTAAGAATCGATTTTCATATATAAGGCGCCCGGTATGAGAAAAATATGAGAGGTAAAATCTACTGATGAATGACCTCGTTACTTTTTTGGTGCGCACCTTTCTAATTTGGTTGTGAGTGTATTAAGACGTACATAGTGTATGCTGCAAGGCGACTATACCTATATGTTATTGGGCTTGTTTGTTTCTATCAGTGTCAATGTACTTATATTGCTGTTTTTGTTATACATATCAATATAGCTATTTATGCAACTGTATCGTAATGAAGGTCATTTTAATTCGAGTGCTGTTTTTTGATACGAGGCTTGCCGAGTATCAAAATAGGATAGTACGAGTAAACTCCAGTCGTGCGTCGGAACTCGGAGCTGACACATAATGTTAATGATTTAATTGTTTTCCAGGATATGGGACTTAAAACGCGGCTGTGATCCATTAGAAACGATACGTCACCATTCTGAGTTCACATACGGCCTCGACTGGAACTCGTTAAGGCCTCACCAGGTAGCGGACTGTGGCTGGGACTCACTCGTGCATGTATTCACACCGAGGTCGCTAGTGTGAGATAATATAGGTGAGTCCATAATAATTATCATGTCAATTATAAACAAGAGTGAATAGGCATCTTCTAGGCAAGCGCGCTTCAACTTTTACGCCTCTTTGTCGTGCACGCTACTGAGGCTTCACCGGATAACACATTGTTGATTGGACTCACTCGTGCATATTTTCACACCAAAGTCAGTCGTGTGTAATACGGGTGAGGTTGTTTCTTGTTTTGTAGACATAATCCCATACTGCTCGGAATTCACATAAGGTCTCTACTGGAACTTATTGAGGCCTCACCAGTTAGCAAACTCTTGGCACGAGTCCTTACTTAGTCATGGTCTCACTCCGAGGTCTCAAATGTGATTTATGGGCTAAGTAAAAATTTACAAAAAGTACTATAATTTCAATTGATGTTAAGTCATAATATTTACTACAATTTCAGTGATTTTTTCTGTTGTTGTTTTGTGTACATTAATTTATTATTTACTAGCTGATGCCCGCGACTTCGTCCGCGTGAATTGAGATTTTTTCGTTCCTTCGGGTACACTTTGTGAAAGTTTGTGAAAAGTGAAAAGCCTATGTGCTATTCCAGACTATAATCTATCTCTGTGCCAAATTTATCCAGATCCGTTCTGCCGTTGAGTAACAAACATCCATCCATGCATCCATCCATCCAAACTTTCGCATTTATAGGTAACTAGCTGATACCCGCGACTTCGTCCGCGTGGAATAAGTTTTTTTCAATTCCTACGGGAACTCCTTGATTTTCTGGGATAAAAAGGGATCTGGGATCCTATGTCCCTCTCCAGGTCCTCAGCTATACCCATGCCAAAAATCACGTCGATCCATTGCTCCGTTGCGGCGTGATTGAAGGACAAACCAACAAACCAATAAACCAAAAATCCAACATACAAACACACTTTCGCATTTATAATATTAAGTATGATATTGGTATAGAAGTATAATAACTTTTTCTTTTACAGGTACTTTAAACAGGGTCTAAAGATAAGTGCGCAAGTGTGAAAAACCGGACAGGTGGTGAGGAGTTACTATAAAGTTTTAAAAATTGTGCCAATACAATGTTGAATGGACTGAAATATCATGTAAACTTTGGGTGTAGTCAGACTGTAAAAGAATTTCATTTAAACTACAGTAAAACTGCACAGCAGCTTGTTAATTTACAATAGAATTTCACACCGACTGCAAGAGGACTGCGCAGTCGGTTTGCAGTTTCGATGCAATCATATGCCAACCGCACAATAACTGCAACAAAACTGCATATTTGCAGTTGGCGTGCAGTTCTAAAGCAGTCCGTCTGTCGACACCCTTATACTTATCGCACATTACAGCGCTGGAAAGGCGTGCTCATGACTAATTATTTCGTAATTAAACATTTTAAACATTGAAAACAAGTTTTCATATAGTGCTGTAATGTGAGATTATCATAAGGTTCAGGGCACATTGCGTTAGAGACAAACGACAACGAAGTGTTAAATATATATTCTAAAATGTTGAACTGAACTTTTTCCCTATTACATAATGTTTGATGGTGATGTTGATTTGAATTTGTTATTATGTAGTCGATCGAATCGAAGTAAAATATTAATCTGATTTCGGAAAATATGAAGAAATGTGTCGCGATTTGTGTTAAACGATAGGAAGAATATGTAACCAAAGAGAGTAGTAGAAATGGTTTTTTTTAAGTATTTGGAAGTTTTTAAAATGAAGGAAAGCAGAAAATGGCATTCAACTGTTTTGGGGCAATGTGTGACGAGAAATGTGAACAAAATTGAAAGGCGTGGTAGTCATGTTTTAAGGTTAATTTTCAGACAATAATTGACTAGATTATGTTGTGGAATAAATGAGGTGAACTAATCACCGCACGTGAGCTGTGACGCACGTTTCTCAATGCGTTACGTGCGCACAATGAGTTTCGTCTCAACTTTCCCGCAATGTGCCTTGAACATTAGTTAGAAATCTTATGGAATTAAATTTTGTGAAATGCGTATCATATATTTCATTGTTTGCAGTTCAATATAAAACGATGTAGTTTATTATTTCATTACTTTTTATTACATATTAATATTATTTAAGCGAGCTTGTAAATAGACTCAGATATCTTATTGTAAAAGCAATAAGGTTGAATTTCCAGTAATTATCCTTACTAATATTATAAATGGGAAAGTGAGTTTGTTTGTATGTTTGTTCCGCTTTCACGCCGTAACTACTGAACCGATTGCTTTGAAATTTTGCAGACGTAAAGTTAGAAGTCCGGATTAAATAATAGGGTACTTTTATCCCGGAAAATTAAAGAGTTCCCGCGGGAACTAAAACTCCTCAATCCACGCGGACGAAGTCGCGGGTATCAGCTAGTTAGCTATATTTATATTTTAACCGTTGCTTGACCGTTGCATTGTATAGAAAGCTTATATTAATGTTGTTATTGTAGGTATTTGTTAAAAATGTAAATAATATGTGTAAAGCTTATTACTTTTGTTATATTATACATATTAATATAATAGATTTTGACGAAAAAATATGATAGTACGTCTCTCCTTCTTTATATTCTAATAAGAAAGACAAAATATTTACAAAGACGGACAGTATTATTTGGCATATTACAGTTGGTTAGTAGGTAAAAAAAATATCTTCCCAATCGAATTTCGGAAACGACATGTGGGAAATATTATGGTGTGCACAAGTCTATGCACAAACTCAGTTCCCTTACTCTCATATAATCCGATGGGATGGCAATACGCTTTATGGTTTAATGTATTTACCTGTATTTACTGATTTACTTTTAGTTTAAGGCATTTGTATGTAATAATATATCGAATTTATAATGTTAATGAAATCCTTTTGGTTTGTTTTACTTCTATTTAGACTATCAATTTAGTAGAGATACTAAACTAAAATGACAGCTTTAAATCTAGTTCTGTCCCTTTCCGCAGGGAGTATTATGAAAGGGTTAGCAATATTTTTTTAATGCTGTCATTTTAGATTAGAGATTATGCACTACAGAATCAGTATCAATCAGGGAAAAAGTTTTTTTTTTTGTAAATGGTTACCGAGTTAAGTTCGCAACTTGTAATATTTGTGCTACAAATACATTTCATCTTTGACAGCATTTATACCTAATAAATAAAATATTATAAGAAAGAAATAAAACAAAAATATAATACCATTATTGAAAGTTACGCTTATTATTTGTCACATTTTATACTTTTTAAAAACACAATTTGGAATAAACTAAACACGGTAAAAAGTTACAAAAGTAACATAATATTTTTTTGTAAAAAATCTTAAGTACATATATAGAAAATCTTATTAATGTTTTTTTTCTCAGCTGAAAGGGCAATATCCACTTTTAGATTTTTCTTTCGCATTTACTAAAACTTATCGCTGTTTCACCTCGCCCGAAGGAATTTCACTTGAACCGAAATTACACGATCAAAAAGCTAAGACACGCTAAAAGCTAAGACATACAGAGTCCACGTACGCAATGTATGTGACGTACTTTGAAATTTTGGACACTTTGAAAACAAATGAATTTGAATCACTTAATATTCTATGAGACACGATCTACAATAGTCATAGGAACGTTGCTTACATGGAATCAGTCTACCTTAAATATTTTATTTAACAGCGCCATCTGTTAGAAACATGCCGTACTAGTCTAGTCTAGTCAAGTTGCTCTTCAACCTTCGAACCCGACCCTCAATGGCGGTAAGGATGTAATAAACGTTTTTCAAATCTTTCTTATCATGACCCCTCACATCTGTGAGACTCATAGCTGGACACAAAAGTGAACGTTTATTCAGTTGTTTTGTATAGATTTTCGCCTCGCAGTTTTCGTCCCGTCTGCCGCTCGGTTTCATAGTGCATGCTTCGGCGAAAATGATATTGTTCGATAGAGTGCGATGGAAGATATTGGTCGGTACGGCGGCTGCTTGGTACATCGTCCCTTCGACAGGTGGCGCTACGTGCTTCTTAACTGAAAACAAAAATATTGGGAAGTTCAGATTATTTGAAATAATCCATTTTTTACAAATTATGATTAAGTGTTATTATATAATAAAAAAATCTTAAGTCACATTCAGGATATAGTTAAACGTGACATCAAAATCTGCGCAAACTTATCAGCCAAATCTCCATATGCCAGTCGTGATCGTCTGAATCTGGTTGTAGTTTCCAAATTTTACTTTTCAAAGTTATAGGTGATAGATAAAAAAATATGAATCCATTTCTGTACCCAACTGCATTTTAGTTTAGCCCGAGAGATTACCTATCAGCCAATACGAGGTGATTGCGTTCGTAAAACACACTGCCACCGTAAACTAATTAGGTGTTCACACTTGCCAGGCTCAATAGGCAAGTATATTCCCACCAATGATACTTATCTGGCCCAGTGGCCAAAATTTGAACAAATTTTAATGCCCTGTTTGGTTTTTGATTTTTATTTAATTTAATTTTTATTTACTAGCATTGCTATCACCGGGTCTAGATATTTTGTAGGACTATGGGTACTTAGGTAGGGGATTTCGAAAAGTTGGCAAGTTTACTTACAATTGTCTTTGACTTGTGCTAGTTTAATCGTCAGTAGATTGCTGTAGTATCGACATGAAGCCACCAAGTACGATTGGATGCATTCTTCTGCGGACTCTGAAAGGGTGAGAGCATAGAATTCAGAAGGAATAGAAGTGATAAAAGTGGCCGTCGTGATGATTTTTAGTGAAACATCAGCGCGCGTTATTGTAAAAGAACACGTGTTTACATACTGTTACCATCGATATATATGTAGGTACTAGATGGGCCCTTTCATAGAAAAACGCCGGGCGTCCGAATTGCTGAACACGTTCCACATCTGTCTTAAGCCTGTCTTTGTCCCCGTCGTAGCGGTGTCACGATCGCTCGTCGTGCAGATAATTTGTTATTATTATGTTAACATCTAAAGTTTAATTAGTTTGGCACTGTATAATTTATATTTTAAGGTAAGTGTTTCAATTCACAATTATACATTTCCAAAAAAACGTTATTTAATCTTCCTATTTAATAGTTTTATCCATTAAACAATCATTTAATTTCCGCGGCAAACTGTATGATATATTTTTTTACTAACTGGCCTTACGGCTTCTATGGCTATGACCTGTATTATCTATGACATGACTGTTACAGTTAAATTTACGTTGCCCTGAATGTTATAGGTAGGTATATAAGATAGTATCTAGGATTTACATTATTATCAATGTACAACAGCTCCTCAATTCACTTGGCGTCTAGAAACTAAGAATTTTCTAGAGACTAGAAATTTTCCATAATTTCTCTTTAGCGAAGTTGTTATTATATAAAATGTGTTTGTAGTTAAAATCGGCCCTCGCTGCTTTTCCGATACAATATATAATAGATACCATTTCTATAACCTATATTAACGTTAAAAATATAAGCTAACTAGCTGATGCACGCGACTACGTCCGCGTGGTTTGAGGTTTTTTGGTTCCCGCGGGAACTCCTTAATTTTCCGGGATAAAAAGTAGCCTACGTCCTTCCCCGGGATACAACCTATCCCTGTACCAAATTTTATCCAAATCAGTTGAACAGATACATTTGTTTGATTCCCGCGGGAACTCTTCAATTTTCCGGGATAAAAAGTAGCCTATGTGCTATTCCAGACTATAATCTATCTCTGTGCCAAATTTCATCCAGATCCGTTCAGCCGTTCTGGCGTGATTGAGTAACAAACATCCATTTGAGGTATTTTGGTTCCCGCGGGAACTCCTTAATTTTCCGGGATAAAAGGTAGCCTATGTGCTATTCCAGACTATAATCTATCCCTGTGCCAAATTTCAGCCAAATCTGTTCAGCCGTTGGCGCGTGATTGAGTAACAAACATCCATACATCCATACATCCATCCAGACATCCATCCAAACTTTCGCATTTATAATATTTATTATATTATATTTGATACCACAGAATACTTAATTTGAAGCTTTTTAATTTAACTAAGTAGTATAACTAGGACAGCACTAGTTAAGAATAAATGGTGTGGAAAAATCAGTGGTGTGACAAACGAGAAAAAAAATCCTGTTTGTCATATTGGTGTGACAATCTGGTGTGACTACGAATCGGACGTGATTTATTTTATAATTCTGTTGTGGGCATAGTAAATACATACCGTGACGGCTGGCGTTTGAAAGAACAGCAATTTTAGCGCTGCATTGTGGGCAGTTCAATAAGGATGCTCCGGCTGCCTGAATCGATCGACTCTTCATACTCTCTGTAAAACAGACAATAATAAAATTATACAATTACATTTTCAAACTGAAAATTGTTTAAATAGCGGTAGAACGCGTCATGAAAATTGAAAATTTGTAGGTCCAGAGGCCCAATTGTCTCATATTGTAAATTGTAATCATTTCACAGCTTAAAACGTACCTATTACTCGAACTGTTTATGGAATTCATACATACATAAGGTACCTGGGTCGAATATGGCCAGCCGGAAAATATGGCCACATACCATTATTCCGAACACGAAAATGTTTATTAACCTGAACGCGACTTTATATTGTCGCTAGTGTCGCACATAGCCGAACGGCGCACCTGTCACCGTTCCCGCGCACCCGCTAGTCGCCCAGTGTCCATTAGAGTGAAACATGCTGTTGAGGTTATAAAAACATAAAGTAAGTATTGTCCTGTATTTTGTTATTTTTCAAATAAGAATCTTTGATAATGACATTACGATGTTGTATGACGATTGCTATTTGATATTTCTTTGTTTAATTATCAAAGTAATATTGTGTTTTACATTTGTGAATATAAAAACAAAAAAATGTATGACTGCAAATATGGCCACCGATTGGCCATATTTACGGTACTAAATTATTAACACTATCTTTTTTTTTTGTTTTAGATTATGGCACGCTATAAAACTAAAGGGCTTCGAGGTAATTGCAGGTCAGAAGCATCTATGAAACTAGCTTTATCTGCGGTCAAAAGCGGTAAGATGAAGGTATATACGGCTGCAAAGCATTATAATGTGCCAAGACGCACTCTGAGGCGTTATTTACAAGAGAAAAAGGAGACTAAATCTACTTTGGGTCGGAAACCACTTCTCAACCCTGAACAAGAGATGATTTTGGCATCCCGTGTTATTCGGTTGTGCAATGTGGGATACCCATTGACACAGCGTGTATTACGTAGCTGCGTAAAGACATTCTGTGATCGAAATAACATTTCAGCGGCAGGTGGAGAATTGATGGTGGGACGAGATTGGCTGAGAGGATTTTTAAAACGTCATAGGAATATTAGCGCACGAAAAGCACAAAACCAAAATCCTGCAAGGGCGCAAAAATTGAATAAAGCTGTGGTTTCTGATTATTTTGCTAAATTAAAGAAAGTATTGGAAGATAATGACATTATGAACAAACCGGAACGCATTTTCAATATTGACGAAAAGGGCTGCCAGCTTAATTTGCACAAATCACCAGAAGTTTTGGCTGAACGTGGATCCAAGAGAGTACATTTAGTAGCACCAGAACACGGCGAGAATGTCACAATAGTTTCATGTGGCAATGCCTTGGGTCATGTGATTCCGCCCATGAGGCAAAGGCAAACGCATGAAGCCAGAATGGGTAGATTCCTTACCAACCAGCTCAATAGCCCAAATGACACCCAAAGGGAGTATGAACTCTGAAACCTTTGTGAATTAGATTCACCATTTTTCCAAATTTAAATTGCCAGGACCTTGCTTACTTATCTTTGATGGAGCCAAATGCCACTTAGACTATTCGATTGTTGAAGCAGCAGAAAAATTTGACATCAAGCTTTTTTGCCTTCCTAGTAACACTACACACGAGTTACAGCCGATGGACAAGTCGGTGTTTCGATGTTTTGAATATTACTGGGACGAGGAAGTCTTAAAGTACTGGTCAATACACGAAGATAGAAAAATTACAAAACAAAGGTTTGGGATATTATTTTCCAAAGTGTGGGACAAAGCTGCAACACCTGCTAATATCAAATCTGGATTTGAAGCGACCGGAATTTTTCCATTTAATCCAGCAAGGATACCAGAAGAGGCATACGCTCCCAGCATACCTACCTTTAATTCCACAATACCTGGACCTTCTGAAAATCAAGAAAATAATGACCCTAATGACAGCGACGCTACTAACGCTAGCGAAAATCTGTTGATTCCTCCTCAAGGAAATGAAAAACCCATTGATAGTGACGATACTAATGCTAGCGAAAGTCTGTTGATTCTTTCTCAAAGAAATGAAGACTCTATTGATAGCGACTATACTACTGCTAGCGAAAATTTGTTCATTCCTCCTCACGAACGCCGCTTGTCCCAAATCCATCCCGCCAAAAATCCCAATGAAAGTGCCGCTATTGATGCCAGTGGAAATCAGGTTATTCCTCCTCATCCTCTTCTAAATGACGACGAACATAATTCAACTCCACCTAAGCTGTCTCTTGCTCTAACTGATACCTCTGTTGAAAATCCAGTACCTATACTGTATCCAGATCAAAAAGATTCCCAGACAAGTAAACATCAGTTGCTAAAAACTGCAAACCGTGGTGTTGCCATTCTAGACAATACTTCTGATAATAATACACCCCACCCAACTCAAGTAGATAGATCTGCAAGTGTCTACGAATACTCCAATAGTAGCGACGAGATTACTTTATCCAAAATAAAGCAGCACAAGAGCTAAAAACATCAATGTTTACTGAGAAAAATAATAAGCCAGAACCATCCAATACTAAACAAAAAATGAAAAATATGCCAGGTCCATCTAAAGTTTCTTCCCAAAAAAAAAAATATTCTGCTAAAATGAATAAGACTGAAGCAGCTGTAACTGCTAAGATTTCTAAACAAAAAGGTACAGGACATTCTAAAAAATCTAAAAACAGCTGGTATTGTTACATTTGCGATGAGGATAGAATAGCAGACATGAGACTATGCTTTTTATGTAAAACGTATGTTCATGAAGACTGTGTTGGGTTAACAAAAGAAGACACTGATAAATTTGTTTGCACCCGGTGCAGTCAGGACTAAATTATAAATACTTAGGTTTACCTACTTTTTTCTAGTTTGTAATATTATTGTAATTTACCTACGAAGGATATCAAATGTTACGTTTTCTTTTTGATAATTTTGTTGATTTTTTATGTATATAGCAATTTAAGTTTAAATTAAAAACCTTTTTTAACTTCATTGTTGATTTTGATATCTTTAAATGATAAGTTCTTTACTTGTACTGAATGTCGTCCAAAAATTATCTTTTAGATAAATGCTCTATTAAAACATATCCAGTTTTATTTTGGTTTATTAAGAAGCATCTAAATAAGTAAATTCATACAGTAATATGGCCACTTATATGGGCATATTTACCTCCCCTGTCGGAAATATGGCCAATAAAACTGTTAAAAATACTACTTATGGTTGAATATCTCTGTATTTTTTTGTATTTGTCGTAAAGATAAATAGCCTTTCTTCATGAATAAGCGCTATAACGTATTTGTTTTAGCCTTATTAATATTAAAAATGCATAACAAACCTTAAGGTGGCCATATTCGACCCAGGTACCTAACATGCTCTGTGACGTGCAGGCATCTATGAACTCCTTAGACAGATCGAATTATCCTTTTGACAAACCATTACCTAAGCACCTTACACAATCCCAGGCTTGTAACTTTAATTATTTTTCGGGCAATTTCAGCAACATCTTGAGGAAACCTGCATGCACTAAAATAATGGTACCTAAAGGTTGATTCTGTGGACGATTCAAAAGAGCAGTGTAAAAGTTTATTTGAATAAAAAAATATTTTGGTTTGAATTGATAAATACGTATCTCAAACGTGTTGAAGTTTTTTCATCCACACTTGACCAGTGTTATAGTTGACGGTGGCCTAAGGCCCTAAGCCCTTCTTTTTCTGAGACGCCGTTTTAGTTCGTCGCATATGCCGTGACTTATTTAGGTACTTTTTAAGTCACTTAAGAAATACCTACCTCGGTCGAGATCCTGTGTTTGTGATAATCGCGCGTTGCAATGGGGACAAAGCAAAACTGGTTCTGACATTGTTTGTATCGATCTATTGTACGTATTTCCTGCAAAGCAAAAAATAATTAAAATTGTCATAAGTACCTACTTTACAGGACTTTAGGATTTCAGGACCTAGGTACAATAGGTAGCGCAGTCGATTGCCCCGGGTAGGCTCGTGAGTCACAAGTCTGAAGTGTGACCGATTTTAGAAACTAAATTCGGATTTATCGATTCCTTCGCTTGATGCTTCGACGCTTCGGCGAGCACATTAGCCGTCTATGATGGTTATGATAATTTACATCTAGAGCCTTATTAAGTATAAATGATTGTTACAGTGTAATGATCGCAATCACCGATCGATTGATCACTTACGCTTTTAGCCAACATCCTTTTAGCAGTGAGAATCCCTACCAATCGCAAACATTGAGATTGTAATAAAACAATTGAAGCAGGTTTTATAATATTTATTTTATTTTATTTTATTGTGAGATAGGCTTGCGCTTGACGACAATCATGCTTAGTGCAAAGCAATTATGAGGTCTAGATTGGAACGCGCTTGTTTAGAAGATGCCTATATTCACTCTTTCCTTGAAGGTAATTAAGTTATAATATAATAGATATGTATAACGTAAGATGAGGAATACTAGCTATCTAGGAGCCCAAAAATATTTTACTATCCCAAGAAAATATTTTTTAACATATTTGTATAAAGCAAAATAGCTTGATTTGGTGGCTGAGCTGGTTCTTTGTCAAAACTGAAATAGTATTCCTTATTCTTTATAAAAACATGCCAGGGAAGACTTTACAGGCGACCAATTCGTCTCCTCTGGCTACAAAAATACCTACCATTACAACAACAATTATTACAACTTGAAAATTCTTATTATTTGTACCTGTATCCATGCATCGTGCGCAACAGCAATGCGCAGGCGCAGTCAGCAAGCACGACGTCATCTGTGACGTGGCTTTGCTGTGCGAGCGAGAAGCTGCTATTGCATCTTCATTCTCTAGGATAAATTAAAACTTAGAATTTCCTATTATAGCGGTGGCATAGAGGTAAATAACTCTATGAGCGGTGGTGTATGACCCGTTGTCCTATGCCTAGGTAAACGAACGACGCGATGTAACGCGACGCGACAGGAACAAACGGTAGCTGACCCTCCACGTGGCCTACGTTTTCGCGTAGATAAGTTTGTCATTTTTTTCTGTGCATTCGTATCGCTTCACGTCGCTTTCGTCGCTCACCTAAGACAACGGGTGAGGTTGCCTAGACAACTGGTGAGGGTGCCTTTCTACCCTGAGATGTGCTACGTTGCTACTTGCTAAGTTATACGGATGTGTGTTATACCCACCATCCGGAGCGCTTGATCTAACATCTAGCGATCCTCAGTGAAAATCAACCGCTCCTATAATTAGTGGGACCACAAATCCGTAGCTTAGCAAAGTATTACATCTCTGGTGAAGAGGCACCCTTACAGTGGTAACAGCGATCATAGCCTAGTGGTTTAGACGTTCGGCCTCCCGTTCAGGTGGTCGGGGGTTCTGTCCTCAAACACGCACTTAAATACTCTTCTGAGTTATGTGCGTTTTTAAGCAATTAAATATCATTTGCTATAATTATAAATTACTAGCTGATGCCCGCGACTTCGTCTGCGTGGATTGAGGTTTTTGGGTTCCCGCGGGAGCTCTTTAATTTTCCGGGATAAAAAGAAGCCTATGTATTATCCCAGAATATAGATAATCTATCTCTGTGCCAAATTTCATTCAGATCCGTTCTGCCGTTCTGGCGTGATTGAGATCCATCCAATAACTTCGATTTGGATACATCCATCCAAACTTTCGCATTTATAATATTAGTATAGATGATGGTAAAGAAAGAAAAGGTTTGTAACTAGGTTCTAAAACTACAAAATTCTAAATCAGAGTAACCTGTTTTTTTGGAAATAGGTTGAGTGAAACTGCTGTTCGGTGTCGTTGTTTCGGAGCCCCGTTTTTCAGTTTTACTGCTTTTCGGCACGGTTGTTTCGGATTCCTCCTTTACTGTTGTGCTACTCTTTGGTGTTGTTGACTCTGATCCTTCTTTTGCTATTAGCTTCGTTGTTTCGTACAGTGCTTTATAAACTGCAACATATTTTTTTAATAAAACAATATTAATTAAGAAAAAGCATTTTAAAATTTTTTATCGTCCGCCATATTGAATTTAGTCTGACGTCACGAAAATTGATTCATTTAGTCTCGTCCTAAAAAAATACTAGTCCGCCATCTTAAAGAGTCCGCCATATTGGATTTACAATAACGTCACTAGATTTAGAATACTAGGAAAGTTAGTTTTACACATCAAAATAAGTATACATCAAAGATTAATACTTTTCGGTGACAAGACCTCCGGAACACTACACTTCGGGTGTGAACACGAGGAACGCCTGCTGAATGACGTCACCAGGCCAACGGAAACGCTGCCATGCTTTTTGAACGGGATCTCTGGAATATTCACATCAACATCACAATCATGTAAGAACGTGATTGCTTTTTGATCGAGTTTTCGCTACGCTATATATATATCGCTATCGAGTTGAGTTATGGAATTTGGATTGTCCAACATCTATTCATACTATTACTATAGGTAATATTTACTATTTATTATAATACCTACTATAAATGCGAAAATGTGTCAGGTATACTGTCTGTCTACTATCTGTCTGCTACGCTATAACGGCCCATCTTTTCAATCGATTTTGATGAAATTTGGTAACCTATCCATAGGGATAGGTTGCATCTCAGGAAAGGACAGTAACTAGGCTAATTTTTATCTCGGTTTTTTTTTTCAAATTTCATGAGTGGGACTCGAACCTGCAACATATCGCATGTGACGCGGCTCCTATCAGACTGTCAATTCTTATACCTACTATCATTTTATTCAAAATTTTCAACATTATCTAAAATAATTGCAAATAAGTAGGTACTCTGTCTCTACTAGAGGGAGAGAGAAAGAGACTAACGCTTTTCTATCACGTACGTTTTTTCAAGTCCAGGCCCCGCGTTTTATCCTGACGTTCTAAAAAAACAAATATGTCTATGGCTCTTCTAATTTGAAATGCATTGTATGATGTATCTACCTGAGTTTCGTGATTGTAATTCTGTCTGCGCCACGGCGTCAGAGCGGAAGCTGTGAACAATGCACCTTGGACGGTCGTACACGAATATGCAATCTGGAAAAACAAAGGGGAAAATCTGGAAAATATCTAGGTCATACCTACATGAGAAAATGGTTTAAATATGGCATGGCAGTTGGGAATTATATGATTGCTGCGGCTTTTAGGCGCTGTCTCTACGAAGTACAATCTGTCGACAGTTTACAATCTATCGAGACAAAAAGCGTTAGATTGCAATTTGACGGTTTTCACAATCTTAAGGTGACATATACACAAGAATCAGGTATTTCATATCCATTTAATAGTAGGTAGGCTATAATTACCTAAGAGCAGTAATGTATACCTACACTCATCACTACAAAAGATCTTTATAATCCATAGTATTGTAATGAAATAAAAATAAAAATCTGTAAAAACTAGGGAGAGCAAGAGACGTAAAAGTCATTGAATCTGCAGTTTCTATTCAAGTTTTGGCTGACTCAGTAAGATGGATGCTCATATTTTAACTGCTCGAGTAGTATTCGTATAAAATATTATACGTCGTAAATTTGGATAGAACTTTGAAACGATTGAAAAATGTGTAGACAAGAATCAAGATTGATGTGTCTATGTGCCTTTCTAGATAACAATATCTGAAAACACCAAAACAGAAATTTTTCTTCGAATAACCTATCTGATTGATATATTTTTCTGCTTACAAAAGTTCCGAAAAGTGGTAAGAAAAATCTTTGAAAGTGGTAAAAGAAATCTTTAAGGTTGGTGCAGGTCTGAGATGGTCGGCAGACTGTAAACTTCAACCGCAATATAATATGTCGCGACTGCAAACTGACTGCCTCGTTGGTCTAAAGGTTATCATGTTTGACTGCGGCTGACGAGGTCCCGGGTTCCCAGGTCGGGCCATAATGAGTGTTGGGTTTTCTGATTAGAAATTCTCAGTACCTACTAGCCCGGAGTTAGGAAGTTGGCAGTGTTTCAGCCCCGTGCCTCGAAGAGAACGTTAAGCCGTCGGTCCCGGTTATTATCACTAACATAGGTAATAGTCGTTAAACCCGCCAACCCGCATTGGAGCAGCGTGGTGGCTCTTAGCTCTAATTCCCTCTCCCCTATGAGAATGGAGGCATGTGCCCAGCGGTGGGACTCTAATGGGCTGACGGCTGTAGTGGTGGTGGACTGCAAACTACAACCGACACTATACTTAATTACTGATCTATATTAAACTATTTATTTCTGTATGAAACTTCCAAGCGCATTGTATGCGTTCTTGTGGTTTGCAACCACGAGCTGTTGTTTTGCGGTTGCAGTTTGCAGTCTCCCGCCCATTTCGGAATTGTATAATTAGCACCAATCAAATAGTCGTCTCTGAGCTGAGTTTGTTGTTGCTTGTTTGCGCAACTCTCATACAACTGTTGAAGTCGGTGTAGGTAGGTACATACCTACTAGGTACTTACGCGCGAAAATATGCTATTGCAACGCGTCTTGCGGTCAACTTCAGATGTGACTAAAATCTAAATGATTGGCTGCAGCTATATCTACAATGATTTATAGATAATTTTTATTGAATTACCTAGGTAGGTACTAATTATTAGTGCTCATGAAGTGTCTTCAAAATTATTTATGTTTTCCACAGAATACACAGGATCGAACAATTAGGATCGTGTGTCGTAACATGTTCTCGGATAGGATCATCCAGTAGGTACTAGATGGCTGGTTAGTGGTGATAAAAAACTATGAACCTTTACTGGAGTCTTCACATCTAGGCGGGTTTGGCAAAATATGTCTGGACGTAAGAACGGAGGCCGATTGCTTTTTAGAAGTCGCCGTATCGAAACCGGTTCCTGAAAAATCAGTCTCATTTGATATTTGAAGAATGTAGAATAAAATCTAAAGGTAGATCTAAGATTCTCACTTTTCTTGTATCAAACTTTTGATGTTATTTATTTTACTCACTGACCAGATCAGGACCCAGAACACAGGTTTATATTAGACTGAATCATCACTTACCATCAGGTGAGATCGCAGTCAAGGTCTAACTAATAAACTGGAATAAATAAAAGTTCATGAACAGTGGTTCCTTTTACAGTGTAGACAAGGAATAAGGCTAGATTTATCAAAATTTCCACCGATATAAATCCGTGGGCAGTTCCTAGGTATAAGGTGGATGTTTATTAGATACAAGGTTAAAGCAAGGATCTTAAGCCTACCTTCAAACGTAACAAACAATGGCCCACCTATTTAGATTTTCTAGACTTAGATTCAATGTCAATTGTAATCAGACAATTGTTCTGACGAACACGACCCAACTTTAATATTATACTTAATTTGTTACTTATTGATGAGTTCTTTGACGGTCGGGCTAGGAAAAATCAAAATAGGTTAATAAGCCTATAAAAATTTACAAAAAAATTATGGAGGTCACAAACGCAACGGTGATTTTGCTTAAATAGCTTTATTCAGATACTATCAAACTCGAAGAGTGTTAGGTATCTGTGTGTTATTTTCAGTTTTTCCAAAAAAAAATCTTAGGTATCTTCTAGCTTTCCCCTTACATGGAAAAACGCAAATAGCTAGAAGGATGCAAGATAATCTCCTTGCACCCGACTTCTAGCGTCATGTTAATACTGCAGATATTATCTATTTATGGTTTCTCTTTTCAGCTTTACAAAATATACCTACCTACTTCTCCTCAATGTTGTCAGAGTAGGTAGGTATATTTTTAATCTCTGATGTTACGTGTGTGACCCCCATTATAAATAAACATTATTGTAAGTCTGTCTAGCGTTTTTTTAAATGCTTTCCCAGGAGTGCAAATTAAAATATTTTTTAAATTTGCTTTTAGTTTAATATAGCCCAGTGTTGCTAGTATCGAAAAAATCTAACTCTTTGTCACTAGATAGACTGTAGTAAGGTACTTAAAAATAAATATATTTTAAATTTACTGCATCAGATTGCTATGACATGTTATTCCTTCCACTTTTACATAAGAAAAGAATAATTTTAATTGTACCTAAGCAATTCAAAAAACATACTCCTACAATGTTGGTGCAATTTAAATGGCTTTACCTGTATCACGTAATTGTGGGCGCAGTTGGTGTATTGAATCTTTTATAGATTTTGTTGTAACCTCATCTGAAATCGATAATCTTTTCTGTTAAGAACTATTAATTGGATTTTTGAATTTATAGGCTTTCACACAAATATATTTTTTAAAATTTAATTAGTTAATTAAATAAAAACTTAAACGTTTTCGTACCTGACATAACCTTATTGACAATCACTATTTCATTTTCACTTTGTTGATTGCTGCATGTATTTTTGTCTTGTGCACTGTTTTGGTCCTTAGTGGGTAGCATTCTGGCAATACTGAGCTGAGACGAGCTTGGCTGATAACCTGTTGCAGTTACTGCAGATTTAACAAAATATATATTTTTACTTTACGAGATAGCCGCAGTTCTATGCGCCAACTTATTGTTATGTTTGTGTTTCTGGTTTTATGTATTCCTGGCATAAGCCAATATTACCATTATATTTGGAACAAATCAACATACAGTCCGTCAAACTTATCTGACCCGGTGGCCAAAATTGGAACAAATTTTTATGCCTGTAATTTTTTTTTCATATCTACTAGCGACGCTGTCACCGGGTCAGGTAAGTTTGTGGGACTATACGTTTCATTAGTATACACCACAATGTATGGTGGCCTATTCCCCATACAAAAATAAATTAGGAGCCTTTAAAAAAATGAATTTACTATCTGTGAAACACAAAAAAATTGCAGGATAAAATAGGAATTAAACTCACCGCAACCCACGGCGGGCTGATTTATTAAAACTTCTGACAGCTTTTTAATTTCGCTCATACTCTGTCCATCCTTCGAAGTCGCGATGAACAAGGACGTTCGGTCCAGGGACTCGGTTACCATAGTCTCGCTGATGCTGATTATTGATTGGACATCTGGAAAAAATATTATTACACTAATTATATTTTCATTCACACGGTCTCTTAAGTTGTAGATCCCGAAATTGTTGATAAGCGAGAAACTAAGCGGTAGGTACTTCTAGTAATTCTTGATAATATAATCGGCTTTCTTGATATTATGGCTGTCTGATGCCCGTGACTTCATCCACGTGAATTGAGGTTTTCTGGTTCCCGCGGGAAATCTTTGATTTTCCGAGTTAAAAAGTAGCCTATGTGTTATTCCAGACTATAATCTATCTCTGTGCCACATTTCATCTAAATCCGCTCAGCCGTCCTGGCGTGATTGAGTAACAAACATCCATCCATCCATCCATCTAAACTTTCGCATTCATAATATTAGTATAGATATAGACTATAACACTGCGGCTTAAGGTAGTATTAGAATGTGTTTAAATTGAAGTCTTAGTTTACCTTTGTCAGATTCCTTGGTGCACCCTTTCATCCACTTAGTGGCGTTCAGATTGCTTGATATAACAAAGTTTGGCTCAGCGTTGGATGCTACCTGCCTCGTTGCATCGTTCCGACTCGTTAGCTTCGAAACTGATCTCACTTCGCTGTTTGTTTTGCCTTTGAACCGTATTAAGAAAATATTTATATACCAACTAGATAATGCCAGCGACTTCATTCGCGTGGTTTAAGTTTTTTCTTCCTGCGGGAACTCGTTATTTTTCCGGGATAAAAAGTAGCCTCTGTCACTCGCCAAGTCCTAAACTATACCCATGCCAAAAATCACGTCGACCCGTTGCTTCGGAGCAGCGTGTTTGAAGGATAAACGAACAAACAGACACACTTTCGCATTTATAATATTAGTATGATTGTAGTCACCCTTGTGCTCGAAAGTTGAAATTAAGATCCTCCCTAAGTCCCAACAAAAAATCAGACAACCTGAAATCGAACCGGGAGCCTTTCTATAAGCCCCAAGTTCACCAATGAGTCAGTAATGTTGTCTCGAAAGTATTTATTTTTTAGAAAATATAACGGCTAACATGCAACATCATTGCGAACAGGTGCAAACGCTTGGGAGCGGCGTTCCCTCGCGTCGATCGGTTTAGTGTCGCACGCCGTGTTGGCGCAATTGCACGTCAGAATATGACCTGAAAGAAAAATATTTTCAGTCTCCACACGCAAAAATCACAATTCTAACACGCACGATATTTTAAAACTAGCTGATGCCCGCGTGGATTGAATTTTCCGGGATAAAGAGTAGCCCATTTCATCCAGATCCGTTAAGCAATTCTGGTGTAGTCGAGTAACAGATATCCATCCATCCAAAATTTCGCATTTAAGTATAATATTAGTTTATCTAGATAAGCGATTTTCTGATTTACCCCGATACAACAGTTGAGAGGACGACAACGATGACCATTTAAATGCTATATATCTCTGATCTCTATCTCTCTCTCTGCGTCGTATCCCTCATGGCTGAGGATCGTGCCCCTTTCCATTATCACATAATGGCAGGGGTTTTCTTGGGATAATAATGCGGTGGGTTCCCAGCTGTTCCTTTCGCATACGACTCGACTAAGAGTACTATTTCTACTCTCAGGTTACTAACGATTATATTTATCAGATGTTAGCAACGACCTCAATTTACATAGACGGGCCCTGTCAAATAAAGAATGTGGACCTATTTTACTAACGCCATTTAGTCTGAAAAGCGGGACAGCGCTATGGCGGGGACAAGGACAGGGCTATACAGGTTAGGAGCGTGCTCTAAAGGTTGGACGCCCAATTTTTTTCTATGAAAGGGCCCATCTAGTACCTACATATATATTGATGGATGTTAGTGATAATAGCCGGGACCGACGGCTTAACGTGGTCTCCGAGGCACGGAGGAAACGAAAAGGCCAAATTCTGATTTCCAAATTCCGTCACCCATTCTGTTACCGACGTAGGTTAACGTTGCTTAACAATCGCAATTGATTGATGCGTCGTCCCAACTAGGCCACTCGTCCCTGAAAAAGCTATTTATGTACTTAAGTAATAAAAATCCGAAAAAACCTGTATCTTTAGGCTGCAATTTAATACTCGATCGTAGAGGCTCGCCGATTGCGTAGCGGGACGTAAACACCGCGGCAGACATCTTCTGTTTGAAGGCAGTGTTCGTTTCTGAAATAGAAAATACCTAATGTCAATCCATACTTACTATAATATTATAAAGGTAAAAGTGTGTGTATCTGTGTGTATAATTGTATAATATCAAGTTTTCATGGCTCAATTGTTTCAACCAGTTTCGTCAAGTTATAATACCTAAGAGATACCTACCTAAGTTGTGTCCCGAAGCCCCGGAAATTCTGTTCCAATGGGATTTTCCTCAACTCTTATTTCAGACAGAACACTAAGCATTCATTATAATATTATTAGTGGGATTTAGTATAATTATTTTGTCTTAAATTGAAGTTAACGAACTTTTGAGTTCAGCGGTGCGAATATCGGCTGGCAGCGGAAATTTGACATCCGGTTGGACCGATTATTCGATTCTGACGATACAAAACTATGATTGCTCGATTGCTTCAGATGAGAGGGTTCTCTTTAATTCGCCTTTCATGGCTCGGGGCATGTCGTAATTATGAACTTCAAACAAAAAGGTTCATTGTTTTAATCTAAGGTCAAAATGACGATTTGATAGTTGGTAATTATTACCTATAACCTTTGTAATAACCGAGTTCTTTGGATGGTTGGGTATGATTTTGGCACAGTAATTACTTAGCAACAAAAGAATACAATTACTTTGCTATAATCCGCCAACAGAAAAAAATCTGTATGGTCAAGCATGCAATTAAAAGCGAAGCACCGTTTACCTTCACCAAGCAAGAAAGCTAAGTTCCCAAGCAAGCAATGCCACCACCACTCACATGCGTGGTGCATGTGAGTGGTGGTAGCATTGCTATCGAGATTGTCTAGTCAACTAGACAATCTCGCATTGTAAAGTCGACATCTCCTGAGGATGCTCCGGTGTCGGGGTGAAACGTGCGTCGAGAATAGTATAAAAGTCTTGTGTGGTGGTGCATGTGAGTGGTGGTGGCATTGCTTGCTTGGGAACTTAGCTTTCTTGCTTGGTGAAGGTAAACGGTGCTTCGCTTTTAATTGCATGCTACCATACAGATTTTTTTCTGTTGGCGGATTATAGCAAAGTAATTGTATTCTTTTCTTGCTAAATCATGAACTTCCGCAAAGTAACGCCTGATTCTATCCAACAGTAATTACTCACTCAAAGGATTTAAGGTTACATGTAGGTAAAAGTTTTTCAAAAAGAGAGAGCGCTATAAATGGATGATCGAGTAGCAGTTTTTGAAAAATGACATTTTATCGCTAATTTTGACATATGTGGACCAATAAGGGCCCACGCCTTATTAAGCCTCTTGTACACGCTCCAACAAGGCTAAAATGTGGTAAACAAACCTGCGCTCTGAAATACCGGCTGCGCTTGCGTCGCCATTTCGGTGACGGAGTCGCTGAGCATGCGCACCGACATGAGCCGACTGCGACCGATGCGAGCTACGTACCGGGAGTTATCCCATGCTTCTGAAAATTAACAGAGGTTTTCTGGGTAGGTACACTAAGTGTCACGTAAGAAGACCTCGGCGGTGATAGCCCAGTGGTTAAGGTTTCGGTATGAGGTTCAATCCCGGACACGCAGTACGTACTTCTATCTTTTTGGAGTAACAAGTACAGATTATCATCTGCTTCGGCTTCGTAGAGTGACATCACCTAATTATGCGATATGTCGATGTATGTTGAACGATAAAGACGACTCTACAAAGCCGAAGTTGCCGTTTATCTCTTATGTGTGTCGCTTGCTGGAAACCAGCATGGCCGATGATGATAATGTGGTCTAGCAGCCAAAGCATTTGGAAAAGAAGCTGTGTTTGAAAGCTGTGAAAAGCTTTTTCTGACTGGCTCAAGTCGTTTTGATGTGGGGAGACCCTAAGCCTTTTTAAAGCGGTTTAAGCTTCCATAGAGACGAAGTTTCCATCGAAGATGTCAAAATTTTCAGTTGCTGAAAAGAAGCCATCGTTCATCGTGAGTTATTTCATATAATTAAAATGATGGTGTACTTAGCATTGGTGGCACACGGTGCAGCCAGATACCGTTGCGTAACCCGAAAAATGAAACAAAATTAATGAAAATCCGATATACCTACCTACGTAAAGTATGATTTCAAGTAGCTGACTTGACGTTGCACTTACCTATACCTAAGATAAGTTGACTGGACCGAAACTTGTATCTTCTATTCCGTTAGAAATGTATTGTTTTTCGTTTTCAAACTATTATGATATTGATTTTACTAACCGTTACTTTTCCTGTACATAGGCTCGCTGTATTGAGCTTGGCAATCTTTTGTATTTCGAGTATCGAATCGATTATTATCAATTGATGACATCCCGGTACCCGTGGACTTGGACTTCAGTTCTGCATCAGTATTTATACAAACAGACGAACATTCTGGATGGATAACTGAAAATATAGAGTGTATATATAAGTGTTAGATTAAGGGCCGCTTGCACATGGACATTTAAAACTATATTGTTCACAATCGTCAAGTAAACCCTACAAATAAATTTTAAATCTTGACAGGATTCATAAACAACACATATTCCTATGTTTTGACATTTAAGGTTTACTTGGCGATTGAGAAACAGGCCCCAAATTTTGTGATGCTGACACTTTTTCGCAAAAGCATACTAATTATTGCACTTGTCAAAAGTGACAGCATTAAAAAAAAAAAAAAAAATTTAAAAGTCCTTGTGCTAGTTGGCCTACCTAAGTACCTTTATTTTAGGTACTTTAAATGTAATATTTGCATTAGACATAAAGCCAATTTTTTCATTACGTATACGTACGTGTAGATTAGTAGCCGTTGAAAGGCACAATAACCTTTAGGCTGTGCATTCCCACTAGACATACTAATACTTGGATAAATAATATCTATGTTTTTGCTAAAAACAACTCGACTGTATATAAATAATAGCCTACTCAAGTGGAAAACGGAAAATTATTACTTTTCTAATTAAAAAGTGACACAAAGGATATATGAGAGAACGTTAGATAGTTAAACCAATTTAGATAAGGGTTTACAATAAATCCTTTTTCTGTATTTTGTTTTAACTTTTAAGGTTTATTAAGACTAAGTAGAGACTTAATTTTACTGCTTTAATGTACTTAATTGTTTTGTAGGTATAGGTATTCCTTTTCTTTGTGAAGTTTTATTTTAAAATAAATTAGACACAATTTGTAGAAAACAGTCGATGTTTTTTTAAGCTTAAAGTTAGTCCTGCAGGCTTGACAGCGATCTCACCTGGATGCAGGTAAGTGATGATTCAGTCTAAAATGGAAGCGGGCTAATCTGGTATGATATCATAATATGGCAGTCAAATACAACTTCTAAAGGAAAACTGAAAGGTTTCTACACGACATCGGATCACACACACACAATGGGAAAGCTAAATTCTAAAGGTCTATAGACCTTGACAGTACCTTACCTGAACAAAAACTGTTTTGTGAGTAATGGGAACCTCCATTGTAAGATGCTCTATCGACTAAATTAGAAGTCGATATACCTGAAACGATAAATATAGACATCGTGTTATACTCAAATGATGCCCGCGTCTTGGTTCGCGTGGATTAACTTCTTTTTAATTATCACGGGAACTCTTTAATTTCACGGGATAAAAACGGTAGCCTATGTCCTTCTCCGGGATACGACCTTATTAGCACCAAATTTCATCAAAATCGGTTGAAAAGATTTGCCATTAAAGCGTAGCAGACAGACACACAGACAGATAAAAACATGAATTTAAGAGAGATCATACCAATTTTTGATAGCCACTGAGAGAGAATAGGGGGGCTGGACAGGGACGTAAGCTACTTTTTACTCCGGAAAATCAGAGTTCCCACTGGAATTTGAAATAGCCTAAGACCACGGCATCAGCAAACTAGATAGTTTAAAATAATTACCAGTATCTGCAAACGTTTTGCAATCAGCGCACGACGTAGACTTTTCACTTATAACTGATTTTAATTCGTCGGTACCTGATAAAGGTATTGATGAATGAATTAAAACTATAACTTTTAGTTCCAGATCAGAGGTGCAATCATCTAAGGATTGTCGTTTAAATCGTCTGTCTGAGTTTGGCTTCAAAGTAAAATAAACCTTATTCGCATTAAATTAGAGCTCAATTTCGTGTATCCATTCTTATACGTTTAGAGTATCGTACATACCTAAACGTATGAGAGTGGATACACGAAATTGAGCTCTAATTCAATGCTGTTATGATTTATTTTACTTTGAAGCCGAACTTAGACGATTTGGTCGACAATTCTTACATAATTGGGGGGCTGATCAGAGAGTTAGTTTTAGTACAGTCCGTCCAACTTATCTGGTCCGGTGGCCAAATTTGGAAGTAATTTTTATACCTGTTGAGTATTTTTTATTGTCACCGGGTAAGATAAGTTGATGGGACTATACAGTCGTAATTTTAAGATAAGTCAGAAATATTTATGTAATGCCGTAGTGTAAGATAACCCATTTTATATCTCATATATATTTTCAGCAACTATATTTTCAACAACAACAACAACCTACACAAAACCATTCTTCACCGAGAGCTCTTCATAGTTTCCTCAAAGGTGTGTGGAAGTATATGTGTGCACCTGGACCAGCGTGGTGGACTGTCAGGCCAAACCCTTCTTAGTCTCAGAGGAGACTCGTACGCACTAGAGAGTCAGCGGATTGGTTGAAATGATGATAATGAAAATGATGGTCCAAAAACATTACAGTATTTACAAGAAATGAAAATAATATTATGATTTTGATGACGTATTGACGTGTTTTGACGTGTCAAAATTACTAACCCAAAGAAACATCCTCAAGATAACTGCGATGGAGCGATGGAGCGGTCAAACAGTCCGTGTTCTTGGTGGTCACGAAGTTTGTCGACATGGCTGCAAATTAAAATAATCACTTTGTAACAAGTTTTTGAGTTCCGCAGCGAAACACCTGGAACACCTCACAGAGTCGATCAGTCCGTGTCAAAGGTACCGTACTTAACCGCTTTACAGAGGCATCTCAAATCTCAACACAACGTTTTCAGGGGTTTTCAAAGACAAAAACGAGTGCTGAAATATTTTTTTGGTTCATCTCTCGCGTATTTCCTCATTGAAATGGAGATTACGACAAAATCAGCAACTATTTATCCAACTTAAAAACGTCTTGTATGGAAGTTTGTATGAAATATATAGTTGTGCCGTCATAAAACTTCAACACACTCTTTAAACGAAAGTTTAAATTAAAGATTATTAAACCCTCTCTAATTTAATAGGTAATCATTAGGAAATCTAAATATATAAAAGAAGACACTGACTGACTGACTGACTGACTGACATATCAACGCACAGCCCAAACCGCTGGGTCTAGAGACTTCAAATTTGGCACACAGGTTCCTTATGAGGTCTAGGAATGCACTAAGAAAGGATTTTTCAAAATTTCCCCCTTAAGGGGTGAAACGGGGCCCCAAAGTTCGTATTTTACCAAGCTTCAATACTCCTTCACGCCGCAACTACTGAACCGATTTGGCTCAAATTTGGAATGGAGATAAATTGCATCTTGGGTTAACACATAAGCTACTTTTCATCCCGGGAAAATCCATGGTTCCCGTGGGATTAGTTAAAAACCAAAATTCACGCGGAAAAAAATCTTCACGCCGCAAGTCAAGACCGGTTTGGCTGAAATTCGGTACAGGGATAGGTGGTGTCCCGGGGAAGCACATAGGCTACATTTTATCCTGGAAAATTCAAGAGTTCCCGTGGGAATCAAAAACCTTAATCTACGCGGACGAAGTCGCGGGCATCATCTAGTAATTTATAATTGACATAGGCACCATGTCTATTGGTATTTTAAAATCATTAGGTTTCTTAGATAGTTTTAGGATAAAGATAGCTATAGTCGACTATGATGGTCATAATGATGCTAAGTACCTGTATTGACCACATTGACTCTTGATATTCTCGATATATCTGAAGCTGTTCGTATTTGTGCGGAAGACACGGATGTGACCTTAGTACCTAAGTAAATAGATCAATTATTTATTAGATTGATTAGTTTCAATATACTGAGACAAATTTCCTTCCTTCCTGTTTATTTTTTATCCACTACAAGTCAGCCCTTGATTGCTATCTCACCTGATGGTAAGTGATGATGCAGTCTAAAATGGTAGCCGGCTAACCTGTTAGGGGCATGGCAGTTATATTAAATCTATACCCCTACAGTTAGTTTTTACAGCATCCCTTCTCTGAGTGAAACTCTTAATTCTCATTTCTCAGATTCACTGAAAAATTTCAACGCAATTCATATAAATGCACAGAGTATTCCTGCACATTATCCTGACATGGTGTCCTCATTCGATAATAAAAATATCCATGCAATTCTAGTTTCGGAATCGTGGTTAAAACCTTGTTTGCCTTCAACAACCTACTCTCTTCCAGGATTTCACTTGATTCGCAACGACCGTGTTGGGCGCACTGGTGGTGGCGTGGCCATTTATTTAAGATCGCATATTCCCTTTACTATTTTAAGTTCCTCGCAACCAATGTCTAGTGCTGGCCCTGAACATCTTTTCATCGAAATAATGCTTGGACATATGAAGCTCCTTCTAGGTGTCTATTACAGTCCAAATCTATCGATTGACTATTTTTTATCATTTGAAATCCTGTTAGAGAAGTTCACCTCTCTTTACGAGCACACGGTAATCATGGGAGATTTCAATACCTGTCTCCTTAAAAATGACAATAGGTCATCTCGTTTGAAGTCTCTCGTGAATAGCACCAACATGTATATTCTTCCCCTTTCAGCAACTCACACTTTTCCTAACTGTGCGCCTTCTCTTCTTGACTTAATTCTCGTTTCTTCCCCTGGCCATGTTGCAAAGCATGGTCAGTGTGATGCTTCCGCATTTTCATATCACGATTTACTCTATTTGTCCTATAAATTGAAACCCCCTAAAGTTAAACCAAGGATCCTTCTCCAGCGCAATTTTGTTCGAATGGACTTGGACCGGTTGCGAGATGATGCTGCCAATATCGACTGGTCGGTAATCTCGAATGCTGACACCATTGATGAGCAGATTTCTATATTTAACTCCTTACTCACACAACTATACGACATTCACGCCCCAATTCGGCCAGTTCGCATGAAGCATCTTCCTGCTCCTTGGCTCACTGCAGATATAAAAAAGCTACAGGACAAAAAGAACATTGCGAAAACTAAATATCGTATGAACCCTACTGATCTGAACCGTGAAAAGTACCATAGGGCACGTAATCGCTGCAACATGGTGTGTAGAGACAGTCAACGACGCCATATCCATAAATCTGTTGTCGAGGAAGAAGACTCGGCTAAGGTCTGGTATTTCCTTAAAACTTTAGGGGTTGGAAAGGCAAAACAAAATGTAGATTCTCCTAATCTTGATTTAAATAAGCTCAATAAACAATTTTCCTCTTCCGCTTCTTTGGATATAAATGCGAAACATAACACTATTAATCAACTTTCCGCTGAGCCAACCCCAGACTTTCCTTCTTTTTTCTTTAGTCAATTTACCATCAGTGATGTTATGAAGAATATTAAAGCCATCACATCTGATGCAATTGGATCTGATTGCATTAGTCGTAAAATGATCATCCCTATCCTTGATATCTTAGCTCCTATCATTACTAACATCTTTAATTATTCCATTAACTCCAGTGATTTCCCCTCATACTGGAAAGAAGCACAAATAATTCCTCTCCCTAAGAAATCTAATCCGACGTATGCGGATTACCGACCCATATCCATCCTTCCCTTTTTATCTAAAGCACTCGAACGTCTTGTGCATCAACAGCTTAGTAAATTTTTCTCTAATCATAACTTACTAAACCCTTTCCAGTCTGGTTTCCGTCCTGGTCATAGTACGACTACTGCTTTAGTTAAAATCAGCGATGACATACGGCTGGGTATGGATAATCAACAAGTTACAGTATTGACGTTGCTTGACTTTAGCAATGCTTTCAATACTGTGGACTTTGATGTTCTGCTCGCCGTGCTAAGTTCTCTTAACATATCTCCTGGGGTAATTGACTGGTTTCATAGTTACTTGCATGGGCGCCGGCAGCGTGTACGAGTTCAAGATTCATTTTCTGAATGGTCGACTGTTAAGGCTGGTGTCCCGCAAGGTGGCGTGTTGTCTCCTCTATTGTTCTCTATCTTCATCAACTCGATTTGCTCCCACATTACTTCTCCCTACCACCTGTATGCAGACGATTTACAAATCTACTCCCAATGTAAGGTGGTGGATCTACCTGATACAATTAGGTTGGTCAATGAAAATCTTTTACGCATTTCTAATTGGAGTAACTCGTTTGGGCTTCAAGTTAATCCAAAGAAGACACAAGTTATAATCATTGGGAGTTCAAAATTAATTTCACGCATAACTTTGTCGCAGCTTCCACCAGTCATATTCGATGGGACTCTTATACCCTACAGTGACAAAGTGAAAAATTTAGGCATTATCTTTGACCAAACATTATCTTGGATGCCGCAAATGAGTGAGCTAAGTAGAAAGATGTTTGGTGCAATTGGTTCTCTACGTAGATTGCGTAATGTCCTTCCCATTCCTACTAAAATAGCGCTGGCTCAGTCTCTTCTTCTACCGATCCTTGACTATGCGGACACGTGTTATCTTGATCTCACTGAGGAGCAACTAAATAAACTTGAGCGGCTTCAAAAGTACTGCATAAGGTTCATATTTGGCTTGCGAAAGTATGACCACGTTTCCGAGTTCCGCCGTAAGCTCAAGTGGCTCCCGATTCGCCTTCGCAGGAATACTCACATTCTTCACCTTCTGTACTGCATTCTGTTCAATCCCATTACACCTCACTACTTAAAAGATAGATTTAAGTATATATGTAATTTACACTCTTTTTCCCTTCGTTCTCAAAATAATCTTTTATTAAGTACTCCTAGTCACTCAACTTCCTTCTATCAAAATTCTTTTACAGTAACTGCTATACGGCTTTGGAACGTTCTCCCTTTGGATATTAAGCTATCCCAATCTCTTCCTATCTTCAAAACTAAATTGAAACAACATTATCTATCATTATAATCTATATATTCATCTGTCGTCTATTTTCTATTACTTCTTTACCTCTATACTGTGTATTTATACTATATATATATTTTTACATTGTTTATATATATATACAATATTTATTTATTAATATTATGTTTCAGTACACCCCTCCCGCTTTCTTTTAAAAGTTTCCTCTGCCCTAAGGTTGCCTGGAAGAGATCGCTGTTTAAGCGATAAGGCCGCCTGTTGTGCCGCATCCATTAATATGTTTGTTTTTTTTTTAATTTAATTTCTTTGTGTACAATAAAGTATATTTTACTTTACTTTTTACTTTACTTTACCCCTTCGGTTTCTACACGGCATGGTACCGGAACGCTAAATCGCTTGGCGGCACGTATTTGCAGGTAGGGTAGTAACTAGTCACCAGGCCAGACCAGGGAATATTCAAAAACGTTTTCTTTGAAAGTTCCTTTACTGTTTACCTATCGAAATCGGAAAGGAAATGTTCTTGATTTTAATGGGATACTCTTTTAGACGGAGAAAATAAGAAAGAACGACAGCCAATTTGTCTCAGTGTACTTAGGCCTGAAACTTTTGCCTAAAAGTTTACGTCCATACTACTTATCTAACTTAATTGCCAGGTGTATTTGAAACACGTCACTCTATTCCGATTATCTACTTCACTTTCAAAATATTCTTGCTCATTGCTTGAAACTTTTATTTTAACACATTTATTGAACGCAGAACTTACAAGCTAGCATAACTTAATTACTATATAAATCATGCCCGCGTGGAACGGTGGAAAGAATACTGGCTGCAATTCCGCGCTGGACAGCCAGGCTGATCCTTTGCGCAGAAAATGAGCCAGCCCTTCTCCAGATGAGGCAATTAATCGCGGAGAAATATCTCGCAAAAATTTTTTGCCATTAAGACTCCACGGTACTTATGACATGAAATCACACTACAATATCTGCATTTTTTTACATAAAAAGTAAGTTTCATTGACGATCTCCCTGGCGTAGTGTTGAGCGCTGTTGTCTTAACGTTGGGAGGTCCCGGGTTCAATTCTCGGCAGGGTCAATTTGGGAATTTATAATTTCTGAAATTTCTCTGGTCTGGTCTGGTGGGAGACTTCGGCCGTGGCTAGTTACCTACCGGCAAAGACGTACCGCCATGCGATTTAGCGTTCCGGTACGATTTCCTGTAGAAACCGACTAGGGGTATGGGTTTCATATAACTGCCATACCTTTAAAAGGTTAGCCCGCTACCATCTTAGACGGCATCATCCGTAAGTGCCCTTGATAGCCCTTGGTAGTCCTTGGTAGCATGGTAGCCCTTGGGCTAACTTGTAGTTGAATAAAAACTTGAGAGGTGTCAAGGTACACCCGGATGGACAGCTGTGCGGCTTACAACTATAGCAAAAAGTGTCCTTACAACTTTTGGTCTTAATTATTTCCGTCTAGCCCCCTTTCGTAACGCGCGATAAGGAACTTCGTTCCGAAACCAAAGAATAAACAAGTTACCTGTACATGATAAAATAGTCCCTTTAGAAGTAACCAAATGTGTGTTGTCAAATCTTCTACACGGGACTGATGTGTCGGTGACCATGCTCGACTTAGCGTCTTTGTACTGTTCTTGCTTTAGTACAACCGTGGAAAATTTTCTGATTGAAGGCTCTGGTGAAACTTGAGTCTCTGTAACCATAAACAAAGTGTATATAAATAGTTTAAGTGTTTACCATAAAGTTTATTCGGTGATTGAAAATCAGCGCACAGAAATCTATATTGTAACTACATACGAATTTGAAACGAACGAAACTAATTAATTTTTGACTACGAGTTCATCCATACTTGAAACATTTATTGAAAACTAGATGATTCCCGCGACTTCGTCCGCGTGGATTAAGTTTTTTTTATTCCCGCGGGAACTCTTACATTTTCCGAGATAAAAAGTAGCCTATGAGCTATGTGTGTGCTAATGTGCTATTCCAGACTATAATCTATCTCTGTGCCAAAGTTTCATCCAGATCCGTTTAGCCGTTCTAGCGTGATTGAGTAACAAACATCCATCCATCCTTTCGCATTTATAATATTAGTATAGATATAGATGTTTGAATACGGAGACGATGTTACTTGCAATTAAGACGCAGACGCAAAAAACTACCTCTATGAGTCAATTCCTGAATTATTCCTTTAGACGTCATGACTGGTATCGAACGTTGTGATTTGCATATAGGCGGGTTCATCTCCGTTCCTGAAAAAAAATTAATAATTTGTTATATTAATAATATATTATATATTTCTTCTATCACTATAATAATTATATGTCTTTAACTGTGGATTCGCAAACTTCACACACTTTTGAAAACATCATGGAGAACTCTCAGGCATACAGGTTTCCCACGATGTTTTGCTCCACCGTTAAATACTTAAACGCACATAGCTCCGAAAAGTAAGAGGCGCGTGGCCGGGGATCGAACGCGCGCCCCCAGTTTTGACGGCCGAAGTCACAAGATAAGTCTATAATATACATTAATAGGCTTTATTTGACAAGTAATCAAATCAGGTATTTTTCTCAAATTTCGAAGGCATAGAATTTTATATGAAACAACTGAATTGTGACGCCATCAAAAGTCAATGCACTTTTTTAATTTAAACGATAATTTAAAATGGTTGTCAAATATAAAATTAACAGGAGACGTGGAGATTCAATTTAATGATCGCTAATAAATAGGTAATTTATTTGACTAGTTTTCAAATACCCAATAATTGTAACGTCTAAATAAATTAAGAAAGTTTACCTCTATCAACTCCGTAGTAGAAACCTTCGTCAGTAGACTTCGTGATTAAAGTGGATGCATTGATTGCAGGAGGCGTGTATTTTATATCGGTTGCTATAGAAAAAGAAGTCAGATAAGTGTAACATACAACCGAGATACAATAAAAATACCGATAGCGTTGTTGTAACTTTCAGGTAAGTACTTACCTCTGAGAATAACTCCGTAAAGACGTTTAAATAAATCAATCAAATAATCAAATCTTACTTCTTACTAAATATTATAAATGCGAAAGTTTGGATGGATGTATGGATGTTTGTTACTCAATCACGCCCCAACGGCTGAACGGATCTGGCTGAAATTTCGCACAGGGATAGATTATAGTCTGGAATAGCACATAGGCTACCCTTAGTTATCCCGGAAAATTAAAGTGTTCCCGCGGGAATCAAAAAACCTCAAACCACGCAGACGAAGTCGCGGGCATTCGCTAGTAAAATGTAATTCAGCTCGAAGTTTTTTAATTCTACACATCCTATCTTTTTCTGTCGCGTAGCTCTTAGGCCGGCCATACACGGACAGCTTCTGACTGCTTCAAGCTACGACTGCTTAGTGAACTACAGTCTTCTACGTACACACATATGTACATGGAAACGCTCGAGCAGTAGCGTCTGCTTCGGGCGGTTGGCAGCAGTTATCAATGGTAGCTTCAAGCTGTTGACTATGATTGCAAGAGTGAATAAGCATCTTCTAGGCAAGCGCGATTCAACCTTGACCTCATCATTGTTTTTCACAAAGCATGATTGTCGTCAGAAGTGAGTGGCAGAAGAAAACATGTTGTGCCGACCCCACGTAGCGTGGGACAAGGGCAGGAGGAAGAAGAAGAAGAAGAATGATTATCGTCAAGCGCAAGCCTATTGCGATGCGGTGCGGTCTCATACCTGCATTACTGCAAGTGATACACATCTGCGTGTACGCATCCTGTGACACTGTTTCCGCCAATTTGATGTGACTGAAGTTTATCATAGTGCTTGTGACCTTGTTTTCCACGGGAATCGCCATAGGCTCTGTTTCTGAAAATTTTTATCTACATTATTTTATGAGTGTTATGAATGGCAGAATAAAATACAATCACAATCGTGCACTGTCGGTTCAACATCTCCTGAAGATGCTCCGGTGTCGGCGTGAAACGTACCTACGTTGAGAGTGATTTGGAGGATTTGTGTGGGTGTGGTGCTGTGCCTGTGCGAATTGCTGGGTGGTGGGTGTCGCATGTTACAGGTGAAAGACCACAGTGGTACAAGTACTGTACTACACAGATTGGTCTGCTGTAGCGGATTATAGCGAATTAAACTTCTAGTTCATTCATTAATTATCATGGACTTCCGCAAAGTAATACCTGCTTCTAGTTCTATTTAATAGAATAAAACAAATTTGGGTCCTTTAGAGGTATAATGAAAAATATAAGAAATAAATAAATGCACTCTACCCAATAGGGAGTGGGTAAGGTAATTTATTGAAAAAACTGTAAACTCCTCGTAGAAATGAACCAATAAATTACAATGAAGCTTATAATCTTACCTGTTCCATTTTCTGAGACAAAATTGGGTAACGCTATGAGACTTGTAGATTTGCATAAGCTCAAAGTGCCTAAAAACAATAAAAATTTATTAATTACCTTTACTCATAGACCAGATTTTAGTACTGTAGGTGCTGTCAGCAGACCTGACTTTATAGTATCTGCACTAGTTGATGCCCGCAACTTTGTCCACGTGGAACAAGTTTTTTAATTTCCACGGGAACTTCTTAATTTTCCGGGAAAAAAAGCAGCCTATGTCTCTCTCTAGGTCTTACACACCCAAGCAAAAAATCTCTGTCCGTTGGTCTGTTGCGACGTGATTGAAGGACAAACCAACAAACAAATACACTTTCGCATTTATAATATTAGTATTAGTATGATATGATTTCTATTATAACATTTTCACAAGATCAGTCTTTTAGGATATCGAAATATAAATTGATTGGCATTTGTCATTGGAAACAAAATAATCAATATCAATTTTATGAATGCGACTTTTTTTTCATAAAGATAGGTTGCAACTTGCATCCCGTGGAAGGCCAAAGGCTTTTTTATCCCGGAAATTTAAAGATATCTAGTTTTGAATAATTTAAACTATCCCAATTGCAAAAAAAAAACTAATCTAGGTACCTTCATTTGATTTGTTCCTTATCCTTGAATTTCGCGAGCTATTCATAACTTCTTTAAACTTGTTTTCTCTGCTGTTTCTTGTACTGTAAGAGTTGTTGGGTACTGGTCGTTTTGACATCATCGGAGACCTATCGACCAATACCGTAGCTGGAAAATGTGAAAAGCATTTTAATAGGAGTTAACAAAACTTAATAAATCGACATCGAGCTAAGAAGAAATTCTGAATTACCTACCGGTAGATCTATGCTAAGATCGAAACTTGAGAACCTGTTCTAAGCTGATATAAGTTTTATAATACGAGCCTAAGTAAGTACCAGTATTCTACCCGAGTGTTGAATTTCATGTTGGTATTTAATACTTGCTATCTGAGTTACTTTAAAGTGTTAAAATCGCGTTGAGCTAATTTGAACAAAATTATATGTCAAGTCAGAACTCACATGGATAGTATAGGAACGGAAACATGGATGGGCCGATGTTGACACGTCTTAATGGCGACTTGGTGCTTCTCGTTGAAGTCGATGAACCTGCAAAATAGCGTCTAGTTATACTTAATAGTATATTGTGATACAAGGGTGGAAAGTAGGTTATTGCAAACGAGCTGTCATTAATAAGCCCGAGCCGAAGGTGAGGGTTTTTAATATCACGAGTTTGCAATAACCTTCACACCCGTGTATCACACGACGTTTTTCAATACAGTTGTGGGAAATAGTACAAAAATATAATCAATTTATCACATAAAAAATAAAAAATTTCAGCAAATGGCGCGTATTTGCACCTGGACATATTTTTTTTTTTCAACGAAACTAGGCTACGGGTTCGTACCTACGCGTGTACAGCCTATTCGATTTTTGTTAAATGTTGAAAATAATTAAATTAAAACTGGTAATTAAATATAATCAACAACCATTTAAAAGAATTTTTCAATACAGTTAAAATATAATCAATTTATCACATAAAAAATAAATAAAAAATCAATATAACTTAGTAAATAATATAATCAATTTATCACATAAAAAAATTCAGCAAATGGCGCGTATTTACACCTGGACATATTTTTTTTTTCAACGAAACTAGGCTACGGGTTCGTACCTACGGGTATACAGCCTATTCGATTTTTGTCAAATGTTGAAAATAATTAAATTAAAACTGGTAATTAAATATAATCAACAACCATTTAAAAGAATTTTGGAAATTCAATGCTAAAACGTACGGATTCATTCATTTTTCCTCGTAAAAAGCCTATCCGATTATATTCTATGTATGAAAACTCCTTGCTAATAAACTTTTTTAATTGACTTGGAAAATTTAAAACTAAACTGCAAAAGTAAGTGTCGAGCTTGTAAAAGTAAGTCACGACCGTGTAAAAGTAAGATGCCTATGAGAAAGATTCAATTTTCGAATCATAACTACAGCCTCTGAAAGTGCGCCATGTTTTACACGGTCGTGACTTACTTTTACAAGCTCGACACTTACTTTTGCAGTTTAGTTTTAAATTTTCCAAGTCAATTAAAAAAAAATTATTAGCAAGGAGTTTTCATACATAAGTATAATATAATCGGATAGGCTTTTTACGAGGAAAAATGAACGAATCCGTACGTTTTAGCATTGAATTTCCAAAATTCTTTTAAATGGTTGTTGATTAAGTTTAATTACCAGTTTTAATTTAATTATTTTCAACATTTGACAAAAATCGAATAGGCTGTATACGCGTAGGTACGAACCCGTAGCCTAGTTTCGTTGAAAAAAAAAATATGTCCAGGTGTAAATACGCACCATTTGCTGAAATTTTTTATTTTTTTATGTGATAAATTGATTATATTTTCAACTGTATTGAAAAATCCTTTTAAATGGTTGTTGATTATATTTAATTAGCAGTTTTAATTTAATTATTTTCAACATTTGACAAAAATCGAATAGGCTGTATACGCGTAGGTACAAACCCGTAGCCTAGTTTCGTTCAAAAAAAAATATGTCCAGGTGTAAATACGCGCCATTTGCTGAAATCTTTTTATTTTTTATGTGATAAATTGATTATATTTTTGTACTATTTCCCACAACTGTATTGAAAAACGTCGTGTGATACACGGGTGTGAAGGTTATTGCAAACTCGTGACATTAAAAACCCTCACCTTCGGCTCGGGCTTATTAATGACAGCTCGTTTAACCTACGCAATAACCTACTTTCCATCCTTGTATCACAATATACTATTGTAGTCGCTGGATCCAGACGGGCACGACATAAGACTGCGGCATGTAAAATGCTTGAAAGAGACCTGTGTCCAGAAGTGGACGTCTATTGACTGACGACGACGATTGAAGGCCTCGATTGGTTTGTTCGACGCGACGCCCCGACGCACGGCCTAACGTGCTCTTTTGACTGTGCTTTCGTGCGCAAAGAACAACAGCTAAAGAGCAAACACTGTCTTCCTGCCTCCATCACCTCCACTCAAATATCCAATAACAATTGACTGCTAAGCAACCTTCGTCATGTAATGCCGCAAACCGTTTAGTCTATTAGGCAATAAAGCTAGTGAACCCCAACAATAATTCCTCAGGCGACGAAACTTTACAGTATGATAAAGTTTCATGAGTATTAACGTATAATTTAAATATCGAATAAAAAATCAGAAAGGAAGTAAGGTTTTTTATGCTATACCTACCCAATTTTTAAAACAGGAAGGTACATTATCACGTAAACGCAGTTTAGGTTAGATAAAAAAATCGGTTTAAATATCGATGTTCTGCATGATTATTTCGTTTGATATTTTGGTTTTGAGTGTAAATAATATACTACCTACTATTATTTTAAAAAGTAATCGTAAAAATATTCAGTCATAAATATTAAGTTTTAGGTATAAAAACTTACTTCTGTATGGATTTTTTTTTGGATATTTTTGTAGAAGTTTTGGTTTATACCATACTACAACCCTGCCAAGTTTCAACGACTGAGGATTTAATGCGGGGGTCTAAACCGCCCCGTCGCTTAGACTACACGGTTTAATGTGCTCTTTCGACTGTGCTTTCGGGCACGAAGAACAACAACTAGTTAAAGGGCAAATTCGGTCTTCCTGCCTCCATCAACTCCACTCAAATATTCAATTTCAATCGACTGATACGCAACCTTCGTTATGTAAAGCCACAAACCGTTGTGGTTTACCCAAACACTCTCTATTAGATAACTCAAAACAGTTAAAGGTCAGATACGAAATTCTTGGAAGTACCTTCCGTAATTTAATTCGAAGGGAGCTACTCAGTAATGTGAAACACGTGATACATACAGATTAGATTTCACTTCATTCAAATTTTGTGTTTTTTAGGTACCTACTTACACCCTTTACGGAGAATTTATGAGATAACTCTGTTTTGATTAAAACATTCTGTATACGTTATTATGTTTGTAATTGAAATCTCTCTGATGGGTTTAGTTAAACAAGGAATTCTTAAATAAAAGATTCGCCAAGTCTGTCTGTTCGTGTGCCACAATTTAAAAATTAAACATTTATGCTGTAAAGTAGAATTAAAAGCATTACTTGAAATTATTCCATATTTCAAGTCGTAGCTACTAGATGAAATATGCAAAATGTGACCGGACAGACAGTCGCACCATAAGAGTTGCTAAGTCCTAATCTAACTCTTAGGTACGAAATCCTAAAAATGATTAACATAGAAGTACCTATTTACTTACTTTCTTAATAATTTAATATAAAAAATTCTTTTTAAACAACCGACTGCAAACTCCCGCGCCAACTTTACAACAACAAGCACACGCTATACAAAATACTTATTTTATTGTTGATATTTAAAAAACCGCTCGACCGATTTCGATAAAATTTATATGGGACCACTTGGGAAGTATGCCCTTTCAAATAAAAGAATCATCCAAATCGGTCCACCCAGTCAAAAGTTCTGAGGTAACAAACATAAAAAAAAAAAACAGTCGTATTGAGATCCTCCTCCTTTTTTTGAAGTTGGTTAAAAAGGTAAAAGGTTGTCTGGAAAAGATTACTTACTAACATACCTTAGTATGAAAAAAGGAAATTTCCATACCATGTTTAGAGAACGACGCCCACGTGTTGAACTTCAGGGACGTGGTGATTGCGGCGGATTTCTGTTCTTTCGCCACAGCATCCGTGCCTAAAAACCGGTAAAGACATAGAGTTGTCATATTATACTAGAGGCAGTGATGTTCCAAAAACATCTCAAAGGCTCAAAGTGATTTGTAGACAGTAAGAAGTGGGATTGTTATGACTTATTCAGTAGAGATAATATGGTTGTTAGTAACGCATTGTCGCCAATATAAGCGTCGAGTGCTGTCATTAAAACCCTGTATATGCAGAAGTTATGGTGTGAAACCTGCTCTCGACGAAACCACGTCTTGTTTCCATAAACTCTGTTTCAGTATTTAAAGCTCTCGATGTTATATTGCAATCGCTATATAAATGTACTAGTATAATTAATGTATGGCTTTCGTATAGTAAACCGTATCTATACTGAATGCCTAAAAGTACGGCAGGTCTCTGTTTACCAATCACTTTAAACCTGTAAATAATATGGAAATACATCAACTCTTACACTTTATTATTGCTGTTTTTTATCAATGATATCGCTAACTATTAAAAATGGAAACTAATTTAATCGTTAGGATTTGCTACTAGAATTAAACAAGGTCAGAGCGGATGAATCGTCGGGATTTGCATATAGAATTTAACGAGCGGAGCGTCGGAGCGGTTCAGTTTGTATTTTTTGACGCCCGATAGTCAGAATCTTTATGGTCTACAACTCAATGGGTAAAAAGTAAAAGCGTGTCGCGGCCCTGCGAGAGGAAATAGCCTCCACGATTTATGCCGGAGAGAACCCCTGTTTAATGTTTTTACGGATGGGTGAACTCCAACTCTGTATTGGGTAAAGTAAATTTTGATTGAGCAATTTCCTATAGCTTTCATCTCTACCTAATACTAGATGTTCACAACGATTCTAAGCAAGTTTCATTTCATTTCAAAGTCAATACCTACCAATTTTATTTGTAAATAAAACTACCTGTTTCACGAAACACGAGTACGGTAGTTTGCACATTCGCGTTGTCCCACATGAGGGACTTTTTCATGTCATTCACACGCACTGAAAATTATATAAAGATAAATTACTAATCCTCGATGGTCTAGCGGTTAGCATAGTCGACTGCGGATCACGAGGTCCTGGGTTTGATTCCCGGTCGGGCATAAAAATTGTTAGGTATTGGGTTTTTCAATTAAGAAATTCTCAGTGCCAGCCCGGAGTTAGAAGTTGGCGGTGCTTCACCCCCGTGCCTCGGAGGGCACGTTAAGCCGTCGGTCCCGGCTGTTATCACTAGCATGATAATAGTCGTTAAAGCCCGCCAACCCGCATAGGAGCAGCGTGGTGGGTCTAAGCTCTAATTCCCTCTCTCCTATGAGAGTGGAGGCTTGTGCCCAGCAGTGGGATGTTAATAGGCTGTAGTGGTAAATTATTATCAAGAAAAACGTGCGTTAAAATCGGTTGAACAGATCGTCCGTGTTAGCTTAGCGTAGACAGACAGACACACTTTCGCATTTATGATATACGTAGGTAAGTATGGATTTCGTTTAAGTTATCAGAGCTTTTTCTGAAAACATATCTCTCTCTTAATTATTATTGCATTTGTTACGTACGTTTTCCAAGCCCGTACGTAGATCTGGACCAGTGCATCCATCGCTCTGTGGTTCTCTTCCACACGCGACTCCATCCAAACTTACAGTTACGCCCGATCCAGGTGCCGCTCTTCAGTTTTTGAAATGGCTGACGCACTACATTATAAAATAAGTACGTGTAAATTTACGGGTTCTTAGATTATTCGGGATAAAACAGCCTATCCTCCTTTGGGATGCAACCTACCAAATTTCAATCGGTTGAATAGATGGATCGTACAAGCAATTCCGACTGACAGACAGACTCGCATTCATATTTTTATAATACTAGATGATGCCCGCTACTTGGTCCGCGTAGTTTTAAGGTTTTTGATTCCCGCGGGAACTCTTGAATTTTCCGGGATAAAAAGTAGCCTATGTCCTTCCCCGGAATACAGCCTATCTCTGTACCGGTATTTCATCAATATCGGTTGAACAGATGGGCCGTCAAAGCGTCAGACAGACAGACAGGACAGACACTTTCGCATTTAAAAAATTAAAATATGGATTAGTGTAATAAATTTCAATTCTATTGTCAAATTATTTAGTTTAATATTATTTTCTACTCGTCGCGGTCGCGTCCCCAGCCGTCTATGGGTGCAGGCCCCTAGGCTACCACCACTCCTCTTAAGACAAACACTTTTTTTAATAAGTGATGTATAACATTGTTTTAATGTACTACAAGATCTTACACTTTTTCTTCCTCTCAGCAGCTTTTCTGTACTTCTGACACTTCTTGCATCTCCCTCTATAATCCCATGGACATTCACCCATGTCCTTCACGACTTCCTTCCTCCAGCAGTAATGGTTAAAGTAATCATGGTTACTATATTTATCTGAAATGGTAAAACGATTTTTATGATTAAATATATACCCTAGGTAGGTTTTATTTTTCTATTCGATGCATTGATGCACGTGGAACTCTTTCATTTTCCGGGACAGAAAGTCACTTAGGTTGGCTCCGGTATGCAACCTTACCTACAGTACCCTTACTCTGAGTTTTAACATTGCAAATACGATTGATCGACGTGAGAGCTCACCACGCCAAGCGTCAAAGTAAAATGGATCCAAAAGCTCTTTGTCACAAAGTCACAAATTCAGAGTTTGGAGCGCTGGCTGTGAATAGATACACGAAATGATGAAATGAGCTCTGAACCAATGCAGTTAAGGTTAATTTTACTTTGACGCTTGGCGTGGTGGGCTCTCACGTCGATCAATCGTATTTGCAATGTTAAAACTCAAAGTAAGCGTACAGTACTTCAACGATGTTGAGTCCCGCGACTATCTTCGCGTGTTTTTTTTTATTTACATAAATTATTTATTAGCCATAATGCCGTAGCTTAAACGAACTGTTTTACAGTTTGTTGACGGGATGTTATATTATATTTTTGAATTATTCTTTGATTTTCCGGGATAAAGAGAACCCGTGAAAATATAATACACAGACAGAAGAGACACTTTCACATGCATAATAGCACATCTATCTCCCGAACATAAACCAAGCACCAAAAACTAATTATCGCAATCGTGTGTTTCTCTATCTCTACTCAACGTTGTCATGAAATAATGTATAGTCCTAAGACTAGCCGTAGGTATTTTCACCTGGACACTTAATTCGATTCGTCTCATTTTTGTCATCAATGAAATGTTCCCGCCACATCTCCTCCGTAAGGTACGAGGTCTTAGACGATTCTACGAGATTGCTCTCCTGTGAGCTTTGTAGACGTGACCAGAGCGTGTCGTCTGTAGGAGCGCTGAATTCTTCCGCGTGGTTATTAAGAGTCCATTGACTTGGGTTATTATCGCATTCTCTATCGGGTCCTGCATTATTGCTTGAAGTGGCAAAGGCTGCTGTCATGTAAAAACAAGTTAGTAAATACATATTAATAGCCTATAAAGGCCAATAAGATAGGGAATACATTTCAGAAGTGGCCAATGATTTTGCAAAAATAAAATCTTTGAAAATATTACGGCTTACCGCAAAAAACTTAAACAAGCGTTTGATTCGTGACAATAATAATTGTCATCCGGAAAAGAATATTTGTTGCTACGTGCCGCGCCGTGCCGTACATCTATACCTAGTGAGGCTAGACCTTAAAACTTCTCTACAGGCATCAGCTATACAATGTATTTTACTTTTTTGTGAGACGATTAAAGTTTGCGTGTTTCTTAGTAAGCATGCTAGGCCTGCCTATCAGACTGTTTCAAATCTTTGTCTTATTTTTTTTTGCCTTATGCTTCTTCTTCGGTGCTACAGTATTGGCAGACTAAACATGGTCGTCATCTTGGTTGAGATTTCCTTAAGCAACTATACATTTTAACTTGCTTAATGCTATTTTATACTTGGATTTTTTACCTTCAGTTTCGAAGTTTGTAGTTTTTTGTAAAACCTCAGATGGATATTCCACGTAAGAAGCGACGGGAATTTTTATATTCTCTTGTTTTCTGGATGGATTTGGCGCTGATGGATATTTGAGAGGTTTGTGAAGATCTAAAAAAAAATTCAATAATATGCGTGCTCAAAGTATTTGAAAATGAGATAAATATGAGATAAAACTACTTTTTAATACATTTCAACTAATACACAAATAATTTAAATACCGGGGATCGACATAGGCTTCTTCACTTCACTTCTTATCTTGAAATTAAAGAACTCCTACGAGATTTTTGCAAACCTAATTTCAGGCGGATCAAGTAGCTAGTCAATTATAGGTAGAAGTTTAAGCAAGGCATAATATACCTAACTTATTAGCTCATAGGCTAGATGGTGGTGTAAAATAAAGACACATGACGGTTCTAACACCGTCACTCCCAACTCTAGACTGCTATTGAGAAATATTGAAAGAAAACCCCAAATATTTTTCGGGCCTAACCAAAAAAGATTCAGGGAGAGAAACCCCAATAGGGCAGCGAGATTAATTTCACATAGTTTTACCTGTCGTTGATTTTGTCAACGGTATTACTTCGGTGTTCACTTTGGGCATAGTAAAATACCTTGGTGTCCTTAAAGATTCTGCATTTCCTTTGCTTATCACAACAGTGGCTCGTTTCTCTAAAACATTATCTAAAATAGAAGATACAAATAAAATCTAAATTTGACTTTAGTTGGAATGCTAACAGATCTAAAAGTAAACGTGAACTAAGTACTCTAATCCGTCGAGGACTTCTGTCGAGTTTACGATTGGCTGGTCAGAGTCCTACAGCTAATTAGGTTGAAAACTACGGCGTGACGATCACAATCACCTCTGATTAGCTAACATAGTTTTGCTTTTTGCTAAAATCCAGCATCGCAGTTAGTATACCTACCATAAATTCAGCCAATCAATTGAAATTGTACCGATTATTGGTGCAGCTATATCGGAATAGCCCTACTCCTTGGCATTAGTATTGGTTAAAATGATGATAAAAAGAATATTACAAAATCACCCAATCACATCAATTGCAATCGTAGTTTAATAATATGATAATCACCACTTTTGTGTTTATTGTGCAAATATTTTTCTTATATAATAGCTACGAGTATTATTGAGAATAATGGTAACAATACCGGAATTTGTTTCGTTAGTAATTGCAGTTGTAGAAACAGATCTTTTGACAGTGCTATTCAAAGTATTTTGCTTCGCATCATCCGGTATTATCAAAACAGCCGAGTTGCTTGCTTTTGTGTTTACTAAAGTTCTTCTTGATGAAATAATAGATTGACATTCTAAAATAAGTGGCATGATCTCAATATTTTTGATGATGAATCAAATCACAGCTCAATTACTAAATAATTATACATTCCAGGTCAGCTGTATATTTAAATCAGTAAAATTAAATCAGTAGTAAAAAATCAGAAAGGATATTATGGATATCAAAATAGTTTCGAATATTTGAATAGATTCAATTAGATATTTGAATTTTCAAACATTTTTTCAAGAACCGTTTAATAATAATGCTCTAAATCTTCTGTGAAATAGAGATTTAGAGCAATTTTTGAAGAATTGATTGAAAGATCTTGAAGAATTTTAGCACCTCTGTGCTAAAATTCTTCAAGATCTATTCAGCGGTTGAGCCGTGAAAGGGTAGCATACAAATACGAAGACATACAAAATAAATTGGTTTGGATATGCAAGTATGGATTAGGTAGGTACCAGATTCATGGATTGGATAATCTAACTTCAATGATATCCAAGCGCTCACATTTTCATTTGTAGTCTTAAAGTTTTTTAAAGGAACCGTAACATTTAACATTTTGGGAATCATTGCATTATTCGCATCTTCACTTGTCGGTCTATTCGATTCTGTGAAGTTTACAAAAATAGGTTTTTACTTATGGATGAGAGCTCTGGGGGAATTTTGTTTTTGTGGTAAATTTTTACAATATCCCTCGCGTGCCAACAACGAGCTAACACGAAAGATGTGATTATCATATTGCAGTAATCGTAATATTGTAATTGGCTGAATTGTTGGTATTTTTGTTGCATGCACCGTGCATTTTAGCCAGTAGTGTGTTAGTCTTTTAGTAAATAGTGATTGAAATCTTCACACTGTAGTTTGCCAACGTTGGTACTAGTGGGGCACTGTGGTACGTATTTAATACGCACCACATATTTAATCGTTTTTAACTGCAAAAACTTTGTTTTAACAATTATTTACACTGTTGTTCATCGATTTTAGATATGCACGTATAAAAAATAACGGTAAAACTATCAAAATTATTAAAGCATAGATAGAAAAATAAAACATACCATTTGCCAAACTGTCTTCGTTGAATTTAGTAGTGGAACCACTCCCAATACGCACAGGTGTATTTATAGTTGCACTGAAATCAGCAGAATCCTGTGGTGTATTCATATATTCACTAACAGATTCCAAGTACCAATCTGAAAGTATGGAAACCGTTATTATGTTATTAACTGCGAAATGATCAAGATTTTAAATTTCGTACCAGTCATGGTGTCATTGCTCATGTCCTCTCTATAAATATGCCCCAGTGTTGGAATGGGTCTTGCTGATGTTAAAATTACAGATTTTGGTGGAGCAGGACAGAAATCTATAATTTTCATTGAAAACAATCGATTAACAAATTTATAAAATTTACACTTAATTGAATAAATAGCTCAATTCAATCAGTATCATTTTTTACAGTTGAATTGCGTTTGATCCGTTACAGACTTTTATTTTACTTGTTTATTTATGATTGTCGAAAGTCCAAGTTCCTAAAGAAGAGTTTGATGAGCTTTATGTGTCGGATACCTTTTCCTATAATATCTGAATTAAAGCTTCCCACATAGAAGCCATGTCATTCATTATTATATTCGACTTCTCATACTAAGCGATTATTTCTTAGATCCGTAGACCGTACTATATCATCAACTAAAACAGGTAATAATATGCACTATTTGAAGACAGTGGTCTTTGGCACTGAGTAATTTTGAAAAGGGAATACACAGTTCGAAACTTCCTGAATGCTGCTAAGGCGAGTTAGATTGGGTGGGGCTGACCTGTTTCTCGAAATTTAATCGAAGTAAATAAAATTATAGATGTAAAAAGTAAAGCTCTTAGAACTCCCAGTTGGAACAACACGACGTACGAAACTGAGAGGAACAAACGCAACTGCGTATAAAATAGTCTTCTTAGGTTACGAAAACTGTTCAATTTTCCTCAGTTTCATCAGACATACCAGCTAGTAGTTAAATCAATTTTTTAATACCTGGATTAACATTCAAAAGTTGTACTCTTTGTATATTATTTCTTGGTTCCATAAGTGGTTTAGGTCTACTCGGTGTATTTCTGTTTACTGCTCGTATAGAAGATTCCCTTGTTGGTATTTCTTTGGCAGATCTTCGGCGAGGTATATGACTAGGTTTAAGCTTCTCTTCCCCTCCTAAAAAAGTCCAATTAGAGTACAGCGAACAATCAAGAATATTGTCGTTCAATTTATTTATCATTTTTGATTCCGTAATAGTTACCTAAGCTATCGGTTCTGGATTTTAAGGTTGAATATATTTGCCGACTTGTTCCAGCTACATTACCTATACGGTAAGAAAGTTTTTATTAAATGAATTAAATCAACATAATAGAGTTCATTAAATAAATATTTCGGGTTACCTGGCATAATATTTACTTGTCCATTGCTCTTTGGGTTTCTAAAGGATGAAATTGATCTTGCATTCCGAGGTAATCTGCTAAGTACGGGCTTTTTTATGTCTTTATGTTCTTGTTTGCCTTTATCTAGCCAATAGTGAGATAAATAGAGAACGTATTAGTGCATGATAGCATAAAACAAAGTATTTCCCATTGGTCAGATTGGTGGTTAGACTAATCTGACCAACGGGAATTTTTGTGTCCGCTGGTCATCTAAATCCGACCAAGTGAACTGCACAGTGCGCAAAAATGTAATGGACAACCCGCAGCTGAAAATAGTCTATAGTGCATTGCGCGTTGATCGGCATAGGCATAGGTGGTGATTATTAAGTTAAAAGTCGCTCATAGGTACTTCATATAGCTAGGTCTCATGTTAAAATGTGAACGTTTAAGAAACTTAAACTGCCTTACCGTTACTGTTTCTATCTTTTATTAGTTTCAGGTGCCCAAATGCTACTATATAATCTTTTGTTGTGCCAAATAGCGGCATATCATCAGGTAAATCCATTTTTCTGATATTATGTAAATATTCTTGAATAAAATCAGCCTATTTGGTAAATAAACGAGGAATTTTAATTTGTAAGAATTAATTTAAAAGCTGATTTTACGATGTTATTTTATTATATTTTTATAATTTACAAAAAATTTTAAAGAACCAAACATTTTTTTTCACATCATGGTTGACAGCAATGACATGCATTGTCAATTTCTTTTTCATAATATTCTTCTATATTGGTTCTTTTTGCTCATTTATCAATATTTGAGTCTCTAATTTGGAAGCTCTTTCTTCGGCTTGTGCTTCTTCTAGTTTTTTTAATAGGTCTTCTTGGACACTGTCCACTATTTCTTTTAAATTTTTCGCTGAAACGTAAAAATAATTATAACAGTTTATTTTCCAAATAATTCATTCCACCCTTACTATCATAGCTTTCATTTCATTACATAGTTTTTATAGATGAGAATTCTAGAAATGGACGATGGATGGAGTTTTTATCATAGAAAAACAAAAAACAAAGGGGATTATAAAAAACCGGCCAAATGCAAGTCGGATTCGCACATGGAGTCCAGTACTGTATAATTTTAAATCCATACTAATATTATAAATGCGAAAGTGTGTCTGTCTGTCTGCTACGCTTTCACGGCCCATCCGTTCAACCGATTTTGATGACATTTTTATCCCGGAAAATTAAAGAGTTCCCACGGAAATTGAAAGTCGCGGGCATCATCTAGTACTTTCAAAAAAGTAACAAGAGGTGCACTCAAAAATCACATATATTGTATGTAATCATCCCTTTTTATATATTTGTTGATAGAACGGCAATAGAAAATACACATTCTGTTCAAATTCAGTCTATCTATTAGGGTTCATGAGATTAAATCCACTGACAGACAGACGGACGGACGGACAGCGGAGGCTTAGTAATAGGGTTCCGTTGGCACCCTTTGGGTACGGAACTCTAAAAAGCTGCAGCCTGCGAACGCTGCAGCTAAAAGCTTTTATAGCAGGTGGCAGTTATCGTAAAAAGACTGCGACTTTTATACCTGCGCAGGCGATTTGTCATAATATTTGCTTCTATTTATCGATACATGATATGGATTTCGTTCTACGGGATGTAGGTAAGAGCATGCATCTAGTGCCCAGCCACTTACGTAGAGCATAAGTTGTCCAGACGTCTTTTATTGTAAAACGGACCGTATTAGGACATTAAAAAATACCTGTTTTCTGATTAAATTCCTCTGCTATCAAGGATATCTTTCGCAAAGTACCGACGTGTTTGGCTATTTCGCTTGCAACATCATGTTCACCGCCAGTGTTCACAGCTACGTCCTCTGTTACTACCTTTAACTTTATTTCGGGCTGTTTAAATACTTCACTGCTAACCAAGGGCATTTTCGGTATTCTAAAACCTCTACTCTTTGTTGGTGATTCAATAATTATTGTTGGTGATCCATTCAATGGAGGAATTTTTTCACTGCTTATAATATTTGGAGGTGGAACTGATAAAGTATCATTTGGCAGAAGTTCAGGGGCGTATGTTTGTAATGTTTCAATTTTCGTAGGAGAGTCCTTCTTTGATGGGGATTTCTTAGTAAATTTCACGGGCAGGGCATTAGTGAGGCTGTCGATTATGGTTTCTGTAATAAAGGAGAGAAGTGAAAGTAAAAGAAGCGAAACTTTAACTATTACGGCCGGTTTCTGAATTGGAAATTTCATGTTGAGTCTGTCTCAAAGACTACTTAAGGACTAATTAAGCAAATTTTTGTTTCTGAATTGATATTGTGTAAGGTTTGAGAGTTGGAACTTGTTGTTTTTGCTTGAATGCTTGATTCAGAAACCGGCCCAATATCAATTCAGAAACAAAAATTTGCCTAATTAGTCCTTAAGTAGTCTTTGAGACAGACTAAACATATTCTCATTAAATTCTCAATTCAGAAACCGGCCGTAGTTTCACATTGATATTCCAATACATTACTTACGCACAATATTGGTTGGCGATTCTTCTTCCTGTCTCTTTTTTAGCGCAAGCTTTCTGGAAATTTCGGCCAGGAACATAGAACATGATGGTCCTGGATTATAAATAAAATTATCTTTGAATGGTGTACTCATACAGTGATATTCTCTTATTCCGGCGGTGGAGGGTTCAATCCCTTGGCTCTACCTCCTCTTTTCGAATTTATGTGCGTTCTAAGAAGTTAAATATCGCTTGCATTAACGCTGAAGGTAAACATCGTGAGGAAACCTGCATATCTGAGAGTTCCTCATAATATTCTCAAAGGCGTGTTAAGTCTGCGAATCCCTACATGACCAGCGTGATGGACTATTGTCAAACCCTTCTTATTCTGAGAGGAGAATCGTGCTCAGTAGTGGGCCGTCGCGTTGATGGAATGAAATGATGTTAAAAAATTTGGTGTACCTACTCAAATCAATAATGATTGTTATAATTAAAATGTTATGAGTTATTCTGAATGGACTAAAACTAATTGCAGTATAATTTCACAGGGGACTACTTAATGTAATATTTTTGTTAATCACGTTTAAAAGTATTACCATCGCTCTGCCGTTTCTTGCTCGTTTTGGGTTTTACGGCTGGTTTTTTGCTCTTTGATTTACGATGAACAAGTTTGTCCATTACTGTAAAATGACAAGCTTTTTCTTTACAAAAATTTTTGATACCATGTTTTAAGCTTTATTTTTAATGAAATATAGTTGTAATTGGTTCAATGGAAATAAAACACTGAAGAAACCCAAAGGACACGCGATGCGACATGGCGCGCTGGGTTGTCGTCGTCTCGACCATTAGACTTTTATCGTTGGACAAAGGTCTCCTGCATGGATCTCCACAGAACACGTATTGTGCCGTGTGTTTCCTGGTTCCAGCAGCTTTCAGCTACTCGCTTGAGATCATCCTAGGGGGTCGACTAACTTTGCGTTTTCCGGCGCTAAGCTGCCATTCAAGCATCTTGGGACCCAACGCCTTTCGGTTCTTCGAACTATGTAACCCGCCCATTGCCACTTTATCTTAGCGACTCTTTCAACATTCTCCAGTGCCTCTCTCCAGAGAGTCCCTTCGAACTGATCAAATCAGAAATGAAGAGATTAACTTAGAGTTTTTTGAGTTCTCCTAAATCTTTGTAACGATCCTTTTTATAAAAAGAATAGGTATAATTGGTAACAATTATTGCAATAGTTCTAGTGATATAGTATTGAATTTTACATCGGAAGTGCATCGGAAAAGTGCCTTGTAAAAATTGGGGTTACAAGTATAAACAACACAGTCAATCACACAAATAGCTCAGCAAAATACAAAGCAGACACCTGAAACTAAGGAAGTTGACGCTACTTTACAATAAGTACCTTCACGAATTTGTGGGAAGCCCCGGAGCAACGGGACTCCCGAAAATAATCCGAAACTTACCAATTTTTCACTTATTGTTTTGTTAACACTCAAAAATAATTTTAGTATCAATTATTTGTTGTCATAGTGACGTTGCCAATTGCCCATAGATTTACCATACCAGTCAATTTATGTCGTTTCTTCGTTGTCCTATAGTAGGATCCTCCCCAATTTGTCCTATTAAGCAAGCCACACACGCTAGGTTATAACCGAAGCGTTGGCCTGCAGTTTGCGTTTGTTGAGCAGGCAAAACTGAACGTTTTGACATTACTGTACATTTTTAATCTTTGCCTGTGCATGTTTAAAATTAAAATATGAAAATTGATATTTATGATAGCAGTGCATACGTTTCTTCTATCTTTCGAATAAAATTTTAATTTTTAAACTACCGCTAATGCGTAAACATCAACGACCGTCGCCGGACTTGAACTGAGAGTTACTTGTCTGTGCAGAACATAGAATACTATAATAAGTTTAGCATTGTGGTAATAAGAGCTGATACCTTATTTTGTGGTGTACTCCCTTTGATTATGTATATCAATCAATCAAAGTGTACTCCTATATATATGTATATGACACCTAGTACCTACTAGCCTGACGGTTTTGATTGCACATTTTTAACCCATCATGCATAGCCTAGCGCGTGTGACTTGCTTTCCGCGGACCGGACTCCGTAATACGAGTAGAATACCCAGGAGTTTAGTTAGGAAACAATCCTTCTAAATAAAAGGCGCTACTGATAAGGGTCTCCGCCGTATTGTCAGACTTTGTAGGTCCGATAATTGGGCCGACGACTTATCACTTTGTGACCCAGCTTAATGCACACGTACGTCACTTTGTTGGTGGGTCAGAGCGTATTCTATCATAAGGTCGGTGGTTATCTGAGAAAGTGCACGTCAATGAATTCACCGACTGTCAGTGAATAGCCCATATCCGAAGGCTTCATTTTCTACCGACAATCGGATCGGCTGGGATGCACAGACTTTGTTTATGACAGACTTTGTAGGCTATTGTGCTTTTCAATATTACAATTTCAAACAAAAAATGGTCTAACTGTGACAAAACAGAATGGAGGTGTTTTTTTAAATAAAAGACAGCATGTGGAATTATTATTTATTTATTTTTCAGTTCAGGAATTATCAAAGTACAGCTTGTTTCAGTTTGTTATTTTCTCCGGGTAGATCATCTGTAAAGATAATGTACAGCATAAAAAAACCCTTTTATTTTCAAGAATTTAAAGGATGGGTTCAAAAAGTTTTCATCATACGAGTAAGTTACGAAATTTTAAGGACTTCTATTAGGTGACAGTAATTTACGAGAAAACTCAGTTTTTTGGCTTAGAGCCTTTGATGTTGTTTAAAATTTAAGGGATTGTCGGTGAAAGCAGGCAACCAAAATATGGGAGCTTACCCATGGTCCCATTTTGTAAAAATGATAATATGATGCAGCGGCCACCTTGGATTCCAAAAATAATCTCAAAATCGTTTTACCAATCTTTAATGAAACCTTATTTATGTAACAATAATCATTCTCTGAGTCTGTTAAATAATTTGACATTCGCGCAATTATCGGCTATTTAAGTACGGAATAAACCGGGATAAATAATACATTAAATTTTTAAATACAACTTTCTCAGTGTTAATAAAAAAAATTAAGAGGTAACTACGCGAGTAATAAAATAATTAATAGGTTATACATACCATAAATCGGTTTCTTGTTTGACAATTACTTAGGAGGTAGGACAGGTTTCTAAAAAAAATAAAAAAACCAGGTTACAGGTACGTAGGTAAAAATAAAAGGAAGAAAAGAATACTTAAATCCGTAGCACCGCAGGTCGAATGATGAAGAATCATTTTCAGAATAGAAGAATCATTTTCAGCTATTACAAAGAGTTACCGTTCCGATCCCGTATTTTTACCCGACTACGGAAAAACAAAGGTTTTGATTTTAGCAGTCTATGTATGTATGTTTGTATTTATGTTCGCTCCACCGTAGCGCCAAATATAAGTTAATAGTCTTCTCTGTGCTGAGGTGCGAGGGCTTGTTTACGCAGCTCTCACTGTCTGTCAAAGTTCATACTGCGCGCGAAATTAATATGCTATTGCGGCGCGTTTTGCGGTCAACTTCAGATGATTGATAAATGATTGTCTAAAAGGAATTACTGTTAAAGTTTTCGACGGTTCTCGTGGAGTGGCTGAAGTTCGAGTTGCTGTTTCAGGATTCAATTTCGGGTCTTGGTGGTGTTCGGATTCCTGCAGAGCCAGGGCAAGTGCTGCTGCGGGTTTAGCTTGAGCATCTTTTGCTGAAATACATGTTAGATTAGAAGGCAAAGTCAGATTTAAGCGTTCTTACAGAACGCGGTATGAGGTTGACGGCATGAGTAACGGCTTGGTCAGTATCACCTATTTTCTAAATATTCTACCAGATCAGCACATATCTTCGACTGCCTTACCAAAGTTACCACCGCTTTATAATTATTGTTATAGATCCTGATGCCTATATTCTCTCCATTTAAAATTCTTATCTAATATTTTTAACCCGTTGTTAACAATCAACTTCAATGTGAAGAGCCTTTTGCAAGACCCTCTATTGAATTATCAGTAATTCATTTTTGACACAGGCATCATCGCTATCGTACCTACCTGCATCACCTTTATCGTTTCTATATCAGACGAATAACACCTGACATAGCTAGAGTTATGCCTTGCAATCAGCTATGTCTAGAAAATTATTAATTATTTCTAGAACATGACTAAAAATAAGAATTCTCATCCATCTATCGTTACTTAGTAGATGTTTAAACCTGCTAAGTCATGGTAACTGTCGTCCGCATCATAAAACTCTTCTTTACCAGCAGCCTCCGTAGCAGGTAGCGACGCAGAAGATGACGTAGTTGAACCGGTTTTGTTCTCAGTAACCGGCTGGCTTCGCCTCTTCTTCTTCTTGGCTTTAGCTTCTGGGGTCACTCTCTCGGTCGCTGGGTCATCCTTCTTTATGTCATGGAGTTCAAGCACGAAAGGCTGGTTGACTTGGAATAAGCCGGATTTCGATGATGAAGAGGTGTCACCTGAGTTGTCTGATAGGTCGAGATTGTCGTTTTCTGTAACATTTGTAGCTTATTATACATAAGGATCGCTTTGAATTTACGCTTTATATTATTAGAAACTAATTGCTCTCTTGGACATAGGTATTTAAAGGATTAGAGATTTTTCCAGGATAAAAAGAATCCTATGGCTGTGTCTGGGATGCAGGCTACATTTGTGCTTATTTTGGTAAAGACCGTTTCAGAGGTAAGGTCACGAAATGGAAAAGTCGCTTGTGCTCTTTTGTGTAAGGGTGTACAAAAAAATAATATTATGACCACCCAGGTCCTCAGCATTTTTCATCCAGCCAGTTCCCGCCACCCTGTTTATATTGTCGGTTAATTCTGAAAGGCGCCCCGCACTCCACACGCCACCCGTCTCTGACGGTCAATGCCCCGACTAATATGCCTGCGGAAATATTTTTACTTACACGCATCAAAACATTATAAATAATATTAAAAAGCTTACCAAAGCTATCCATCGTTGTTGATGATTCTTCCCGAAATTGAAAGTGCCTTATCGATTGCCTGACGTTGATTGATGCGGAGTTTTAATTTAGGTGGCCATTTTTATGCGAATTTTGATCTATTGCCGTTCACTTTTCTTATTAAATGCACATTTTTTGGTTTGTTTTACTGCTGATTTTTCTGATAAATGATATTGGACTGGAAAATAATGTATTGCCTGTCCGAAGGTTGTGCTTTGATTGCAAATTTGACATGATGAATCGATTTTTGAATTCTAAAACTTAAAATGACTGTTCTTTTTATGTTCGAATCTTTGGATTAACAAAAAGATTTTATTTAAAAAAGTTTTACTAGCAGGCAGGCAGGATATTCGATTAACAATTTAAATCAAGTAGCTAATCTTTACTGAAAAAATATAGTAACAGGCTTTAATAGAACTATAAAAGGGTGAAAGAAAGGAGGGATTTTTACATGATATAGGCATAATATAGAATTTTTTGCAGTTCCGTTTTATGTCGTGATCGACAGTGACCTTGTAGTCTCTAGGGACCGCCCTTTGACCTTTTCTTTTATACTATGTACGTCCACAGTATAAGTAACAGACAAATCCTTATAGGGTGATAAAATTCTATGTACGGGTACTAAAAATTACACTGCCAGTACTTAGAAATGCCATAGTAGGTGTTTTTACCTAAAAGCTCTATAAAATGAAATAACCCCTCAGTGTGGCATGCCTCAGGTTGATGTCAATGAGGGCTACCGCGTTTAAATTCGCCGCTAGGGGCGCTAGTGTAGTGTGAGGTCCCCGAAATGTCAAATATCACTGGGCTTTTATCGCGAGTCTAATTATTTAAATAATGTTATGAATATTTAGCAATAACCGATTAATTATGGAAGATGTAAGATACGTGCCAAAGAATGCCAGTGCTCTGTGCTTTGAAAGCGTAGCTATATGAAAAAAAGGTGCAAAATTAAGCGGATTCTTTCGAACAGCTAATTCATAGGTTAGTATTTCCCTGGTTCCTGTATGTTTACTATTTAAAAAAGAGTTCTTTTTTTCAGAAATATGCTTGTTTACCGAATATACAGCTATACTTCAGGACCTTACTCGCAAGTGGCGCCAACTAGTGAGCATAAAAACGGTAGCCCTCATTGTATTGGGTGGTAGCGTTTCTATAATTGTATTATTACCTATTCTGCGCTTTAGATGCCTTATGACGGCCTTTTTTTAAGTGCTTCTATACGTTAGGTAGGTACAAATCAAGGTAGGACAGTTATTAATATCAAGCCCACAGTCGTACCGGAACGTTAAATCGCATGGCGGTAAGTCCTTACCAGTAATTATTATAGCTAGGACCAAAAATTTGAATTTGTGAAATCTGATAGCAGACTGCGAATGGATCAAAGACTGAATTGAACAGAATGACAAAAAATCCATCTGTACGAAAATCGAGTAAAAAGCGGTGATAGCCTAGTGGTTAAGACGCCTGGTTTCTTATTCGGGTGATCAGGGGCTCGATTCCCGGGCACGCACCTCTAATTTTTCAGTGTTATGTTTAAGAAACTAAAAATAATTTGCTTTAATGGTGAAGGAAACATCGTGAGGAAAAGCCCGACAGTTGTTCATAATGTTCTCAAAGCTGTGTGAAGTCTGCCGATAAGCACTTGGCCAGCGTGGTGGATTGTGGCTGAACCCTTTTTATTCTGAGAAGACACTGGTGCTCAGTAGTGAGCCGGAAATGGGTTAAAGTGATGATTATCACATGAATATTGCCTTCTTTCTTCACAAGATTTTGCAGCAAGGGAGGCTTTAATGCCAGCAAGCAGTATAGTTCAACATTATAACTCTGAGAGATTGTCACGTAGCCATATATACTAAAAGCTATTCTGTATTATTTACTCTAGAAGCGATGTCAACGTACGTTATGGAACATTCCAGCAAATTTGAATAAACCGCAGCTCCAGAGCAAGACCCCGTTGTGTTGTTCGGATACATTTGGATCGTAATTCCCGCATGGCTGACATTCACCAATTGTCAGGCTCAATTTTATTGATGCCGTGAGAATAATTTGGTATAGCTGCGAAATTCCCAAAACTTCTTCCGCATGTATTTGGGTATTAAAATCCCATAATATATCCTTTCTTTGTGATTTAATAAGAGAAAACATAATTATCTATAGCAGTTTAAGTTAATGTTTTTAACCGACTTCAAAAAAAGGAGGAGGTTCTCAATTCGAATGTATTCTTTTTAAGCTATTGCATATTCCGTAACGAAATTGTAAACCTAACACTTTATAAAGGCGAAATAATTTTAAAGAATTATGTTCATAATTCTTTAAAATTATTTCGCCTTTATATTCCAAATCATCTTTTTATAAAAATAGTCTTTTTATTTTCAATAATTTGAAGTCAACAACACAAGTAGTCATAGCAACCAAAGTGTTAGGTAAGTTGATAAAAAATGCTATGCAATAGCTTTACCGCGGCAGTCTCCGAGTGCCACACGTCTTTTTTTTAAATGTTTGTTACCTCAGAAATTTTGACTGGGTGGACCGATTTGGATGATTCTTTTTTTAATTTGAAAGGGCATACTTACTTCCCAAGTAGTCCCATATAAATTTTATAGAAATCGGTCGAGCAGTTTAAAATATCAACAATAAAATAAGTACTTTGTATAGCGTGTGCTTGTTGTTGTAAAGTTGGCGCGGGAGTTTGAAGTCGGTTGTTTAAAAAGAATTTTGTTTAGTTTTATTTCATTTTAAAATAAATAAAAGTTTATTGACTAATACTACAATACTACACTACATTATACTTAGTATAACTAAACTTTACAAATACAAATTAAACTTAAACTACGTGTGGTCAATGGGCCACCTCCTCAGCCCGTGCCACAGCATGAGAGATATACCTACCTAACATACTGCAACGCTGATTTTCAGGAGGGGCCCAAGGGTCAACACGTCACGGACCATCACTTACACCTAATATAATTTAATATAAAAAATACTTTTTCATCCCACCATCTCGGAAAGAGTATTTTTAAGCTTCGATATCTGATTGCAAAAGCCGTTATTATCCTCTTGAGGATAAAGTAAATTGAATTTAGAACATCGTGTGCACGTTAGTAAATATCACTCGTCTATGAAGTTTGTGAATTCAAAACATCATTAAAACCTATTTACTTCTACCTTTATGGTGCCGAATTTCCATACAACCGTTTTTAATTTGTTAAAACCTCACACTCATAACCTCTTTGGTATACTTTTTTGTGATTTTTTTATTTGCTTTGCGCGCACCATTTTCTTTTACGTCATATTGTTTAAAATTAAAACCTTCGATTAAAAACAAGAAAATTGAAAATAAGTTAAAATCCTAAAATGAGTGATTCTAGTGACGAAGAAGTTAATTTGACGCCAACAGAATTGACTGAAACTGTTAAAAATGCGGAAATGAGCTTTCTCCCTCAACAATCACGCGAGAAGTATTTAATTTCCTCGCTGAGGTGGGATGAAAAGTTACGTGTTGCACTCGAGTGAAAAGATTTTTCACCTCGTGCTCTTTTGATTCCCTCGCTGACGCTCAGGATTCTAATTTTTGAATCCTTCGCTTGTTCGGTCATCAAAATTGAGCACGCGGTTAAAAAACAACTTTTCACTCTTGTATAAACAAATAACTATTTAAACAACCGACTTCAAACACCGCGCCAACTTTACAACAACAAGCACACGCTATACAAAGTACTTATTTTATTGTTGATATTTTAAAAACCGCTCGACCGCTTTCGATAAAATTTATATGGGACCACATGGGAAGTATGCCCTTTCAAATAAAAAAAGAATCATCCAAATCGGTCCACCCAGTCAAAAGTTCTGAGGTAACAAACATAAAAAAAAACTAGCTATATTCCGTGTTGCTACGCTCGCGTGACCTAAGGGAGAATTGAAGGCGAAATGCGTTCAAAATCTTGCTATATAGCGGAAATGTTTTGTTTTTCCGGGAGAAACAGTAGCCTTTGTCATCTTTTTATTATACTATGGCCTCTGTCGGTTGGGTGGTAGGTAACTAGACACGGCCGAAGCCTCCCACCCGAACAGACAAGACCAAATTCTGAAATTACAAATTGCGAAGTTGACCCTAGAACCAAGGACCTCCGTTATAAGACAACAGCGCTCACCAATGCCCTATAGATGTCATCAAAATGGTGATGAGAACGATTGTTACTATTTTGTTCGCAGTCATTCACGCTCCCCAAATCATCCCCTATTATGAGGTATAACGGCTCAACAGCTACTAGGGGAAGGAAGCAATTTGCCGATGTCAGCGGCTATCGAGGCCAAAATGATTTATTGAGCCTCTCGAAGTTGATCCCTTAACCTCATGTTGTTTCTAAGGATAATATTAATAGACGAATCGTGATCGTTCACGCCATTCGCTGATTCGCCATAGTAAGAAACTTTGAAGTTAATTGAACCTAAACCTAAAATTACTTACTAGTTAATTGGGATGTTGCTTATGTCAAAAATAAATTATTATTTAGCGAATGGAGGACCTACCAAAAGACGTAGGTAATATCCACGTTATCCACATGTTATTTTAAACCCATCGTACTGGAGCGCCAAATAGCTTGGCGGTAAGTATGCCTTTGCCGGAATGGTGGTAACTAAGGTGGTAGTCCCACCAGGCCAAACTAGAGAAAATTCAGAAATTACGAATTCCCGAATTGACCCTGCCGGGAATCGAACCCGAGACCTTTCACATCGCTCACAACTGCGCTAAGGAGGTCGCCTCATAAACGTGCTGGGCACATACTCTTGAATTCAGAAATCAAAAATGATCCTACAGAGAGGTCCCCCTTTACTATTTAGGCAAGGAATACGGCCGCATTTTTCAAAATTACCACAAAAGCGACGATCGCTAGCTACTACGATATAAAAATATGTTTTTTTCCTCAGTACCTATTACTGAATAATAACACAGAATATGTAACAGGGTAGGTATGATAATACTACTCGTAGTTCAGCGTTTACAGTGTAAATAAGAAACATAATATACTTTCGCGTAATACCTCATACTTACTGCTTTTACCCAACAAATCCATTGCTTTTAAAGGAAAATACTTTCTGGCTAATTCCAAATCCTTAAATACAGTATGATGCCAAAATATAGATATCGTAAAGTAAGAACATCCCGTATAAGCCCACCGATTTGTTGCTTATTGATGCAAAATTCTATCGAGATTTTGCGCTGAAAATGCTGAACGAACCAATATCGGTATAACTCTGTAAAAAATTGCTCCCAGCTTTGCGAATCTCTTTGATTAGTTGGCGTAAAATATGCTAAGGATTTGGTTATTTAATTTGTTTAAGCTGCTGATAAGTCTGGATATATAAAACCTTTCTGAGTAAAGTCTATATTTTTTAATATAAAATAATCTTTATCTTTAATCGTTTTATATCGTGTGTCCAAAAACCTAGACCAGACCACAAGACACCAGCAACTAGGGTCCTTAAAATTATCAACTTACTAGATGATGCCCACGACTTCGCCCGCGTGGATTAAGGTTTTTGATTCCCAAAATCTTGAATTTTCCGGGATAAAATAGGCTTATGTCCTTCCCCGGGATACAACCTATCCCTGTACCAAATTTCATCAAAATCGGTTGAACCGATGGGCCGCGAAAACGTGGCAGACAGACAGAAAGACACACTTTCGTATTTATAATATTACTAGATAATGCCCGCGGCTTCGCCGCGTGGATTAAGGTTTTTGATTCCACGAAAACTCTTGAATTTTCCGAGATAAAAAGTAGCCTATGTCCTTCCCGGGGATACAACCCATTCCTGTACCAAATTTCATCAAAATCGGTTGAACAGATGGGCCGTGAAAGCCTAGCAGACAGACAGACACACTTTCGCATTTATAATATTATTAAGTATTAAGTATAGATTAGCCAAAGTGGGCATAATGAAGCAACATTAGAAACAGTTTAAGGAAATACGGCTATTACCCTTAGATTAAATCTCTCGTGAAGTGAAACCTCTACACGCTTAACAGTTTACTCGTGCAAGTTTTAATGAGAGTAGATTAAAGTGTTAAATTAACACCTACTTCTTAAAAGATCCTTACAATTATAGGCTACTTATTATATCAGAAAATTGAAGCGTTCCTAAGTAAGTACCTATAGAATTTCCAAAATTAGATAGATATAGTGGTTGATTCATTGCACTCTTAAAAAGTCACTTGCAAAATATTTTATTAAGCTATTGCATAGCTTCTATCGCGGGCCTTGAGGGTGGAGACCGAATCTAGAAATTCCGTAACGAAAAAAACCTAACGCTTTGGTTGCTATGAATTCAAGTTTTTGAAAATAAAAAGACTATTTTTATGAAAAGATGATTTTGGTTGCTATGACTACTTCAAAATCTTTTGATTCCCCTTGGACACCCGGACTATTGAAAACATAATTCTTTAAAATTATTTCGCCTTTATATTTTCAACAACTTGAAGTCAACAACACAAGAAGTCATAGCAAGTTGATAAAAAATGCTATGCAATAGCTTTACCGCGGCAGTCTCCGAGTGCCACACGTCTTTTTTTTTGTTTTTTTTTTTAATGAAAATCCAAATCCACAAGGCGCAATCTACAAGTCACGGGTATCATCTAGAAACCCTAACATGCGTGGGTAGATACTAGGTTTGTCATTTTATTACGTTTACATGTATTTTATTCGTTTTTCGATAGCGGCGTCAAACAATAAAAATAGTATGGCGCCTATGTTAGAGAGCTGAATTATTCAATACCTTCTTAAGACTGCAACAAATAAAACGCATGATGGCTGCGTGGCACGGCCGAGCGCGACTGTAGAATTATGTCAATTGTCAAACACCATTATAGTACCGACCCTAGAGTACAAATCGAAGGTACTAGCAGTACTAGGTGCTCGAATGGAATTATTATAACAGCTCTAGAGCCAGACGGGACATACTGTTGAAATTAGTAGGTATAATTCAACGATTTGCGTTAAGTAGGTAGGACACCTAATAAAAGCTTAGTTCTTAGGACAAATACACTACGGACAAGACAGGGCAAAGAAACGCCTTTTTCTATACATAAATGCGAAAGTGTGTGTCAGTCTGTCTGCTACGCCTTATCCCCATCTTTTAAACAGATTTTGGTGAACCGATTGGAACAGAGATAGATTGTACCCCGTGGAAAGACACTTGTTATCCCGGATAATTAAGAAGTTCCCACAGGAATTTATCTGTTGTGTGTTCGCCCTGAGGAATGATGCCGCGGCTGCACCACTCTCTACTGGTGTGCCTTGCCCCTTAAAATTAATAAATCAACCACTGCTCGGGTTCCTATTAAAGTCAGACTTCTACGCCAACACCAAACGCTTCTACAGACGTACGCGAACATCAGCGTGACGTCATGTCGCGCCGCGCTGCGAATTCGCGTCGTGTGTGGATGAAGCTTACTCGTAAGCACTCGTAAGTACAACATTATTATTCATACGCTACCTGGCAACTTTATTTGGGTATTTGCATTTTATTGAGTGTCGAAAAAATATTCCCGATACGCTCCGGCTGTGTGGTCCTTTACCCGTTTATAAAGGTTGTGTGAAGAAGCATTCAAGTGGAAACTTTTGGGCCGTTTTTTACGCAAGAATAATATTATTTTTGGTACTCCTATCACATTTACGACGGGTTGTGTTGTATTAATAGCAACTATCTACTTACGTACTACTAGCTGATTCCCGCGACTTCGTCCGCGTGGGTTGAGGTTTTTTGGTTTCCGCGGGAACTCTTTAATTTAGTATAGATTAAATTATTTATTGGGTAAGCTGTTGTAGCAAAGATGTAAACCATGTAACTGCCGTGGTAATTGAAAGAGCAGTCAGTCAGAAAATACGGTAGATAAGGGCACATAAGATTTAAGAACATCTAAAATATAATATGTCCTTTACATAGTTCCGGGCAATCCGCATAATTATAACGCGAGGCAGATATGCTAAAAAAATAATATAGCTTAGCCACTAGCTTAGATAAATGCCCGTGGCTTCGCTCACTAGGTTCGATGTTCTTACAAATTTCACCCCTTTTTTATCCCCTTAGGGATAGAATTTTCAAAAGTCGATTCTTGAAAATTCAGGTAACATAGGGGTTTGAAATTTGTGTAGTCGACGCGGACGAAGTCGCCGGCACAAGGTAGTTAATTACCTTAGTACAGATATTTACAGTCGCGGTCTGAAAATGTTTATCATCAAGGTTCATAATTGCATGCACACATCTGTCAGAAGGTCGATATGTGATTGGATTAGGCATAGATCATACGAGTAGATAATCCGTAGAATAGGTACAATACAGCCGATTTCATAATCGAATACGTTTATTTGATGGAAATTAATTACAGGTCCGCGCCTGCAACATTCGTAACCTGCGTTCCAGTATGACTATAAATTGCCATCAATAACAATAAATTCGTGAACACGAACGTAGAATAGATTTGTATGTCGCAATACAGGTTTGTCAAGTTAGAAATCATGAAAATTCTTTTTGAAGTGGAACCTCTTTAGAATCGTTGTGATTTAAAAATTCGGTGTGGCGAAAAAGAGACAAACATTCATAATAGGATTTAGCCTACGAGAGAATGAGATAGAATACAAGTTATATTTATCTTATCACTAGCTGATGCCCGCGACTTCGTCCACGTGGATTGAGGTTTCATGATTCCCGCGGGATCGCTTCAATTTTCCGGGATAAAAAGTAGCCTTTGTGTTATTCATGATAATCCAACTCTGTGCCAAATTTCAGCAAGATCCGTTCAGCCGTTCTGGCATGAAAGAGTTACAAACAAACATCCATATAGGTATCAATACAATATCGATACTTTCAAACTTTCGCGTTTATAATATTAAGTAAGGATAAGGATTCTCTCGTAGGCTACTTTTCTGTTTTGCGTTACATTACTACGTTGATAATGGTTGAGGAAGGTTACCTACTTTATCCTTTTTTGTGTAGGAGATAAATATGAAATTGTGAGATTTATTCAACTGATATTAAAAGAACGGATTTTTGACAATATTAATAAAAGTATGTCTGGCGGTTTCATCAGCGTTGCAATAATAATAATGATGATTTATTTTGAAACGTTTCTGTTGCAAAATATTTCTCGATCAATCTTTGTTGATTATTAAACGTCCTCCGGAGCCTGTAACAGGGGTTTCGGGCCGTTACTCGTAATTCGTTAATCAATGGGGAAATGCAAAAAGAATCTTGATAAATTACTTTATGTAACAATAGGATTAGCTCGTTAATTAATAAATAAATTGGGTTTATAAAGGATTTAGGCAAAATTTTACGTAAACAACTAAATACGTAAACAAATAATTTTTCATCATCATATTCTAATTTAGGATGCTCTGGTGTCGGATCGAAACGAACGTTGAAAGTGCTTTGGAAAATTGTAGAGTTTTGCTTGCTCTTCATGCAAGCGGTAGAGTGGGCGTTAGGACATATCGCACGCTTAACGTTTTAGGGGTTATCCGTCGATTGAGTTAGTTAAGCAACGTTGACCCAAGTCGGTTACTGGGTGGGTGACCAAAATTCAGTCACCCATACCCATCCAGTTTGGCCTTTTCGTTTCCTCCGTGCCTCAGAGTGCACATTAATCTGTCGGTCCCGGTTATTATCACTAACATCATGATAATAATCGTTATAAATCTAAGTGTTGAAATAGTACATTTAATCGAATCGTAGGCGGAAGGACCTGGGAACCCGCCGCATTATTATCCCAAGAAAACCCCTGCCATTATGTGATTAATGGAAAGGGGCAACGACCCTCAACAATGGGGAATACGACGCAGAGAGAGAGAGAGAGAGAAGGGATTATAAGCTTTCCTTGGATAAGTCAAATAACTGAAGTGTTTGCTCATTCACGGCATTACTCCAAATGACTTCGAATCATGACGTGTGGTTGTACACTTATAATGACTAGACCCACATTTAAGTCCAAACTCTGATTTTCAACTTAAGCCCTATTCGACACCAATCTATACTTATAATATCGAAAATAAAACTACTTATACTAGTCCCGGGCATGATAAATGTAGCAATACATTGTTCGCTTGTTCCTTTAAACAGATAAGGATTCCTAGAAACGTCTACCTACCAATATATATTTATTATTCCTCGTTTTGTTTTGTTCTTTTCAATGTTCAAGTTGAATTATTATATTACTAGATGATTCCCGCGACTTCGTCCGCGTGGACCAACTTTTTCGATTCCCGCGGGAACTCTTAAATTTTCCGGGATAAAAAGTTGCCTATGTCCTTCCCCGGGATACAACCTACCCCTGTACCAAATTTCATTAAAATCGGTTAATCAGATAAATTTTTTGTTTCCCACGCGAACCTTTGAATTTTCCAGGATAAAAAGTAGCCTATGTCCTTCCCCGGGATACAATCTATCCCTGTGCCAAATTTCATCAAAATCGGTTGAACAGATGCGCCGTGAAAGCGTAGCAGACAGACAGACAGACACACTTTCGCATTTATAATATTAGTATGGAGGATTGGATGAGATAAATAGCTACTTTTATTGTGTACGAAAGTGAGCTTGTCATCCAGACAATTCTTCTCACTCCACCCGTATTTTTGCGCGCTACGCAGAACTAAGTATACCAATACCCCTAGATTACATACCTACCCGGCATCGTACCGGAACTCTAAATAGAATTTATAATTTCTGCATTTTCTCAGCTGTAGGTACCTAGACTGGTTGGAGGCTTGGAGGCTTCGTCCATTGCTAGTTACCACCTTACTGGCAAAGAAGTACCGCCAAACGATTTAGCGTTCCTTAATGATGCCGTGTAAAAACCCATTAGGGGTATTATGGGTTTAATATAATTCCTAACAAGTATCCCGCTACCATCTTTGACGGCATCATCACTTATACCTTAAACGGTTTATACCGTAGTTAAAGGCTTGTAGTAGAAATATGATATAACATTAGATGATTCCCGCGACTTTCGATTCCCGCGGGAACTCCTTGTTTTTCCGGGATAAAAAATAGACTATGTTCTTCCCCGGGATATAACCTACACCTGTACCAAATTTCACCAAAATCGGTTGAATAAGTGGGCCGTGAAAGCTTAACACACAGACATACAGACAGACAGACACACTTTCGCATTTACATTATTAGTATGGATTTAAAAAAAAAAACACTGCTCGTGATTCGTGCTTCAGTCCTGTGATTTAATACAAAGATTGAACTAGATTTATTGGTAACGGTATCTAAGGAAATAGGGGCAACAATTTCCAGTTTCAATTTGTACCAATCCATTCATTTGTTATTGAAATTGAAGTGAGCTGTACTCGCAGCTGGTGTTCCGCATAGATTTATTCTATTGGTATTCCGTAATAATGACGTATTGACATAATATTTCATTTATTTATTTATCTACTCCAGCATCGAAAAGTTCCAATTTCGAATTTGACAACTATATCGAATTGAACCCTCTTTCGTGTTTGCTTCTCATAACGATACAGTTCGTTGTATGGGAGCTGTATCGTTATGAGTCGTAGCTGTATCGATATGGTAATCTTCATAAATAGGATACCTATAGCTTAGCGGCTCTGGGTTCTGGCACTTTTGGTTTTTATTAATTTATAAAGTAAAAAATTATAAAGACGTCCTTGTCGTAGATAAAATCTTGTATGCAACTGTACGTAATTAGTCATTTTAATTCTCGTACTATCCTATTTTGATACTCGGCAAGGCTCGTATCAAAAAACAGCACTCGAATTAAAATGACCCTCATTACGATACAGTTGCATAAATAGCTATTACTTAGACCTATAAGCACTATATATCCGTGTTTTATTACCTGTAGATGATGTCCGCGACTTGTTTTTTTGATTCCTGCAGGAACTCTCCATGATATTTGTAAAATATATGTTAATTAAGAGTTTATGCCTTTCACATTACAAATTTCAGCCAAATCAGTTCAGACATTTTGGCGTGAAGGAGTAACAAACATCCCCACAATTATAGTACACAATATACCGTGTAAATAAAGTATCTGAATCTAGTAATCCAGATGGATGTTTTCGTAAACACAGGTGCATTCTGTAATTCCCTTAGGGTCTCACCAAACCTATTCACGCGGAAATGGTTTAAAAGCCGGTCAGAAAAGCTGTATGTGAGCTATACGTATACGGAACAAGGCGACACCGTTTCCGCATCGGTAACCGTCGCGTCACGTCGTCGGCTGGGGCGGGCGACGTGATTTTCACTCTTGATACCAAAGTAATATTACAGGATGCGTTTTCTGACCGGCTTAAGCCGGTTTCGCGTCGATAGATGTGGAGTGACCCTTACTCTCACAGTTTGACGGTAAAACATTCTAGAGATAAATTAGGAAAACTCTGTAACCTTACTGTAATATTTACGTTCTGACCAGTTAAAATGAATAAAACAATCATGATTCTTTATCATACATTTATTTATCGAGTTTATTATAAAATACTTAGATTATTAAAAACTATTATTAGACTTCGGTATTTTTTTTTAATCTCATGGGACGAGACAAAAGTGATAACCAGATGAAAATTGAACTAGTGGTTGATATTACTAAATGCTCATCCCCCTAACACAGTAGCTATCACTAAATTAAAGCCACTGACATATTATATTTTTTATCCATTGAAGGTTTGCTATGAAAATGTATTTTTTAACCGACTTCCAAAAAAGGAGGAGGTTCTCAATTCGGCGCGTATTTTTTTTAAAATTATAAGCGAACCTTCAATGGATACAAAATTCATTTAAGTGATTTTAATTTTTTATAGGCAGTGAGTTAGATAATAGGGCTGCAGATTTGTAATGGACTTACCTATACTGGACACTTTTTTAATAGGTATAAAAATAAGTGTATGGACTACATTTTTGAATGATGTTTATAAATAAAAAAAGACTAGAGTTTGACTCCAAATTATTTTGGCACCATTAAATTTTATTTCTTATTATACTTACATATCTATATTCTTATTTTCTAGGAATAACAACGACGAATAAGAATAACATTGAAAAAGTTTCGTATAATCTGCTCGATTAATTAATTTGAATTAGCACAATAATTAAAACATTAAAATAAATCACAGATATAAAATTTTCACAGTAGGTACTGGCATATTTTTGTATTCAGAACAATAATATATTTTATTATTATTAATTAAATTTAATTATTCAATTTTAATATTAATTAATGAACCAGTTGCATTGTAGTTGTAACTTCACTAAATATTTGCCAATACTTTTATCTAGAACCATATTATATTTTTAAAAATAAATACTTATTCCCTGTATTTTTGTTCATTACTTAAATTAAAACTAGTAAACCTATAGGTACTCATTACTTTATTTTCAATTACTTACAAACTAAAGTTATTTATATAGTAAAGATCAAAAAATAAACATTTTCTGGCAGGTACGTAGAACATGTACCTATAGTACCTAATAGTTAAAATGATTGAAATTAATCTCGTAGTATTTTCGTATTTTTCTCAAAATCTACGTACCTTAAATATGTCATAGGTGCTTACCTATATTAATTTTGGTCACACTAATTATGAATAGTTACCTAAACCTAACTAAACTTTACAATATAAAATAATAATAAAAAATCTCTAGAAACAACGCTCAAAGTATGTTTGTCAACTGAATAATGACCAAATATTACTGAAGATACTAAAACCTTATAAAGGTACGAGAACCGCGATTAGGCCGCCGTGCACAACACTTCTTAGGCGCGGGATATATGTATACGAGAGGCGCAGCGGCGGCGTGGCGCGTGGCGTGGCCTTGGAAGTATGAAAGCGGCGTCCGCGCCTCGCCTCCTCTGTATACGCGGCGTGAAGCGTCTCGCCGCTTGGCTACATTTTGTATGAAATAGCTGATGCCCGCTACTTCTTCCGCGTGGTTTAAGTTTTTTGTTATTCCCGCGGGAACTCCTTAATTTTCCGGGATAAAAAGTAGCCTATGTCACTCTCCAGGTCCTCAACTATACCCATGCCAAAAATCACGTCAATCCGTTGCTCCGTTGAGGCGTGATTGAAAGACAAACCAACAAACCAACAAACCAACAAACAAAGTGACTTTCGCATTTATAATATTAAGTATGAAGTATGATTTACTAAAAAAAATTTAATGCTGTCACGTTTTGATAGGTTTATTCCAGGGTTGACATGAAAGTTGGAACGGTCAGGTATTGAAATTTAACTTAAACGCATTTAACGGCAAATGGACCTTAAATAATACTAATAATGACGATTAAACAAGTTCAGTATTTGGCAGCGAGATACCAACCTAAAGGTGCATACACATTACCATGTTGTGATTAGTCGTGACGCACGCGGCTATACTCTGTCCGCGCGATCCGATTGGTCGATCGTCGCGCCACATCACATACAAGACAGTAATAATTACTTACCCGTCAAGTTTGCCACGCAAAGCTACGGTTTCTTGGTAAAAGGGGACCGCTATATAGCAGCCGTAACGTAGCGTCAAGTCACGTTCTGAAATCTTGCAGTCCCATGCGCCAACTTATCCGGACCGGTGGCATTTATTGGACCAAATTTTTGTGACTGTTTAGTTTTATTAGCAACACTAAATGTGATAACAGCGACGTTGTCACCGGGCCAGTTAAATTACGTTTTCTAACCTCGGAATATATAGGAAACCATGCTGTCTATACACAAGATTTCAATGATGCTACATTGCTGTTACGAGTATATGCTGGCTTTCAAGGAAACCTTAGCTTAAATCTGTTTATCTGGTAAGTTCTTAACTATGAACACATACATCGATAACAATTTATATTTATATTATCATAATAAAATTCACACATATATGTACTGAGCATATTCAAAATGATGTCCTTAATAATATTAATCTAGATTTTTCAAAATATTATATACATTTTTACATAAAGTTTGCGATGACTGAAAATTTCTGGACGCACGGGACGCACTCAATTATGCCTCTAGGCGTCTAGGTACGTATATGACTATTGTATATTCTATGTTCTACGTCAGGTACTACTCCGACAACAACCGATTTTAACGAAATTTTGGTATTTGGATGTTTTTTTAATCTCGATAGGTAGTTCCCGCGGAAATTCAGGAATTAAATGGTTTCTCGGAAAGTCTTAAACGATTCCACATGGAATTTCGTATTTAGATATTGTTTGACTAATCTGTAGGTGTCATCCTGACATCCATGAGATATCCATGAGATATTGCGGGAATTTAGGCATAATAATAATGGTATCGATAAAATATAAAGATGCCGAGCATAGCCCGGTCGCATCCAGATACCAGCTAGTACCTACCTACTACTACTACTATAGACCTACTAGTAGGTACTTACTCAAAGATTGTCATATACAACAAAAGGCTTGGTTGTGAACCAAAAGAAAGGAGTCGGTGTATTTTCTTCATCTTAGGTTTCTTATATCAGGTTGGATGACTTTGTTTATATTGCCTCATTTTACGACTCTATAAACTCATTGAGGCGATTTTCAGATAGGTACCCTGAGGCGACTTATTTACGACCGAGAAGAAAGGATTGTTTTAACTCTGTTCTTCAACAGTAAAGCCATTGAGAAGTTTTGATGCGCTATACATTTGACATCCGCATAAGTATTTCCTAACTGCTGTAACTACGAATATCTACTACCTACCCTAAGTATTCTAGCTCCACTACAGGGACGCGACGCAGCGCGGCACGTAGCGGCAAATATTCTTTGTATGAGGTTGTACAGAGCTGGGACTCTCCGTGCCGCGTCGCTTAAGTGGGACTTAAGCGACGCGGCACGGAGATGCAGTGTGCGACGCGGCCAAATCATACTACGCTACGTGCCGCGCCGTTCCGTGAATCTCAAGTGTGGCTAGACCTTAAATTATGTGCTATGGGCGGCAACATAATACTATTATTGAGAACTGTAACTAAAAAAGAAAACCTTTGCATCGAAAAAAACCAACATTGTTTCGCGCTAAACAAACTTTGATGAAAACAATATACTTTTTTATAAAGATAAATAAAAAAGTGCAACTCATCCACTCCTCGTTAACGCCACTATTATACAGACGGGTGATTTTATGTGATACTAAACTCGATCCTTTGACTCAAGTTTATTCCTTACGTATCTTATTTTGAATTTTTACAATAACCATAAATATCTCATTTCTCAAAAATGAAGTAGTTTTGCATCTGTGAGTAAACCGATGAACCAACAAACAACTACACAATCACAAGAACAGGTTAGGAATACATACTAATCTATGATAGGTGAAATATCATAATCTTGGCCACACCAAAAGCCGTGATCTCTCTCCGGTCGCGTGGAATTGCAGTTTCATCGGTAGGCGCGGAATATACGCCTCTTCTGTATACGCGGCGTCCGCGCCTCGCCTCCTCTGTATACGCGGCGTCCGCGCCTCGCCTCCTCTGTATACGCGGCGTCCGCGCCTCGCCTCCTCTGTATACGCGGCGTCCGCGCCTCGCCTCCTCTGTATACGCGGCGTCCGCGCCTCGCCTCCTCTGTATACGCAGCGTCGGCCTAGCGACGGCGGGCGTCCCCTCTATAAGTACATATGCGGCGTCTCGCCGCTTGCATACATTTTGTATGAAATAGATAGAAGCGGCGGCGCCCGCTCGCCGCAACCGTGCCGCACGCCGCGCCCGTCGCCTCGTCTGTATGTCCCGCGCCTTAGAGCCCGGCGTGGTGTACTTATTCACCCAATATTTATATTATTATTATTTCGCATAGTTGGCTAGTCTCTATTGAAATTAGGTGCGCCATGGCGGAAATTCGTTCACTATTGTTGTTATAATTGGACGATGGCCGCAACTTCGCCCGCGTGGTTTTTTGATTCCCGCGGGAACCTTGTAAATTTCCGGAATAAAAAGTAGCTTCGGGATATATCTGTACGAAATTTTATCAAAATCGGTCGGACAGTTGGGCCATAAAAGCAGACAGGTACACTTTCAAATTTATGAGATTTTAATAGTATTGCTAGACTCAATGTGTCGATAGTTTAAAAGATGCATTTTTTTTCTACGCCCTGCATGGTCGAACGGAGCCACACTGGTCTGTGAACTTTGATATAATAATTATGCCGGCTTTGTTTGTGTGAATTGCTACATTAAATATATTATGTGGATAACCAGTGCTTCCTTTTAGTTGTAGTTTTGACGACCTCCCTGGCGCAGCGTTGAGCACTGATGTCTTAACGGGTCAATTTGGGATACCGAGTAGCAGCCGATTATGGTATGGGTTTAATATAACTGCCATACCCCTAACAGGTTAAAAAATATAGTATGGATTATTTCCTGTCTACAGAAAGGTGTCAGCAGGTCTCCTGTGTGTGTCCATATGGCAGTTGTTGTTGGTCTGCAGGTTCATGCGCACTTTACGCGAGCTTCCGTTGTACTGGTGCAAACGCTGTCTTTGGTTCTTCATGCTGTTGTCTTTGATCTGTTAATGAAAAAAAATCATGAGTTTCCAAAGTCGTTTTGGGCGGGATTTCCAATAATCCTGAAACACGTGATTTTTAATTAAGTAAGTAACCAAAAGTCTAAAAACCAATTTTCACGATGAATACTAAAATTCCACATCAATGATGGTGAAGCTCGAGAAGTGACGTAGTTTTATGCAAACTTTCATCCCCTATGTTTAATCCCCTTAGGCGTGAAATTTCCAGAAAGATCCTCTGTACCACGGAGAGCTTCGTGTATATCCGAGTGTATACCCGGTTATTGTCACTTAATATCTGATATCAATCGATGCAAAGTAAGAGTTGAAAACTCTTAGTTGAGTCGTAATGTGGAACTTGTGGATGGACTGGGACCTCACCGCATTATTTTCCCAAGAAAACTGCTAAGAATTTGTGACTAATGTAAAGAGACCACGAACCTCAGCCATGAGGAGTTATTTAGATTCATGAATGTTATGCCAGTTTGTAAAGCCATTTTGTTGTCTCCGGTTTAGTTTCAGTCCATTGTTCAATGAAACCTCAAGTTGAGAGGTAAATTGGTATTGTGGACTAAATTAGCATCCGAGTACCTACTATCATAATATAGCCTCGACGGTTCGAGGACATTATGACGCTAAGAGTCCTTCATTTTCAAGAAAGTACGTAGAAGAATTTTTAATATTTTTGTTTTAAATAATAAACAACATTTTTTTTTGAGTAATACCAGATTTTTATAATAAATAGTGCTTGGGACAAAAAAGATTGATAATATGAGTCATCTAACTAAGGTACAGTAGTCACGGGTAACTGACCTGTTGAGGGTTACTTTGCCGGTTCTTCTCAGTAGAACTATTTTCCGAAACGGTGGTAGAGTCAAAACATGTAATAACATAAAAGGCACATGTACCTATGTCTTACATAGAATAAATAAATTGAGTATTTACTAACTAATCCTGAAAACTTTTTTTCTACCACTTTCTCTCGTTATAGCATTTATATTACCTACTAACCATACTGTTACTGAGTAAATTAATAAAATTGAGGCTACAGCAATGGTCTAGTAGTATTCCTAATAATTAGTAATCTCAATATAATGAAACAAAAACGACCATGATTATAAATATAGGTCCGTAGTAAATATTCATTACGGTTTGTAATTTTGGGCCTTATCCTGGCATTCTACCAAAGATTTTATGGCTCCTCAGGAAAGAGGAAATGAAGGATGTGAAGGAGGAAAAATTTTGGATAAGAAATGTGTTTGCCGACCGTCATTAGCTGTCCTTATTGTCTAAATAATTATTAAGGAATAATGTAAATATTATGGTTTTCGTCATTATTCCTTAGGTTAGAAGGCAATGATCTTTCAAATGCTAGAATGCTTTAAGTTTTAAGAAAGTTTTAAAAGCGAACTAGGAATCGATAAAACACTATAAATTACAATGCACTACACTACACTACACGAGCTAGTGTAGCGCTCTCTCCATAGAAAAGTGAGTTACACGAACAAGTGAGTGAGTGAGTCTATGGAAAAAACATTTATTGTTCGTCGTGGAATTTCACTCTAAAGTAGACCCTAAGATTTTTATAAGATTTACTAAGATTTTTATTTTTGAAAATTCCACCCGAGTGAAGTTGGGTCAGCAAGTTAATAATGAAATGATAATTGAATGGGGAAGTAATATTGCGAGGGCATAATAATTTTGCCGGCCCACGTACCGGAAAAACTTTCGTCGCAAATTCGGTTCGGAAAGTTTGGAAAAGGTCACAGTGGGGAGTGACAGTAATTTAGTTATGAGTTATAACTCACGACGATTCATCAAACCTACTTATGTGACAGTAACTCCAATTTGGTTACATTATATCCCATTAATCATAAGTTTATTACTCTATGTAAGCGTCATATTATAGAAAGTGGGAATGAGAAAGCTCAGTTTTGAAGGTTTTCCGATAATCTCATAATAGTAGGAGGGTTTCGATTGTAATTTGATGCAGTGAGGTGCCAGATGTCTCCGCTTCATGTATACTATTTTAGCTAGTATCGTATTCTTTTAATGATTATTTTATGCTTTATTTGAGGCACGATAGGCACGAAAATGTCTTTGGGTTTTTCGACGAATCGACCGGTAACAGAGTTGGTTCAACGTTGATCGCGTATACTTCCTGATAGCGCTTATTATTTCGATTATTGGTGCACTCGACTTTATCCAGGTCGATTTAGTTTTTTTTATATACCTTGGATTCAATTTCAATTTCAGATTAAAATCATACTTCTTTCATCGAGAGCTACCTTACCTCAGGTTATATATTAGTGTTGCACGCAATACTATAAAATATCGATATAATCGTAACCTTGAAAATCAGTTAGGATATCGATAGGCCTATTGATAGTTTTGATAAATTTAAAAAAGTAATTTACCCTTATAGTGAGTTCGTGCCTGGTGCGCCGATGCGATGACGTGAGCATCTCTGTGTGCGCCCGCGACTCGTTGGCTGCAAGGCTGTCCTCCGTCTTTATGCACCACAGCCATTTGTATGGTGGGACGTTCCTTACATACAAAGAAAATATACATTTCAAAATCTATACTAATATTATAAATGCGAAAGTTTGGATGGATGGATGTATGGATGGACGTTTGTTACTCAATCACGCCAGAACTGAACGGATCTGGATGAAATTTGGAACAGATTATAATCTGGAATAACACATAGGCTACTTTTTATCCCAAAAAATTAAAAGGGTTCCCGCATTGAACCATGGAGATTTGGAGCTGTTTCAAAAAGATACATCAACCATGTTGTGTCTGACTGGTTCTATGTTAAATACCAGATGACCCGCGATTTCGTCCACGTTTTTGTTTTTGGAAAACCCCGTGAAATCTTTTTGATGTTCCGGGATAAAAAGCTATTATGCCCTTCATCGGAATGCAACCTAAGATCTACCAAGTACCAAAATCGGTAGAACAAAATAGTCTATGTAACAGAGATAGACACAATAATCTATAATATTTGTATGAAATGAATATATTTTACGAAGCTTAAAAGGCAGGATTTCAAATTTTTAACATGTATACAGTCCGATTATCAAACTGTAGGTACTTACGTGAACCATAGATTTAGGATTGGTCTCGGTCGTAAGACCAATCCTAAATGCCCTAAATCTATGACGTGAACCTACACTCGCGGCTTACTTCCGAGACGTCATAAAGTTTGAATCGGACTGTACCAAACTCCATGCTGCTAAAACTACTAAAATTGTAAGGTTTGCATGCAAATGCTACTTTAATTTGCATGCAATCATGTTATTGTTATCTTGTTACGAGAAATTAAATACTTTGTATCATAAAAATGTTCCGAACTTCAGCTTCACTAAGCCTTTTTATTTTTAATCGACATAAGAAACGGCCGCCCTGCAAATTAAATTCCGTTACAGCTTGCGGATCTAATAAACCCAAATTATTACTAATTATAAAGTTAAACGGCTATAATTCAAGTAAGAACTCGTTAATTCTTCACAAGTTAACAGTTAATCGTAAATCATTAACAGTGTACAAGCTGAAACTTGGCCGAGATGGAAACGGGGAAGTATTGTAATTAAGAGGCGTCTAAGAAGATATACGGCTGTCCCACACTGACGTGTAATTGGTTTAGTTATTAATGGCTGAAGTGCTAAATCATGGTTCACACGACATAGTTTACGATAACATAGTGCATGACAATTACTATGTTGGTTTATAACCCCGGTGCGTTATGGGCTTGCAGACAAAGGCGCGTTTGCAACCCACGCAGCTTAAAGTCATCATGATAGTAATTTATAAATAGTAGCTGACATCTATACTAATATTACAAATGCGAAAGTCTGGATGGATGGATGTATGAATGGATGTTTGCTACTCAATCATGCCAGAACAGCTGAACGGATCTGAATGAAATTTGGCACAGGAATAGATTATAGTCTGGAATAACATATATGCTACTTTTTAATTCGGAAAATTAAAGAGTTCCCGCGGGAACCAAAAAACTTTAAACCACATTTCCACGCGGACGAAGTCACGGGCATTAGCTAGTAACCTAATCAAATTTCATCAAAATCAGTTGAAAAGATGGGCCATGAGAGCGTAACAAACAAACAAATGCACATTCGCACGTAATAATATCGGTATGATTTTGAATGAGAAATGTTGTTATTTGATAACTAATTGTTCTTATTTTGTTCTGTGTCTTTTAGTTGATAAGTAGTGCCTTTATGTTACAAAATAAGTCAGCGTTGAGGAATCGACAATCTCTGTGAGTGTATTTCCGCTCGCGCTTTTACCTAAATTAAAAGAAAACAACACGATTTAGCTTATAACTTAATTTTATGTGAAAAACAAAGCGAAGTAGCCATTTACTCAGGCTATTGAACCCAAGAGAGCATAAGTATATTTAAACAGTTTTTAATTTGAATAAACCACACTTAAACGTTTTGATCTGTATAAGATAGCAAAAATGCTCTCGTTAGAGGAACTTATTAATGCCTCCTGTCCTAATTGATATCTACGTATTTTTTCTTACAAATAAACCTGTCAAAATTCTAAGGGAATTATATATGGTAAGGTAACTAAAATTTCCAGGACACTTCAACTTTTTGACCTGTATTAGAAGGTAATTCGTAACGTCTTATTAGGTAAATATTATGCCTGCTGTCTTAATTGGTACGAATTGTTCTGTATACCTTTGGCACATAAATGAATAGATTCAGAAGAGAGATTTAAAACCATAGAGTCTAATAAAATCTATAACATTCTCTTCTGGAGGTTCAACTAGAAACTTACCGTAAACTGATAAATATCCTATTAGAGAAGATGAAGTATATAACAGGGTTCGCCGCAGAATTTAAAGGTGCTAGACTCTGTATGAGCGATGCGATGGCTATGTTGACTTGGGTGTTCGGCACGTAGCCGTAGACTTGCAGCAGGTCGAAGATCATGTAGGGTGACCAGCAGAGGACGAAAACTGAAACAAAACTGGTGTTAATTAGCGCTTGGCTGCAATCAGACTTGCTTGCAAGTGGTGATGCAGGTAAGGTGGAGCGCGCTTGCCTATAACCTGCCTATTCACTCTTGATTTGAAGGTACCTATATTTATAATTTCTGAATTTTCCCTGGTCTGGCCTGGTGGGAGGCTTCGGCCGTGGCTAGTTACCACCCTACCGGCAAAGACGTGCCGCCAAGCGTTTAAGCGTTCCGGTACGATGCCGTGTAGAAACCGAATAGGGATGTCAAGGGCTAACTTGTAGTGGATAAAAAAAAAAAGTATGGAGCCTGACCTACCTACCGTCCCGCAACTATTTTTTTGGCTGCCACTCATAAAACCTGTATTAATCAATAGCCAGCTATTTATGTATTAAGCGTTAATATGAACAAGTATAATATTAAACAAAATCTTCTAAATCTAAAGCGTCCGCTTACCGAGAGCGGGCTGTATCAAAAGCTAAATAAATGGTTGAATTTAACGTAATTTAAAAATAATGTAGGTACGAGTAATATCCAATATACTATTGTTTGTCGAAATTTCTAACAAATTTCTATCAACATTAATTAAGGTACATTTCCGCTGAAACATACATTATAGTTTACCAAGTTTTCCGATAGCCGACAAACTACTTATTTATACGATGATACGCTAAGTTTATTTATTTATTTATTATTAGGCATCACATCATCATCACTACAGCCTATTAACGTCCCACTGCTGGGCACAGGCCTCCACTCTCATAAGACAGCGGGAATTAGAGCTTAGACCCACCACGCTGCTCCAATGCGCGCGGGTTGGCGGGCTTTAACGACTACTATCATGTTAGTGATAATAACCGGGACCGACGGCTTAACGTGCTCTCCGAGGCACGGGGGTGAAACACCGCCAACTTCCAACTCCGGGCTGGCACTGAGAATTTCTTAATTGAAAAACCCAATACCTAACTTTTTATGCCCGACCGGGAATCGAACCCAGGACCTCGTGATCCGCAGTCGACTATGCTAACCACTAGACCAACGAGGCAGTCAATAACCTTAATTGAAGGTAATTACCTAGAGTCCTAGACGATTAAATAGTAAAAGCTAAGATCTTTTTTGCGTAGAGGTTCTTCAGAATCTATAAAGTATCTATATATATTTTATATATTTTTTTCCATTGTCATAATTTAAAAAAATAACCAAGTGCGTAACGTGCTACGTGAGGAGTTGGGTACCGTAGTTGCCTGTCACAAAAAATTTTTTGGTTTTCACTCTGATATTATCGACTTACGTGTTCCTAATTAATTGCAATGTTAGGTCACGAATGCAAATACCTATCTAGAAACTCTTAAAATTTATGATACTTTTAAGGAGCGATCTAACGTCGTGGTGTGTCGCGTCGCTTTCGTCGCGTACTATGGGTAAGAGTTCAAATTATATTTCGATTTTAATTTAAAATGCCGATACGATCTTGCTATGTAATAATCCTGATTTTTATCTAAGAAATGAATTACTTCCGCTCCATAAACGAGTCAACAAGTTTACAACAATAGTACTCGTAAAAGAAGCGTAAAAGCAACGTACCCTCGTAGACTCCATTCAGACGTGCCACAACAACAGTCACAGTAGCAAAAATGTCGCCGACGTGAAGTTGTGAAAACGCGTGCTTAGCTGATAGCTTGTTACATGTGACAAGTTTAAGAACCTACGAGTTGCGTGCGGGACCACATACATCTGTCATAGGACGGAAAACTATATTATTTTGGAAAACTTACGCACATAGTAGGCTTTGAAAACGTTACACATAGTCTATACATAGATAGATAATTTAAAACACAAAAACGCCAAATTCAAATGGCCGTAAATATCATTGAATTGTAGCATAACTATCTGCAGTACCAATCATTTTAGTGTCGCATTGAGCACGAGTGTTTCCTCTGAGAATGGGAAGGATTCAACCTAGAATAGTTCATCACGCTGGACAAGTACTGATTCGCAGACTTCATATGATAACTCAACTCTCAGGCATGTCTCACAGCGTTTTTCTTCACCGTTAAAGCAAGTGATATTCTTAATTTCTTAAAAGGCACCTACCTCTGAAAAGTTAGAATTGCTAAATTGCCCGGGGATCGAAACCCTAACTACGCGAAATGTGGGGCGAAATCCACTCCACGCAGCTATCTACGTGTCATGATTTCCAAAGAATTATTAATAAGATATTGTGTTAGCATTATTACTGTTGTCATTATATCTATAGGAGATATCATGTTATGTTATGTTGTTATTTTGTAATTGGAAATCATGACATACGTTTTTACTATTGCAGTGTGGTCCGTCTGCATAGACACTAAGTTAAAATACCACGTGAGAAGTGGTTATGAGTCGAGTCACGTATCAAATTGTGAATTTATAAGATTCCGAGAGGACTACCCCACTATGTGGGGATGTTTGTACGTGCGAAACCTAGATTATTGTAAAATGTGAAATCGTATGAGATAAGTTTAGAAATTCTTGGTTGGATCCGCTCCAAATTGGTTTTTTGAATCTTCCATTGGTTTCGAGCTACGAAACTCTAAAGGGGAAAGCACACTATGGATTGGAAAGTATAAAAAAACCGCGTCATTCAATTTTATTTGGAGCGCGCACATATGGCCACCGAACTAAACTTTATTCCTCTTCAATGCAGATGCTATCATAAAAACTATATTTTCACCTGAGCCAACTGTCAAAATATTTAAATGGCAGATAACAAACAATACGTACAAGCACGGCTTAAAAGTATTCTTGTATTGAACAATACTCTTGAAAAAGCATGAAACTTATGTATAGATAATATACATAATAATTCTTTGAATGTAGAATTTTAGTGAATCATAGATTTTTTATTTAGAAAAGGCGTGACAAAAAATAATTTGGTTAATCTTCAAAAATTACAGCGAATCTTTATAAATGTTAAAGATCTTACGGGAGTCAGCGAGCTGCGAGGGGCGTGGCCACAAGAAAATTAAATTTTCGTTTATACAGAGTTTCGTACGGAAAATTAAAACCCTCGAACTGCGGGAAAAACCTCGTAAAAGTAATATTATCGCTGCTTCAATGTTGTGCGGCTGCGGTATTTCGCAAAGAGGAAAACTATTTAAATGGAGAATGTAACATGATGGGCTGTATAATGTTTACTTTTGTTTTCAAGTTTAATACACAGTATTAAGTACTACTAGTTACCAAATTTACCAATTGAATAAAAGTTTTGTTGTGCTATATGATTGAAATATTTACAAAAATGTAGAGTTATTTTGGCTAATTAATTACTAATTTAACGATAAGCCAAACTAATGACTTATTGTATATCCTTAAGTTATTGTCCAATAACGCATCTTACGACCGAAATTAATAATAAGTAATTTCTATATATCTGTAATCTGCCGATAAGTTGCTTAGCATCGTTGCTGTTTGGCATATAGGACAACATACTTTTGACAAATACATAACAACGTTGTTAAGTATCATCACAGATCACGAATAGCCGTATTAATTTCAGCCGTAGTCTTTCTTGATTTAGACACCGTAGAAAAAGCCGTGAACACTTAATAACTTTGTTTACGGGTTTTTAAGCACTTACCACCACCACCCACCACCACTACAGCCCGTTAACGTCCCATGGGCACAGGCCTCCACTCTCATAGGAGAGAGGGAATCAGAGCTTAGCCCAGCACGCTGCTCCAATGCGGGTTGGCGGGCTTTAACGACTATTATCATGTTAGTGATAATAACCGGGACCGACGGCTTAACGTGCTCTCCGAGGCACGGAGGTGAAACACCGCCAACTTCCTAACTCCGGGCTAGTGCTGAGAATTTCTAGTCAGAAAAACCCAACACTTATTATGGCCCGACCCGGGACTCGAACCCGGGACCTCGTCAGCCGCAGTCAAACATGCTAACCACTAGACCAACAAGGCAGTCTTACATTTCGCACTAACTCAAAAGGTTTAGATAGTCCTTTTTAGTCTTCTCACTAGCTTCGTTAATAGAAGCTGATGTAGAGTTGATAGTTTACGATTGATTTATTGAGAACATTGAATTTAATCAAGATTTTTTTTGAAGGATTTTGTGTAGGTTTGACATTGACATAACTAGCTGACACCCGCGACTTCGTCCGCGTAGTTTAAGGTTTTAAATCACCGGGTGAACTCTTATTTTCCGGGATCAAAAGTAGTCTATGTCACTCTTCAACTATCCATGAAAAAATTCAGGTCGACCAATTGCTCTGTTGCAGAGTGATTGAAGGACAAACCAATAAACAAACACATTGATTGTACTTATTATTTTTTGCCGATAGACTTTATTAAACATTGTAGGCACTTTTTAACGGTTTTAAAATAGTTATTCTAAAATAGACCGAAATAAACGTATCACAGTGATATACATCATAGGTGAAAATCAAATTCCCTTCCTTGAATCGTGTAATTGGTGTGGAAATTCACACGTTTTATTTATATCTAAAGATTATATAAATATACACATATATGTTGCCTGCGACTTCACCCACATAGTTTTTTTTTAACTATGTACTAGAACTAGATGATTCCCGCAACTTCGTCCGCGTGGACTAAGTTTTTTCGATTCCTGCGGGAACTCCTTAATTTTCCTATAGCCTATGTCCATCCACGGGTTACAACCTATCCCTGTACCAAAATTCACCCAAATCGCTTTAATAGGTTGGCCGTGAAAGCGTAGCAGACAGACAGACAGACAGACAGAAACACTTTCGCATTTATAATATTATAGTATTTAAGGATTAGTATGGATTAGATCCGTTCAGCCGTTCTGGCGTGACTGGGTAACAAACATCCATCCATCCATCCAAACTTTCGCATTTATAATATAAGTATAGAAGTAGGTATGGGTGTTTATAAACATTTTATGTAAGAAGCTATTAGAGTGGCAGTTTTGCCCACTTAGTACATAATGGAGGGGATCATAAAATGTTTTTATCGCCGATTCTAGCTATCATGTAGCATGTTTCTTTCAGAAACTCTTTTTACCCGACTGCGGAACGCACAGGGTTATGTGTTCATCAGTCTATATATGTTTGTATGTTCCTTGCAGGACAGCTACAGCCTAAACGCGTGGACCGATTTTGATGATTTTTGCACCAGTTTGTGCCGAATATATCATTAGAGTGTCACTGTGTAAACCAAATTTGAGAAAAAACAAAATGGCGCCCTCTAGAAGCCATAATGTAACAAATTAAAAAATAAAAGTCGATGGACTATGGCAAGTGGGGTATCGATGAAAAGGTCTTGCAAAATCATAGTTAGGTTTCCTTGACCATTTTCTCATTTTAATGATCATTTAGGATTTACGAGATTTCAAAGGTTGTATTCCTTTGTGACACATTTCAGAAAAAACGGCTGAACCGATTTTGATAGTAATTGCACTAATAGATTTGTTTTAGTCTTCCGAGTGTCACAACGGAGGCCGAATTTGAGAAAAACAAAATGGCGTCGACTGGAAGCCAATTAATAAATGAAAGTCGATAGGCTATAGCCTATAAGCAAGTGGGGTATCGTTAGATAGGACTTTTAAAATCACACCTAGGATCCTCAAACCATTTTTCCGTTTAAATGATTATTTAGGATTTACGAGGTTTCAAAGGAAATGTTTAAAGCTCCTACTCATATCATCTATATCTATCGAACTAGGTGGATTATCTCAAAAACCACTCAACCTATTTTAAAACTTATATCACTTATAGAAAGCTACATTATTAACAAGTAAAATAGGCTATATTTTATTTCCAAACAAATTAGAGATCCTTACGAAAATTGCAATAATGTTAGTTAAGTCGGAAAAAATCATCTCATCTGAGAGCTTACGTGGCGTGCGCTGCCTAAATCGTTAAAGTTACACGACAACAATGTATGGTGGAAACGTTTCTCTCAAAAAGTTCTAAAAAAAAGTTCACGATAGCATATGACTATCTTTAAGGTTGACTCACAATAACCATTTTTAACCGACTTCCAAAAAAGGAGGAGGTTCTCAATTCGGCGCGTATCTTTTTTTTTTTTATGATTCTAAACAGTGCTTTACTTGCGAAGGTGTTTTTGCCAACATAGTATTAATCGATCATTCCTTATCTAAATAAATATCTTACTCATCTCAAGTATTTAATTTAGACAAAAATTGTCATTTACGCCATTCAATTTAAATGAATATCTTGAGATATCGTAGAAATAAAGGTAGAAATACAGTAACCTTCAACAGAAATTGACGCGGCCGGCAGCGGATAGGTAAGGGAGAAGGCGCCCGTACTCGCACATAAATTACGGTAGTAAAATACTAAATAACTACGTACAAATTGTGTTTTTGAAAATACTTAAAAATACTTTTTTGCATTGTCTACGGGCATTTTCGTAAATAGCCGACGTTCATTGCCGAGGTCTCCTGACGTCGATGCGATAGGACTTTCGAAAATTAATGAGCTCATTTTTAGGAAAAATAGCAGATTTACAATCTTTACCAAATTAATATTAGCTTATAACATATGCAAATTTGATGATGGTTATGGTGATAACCGCTCGTCATTACGAATAAATTAATCCGCTGCTTATTACTACTTCTTATACAAAATACTTATTAGTACCTTTGGTGCTACCACAGAATAGATAATAGATGCTACATCGAGCAGATAAAACGTCGCCTGTTTACGGTAAATGCTTAACTAAAAAGTTTGAAATAAAAAAGTAATTTAAAAAGAACAAAAAACCCGACTGCTTGGATACCAAAAAGTATAAAACAAGACATGAATTGAAGTATTTCATTATTATCAATTTAAATCGTATAATATTAATAAAATTTATCAAGGCGCAGTCGCACGTTAAGGTTAGCTATTGGACGTGCGACTGCGCCTTGATAAATTTTATTAATATTATACGATTTAAATTGATAATAATGAAATACTTCAATTCATGTCTTGTTTTATACTTTTTGGTATCCAAGCAGTCGGGTTTTTTGTTCTTTTTAAATTACTTTTTTATTAATGTAAATTTTTCAGCATTAATATACGAGTATTTTGAGGTCGTTACTCGTTACACTATTGAGCATAATGCGTTATTTGTGTAATAGAATAAAAATATTGTTTTTTTTTTCACCACCACAAGTTAGCCCTTGACTGCGATCTCACCTGATGGTAAGTGAAGATGCAGTCTAAGATGGTAGCGGGCTAACCTGTTAGGGGCATGGCAGTTATATTAGACCCATACCCATATTCGGTTTCTACACGGCATCGTACCGGAACGCTAAATCGCTTGGCGGCACGTCTTTGCCAGACCAGGAAAAATTAAGAAATTATTAATTCCCAAATTGACCCTGCCGGGGATCGAACCCGGGACCGCCGCACGTTAAGACAACAGCGCTACACACTGCGCCACGGAGGTCGTCAAAAATTTATGTTGATTAAATGACGTAGATGTCTAGGTTTATGAAAATGTACTTAATTAAATATCTATACTAATATTATAAATACGAAAGTTTGGATGGATGCATGTATGGATGTATGTTTGTAACAAAATTACGCCATAACGGCTAAACGGATCTGGATGAAATTTGGCACAAATACAGATTATAGTCTTAAATAACACATAGCCTACATTTTATCCCATTTTATATTTTATTTTTATTTAAAATTAAAGAGTTCCCGCGGAACCTAAACCTCAATCCACGCGGATGAAGTCGCGGGCATCAGCTAGTTATATTAAATTATATTTCAACGAATATACTCCTGTCCATTAGACAATCTCCTATAATAACCACTATGTATTCATGTACCTACTTTTTAAATGCTATAAAATTGTATTTTACTCAATCACGCGCCAACAGCTGAACGGATTTGGCTGAAATTTGGCACAGGGATAGATTATAGTCTGGAATAGCACATAGGCTACTTTTTATCCCGGAAAATTAAGGAGTTCCCGCGGGAACCAAAATACCTCAAATGGATGTTTGTTACTCAATCACGCCAGAACGGCTGAACGGATCTGGATGAAATTTGGCACAGAGATAGATTATAGTCTGGAATATCACATAGGCTACTTTTTATCCCGGAAAATTGAAGAGTTCCCGCGGGAATCAAACAAATGTATCTGTTCAACTGATTTTGATAAAATTTGGTACAGGGATAGGTTGTATCCCCGGGAAGGACGTAGGCTACTTTTTATCCCGTAAAATTAAGGAGTTCCCGCGGGAACCAAAAAAACCTCAAACCACGCGGACGTAGTCGCGGGCATCAGCTAGTCGATTAGTCGATTAATAATTTCATAATTATGGACTGTATTTTAACCTGTATAAAATATTAAATAAACATTTCAGTTTGAGTAACGACGTTTACAAAAAATAAGTCCATGTTCAATCAAGACAAAAGTTTTAAAACTTTTAAGATTATCGGTTTCTGGGAGCCAAAAATCTTCCGAGACGAACTTTTTCATCTTTATCCTCGAGAAGTTTAATCAGTTTATCTTGAGGTCAGATGAGGTCATTTTTACGTAACTGAATCTCACATTTTCTGTACCTATTAACCATACTAATATTATCTTTTATCCATACTAATATATTCTATCCATACTAATAGATACTAATAGTACCTTTATCCATATGTAGTATGTGGACTCACGGCACTTGCCACTTTATATTGTAATGCACCGCGAAATAAGAGGGCAGTATTATTAAAGCACGACAAGCACCAACAAGTCTTTTAATTGAGCCTCCCAACATTACACATACTAATATTATAAAATGCAAATATGTGTCTGTCTGTCTGTTACTTTTCCGTATAAAACAGACGGATAACTTAAGACGGACACACTGATTTAAATTGAAACAAATCTAATACTTCCTTGAGATTAGCTACTCTATTAGACTTTTACTAGAATAGGTTCTATTTAAAGGTATGGGTATGAAGTCGGGGATAGAAATAGTTTGGTAAGGAATACACCACGAGACATTTTCCTACCTTCGATTACTATCTCTGCGAATACTGAATAGATATACTCGTAAAATGACACTGAAATTAACATTCAGCAATGCGAAATCATCTCGGACACACGTATTTTATTGAAGTCTTGTTTACGACCGCATCTAAATGTTTACAGTAATAAGGTCATGAATGTATTTTAAAAAGTATAAAAATACGTTCGCGTGAAACTACAAATGCGTAGCTACGTGACCCAATAAATTTTCTACGCACATTTTTACAATTTTTTTCACGATTTTTTCGTCACAATTATAGGCACAATACACACCTGCGGACAGTAGAGGAATGAAGCCGAGGCGTCATCAACTTCTTTAACATAATGATTTAGTTACCTCCATGTTACTGTCTTGTTGGTCTAGTGGTAAGCATGTTCTACTGCGGATGTTGACGTCCTGGGTTCGATTTTCGGGTCGGGCTTAAATAAGTTACTGGATTCTTCTGATAAGGAATTCTTAGTACTAGCAAAATAGTGGTGTTTCACCCCCGTGCCTCGGAGAGCACCTAAACCTAACGGTTCAGCGTCTGACCTCTCTTCGGGGATCAGCCGTTTCAGATTTTCCGTCCCATCGGGCCATGATAGTAAGGGAATACTTGTGCTCTATAACAGGTATCTTTAGCGCAGATGGCTAATCTCAGTAGAGACAGGGCGCCGAAGCCGAATTTCAGGAGGTCGTCATAATTGCTTCGTCGTCATAATTGACTAGAGAGTGCCATCCGGCTACGCTCCCATGTGTATTTACAAATCTCCAGCATTAATTACTCTTTGCCTGCATTATAAAGGGAACCTGCCAGTTATCTATAGAGTCCAAGATTTTCAGGTCCAAGAGTTTGGGCCGGGCATTGATGAGAGATGACTGCCTCGTTGGTCTAGTGGTTAGCATAGTCGACTGCGGATCACGAGGTCCTGGGTTCGATTCCCGGTCGGGCATAAAAGTTAGGTATTGGGTTTTTCAATTAAGAAATTCTCAGTGCCAGCCCGGAGTTGGAAGTTGGCGGTGTTTCACCCCCGTGCCTCGGAGAGCACGTTAAGCCGTCGGTCCCGGTTATTATCACTAACATGATAATAGTCGTTAAAGCCCGCCAAACCGCAGCGCCGTGGTGGGTCTAAGCTCTAATTCCCGCTCTCCTATGAGAGTGGAGGCCTGTGCCCAGCCGTGGGACGTTAATAGGCTGTAGTGATGATGATGATGATTGATGAGTCAGCCATAGTAGCCAAGTACAACACTGCTCTAGTGTCTGTAAGTGAAATTCCTCTAATTGGAAAATAAATATGTTTCTTTTTTTTAATTTATTTTGCACCAAAAAGTTATAAAATACGTAGAAAAACAGAATATTTTGAAATTCCCATTAATATCGACGATTGATTGGGAATTGTTTTCGTTTAATTAAACTCTTGCAGATTGTATTGTGTATGTATTGCGTTCGAGCCAATCATCCGAAGTTAAAAAGTAGTTATGTTCGAAATTGGTTTAAATTGTAAGTGATGTTTTAATATTGAAATATTCCAACTGCTATCAAACTGACTTGAAATAAATTTATTACAGTTGAGTTGAATCCTAGATTTAAAACTATGTATATTTTAACTAGAAGTGCAAAAAAAGATTAATAATAATTATTATTAGAGTCGTACAAACACAAAACTATTACTAGTACCTACTCTAAAAATCAGCGTCTGTCTAGATGTAAAAATTATTATTATATGTACATGTCACCGTAAGATTGTTGAAACCGTTAGATTATAATCTAACTCGCGAGATTATAAACTGCCGAAAGATTATAATATACTTAACGCATTATTTTTCGGTAGATGGTAATATTTTAGGTATATTAACTCGATAGAACTTAACATAAACCTTTTATTTATGTCGAACCCTAACCTAACCTACAAGAAAGAGACAAGAAATCGTAAATACAATAAATATTTCAAAAATTGACACTCAGAACATTGAACGGTTCACAATCTTTCGACAGTTTACAATCTATCGAGAAAAAAAGCGTTAGATTAAAATCTAACGGTTTTTGCAATCTTACGGTGATATACATATAGAAACTGATTTCCGCCACCAAAATAATTATTTTGCCTTCTCAAATTAAACAGATTGAAGATTTTCAGTTATTCCTAATAAAAATAAAGAGATAACCCTACGGCAGAGTGAAGCTCGGGCTACGAGCTTAGCGTTCTTTCATGATACGGGTATAAGGAAAATTAATATTTCGGTCATCGAGAATCTAAACAATTTATTATATTTAGTTCTTAATTTTTTTTTATTGAGGCAGGGAGATTTTTCAACGCAATATTTTTTTTTTTTTTTTGTGGAAAGATCACCTATTCGACGATTCAAAAGCATTGAATGGAATCAGGCGTTACTTTGCGGAAGTTCATGATTTAGCAAGAAAAGAATACAATTATTTTGCTATAATCCGCCAACAGTTGGCGGATTATAGCAAAATAATTGTATTCTTTTCTTGCTAGATTCAAAAGCACTTTTAATAAGTTTATTTGAATAAAAAAATATGAGGTTGACTATGAAGAATCTTTTTCGTACTTACTATAAATTTGTGTACTTACCAAATACTATAACGAAAGTCATCTTGACCGTTTTAATCTTCGCCTTCGGTATAATTCCTCGACTGCTCGCTCTACGGCTGTCCAAATCATCGCTGTCTGCGAAAAAAGTTTCTTAAATTACATATTTATTTTCTCAAAGCAGGGTGGTAATGATTGGGTAGGTAAATAATATATCAATACTTTTGAAGAATGGTGTAGAAAGCTTGACTTAACAATCGAGTTTGTTAGTGAAGAAGTTTCCACAAGTTTTCTTCTCATTTATTAAACTACGAGTATATACTTAAATTTATATAGTATGTATATTGTATGTATAGTAGCCCACTGAACAGATATAATCAGCGAGCCAATTTGTTGAGTCTGTATTTGATATTTAAGTATAGTATCGCCGAAGAGCACGTTTCTTTTTAAAAAAATGTCGTAATAGTGCTCAGATTAGTTGAGTTTGTACTATAGAGGGATTTAGAAATCCCTATGTCTATGTAAAAATGAATAATTTCTTAATGACTATTTAAAAACTTAAAATTTACATCTTCTGTTAGTTTTAAGTTTGATAATCATTTTAAACTGTCGATGAAAGAAATTGTGTCTTGAAATTTGAGGACGTCACAACTATGTATTCCATACAAACTTCCATACTAAAAGTGTTACAAAGTTGCTGATTTGATTGAGTTGTAAATTGTAATCATCCATACTGATTATAATTGATTCTACTACTACAACTCACTCTGTCTAGCAGCAGCTCTCTTGCTGAGTACTCTCCGACTCTTCTGCTGTATCTTGACCAGGATGACTCCATAGCATGCTGCTATCGTGAGCGCGGGGGCAACGAACAGAGACACGAACACTGTCGTCATCCATATCTGCCACTGCACTTGGTTCATGCTTGACCAGCATTGGGGAGTGCCTTTATAAAGATAAATACATCATCACCATTTTACCCTAGTCTATGTTCTGAAATAAACCCCATAAAAATATTGCAGGTTAAATAAAAGCTTGAAAAAAAGGGATTTTTCAAATGCTTTAAAAGCATATGTTTGATGGTATTAAATTGTAATAAAACACGCTTATAGGAATGTCTTTCCGGACCAGTGGTAGATTCACTCGACGATTCAAAAGTACTTGTAAAAGTGTATTTGAATTAAAATCATTTGAATTTTGAATTTGAATTTATAATACTTTAATATAAAAAATACTTTTTAAACAACCGACTTCAAACTCCCGCGCCAACTTTACAACAACAAGCACACGCTATACAAAGTACTTATTTTATTGTTGATATTTTAAAAACCGCTCGACCGATTTCGATAAAATTTATATGGGACCACATGGGAAGTATGCCCTTTCAAATAAAAAAAGAATCATCCAAATCGGTCTACCCAGTCAAAAGTTCTGAGGTAACAAACATAAAAAAAAAACAGTCGAATTGAGAACCTCCTCCTTTTTTTGAAGTCGGTTGATAAGGAGCTATAGGTACATACCAAGCTAATTGAGACGACTCAAATGGTCCCAAAGTCGAAGGAAGCTCTCTCCTTTTAGTCCCTTGTTGAACAATCTACTACTTATTTTGTACTCGATTATCGTTTTTATCAACGACAGGAGAAATATTGTCTTAGTCCACTGTCCGATTTTATTTGATATCTATCCAGGGCTACGGGAGGTGGTAGGGGGTGCCAAAATAAAGTAAGTTGTATGATATCTGGAGCACCCGTCATAATATTGGATTTATGATGATAAACTTCGGGATAAGCTTACTTCCATTCAGACTAGGTTTTTGTATTCCACTCATAAAAGAGGGAATGTTATTTTTGGATGGATCTCTTCTTCATTCATCCCTTTTTCATTTGATAACAAGTAGCCTGTACTGTTATACATTAACTGATACTGTGTGATAAATTACTGTTATCAGAACCTGAGGCCCAATTGTCTGAGCAAATCCTAATCATTCGACAGCTTATAACGTATTACTCGAACTGTTTACGGAGTTCATACATAAGAGCTTTTTGTGCAGTAATTTATGAACTCTATAAACTGGTCGGATTATTCGTTTGACAACGATTACGATACCGATTTCCTTACACAATCGGGGGGCTGGTGACTTATATATGACGATCGAACGAAAAGTCAGGGTTCGTATATAATTTAGGTACCTATCAGTTAGATGATGTCCACGATAACGTTCGCGTGGATTTAGGTTAAAAATCCCGAAAGAAATTATGGATTTTCCGGGATAAAAAATAGCCTATGCAACTCCCCAGGTCTTCTACCATACCCTTAAAAAATATCAAGCTGATTCGGTGCTCTGTTGCACCGTGATTGAAGGACTACAAAAAACTTAATATACACTTTCGCATGTTTAGTAATATGAGTATAGATCATCAAAGGCAAACTGAACTCGACAGTTCTTTGAAGTAGGTATAAGTTATTTTTAGTTGGTTGTGCAAAATTTATTTTTATTTCTGTTAAAGATTATTGTACCCGATAAATATTTATTGAGGCATGTATAAATGTAGTCATAAGACTGGTGAAATAGGGATGATGCCTATGCCAAAAATAAATTATTTCTTACTGATTACTAAATAGAGGGTCTATTATATATAGATTAAAGAAAAAAAATGCGTTGAAATTTGATGACGTCAAGACTATGTATTTGATACAAACTTCCGTACTATAAGCTCGTTTAAAGATTTGCTGATTTGATTGAGTTTGTGGCGACTGCGTTTGGCTCAGATCCATAGAATTCATCATTCTTATATCTATGATCTGATATCCGTGTTAAGAACGCAGTCGTCACTGTCAAGTGTCAACTGTTGGCGCGAAATGCGCGCGCTCTTTTGTACTCTCTGTCACTGTCACTCTTTGGATCGACGAACTACTGTATTCCTACTATTATATTATAAAACTTATTATTAGTGAATACACAAGTACTTAACGGAGCTACCAGTTATTATTGGACCCCTGGGTCCGCCGCCAAATTGGTGACCCGACGAGCGAATCTGAATAACACTGTTGGAGTGCCCCTTTGCCCCGTCGTCGACGCTAGTAAGCAGGCCACCCCGGATTGTTCCGCCACATGTCTAAACTAGTATGTGGAGTCGCTAACAAATAGTGGATAAGCGATTCTCATCGCCCTTGGCTACCTAGTGACCTGCGCCTCGCTTCGTGCCTGGATACCTGCCTGGCTAACTGCCGGCTGCCCTTAGCCTTCCTGGTTTGCATGTTGTCGTCGGTGATTGGTGATATGTGCTTTGTGTTGTGAATAGTGATCCCCACTCCCATGTAAATAAAACAAACACCCAACTAATAAGTGATTAATAACTAACATACAAAGAACTAACAAACTTATAACTAACTAATTTACTAAATAAATCTTTAATGTATCTTAATTTCTAGTGCTACTAAGGTAATAGAATGTTTGTATATAAAGGACTCTATTTGGTAAGTTAATAACTATTTTGCTTAGCATGTTTGTTATAATTTTTACAACTGTTAGTAATTGTTTTAAATTGTTTTTGTGTGTTACATATGGTTACTTGCTTAGATTAACTTAATATTTAATTTTCTAAACATAATTACTAATATTGGGAGTTTAAGGATAGATTTATTTTTGATTCTGTGTATTTACCTTACGTTTTGAACGGGGAATACTTAATTACTAACATAACTAAATATATTTTAACATTTTAATATGGAGGAGGAGCTAAAAAGACTTTCGGAGGAGAATGCTGCTCTGCAAGCCCGACTCGGGGAAAAATCCCAAGTTTGTAAAGTCTCAGCCAAAATCCCTCCTTTCTGGGCGCACAAGCCTATTATATGGTTTGCAACTGTAGAGACTCAATTTGAAATAGCTGGAATTGTGACAGACAGCACTAAATATAGCTATGTTCTGGGTCATTTAGACCAAAAGTACTCTCAAGAGGTTGAGGACATTATAACAAATCCTCCCCCAATTGGTCAACGGTACACCAGACTGAAAGAGGAACTAATTAGACGTCTCTCCATGTCCGAGGAAGAGAGAGTGAGACAGCTGATCTCAGATGAAGAACTAGGAGACCGCAAGCCGTCCCAGTTTCTTAGGCATCTGCGGTCACTAGCCGGGTCAGCCTTGTCAGATGAAAACATTCTCCGGCAATTATGGATGAGGCGTCTCCCTCAACAGGTGCAGGTGGTAATTACCTCCCAGCTAGAGCTGCCCTTAGATAAGTTGGCAGAGTTAGCAGATAGAGTCACTGAACTTGTTAACCCTAAACAAGTTTTGGCCTGCGCCACTCCACCCGCATCCACTTCCATTCTGGATACCCTTATGGAGAAGGTGGAAGAGCTGTCAAAACAGGTTGCAAGTTTGACAACCTCACATCATGCTCGCTCTCGCAGTACCAGTAGAGCCAGACGTTACAGAAATTCCAGAGAAGGCACTCCAGCCAAACTGTGTTGGTATCATAGAAAATTTTCAACTAAGGCCAGCAAGTGTATTAAGCCTTGCAATTGGCCGGGAAATGTGACCAACAGTCAGTAAAGGCGGCAACTGACTGTTCCACAAGTAGCTCTAGCCGTCGATTATTTGTAACGGACAAGTCTACTAATATCCGGTACTTAATTGATACAGGATCAGACTTGTGTTGTTACCCTCGACGCCTTATAAAACATAAATTATCTTCAGCAGATTATAATCTCAGTGCTGCAAATGGTACAACAATTAAAACTTACGGTACCATTCAATTAGATTTAAATTTAGGATTAAGGCGTCCATTTCGGTGGAATTTTGTTGTAGCTGATGTCGGACTACCAATAATTGGTTCTGATTTCCTAAGCCATTACAACTTGTTACCGGATTGCCGGAATAGCCGTGTTATAGATGGGAACACCAAACTTACCGTCTGTGCGGTTATAGCAGATACGGAGGAAACTAGCATTAAAGCTGTTTCTTCTGACTTGCACAGCACACAATTTGCTGACATACTGGCTGGGTTCCCGGACATAACACGACCTCCGGGATTACCTAGATTTGTAAAGCACACCACTGTGCATTACATAAAAACCACAGAGGGAAGTCCGGTCTCGTGCAGACCGCGTCGTTTGGCGCCTCATAAGCTCATTGCTGCGAAAAAGGAGTTTGAGAGCATGGTGCAATGTGGCACTGCACGACCCTCAAAAAGTTCATGGGCTTCTCCCCTGCATTTAACGACTAAAAAGGATAACACTTGGCGTCCATGCGGCGATTATCGCGCCCTGAACGCCAGGACTATACCAGACAGGTACCCGGTGAGGCATATTAATGATTTCGCCAATAGTCTCACTGGGGCAACTATTTTTAGCACCCTAGACTTAGTAAAGGCGTATCACCAAATACCAGTTTATGAGGATGACATACAGAAGACAGCCATCATTACCCCGTTTGGCCTCTTCGAATTTCCATTCATGACCTTTGGTCTGCGCAATGCGGGTCAAACTTTTCAGAGATTTATCGATGAGGTCACACGGGGTCTCGATTTCTGTTTTCCATACATTGATGATTTATTAATTTTCTCCCCAGATGTTGAAAGCCACAAGGAACATCTTCGTATTCTATTTAAAAGATTTCAAGAGTACGGAGTGGTAATTAACCCATCCAAGTGTGTTCTGGGAGCAAAAGAAGTACTATTTCTTGGTTATGTCATCAATGCTCAAGGTACCTGTCCCCCTCAGGACCGTGTCCAAAATTTACTGGATTTTCCACCACCTGAAACAGTGCAGGCCATGAGGAGGTTCCTTGGCATGTTAAACTTTTATCGCAGGTTTATCCCTCATGCTGCACGGTTTCAGGCACCGTTAATTGACGCTCTTGTTTCTACTAACAGCAAAGGTGCAAAACCATTTCCATGGACACCCGAGCTGTTAAAACAATTTGAAGAGTGTAAGAAAAATCTGTGCGATGCAACACTCCTACAACATCCCGTAGATGGTGCAGACTTAGGCCTTTTTACTGATGCATCTAGTATACACATTGGTTCCTGCTTACAACAGCAAGTTAATGGAGAATGGGTTCCACTCGCTTTCTTTAGCAAGAAACTCACTCCTAACCAGTCAGAATGGCCAGCCTACTATAGGGAACTTTTGGCGGTGTACGAAAGTGTACAGCATTTCCGTCATATTCTCGAGGTCCAGCATTGCACAATCTACACAGATCATAAGCCGTTGTTGTACGCTTTCGTACAACGTCGAGAGAAACTCCCTCCCGCGCAACTTAACCAGTTATCTTTTATCAGTCAGTTTACTACTGATATTAGATATATAAAAGGTGAGGACAACGTAGTAGCTGACGCCTTTTCACGGATTGATGCCATCAGCCTTGAGCAAGAGTATGATGCTCTTGCCAAAGCTCAGGAAGCTGACCAGGAGCTGCAACAACTTTTGCGCTCTAATTCATCCAGCCTTAAATTGACAAATGTCAAAGTACCTGGCACGGATATAACTTTGGTTTGCGATGAATCAACTGGAAAATTTCGTCCTTATGTCCCACCTAATTCCCGTCGTATGGTATTTTCTAAATTGCACAACTTGAGCCATCCAGGTGCGAGAGCGACTGTTCGCCTCGTGTCTGATCGATATGTTTGGCCATCAGTGAATAAGGACTGTCGAGAGTGGTCTCGCTCTTGCGGTGCTTGCCAGCGAAGTAAAGTGTCAAGACACAATTCTGCTCCGCTGGGCAATTTTGATACGCCGACAGGGCGATTTTTGCATGTCCACATGGACATAGTGGGACCTTTGCCTGTCTCTGACGACTATCGCTACTGTCTTACGGCAATTGATAGAGTAACCCGGTGGCCGGAAGTCTGGCCTATGCGAACTACTACCGCAGAGGAAGTTGCCTCTACGTTCACGCGTGAGTGGGTATCCCGTTTTGGCGTGCCTTCGGTCATTACAACAGATCGAGGAACTCAGTTTGAGTCCGACTTGTTTCGCCGATTAATGCACAGTTTCGCCACCAAGCGGGTTCGGACCACAGCTTATCACCCTGCCGCTAATGGCATGATAGAACGTGTGCACCGGCAGTTAAAAGCCTCCTTAATGTGCCATGGAGATTCATGGACGAAAGCACTTCCATTGGTTCTTTTAGGAATGCGTTCAGCTTTTAAAGCAGATCTTAAAGCTACTGCTGCAGAGCTGGTATACGGAGAGACACTCCGTCTTCCAGGAGAGATTGTGGTTGCAGTTCCAGAACCACCCGGTTCTCAGGATTTAGCCGATTTTGTTTCGCAATTGCGACAGCACATGTCGAACGTTCGACCGGTGCCAGCGTCGCGGCATTCTCAACCGAAGTCTTTTCTGTTCAAGAACCTAGATGAATCTTCGCATGTACTCTTAAGAGATGACGCTGTGCGTCGTCCATTACAGCCTCCATATACAGGTCCTTACAAAGTCCTTCAAAGAGCCACAGACAAGAAAACGGTCACTATAGACTTTAAAGGTAAACCAGTCGTAGTTACTATGGACCGAGTAAAGCCGTACTTCCAAGAGGAAATACCCTCATCAAATTGTCCGTCACCGGAATCACCGGTAGATTGTCCGGTACCGGCATCGGTACCTGCATTACCACGGAAGGTCAGTATTCCTGATACAAATTACAGAACCCGTTCAGGTCGTACGGTGCGTTTCGCAAAGCCGTTTGATTTGTAAATAATTGTATCACTTACTTTAGTATTTTGTTTTTTTGTACCTATTTTTCTCCGTGGGGGGGTGGTGTGGCGACTGCGTTTGGCTCAGATCCATAGAATTCATCATTCTTATATCTATGATCTGATATCCGTGTTAAGAACGCAGTCGGCACTGTCAAGTGTCAACTGTTGGCGCGAAATGCGCGCGCTCTTTTGTACTCTCTGTCACTGTCACTCTTTGGATCGACGAACTACTGTATTCCTACTATTATAATATTATAAAACTTATTATTAGTGAATACACAAGTACTTAACGGAGCTACCAGTTATTATTGGACCCCTGGGTCCGCCGCCAAAAGTTGTTAAAAACTGTTGAGTTGTCCCTATTGAAACTATAAAGTTATTTTTTAAAAATTGTGTGTGTAAAAGGATTTTTCCGAAAGATTATAGCTTACTCTTCTTACGCACCTTGTATGTTGGCTTCGTCAAACAAAATTAACATCGGCATACAAAAGAGGAAGCTCAGAACCCAAGCGCCTAATATTAGTGCGCGCGCACGTCGCCCTGGGAACAATGACCAATAATGTAGAATGAACATAAAATACCTATAACTGTAACTCACGACTATTATCCGCCAGTCTGCACTTTGCCAGCGTGGTGGACAATTCCCTAAATTAAATTTGCAAGTCAAGCCCATCTCATTCTGAAAGGACATCAGAGGGCATACAACCATCGCTTAGAGCCGTATTGTTGTAACATTATTCTTACTAAGGGTGTGTCTTTGAATTATAATACTTATTTTAGGAACGTGAAGGGACGTGATATTAAATTGTCATTTTGATACCTCTTAGCAATGGTAGTAACCCCCCACTGCTCAGTGCTCAATATCCGGCGATAGGTTGATGATGATGATGGCGTGAAAGTCAATAGATATAATGCCTTCGGGACCCGGGATGTGATTCACGCTTGGGAGCGTTTTTGGTGCAGAGGCTGTAGTTTGCCGATGGGCTTTTGCACCAAGAACGTCGCGGGTGAATTTTTAAATAATAATTTTAATGAATTTTGTAGTTAATTTTGATAACATTTGAATAAATAATATTTTCCTTTAGAGACATACTAGATGATTCCCGCGACTTCATCTGCATTGATTTTTTGATTCCCGTGGGAGCTCTTTAATTTTCCGGGATAAAAAGTAGCCTATATGTCCTTCCCCTGCGATATAATCTACCCTATACCAAATTTCATCAAAATCGGTTGAACAGATGGTTGAACAGAATTGGTTGAACAGGCCGTCAAAGCGTAGCAGACAGACAGACAAACTTTCGCATAAAAAATATTAGTATGGATAATAATACTTACAGCTCCCAGTAAACCGCATTGGATGTGTGATAGCGTCGCACCGGTCGACGCTTAGCGCTACCAACACGTATGTCGAGGAATATGTTACTACACCCTGAAACATCAACATACCATAAACAATGGTGCAAAGGGCAACAAGCTTGACCCGTTGCCCTAGGTGCGACAAACGCGGCAACGCGACGCGATGCGACAGTGTCAAACAGTAGCCTTCACGTGGCCTACGTTGTCGCATAGATACTCGTACGTCTGTCATTTCAAGGCATCGTATCGCGTCGCGTGGTGTCACTTCTGTCACTCACAGGACAAAGCGACAAACGCGGCAACGCGACAACAGGTCTACCGTAATGCCGCAATTATGCTTGTAAGTTATTACGTAAATAGCGTAAGTAATTTAATCTAACATTTGCATACGATACGCAACGTACAAGGCTGTTAACAATCATCAATCAAGTTACTCATACTACAACTTACGTAAGCGACTTGCGTAAGTACAACTTACAAGTGTAATCGTGGCCTAAGAACTACTGACAAATTCTCCCACGATTCTCGTTCTATTTAATTAATTATGTTTTTGATTGGGATAAGTTTCGATCAATTTGCCATATCAAGAATTAATAGATAATTGTATAATCTGGATTTACGTTGGTGTTTTCCACTATTTTCAACCGACTTCAAAAAAAGGAAAAGGTTCTCAATTCGACTGTATTTTTTTTAATGTTTGTTACCTCAGAACTTTTGACTGGGTGGACCGATTTGGGTGATTCTTTTTTTTATTTGAAAGGGCATACTTCCCATGTAGTCCCATTGTATCGAAATCGGTCGAGCGGTTTTTAAAATATCAATGATAAAATAAGTACTTTGTATATCGTGTGCGTGTTGTTGTAAAGTTGGCGCGGGAGTTTGAAGTCGGTTGTTTAAAAATAATTTTTTATATTAAATATCATGTACCTATAGTCTTTTTATGTAAAAAATTTCAATTAGCTATTTAAAAAATCAATCTGTACTGCCCTGTGATTGTACAAAAATTTTGCATGCCCATCGTATGGCGGATTGTAAATGGTAAAGACCTGTAATGTATCTACCTGCAATCAAGCAAATAAACTATCATTGATTATGATTCACGAATGTCTAAAGTTGCTGAAAATCAGTTAGGTACTTATAAAAAAACAAAAACGAATCAATGCCGAATTCTGTCAAAACATACCTATCGCCATAAAACAATAACAACAAATCGCTCTTTAGGTACTCATTTGAAAAAAGTTATTTAGTCAAAAAAAAAAAAACTGCAAAATTTCAGCGATCTCTCAGCTGCCAAAAGTGCGCATAGAATGCAGTCAGCTTTTTCTGATTTGAGAGAATTTTCTGAGATATTTTATCTAAGATCGCCGAAGCGACGTCGCATCTTCATAAAATTTGCTTTATTTCATCTTCCAGATTGTAATTTTTAAGATACTCAAGCTTTTATGAAAAATTTCTGGGGAAGTAATGAAACTCATACAACGTAACGTGTCTTATACGGCTCTTAATATGTCCATTTTCATAGACATTCCTTTGCACAAGATCATTTAAAATCAAAGCTTCGAGGAAAACAAACAAACAAGTTTCAACAAACTCAGAACTTTTTTGGTTTTCATCATAACACAATATACATATTTTAAGTAAAACTAATTAAAACTATCAGGGATGTTACAACAACTCAATCTCAAGCTTTCGTGTCATTAAAACAGTCCTTTGCATTGCAATAGGATTTCTTAATAAGTTTTGCGTTTTACAGAAACTTTCAACTTTATAACTCAAGTGATTGCTATGAAAAACATTTTTTTTAAAAATTTCTGTTTCTTAAAGTAGCCAATGAATCGTTTGACTTTTGACGTGAAATTTTTTGACTAGATATATTTACAAATTAACAGCCCATAATAACACGGATTTTTGTATAAAGACATATCTAATAACTAGATGACGCCCGCGACTTCGTCCGCGTGGATTAAGGGTATTTGATTCCCGCGGGAACTCCTTAATTTTCCGGGATAAAAAGTAGCCAATGCCCTTCCCCGGGATATAAACTATCCCTATACCTTAAATAGGCTGCGAAAGCGTAGCAGACAGACAGAAAGACACATTTTCGCATTTATAACACTAGTATCCCTAGTAACACTTTGATTATTATTGTTTCAGTTTGGCATAATATTATCTTAACCTAAACCTAAATTACTTAAAGTACTTCCAGGCAATTAAATAGAGACGGGTGACTGATATTTGACTTCAAAGTTAAATAAAACAAACAAGACTTCGCTTAAGTTACGGCAAAGCAAACCTATAAAGGTAATAAGGGTATTGATTCGAATCAATTTAGTTCAAAGTAGGTACTTTACCTGTAAATATTTCATCAGTTTGCACATCACAGAGCCGGCGTACCACGATATCGTTATTCGGTGAATTAGATCCGGCAGAACGCTTATTAACCCCACCCACAAATCTGTAAGAGAAAATAAACGGATAGAAAACGAAATTGTGGATGAATTTTTCTTGGTCCCGCGTCTTCGTGCGCGTGGACCAAGTTTTTTCGATTCCCGCGGGAACTGAACTTGAATTTTCCGGGATAAAAAGTAGCCTATGTCTATCCCCAGGATACAACCTATCCCTGTACCAAATTTCATCAAAATCGGTTGAACATATGGGCCGTGAAAGCGTAGCAGACAGACAGACAGACACACTTTCGCATTTATAATATTATATATAGTATGTACATGGATGTAGCTAAGTCAGGGGGAAAAGAGGTAATAAAAGCTAAGTTTACAAATTAGCTGTACATAGTTTATAATAAAGTAGTTCGGTACATATTATCTAGGTATATAATATCACAAATTATAAACAGAAAGTTTAGTTTAAAGCAGAAGGTCGATGCTATCGACGCATTTAATCATAATCAAACCTTGAAACTATAATTAATTGAAAGATGAGGACCGGTATGCAAAATATTTTTTTGGGAGTTTGGCTCATCAAACTATAAAAATCACGCAGTAATACTTAAAACTAAATAAGTATCTTCTTCTATGGTTTTATTGATTAAACTACCACAAAGAAAAGCTTTAAAATTTTTTACATGCTTAATATCAAATTCGTTCAATCCACAAAGACAACACTCCACTCCTATTTTATTGTGACGATGGCGGCATTTGTAACACACTTGAATATTAAAATATTGGTTTACAATAGAAAATTATGAATCTATTAACGACCGTAAAAAACAAGAATTTATAAAAAGAATGTGTGTGAAGCAACATTCTTGATGAGAAAGAAAATAGTGGGGCGCATCTTCGTGGTTGAATATATTTCTCTTTAATTTTCCTATAGTCGGAATATTTTTTAGGTTTTTTACCTGCTAACGCAAGGTGCATGATGAAGAAGTTCATCCGGCTTTTCCTGGACTTGGTGAGGAAGAGGGCCAGCACCACCGTCGCGTTGCCAGCCACGATCGCCGCCAGCAGTACCCACAGTATTGCCAGCTGGGTACTCTGAGACCAACAAACATAGAAGCATTAAGGGTCCTACCCTTGGCCGACATCTAGGCGTAGCTGTCAGCCGCTGTCAATTGTTTCTATACACATACAACCACAGTCTACGCAGGCACACATAGAAGGATTCAGCCCCTACCACGGGAGCACACAATATGCGATCAACTATCTCACTATGGCACAAATAATATTATTTATTGATTGATAGCTAGATGATACTTACGGCTTCGTCTGCGTTCGTTAATTTTTTTTTATTTCTGCTGGAATTTCTCAATTTTTCGGGATAAAGGTAACTTATGTCCTTCCTCGGGATGTAACCTTACTCTATACCAACTTGGTTGAAATAATGGGCCGTTCAATTACACGTCTTTGGCATTTTTAATATGATAGTATGGATTGTAGAGGTGCTTCTTGATAATATACCAACCGGCTGATTCCTGCTAACTGATTTATAACTATGAGTAGGTATAGGTAAAGATAGGTGTTTATTTGATAAAGGTTGTATGCTTAGGTAGAAAAATAAATTAAATTAATAATGGCGCTTAGTATTAGTAGTAGTTCTGCATGAATAGTATAAAAACGGTGTAAGACAGCACTAGGAGATTCCATTTCCATCTGAGATGTGCGATGTAGATGAAGTGGTTTGACAAGTAACTAGTCAGCTTCAGTGTTCCATACTTCAACTAGTATAATGTGTAATGTAGGGAACCTTATTGGCGTAAGTAAGCTGCGTGACTGTCATGCTGTCATTCCCTCTCTCGTAATAAATACTTAGAAGGACGTGTTTCCTTTCCTCATTATGTGAAAAACTTCGTTGCTTAGTTGCACCCCTTTCCCCTAGAGCTAAGCTATGAAAATCAATTGATGCTGGTGGGTTTGAGACATATCCGTAACAACTAACGTAGCATCAACTGATGATTTTCCTAATGTTGCATGGAAACTATCCACTAACAGCCCACTAAATCAGAGTAATACTTGATACATTATGTATGTACATATATTTATGTAGCTCCCTATATATTGTGTATTATTTTCTAGGTACATTATTGCAATTTTTTTTCTTTTTATAAACTGCTGAGTTATTGTCATCTCTCCTCAGTAGAATCTCCTTTTCAAGCTGGGTAAAGTCCCGTTGATTCATCATAAATGACACAACTCATCCTAAAAAACCTATTTCCATTATTTATTTAGTTTTTGATGTGAAACTTTTATAGCACTTTGAAATGGAAAATAAAACCGCAATTTATTACTACAATATAAAGTTTATTAGTATAAAGTACCTAATATAATTGATATAAATAAAAATTATCCTTGTCACATTTTGACAAACCGAAGTTTTATGACAGCAAAAAAACGTTTATAATATCATGTAGGTACTGACTATGAGATAGCTGCACTTTTGGTAACTATCGCCAGGAAGGCTGATTCAGTATTAGGTGGGTGTAGGGCTCTCCACTGATGACGATAGTGAAGGTCTGCCTGCATGCAGATCAGCCTTTCATTAGATATGGCCGCTCAAACACGTACTATGGTTACCAAAAATGAACCATAACTAGGAAGGCTGATTCTTGTACAGTATTAAAGTATGCGCAGTACCTATGTAAACAGTATAAAAACTGACGCTATTCATCGGGCCGTTCACTAGACATGGCCGCTCAAAGATGTGTTAGCCTTCCTAGTCATTGTTAATTTTAGGCAACCATAAGACGTCTTTGAGAGGCGATAAGTAGTCAGACCCCATCAGCATGCGGGCAGTCCTTCACTATCGTCATAAGAGGAGAGCCTACACCTACCTAATACTGAATCAGCCTTCCTGGCGATAGTTACCAATAGTGCAGCTAGTTTTAAATAAATAAAAGGTACTCTTTTATTTATTTCAAACCTTTATAATTGTAATTTTACCCTCAACTAAACCGACAGATATAATTTGGAAACAACAACAAAAAATGAGGTTTTTTGGTTCCCTTAATTTTCCGGGATAAAAAGTAGCTGTTTTATTAAGTAGTAAGTAGTATGTGTTATTCCAGACTATAATCTATCTCTGTGCCAAATTTCATCCAGATCCGTTCAGCCATTCAGGCGTGAAAGAGTAACAAACATACATACATACATGCATACATCCACTCATCCATACTCACAAGCTTTCGCGTTTATAATATTAGTAAGGATAAGGATTTATACCTAGTTTTGTAATTTAACTACCTTTTAGTTATTTTTGCCGAATGCTTTTTACCTTGCTGTTCAGAGCTCTCCAATTTATATTCTATAACTTAATCATCGTTTAGAATTTCAAAGCTGCAATACGTAAATAACCAAAATGTTTAGATAGGAAAGATGAATGTCTTTTGTTGGTATAGTCTACTAATTATAAATTAATATTTTTTTACTAGTGTACAGACTATGGTGAGAGTAGGTACATGAAATGGTATAACTCTGATGCTATGATAATTAGCGGAAAAGTGTTGTAGGTACAATGAAATGAAAATTTAGTTGATTTGTATTGAGAAACGAATAATTGCATTTTGCGATAAAGCGCGAAACTTGTACAGAAATTATGTAGGTAACTAATGCATTTATTTGCTTCTTCTCTGCAATCTGCATGTGATATTATGTGGAAGTGATATGGGATGAAATAAGAGTATACTTTTTGTTTGTTTTTTTCCAATGCAACGGCTTATTTTCTTTTTTATAATAGGCAGACCTTCTTTTATGTTTTCCCATCTGCAAAAATAATGAATCACAATAAATCATTCTAGATCATGTCTAGATAATTTAAAAATACATGGACTGATGAACTTTGCTGAGCTTTGATAAAAGCCTCAGGTATGTTTACGTCATTATGTCAAAAAATTAAAGTGTCGGTACATGGGTTTTACTGGCGTTGCACTCTCCATTATATTATGCGCTGGCTGTAAAAGTACGTGGTGACGTGTCTGTAAAAGTTTTACTTCAACAAACGTCAAATTTGAAATCACACAATGATACAAAACCCAACAATCAGCGCAACAATACGAAAATCACCGCGGCCGACGCCATATTAATTTTTTTTGAAGGGATCTTTTATTTCAAATATTACAAATAATCACACTGACTATTACTGTAGGTAACTAATAAAATAAATTATACTTACTTTTTTACAATAGTCACACACTGCAGAAGTAAATTGTTTTTGTACTCGACAGAAAGCAAGATTATCACTTCAGATCAGACGAAGCTATTTTGACAGCCTACGTGCGACTGAAAACTGCGAAGCAAGTTCTGCGCGTTCAGTAAAATATTGGATGAAGCTAGACGGCGTGCGCACGTTTCTTTGTTTTATACAAAACAATAGAGAGGATTGGAAAAATTGTGCCTTTATGAGGACTTTTGTTTTGTTTAAGTTATGTTTCATTGTATCTATCTATATAGGTACTTATGATAAATCTTTGGAGTAATGTTTATTATGTATACAGACCCCAAAAAATTTATATAGAACTAGATGATTCCCGCGACTTCGTCTGCGTGGATTCATATTTTTGGATTCCCGCGGGAACTCTTCAATTTTCCGGGATAAAAAGTAGCCTATGTCCTTCCCCGGGATACAACCTATCCTTGTACCAAATTTCATCAAAATCGGTTGAACAGATACATTTTATTGATTCCCGCGGGAACTCTTCAATTTTCCGGGATGAAAAGTAGCCTATGTCCTTCCCTGGGATGTAACCTATCTCTGTACCAAATTTCATCAAAATCGGTTGAGTAGTTGGGCCGTGAAAGCGTAGCAGACAGACAGACAGACACACTTTCGCATTTATAATATTAGTATGGATATGGATATTTTTATATACTTAGGTACTGCTACAAAGTTAGCCCTAGTTTCCGATCTCACCTGATGGTAAGTGATAATGCAGTCTAAAATGGTAGCGGGCTGACCTGTTAGGGGCATGACAGTTACATTAAACCCATACCCCTATTCGGTTTCTACACGGCATTGTACCGGAACGCTAAATCGCTTGGCGGTACGTCTTTGCCGGTAGGGTGGTAACTACCCACGGCCGAAGCCTCCCACCAGGCCAGACCAGGGAAATTCAGAAATTATAAATTTACAAACCCTGCCGGGGATCGAACCCGGGACCTCCGCACGTTAAGGCTGCGCAAAGCACTGCGCCGCACGGAGGTCGTCAGACCTACTACACACATATTATACTTAATCCATAATATCCATAATCCATATCTGTTGGTTGCTTGTTTGTTTGGTTGTATGCTTTCACGACTCATCCGTTCAACCGATTTTGATGAAATTTGGTACAGGAGTAGGTTGTATTCCGGGGACGGACATAGGTTATTTTATCCCGGAAAATGAGAGTTTCTGCGGAAATCAAAAACCTTAATCCACGCGGACGAAGTCGCTAGCATCATTCAGTCCATACTAATATTATAAATGCGAAAGTGTGTCTGTCTGTCTGTCTGCTACGCTTTCACGGCCCATCTGTTCAACCGATTTTGATGTAATTTGGTACAGGGATAGGTTATAGTCTGGAATAACACATAGGGTACCCGGGGAAGGATAAAGGGTACTTTTTATCCTGGAAAATTAAAGAGTTCCCGCGGGAATCAAAAATCCACGCGGACGAAGTCGCGGGCATCATCCAGTTTTCAATTATGTATTGGTCGTGGACCGTCATAATTTCAACTTCTTTGAATTTAGTTTTGTATATGGCACGAACAGCCCTTTTCTGCGAGACCAAAACAGAATGAACATCAGCATTAGGTACCCCATAGACCCGAAATTGATATTTCGCCAGTTTCCCCCTTCGGACGACTGTTATAAAAGAAAAAAATCTACTTAGACTGAGCTATAAGAACCAAAATACCCATTTTGGGCTCAGTGAATAATAAAATAACCACCAATTAAATTTTCAAAATAAATATTTTATATACAGAAATCGTCCAGTTACATTTTTTTTATACGTATAAATATCGATGATTAGTTTTGTTCAATGGTAGTGGATGCATTGACGTTTGTGTACGGATACTAACAGTGACAAACGTCAGTTCAGGAGCAACGGGACGCAACCTCACGCTTTGAGAGCCCGCAGGCGTATGGGAAATGACTGCCGTATTTCATGAATATATAACGAAATTTTGTGATGCGCGCGCCCGTACTAAATTTGTATGAAAAATTCGTGCTGTAAAAATGAGGGATGTTTGGAACCAGATTGTAAAAAAACTATAAGTTTTATTGAAAATATTATTTATTTAAAGTGTTTTTTGATCTTTTACGATCAATTTAAAATAACTTTTGTCTAAATAATGTCTCAAATTAAATCACAATAGTCGGAACGCGATAAGACCTTTTTTGAGATTTCCATGAATTTCCCAATAATTTTCTGCCGTTACTATACGATTTTTTGACCACTTTTTTTAATTACATCATACTATATCTCAATGAGTAGCGAATGGTATTTATTCGATGATGAAATTTTAATTTTTGCTATACTAAAATGTCGGAACAGAAAAGGATGTTTCCCCCTATTACAGTACATCCGTCCTTAAGGCCTATTAATACAGGGTTAATTTAAAAATTAAAAATTTAAAAATTCAATAGTCTTTATTGAAATAGACTTTTTACAAGTGAATATAATATATATAATATATATGAATAGACGAATGAATCTACCACTGGTTCGGAATGCCGTTCTTACCGAGATGAACCAGCAAGAATTTCGGCGGTTGCTCTTTTGAAACAATTAATTTACAATTTCATTAATTTGTAATTACGCAAGTAAACGCTGTCCTTAGCATTGCTGGAGCGAGTCAATTCCATTTCCATGCTCCTTTGTCATTTAAGTAATCTTCAACAGTATAATAAGCTTTTTTCAGGAGCTAAATTTGAATGGACTTCTTAAACTTGTGTAATGGCAAGTTTAAAATAAGTTGTGGAATTTTGTTATAGAATACATAATAATATAGTCTTGTTCAGCTTCTGTACGGAATACTGAACCACTTTTGTTCTTTTATTTAGATCGTCAGAGTTTAACCCAGAAAAAAGTGAAAAGCAAAAATATCACGTTAAAGATTTTTACCACGCTTCACTGCAGGCAATCGGATACTTCAAGATTTTACATAGTCATGCACTCTATAAACTTCCAAGCACAACAGAGCTGCTTCGACAGGGCGAGGTCATTCATGTTTTCATGCGGTTTACAAAGAATTTAAAAGACCACTGCCGCTAATGGGTTTTCGTTGTAAATTAAACGACGGAAGCGCTTCGCATAAGAATTAACTGTTATAAGATGAAAAATAAAACTCTAATCAAGTTGCGGGAGATTTATTATGTAAAAATAAAACCTCTAAGACCAGCAGCTGGAAGAGTCCCTAGAGTGTAGTTATTAGCGTTCCGTATATTAACCCATGGAACCCTTATAGCACATTATATAGTCTTGTTGTCCGTCTGTCCGCCAACGTCTGCTCATCTGTCTGTCTATGTGTCTGTCGGTTTATCTATGAGTAACAGTTATTTTAAAAATGTGCTGAATAAACTGTAAAGTTAAGCATCTCTATAGAAATCTTAATTTTATATGTTAAATTGTGAGAAAATTAATCTTCTCCTGCCATAAATATAGGTAATTTTTAAATTTAGGTTTACCTCATCAAGAAATACCTCGTTTGTCAAATCCCGTGGGAACTTTTCGATTTTACGGGACAAAACGTCAAGCTCAAGGGCATTTCATTTTCCCTAGTACGACTCAACTCTACGTGATTGACGTATAGATAAGGACTTGGAGAGTGTGACACGGAGTGTGATCCCGGAAAATCAAAGAGTTCTCCGGATTTTTAAAACCCGAATCCGTGGACGAAGTCGCGTGCATCATCAGGTTAATAATAATTCTTGTACAAACCGCAGTTTTATTTAACAATTAAATAGTGATTTAAAGCGGAGTCTAGACCAATATATCAGCAAAACGACTTTCTCCCGCGACTTGGCACTAAGATCAAAGGATTAGGACATGTGCACACAAAGCTATTAGGGTCCAAGAAACACTTTACCTGTAATGGATTAATTACTGCTGAGTAAAGACCCTTTAGTGACCTTTATTAGGCTTTAATGTGAAGTTGTCATTCGATTTAAGCGTCTCGTTCAAATAAATTAATTTATGGTAAAATTGGAATTGTATGACTCGGTTGTATTGCAGGTTTTATTTCCTACAATCCTAAACTATACTTTCATTTAAATACAATATACCCAACTTCAAAAAATTTTTTTTATTCCAACTTTTATAACTGTTACAGTTAATTAATGATCCTTTTTTGAAAGGATCATTAATATCATCATTTAAAAAAAGAGAGAATTTAATTAATTTATAGGGTCAATTCACGCTTGACTATGAAAATTACAATGCCAAACTTGTTTTAAAAATAAGAACTAATGGTATCCCTATGTCTTCTATGGGTTCGGGTTTCTCCGTAAAAACCAGCCAAGTGCGAGTCGGACTCACGCACCGATGCAATGTTGGAACTTGGAAAACTTGGAAGGATTTGGTTTAATAATTATTCGAACTTCTAAACAACAAACTGTTACAAATTCACAAAAGAAATAGTTCGTGGTAGTATATATACGAGTATGTAGGTTGTGTGGTAATACATAGGTTCTGTTTTACACCAGATTTATAAAAAAAACTGTCCTAAAATAGCTAAAGACTTCTTTTTATTTTTACTGTAAAGTTTACATCTATCAACTATTATTTTACTCAGTTTTACCATTTTAAGTAAAAAAGTAGGAGTTAAATAGTACCTAATAATAATATTTTTTGACCTTTTTCATTTGCAATAAGGCTACGTAAGCATTTTTAAAAAATATGCTAAAGTTCAAGTCTTTATCAAATATTTACTAAAATAATTATGCAAAGTGTGACGGACGGACGAATAAAGTTGCACCTTAAGGTTTGGTTTTCTACCTCTACTAAGTAGTAGTAACTATTCTAGTATAGTCTTATAAATTCTGGTCTGTTTCGCTGCATAATGGGTTTAGTGAGCGAAATTAATTGAAAATTGCCTCTGTCTTAACCTTCTTAGCATCCATTTACGGTAAGTTACGGACTTACGGTTCGTTCAATTTAGAAACTGCATTAACTTTTATGTCCGTTTAACAAAATATGTTATGTTAATTTCTTATTTAAATAAAATATGTAGTTGTAAAAAAGGTTTGGCTTGTGGCTTTTTGACATCATTCTACTAGTTAATTACATAAAATAACAATTCATTTTAGCGTGAGTTGAACCCAAGGTTGCACCGCTATATTACACATGATGCCCGCGACTTTATCTGCGATAAATAACCTAAATCCACTCGGAAGAAGTCCCGGGAATAATCGAAGACTACACGGGAAAAAGAAGGAATTTCAAAAAATTATAACTTTGAATTATCTAATTGGAATCCTATTCAAATCTAATTTTCTTGTAATTATTAGAAAGTAATAATTGAAAGAATTAAACTTTCATAGCCTTTGACCGCGATAGGTGTTGTTAATAATTAGATGATGCCTGCGACTTCGTCCGCGTGGATTAGGTTTTTTATTCCCACGGGCACTCCTTATTTTTACAGGATAAAAAGTAGCCTATGTTCTTCCTCGGGATACAAACTTAGTAAGTATGGATATTGGATACTGGTCTGCAGTAAGAAAGGTCGTCAAATGCCGTTGACGACCTTTCTTCCATGGTAGATGGCACTGTTAACTGAAATTAGCATTTTAACTGACATTCCTGTTTTTCCCGTGTAATCTTCTCTAGTTTAGGTATAATAATTTTTACATTATCATCGCAAAATTTCATCAAGAGTCTCACCTGATAAAAATAAAACTTGTTGATGGGAGTGACATTTTTGGTAGCGTTCGCATAGAAGGTCGCGTTCTGCTGCGAGTATACTCCGCAGTCGTCACACGCCTCTTCCATGTCGTGCTGTTCACATCTTGTCCTGCGTTCAGCTGTGGACAATAGAACCTTTTAATTTCTCTCTTAACAACCCATTGCCGGCTTACCACAGAACACGAGTCTCCTCCCGGAATGAGAAGGGTTTGGGCATAGTCTACCATGGTGGCCAAGTGCGGATTGGCAGACTTCACACACCTACGAGAACATTATGAAGAACTCTCGGGCGTGTTCGGTTTCCTCATGATGTTTTGAGATGGTAGCTGGATAAAGTTAGCCTATCATTTCATCTGAGCGCAAACACTTTAGAATAAACGTTGAGGTTCATCGGACCAAATTCCTGTATCCATACTTTTTAATATTATGAATGCGAAAGTAACTCTCTCTGTCTGTGTGCTACGCAATCACGCCTAAACTACGGAATCAATTTAAATTAAATTTGGTACAGAGATGGTCTAGAGCCTGAGAAAGGATGTAGGCTACTTTTATCGTGGAAAATTCAAGAGTTCCCGCGGGAATAAAAAAAATTGTCTCTTCAACCGATTTGGATGAATGGTATGGGGATAGTTTATATCCAGGAGAGGACAAAGACCTCTTTTTGTCCCGGAATATTCAAGAGTTCCCGTGGGAATCAAAAAACCTTAATCAACGCGGACGAAGTCGCGGGCATCATCTATTCTGATAAATAATTTAAATCGCAGACCGCTCTCAGAAAACATTTTGTATAAGCAACAGAAGATAATATTTTGTAGAGATAAAAATCACGCAATTATTGAAAGAGTTGTTTGCGACTCTACAAAAACAAATTTTGTGGAAAATATTTTTATGTCCAATAATTTGTATTTGCTGATAAATGGAGAACAGTGTTATTATGGTGGTGGAATTTTCCAATAAATCCAGAGACCGGAGTACTGAACCGAATACTCGACATTAAAGTTAATAATTTGGTGAGTCAGGCGATCAGATTGATTGTGGGTTACCAATACATCTCTTACGGTCTGAATAACTCAGATATTTTGTCTTTTAGTGGACTGAAACTTCGATATTAGGTTTCATTGATCCTTTTCGGTGCCTTGTTGCTGACCTGTTTCTGTGAGATTTATCTGCTTCAATCAAACATACAAACCCTACTAATGTCCATGTCTGTCATTCTCAAAGGCCAAATTCAGTTTAAAGATAAACGGGTATAAGTATATGTTGTATCTTGGGGACGGACGTAGGATACCTACTTTTTATGGCGGAAAATAAAGGAAGTGATTTTTAGTCCACAACTTAATTTCACGCGGAAAAAAGTCGCGTGCATCATTTAGTAGCTTTGACTATTACCAAAATTAATCAATCAATCAAATAAATCCAATATTCAAATAAATATTATAAATGCGAAAGTTTGGATGAATGGATGTATGGATGGATGTTTGTTACTCAATCACGCCCCAACGGCTGAACGGATCTGGCTGAAATTTGGCACAGAGATAGATTATAGTCTGAAATAGCACATAGGCTACTTTTTATCCCGGAAAATGAAAGAGTTCCCGCGGGAACCAAAAACCTCAATCCACGCGTACGAAGTCGCGGGCATCAGCTAGCAAATATTATAAATGCGAAAGTTTGGATGGATGCATGAATGGATGTATGTTTGTTACACAATCACGCCCTAACGGCTGAACGGATCTGGATGAAATTTAGCACAGAGATAGATTATAGTCTGGAATAACACATAGGCTACTTTTTATTCCGGAAAATTAAAGAATTCAAAAAACCTCAAACCACGCGGACGAAGTCGCGAGTATTAGCTAGAAGACTAAAATATAAGTAGACTGATCATAAGATAAGTGCCATTTTATTAAATTCATTTTTGAATTTATTTCTACACATTGGACATTAATTAAGTATTGGACCATAATGTAATATATAAGCAGTGTGTAGTTTATTTACAGGTACTTTTTTATTACGACCTCATAATATTATGATAGGTATCTACTTATCTATGCAAATATATAATTTTTATTTGGTTCGATCCAATGGTTTTGGTGGTTTGGTTTGGTTTGGTTAAAACTTTGGTAACGATCGGTAATAAAAGCGAGTTACGTTAGCGGGCAGCAGCCAAGGATCACAGAAGGAAACGAAGATGAATTTACTGCTAAATTTAATCCTTACATTATGACCTAACCTAACGCAGCGTCAGTGGTAGACGCAGCGTTTTACAGTATGACAACCAAAAGCTTAACCTAATCTACCCTAACTACAATTCTGCGTCGATTAGTGGCGACAGAATTAATGAACGATCTTCATTATTTCATTAGCTTTTATATGTTACATTTTTGTACTAAAATCGAAGTGATGTCTGATAACACGTCCGACGGAACGTGATACATGAACAATCTATTAATAATAATGCAATTTCGCGGAATCCACTGACTGTCCACTGGTACCACGGCCAATCGCTGGCGGTGCAAGGTTACCTTACAATCTTGCAACGAAAGTGATTTTTGTTTATATATTACCTCTATGCGCCGTAGGAATTCGTTACTAATAGCATGTAAACAACAATCTATTAATACCTAAACGGTATTGTTTGGTAATATAATCACTCTTGCCTTAATAAACAAAATATTAAATTGACTTCGTAACCCTAGCTCAAATAAGATGTATAAGATACCCAAATAATGTTCCAGAATAAGCGGCCTACACGATTCTGAAAAACACATTAGAATCCATCACGGGGATCTCGAGTTACAAGTCCGACTGACAGACGTCCTATGCAAGCAATTTATAAATATACAGATTCCTTTGACCCCGATATTTTGTACGAGGAATATCCATACTCATATTATAATAAAATATGCGAAAATGTCTGTCAGTCTGCTACGTATTCAAGTCTTTCACAAATTTGGTAAAGAGGTTGCATCCCGAGGAAGGATATAGGCTACTTTTACCCCGGAAAATTTAGAAGTTCCAGCGGGAATAAATAAAACTACATCCAAGCGAAAGAAGTCGCGGGCATCATCTAGTTATTTTATAATACCCAGTCTCAATTTCAACATCAACATCTTTTCTTGCTAAATCATGAACTTCAGCAAAGTAACGCCTGATTCTATCTAATATCAATATATTTATTATTTTACATTCAGGGCCAAAACACACTCTACGAATCTTTGCAGCGTCATTTGGCAGTTGTTTATCGGAAGCTGCGCTTAAACTTCGTACAGTGTGATCATTAGTAGCGGTTATAATAATTTTACTGCATGCGAACGCCAGTTGCAGCTTTTAAGCGAGGTTTCGACATATTACATTAGTCGTTTAACACAAACAAGTATTGAAGTATTTTCTACACGCGTACCGTCCTTAAAAAGTTTTCTGTGGGCGTCTTAAATGTTTTCCTTTCTAAAAATTACGTGAATAATTGGATGATCCTAAAAAAATAAAAGGGTTTGTTTATTTGTTATATTGTCGTCCAATCGTTCATCACTGATGCCTAAAATATATTTTGTGCTATGGTCCTTAGAAAATATTCCATTTTAAGCCCAAACGTGCAAAGCCATAATAGGATTGAAAGGTTCTACATAAATTGCTTGTCGCACAAATATAATACTATAGGTAACAGAAGAATTTCCATATTAAGTCAAAAGCACAAAAGACCTGTGGAGGATAAACCAAAAATATTTTTGCTCTACCGTGTACCTTACCCACAATTTATCATTCCTTGGAGCCAGGAATCTTTTAAAAGAAATAGATACCATGCATGATACACGGTTTTGATATTTGCTCATACAAAAACCCTTAAGTGGGGAACACCATACACTTAAAGGTAGGAGTAATAACCCTGCGTGCGTTCCGCAGTCGGGTAAAAAGATACACACCTTTGCATATTTACTGCATGTGATTCTAGAAAATACATATAAATATAATTTTTTTCCCTGAGTTTACTTTCAAAACATGTAACACAGATGATAAAAACATCTTTATCTACTTAAAAGAATTTTTGTGATTAGCTCAATGACTGATGCATCAACGGACAGTTAGGTGATATTCTGTGGTGATAGTTAGTATTCTTTGTTAGAGCTATAACAATTGGAGTTAGAAAAGGTCCTTTTATGACGTAGGCACACACGATTGGATTTTGAAAAAAATATGTTTCGAATTTTATCTTTAGGAGATGATTTACAGATAAATTTTGTAAAAATTCCATACTCTTCATTCAACTACCGATAAATAAACGCTTGGCAGGTTTTGGAAATCCTCACGCAAGAAACTAAGAGACCCCAAATGAAGCGAGCCCACGAGCAGAAATCATTGGATGCCATGCTTCCAGGGTTTTCACGTACTCGTAAGTCGTAGGATGCATCTCTCTGCATTAAGTATAAATATTTCTACGGCATCTTTAATCCTTACACCTGAATTTACGTGGACGACGTCAAAAAGGCTAGTTTTTATTAATATTATGTTAATTAAGAATGGTTTTTGGTTGGAGGTTGGTTTGGAATGGTTGGTTTGCAATGGCAAGCGGAATTGTTTTCCCCAAATCGTATAATCCAGCTGTTAACAATTCCGTGCCACAAGATTAATTAGAGGCATAAATCTGTACTGCATTGTACTGTGTACTTGGCATCTGTTTCGTAATTATACCTACTAATGGAAAAACCACGTAACCTTAAAGATTTTATAAATTACATCATGAAATTATACTAAAACCAACTAAAATTCTACATCAATGACTAAAACGAAACAAAATCTACGGCTTATATTCGATTGTCTTTTCGGAATTAAGACATTTCATAGCAATTTTATGTTTACTACAAGGGTTTCTTCTCAGAATGAAAAGGAAAGGGTTTGACCATCGTCTACCACGCTGGTCAAGTGCAGTACTGCCAGAAGCTCCCTTTGAGGCCCCAACGGGTATTGGTTCTTCGAGCTATGTACGTTTTATTGAACACATATATTTTTCTACCTTTCAATTCTCGTTTCCCAATGAGCACTAGTAAATTACCTAGAGTTTTTTCATTAATCTTTTTATTACCTTGAAGTTACTTAGTTGAAGTCCTTGACACCGATGGAATTGAATAATCTGTATTTCGAGCTCTAAATTAAACACACCCGGTGAAACGCAACGATTTAAGGACGTCATACACAGTGCTGCGACAATGAACCTGACAAGTGAAACAGTCGGAGTTAATGATATAAAAGCTAATATGCATCTTACTGCATTAAGATAGAGTTTAATATACTTTGGATACGTATTTAACGGAGTTCCTTGCATCTGATTAAATCACACCTGCCACTCTTTGTTTAAAGCGGGTGTATTGCACAGTGCAATTTTATTAGCGTAGGTATTGCAGTGCAGTAGTTATAATATGAAATGCTCTTAATTTGGGTATTATTAAATGTAAAGCAGCTTCTAGAGTTAATTTCGGAGACATCACAATATAATTTGATTTAAGGGATTGATTTTTATTTATATGATGACTTATTTTGACAGCCTCCCTGGCGCAGTGTTGAGCGCTGTTGTCTTAATGTGGGAGGTCCCGGGTCCGATCCCGAGTCAGTTTGGGAATTTATAATTTCTAAATTTTCTCTGGCCTGGCCTGGTGGGAGGCTTCGGCCGTGGCTAGTTACCACCCTACCGGCAAAGACGTGCCGCCAAGCGGTTTAGCGTTCTGGTACGATGCCGTGTAGAAACCGATTAGGGGTATGGGTTTAATATATTAACTGCCATACCCCTAACAGGTTACCCTACCTTCTTAGACTGCATCATCAATTACCATCAGGTGTAATGGCAGTCAAGGGCTATTAACAGGCCATATTATATTATTATTAAGGGCCATATTAATTCAGGTTAAAAGTTATCTCCATTCCAATAACAAGCGAAAATATCAGCCACATCATTTCAGTTCTTGTAGCGTGAAGGAGTAACAAACATCCAAACTTTCACATTTATAGTACGCATACTTATATAACACATGTATTTGACTGCCATATCAAAAAGGGATGAAGAGCAAATCAATATAAGAGTGGCGGTCAGATATCATCGAGGAAGCCTGCCTATTAAGTTTGATGTGCCTATCGATAGACATAAAACCTGGATGTCTGTTATATTAATAAACTTAGTAAAACGGCGTTCGCTCGGGTGGCTTTTTACAAAAATAAGTTGGGGGTAGAATACCCAAGAATTCTGCATCCAAAAGCCCTATTTGATTTTGAATAATTTTCATCGACATAATATAATATAAACATTTAAAATAATGTTATTTTTTTTATCCCATATTACTAACCTGTAAGGGTTTTAATCGTGAAACACTAGTATTTCGTTTTAACAATTTTCGTGGATATTATTTGGATACTTTTATTCCCCCTTAGGCCTTCCCTCATTTCCATCTCATTTCTTGATTTTAGCTAAAAATCCGAATGACGTACTTTCGCCACATCGTCTTTCATAAAAATTTAGTGCCCTATTTTTATTAATTTAGAAAGTTATTTCTAATAATCCCAGCGGTTTTGGCTGTGCGTTAATACCTAAATTCAGTTTATCTAATTCTAATTTATAAAAAAAGGAGGTGGCGGTACCGACTAGGTATGGGTTTAATATACCCCTATCAGGTTAGCCTGCTACCATCTTGGACGGCATCATCACTTACCATCAGGTGAGATCGCAGTCAAGGGCTAACTTGTAGTGGAATAAAAAAATAAAATGAAAAAAAGGATCTCAATTCGGCTAGTTTTTAACAAGCTATTATTTAAGTTGGAATGTTTGTGTGTTTGCTTAGGTCAAATCTTGCAAGAGTTTATATTAAAAGTATCCTAAACTGATAAAGTATTTACAGAGAAGAATACAAAACATAGGATGTCGCCACACTAAATTCAATATGGTAGAAAATTTTAAAAATATTACGCTATTGCATAGCTTCTATCGCGGGCCTTGAGCGTGGGAGACCGAATCCAGAAATTCCGTAACGAAAAAAAACCTAACACTTTGGTTGCTATGACTACTTGTGTTGTTGACTTCAAGTTGTCGAAAATAAAAAGACTATTTTTATGAAAAGATGATTTTGGTAGCTATGACTACTTGTGTTGTTGACTTCAAGTTGTTGAAAATATAAAGGGTGTCCAAGGGGAATCAAACTTCTGATTCCCCTTGGACACCCGGACTATTGAAAACATAATTCTTTAAAATTATTTCGCCTTTATATTTTCAACAACTTGAAGTCAACAACACAAGTAGTCATAGCAACCAAAATCATCTTTTTATAAAAATAGTCTTTTTATTTTCAACAACTTGAAGTCAACAACACAAGTAGTCATAGCAAGTTGATAAAAATGCTATGCAATAGCTTTACCGCGGCAGTCTCCGAGTGCCACACGTCTTTTTTTTTAATGATTTAACACTTATTAATATTAATTCTAGATATTTAAATATCTATACTTCTATACCTCCCATGTACCCACGTAAGGTTCACGGCCAAGGCGTCTCCGTTTCAGGAAAAACGTTAAGAGTAATAGATACAGAGTTTCCCCTCGACGCACGGTTCAGTTCCTGTTAAAGCACTTATCCCTGTAAGGGCTTTCCTTTAACAACAAAACACCTACTAAATTGTGTGTTCACTATGTAACATCTTTTCAGTGTCGTTGACCCCTTTTTCTATAGGAACAATAATGTCTTTCACTGTCTTGAAAAGTTACGGACTTATAATATAGATATCAGCTTATCATCTTCATATCCTCAGCCTGTGGACGTCCACTGTTGAACATAGGCCTTCACTAGAGAGCGCCACCACACCCTTCCTCATCCAGCCACTTCCAGACACTCTCTTTAAGTCTTTGATCCATCGTGTCAGTAGGCGCCCCACTCTACGCTTACTCCTATACGTCTCTCTCTACACTCTAGGACTTTCCGACTCCAGCAACTATCGCCCCTACGACAAACATGACCTACTCATTACCACCTCAGCTTGCTTGGTTTGGGTGTGTCAGTAACCCTAGCTGTTATCCTGCGGATATCCTCATTTTGGATCCTATCCGTTAGGATATAGCCTAAGATAGCCCTTTGCTAGCACAACTTTAAACTTGTGGAGTACTTAAGTGTTTACGTTTCAGCGATTGATATTATCATACTGAAATAAAAATATTGTAATAAAAAAATATGTCCAATAGCATTATCTTTTGACTAACTATTTAATACAAAAAAAACAACAAACATAAAATAATATTTTCGGGCATCATTTGATTGCTCTATAAATAAAAAAAATATAAGAATGAGGCCACAGCTCACAAACAATCGGTTTTATTGATATTTTAATACATAAGCGCTGTAGGAATAAAATAAAATCCGAATAAGGTTCTTTTCCATATGCAAAATAGACTTTATAGCCTAGATAACTAGAGCTATTATCCTGTGTTTTATACAGTACAATCGCGGCCAATGTGATCAATCAACGTGACAGCTATTCAATCGGCAATTTACAAAGCGATGAAACCCTTAAGTTGGGAAACAGGTGCTCACATTGCCTATCTTATATTTAAACGCAGAATAAAACATTTATTTTTTATTCCACTACTTTTTAGGATTCCGTATAAGGAACCCTTATAAGTAGTTTCGCCATATTCACCCGTCGGTCCGTTTGTTATTTGGCACGGTTATATTAATCACGCCGACAAAGTGGTAAAATCAGGGACTCAAAAACAGATTCATAAAGGTTACAGAAATATAAGGGTTACAGAATGAAAGTGTAACAGAATCGAATCTGTAACCCTTTTGAATGTGTTTTTAATTCGGTTAACCCGAAACACTTATATATCTGTAACAGAAACGAATCTGTAACAGAATAAAAGTGTTTTAAAGTGTAACCGAAATAGCGACGTTGCCAAATTTACTGTTGACGCGTATTCAAATTTGGACCTAAGGTGAAAGCACCGATGGTTGCAATTGTTTTAAGAAAAACATGGCCATGTGGTGTCTCTGTGTCAGTCCAATGAAGTGAGAAGAACGCGTTGTCACACCGTGCAGTTTGTTAGGGCATGTACAGTATCGTTTCTGTTTCCGTTATAAGTGTTTCTGTTTTATAACAGTTTCAAAAAACAGTGTTTAAACCCTTTATTTCGGTTACTGTTTCAGTCCTTAGGTAAAATAAAATTTTGAAAAATACTTTTTTAGTATACCTACATGTTAAGTGGGGGTGATTTTTTTTTCCTCGTCTATCTCATGGTTTGGGGGGTCGTTGGTTTGGTCGTTCACAAGTATGGTGGGCGAGGGAAGACTATAATATTGATTTAGGGATCCATTTGCGAAATATTTAGCTTTGAAGTGCTAATTATTGTCAGAGACAATTGTAGCAAGTAGTCGAATAACTTCTTACGGCACCGAAATCGTGTCAAATTGTTATAAAAATTAAAATAATTTCATTGTTAATCAACAATGAAATTATTTTTCAGAAAATCCAGTTAGAGTGCAATATGTTAGAAACAGTAAAAACCCGAGTGAACAAGTTTTAAATGTTTCGAAAAAATTCTTTATTTAAACTCTATTCGCTATTTCGTTTTCATTTTTAAAACAAATCTAAAACGAAAATAAGAATTTGCAGCACGAATACTGAGTAATTAATGATTCAATTAATTCCACACGTGTCAGGTCCTAATGACCCAATTTCATCACCTATCGAGCGAACAAATACGGATTAGGAAGCGGTGTTTGCGGAAATGTTCTTATTTGCACAGGAATCGGGTCCTTGGTTTAATACGTCGTTAATTTGAACCCTGGGAGGTTCGGAGGGAGTCAAGGTTTCATTGTGGGGAGGAAATCTGCAAAATTTCTTATGGTGTTTGCTCATATATTAGTTAACTATAACAGCTAGATTGAGGTAAATATTTTATGGAAAACGACCGACCGCGGAATTTCGAAAGATCCGGTCTATTCCTTGTTTAAGAATACCAAAAAAATTAAACACACTTTCGCTTAAATTTGCAATATTAGTAGGTATAAATATTAATATTGATTTAATCAAATTAGGTACACTGTAGTCTCCTTGACATCCAATAACTTGGAAAATTGATTTTTACCATCATGATAGATGGTGAAAATCAATTACCAACGGTATCTTAAAATTAAAGCTGCGAGGGTCCCAAACGCGCCTTGGTCTGAGAAGAACCCACAACAAACTCAGACGGGTTTATTAAATATTAACACCATCTCACAAATCATCTTAAACTAAGGAACTATCAGAGCCGAGCCAGAGCAAATTATTGCCAAGCTTCCATGTAAAGATTTTTCAATGATTTTACGTTTTACATTAACTTAATTAGTATTATGGATATTAATACGGATACAAGGATAATATTTAACTTAATGTGTTAATCATATTATTTTCGTTACCAGTAGGTTTTAAAAATGCAATTTTAATCTATTAATATTTTCATTAATGTGAACTCTCATAGTGCGATCACTGTAATTTAAAGACGAACCAATAATAAACATAATTCAAAGGTTCTATTGTGAAAATGATTTGTGTAAAGCAGACGCATAAAAGAGATGAGGTCCCCAAATTGAATTAGATCAGAGATGAGTTGGGACCAGAGTTAGGACTTATGACCTTCTTGTGATCTCAGACATGACCGCTTTCTTAATTCGTGGATAAAGTTTCATATACTCTTATTTATATAAATTTTCATCAAGCTTATTTTTAATGCGTACGGATGGGATGAGGGAAGTCCCGTAGGAGCTTTTAGATTTTCCGGGATAAAAAACCTACATCCGTCTCCGGGATGCAAGCTGTGCCCCTATGTTTTTTCTGACAACTTCCCTGGCGCTGTGGTGAGCTGTGGGAGGTTCCGGGCTCAATCCCCGGCAGAGTCTATTTGAGAATTTATAATTTCTGTATTTTCCGTACTCTGGTCTGTAGGATCGTGGCTAGTGGTAAGAGGCTTCGGCCGTGGCTAGTTATCACCCTACCGGCCTACTTACAGATCTAAGGTTCTGGTACGATACCGATTAGTGGTATGGCATGGGTATGGTTTTAATATAACGGCCATATCCCACTACCATCTTAGACTGCGTCATCACTGTACCACCTGATGAGATCGCAGTCAAGGAATAACTTGTAGTGGAATAAAAAACCGCATTGAGAACCTCCTCCTTTTTTGAAGTCGGCTATAAAACACAATCCGTCAAAATAGGTTCACTGGATGCGATGTGAGAATGCTGTGGAAAAGGTGAGTACCAGAGAGACATTAAAGTAGTGACTCCACAAAAACATATAAGATAAAATATAGATGGGAATCTAAGAACTCATGGCAAATGCTTACCGCATCGCACTCGTAACCTAATTCAATTTTGATAAGCCTTTCACGGCCGTTTTGAGGCGGACTGGACCCAATGTGGGACTGGGACCTGATTGAGAATTATTACAACTACCATCACATTTATTGTTTAACTAGCTAATGCCTGCAACTTCGCGTCCGCGTGGATTGAGGTTTTTCGTTCCCGGTGGGAACTCTTTAATTTTCCGAGATAAAAAGTAGCCTATGTGTTATTCCAGACAATAATCTATATCTATGTGTTAAATTTCATCCAGATCCGTTCAGCCGTTGGGGCGTGATTGATTAACAAACATTCATCCATCTATCCATCCATCCAAACTTTCGCATTTATAATATTAGTAAAATGTACCTGGAATTTAAATCCATACTAATATTATAAATGCGAAAGTGTGTCTGTCTGTCTGTCTGCTACGCTTTCACGGCTCATCCGTTCAACCGATTTTGATGAAATTTGGTACAGGGGTAGGTTGTATCCCGGGGAAGGACAAAGGCTACTTTTTATCCCGGAAAATTAAAGAGTTCCCGCGGGAATCAAAAAAACTTAATCCACGCGTACGAAGTCGCGGGAATCATCTAGTATAATATAAGGCAGTATTATTAGTAATATTAGTACAATGTACCTGGAATTTAAATCCATACTAATATTATAAATGCGAAAGTGACTCTGTCTGTCTGTCTGCTACGCTTTCACGGCTCATCCGTTCAACCGATTTTGATGAAATTTGGTACAGGGGTAGGTTGTATCCCGGGGAAGGACAAAGGTTACTTTTTATCCTGGAAAATTAAAGAGTTCCCGCGGGAATCAAAAAAACTTAATCCACGCGTACGAAGTCGCGGGAATCATCTAGTATAATATAAGGCAGTAAAACATGACGTTTAAGATAGGTTGGTTCTTTTGAGAGATATTTGTTGTTTTTTTAAATCTTTGCGAAATCATTGTGCCCAGGCGCGTGTGAAGTCTTCCAATGCGCACTTGGCCAACGTGGTGGACTACGGCCAAAACTCTTCCAATTCTGAGAGGAGGCTCGTGCGTAGTCGAGGACGGGTGAAGGGTTTATGATAGCTCCTATAGCTCCGATAGCTCCTTCAGTTTTATAGCAGCTACAGTAACTGAGCTGTCAAAATGAGAAATGTTAAAGAAAAGTTTTTGGCTGGAGATTTATCAAATATTCATCGTCCCTAAAATTCAGGGTGACAAACTGTGATTTACATAATAGGTTAGGGAATAAAGGGATTAAACTCCTGTCGAAGTTAATATATGTTTGTAAGAATTTTCAGCATTTCTTCCTGAATACTTGTGGAGTTTCTTCAATCGAGCCGAACTTGATTTAAACTTTGAAAAACTTTGTAAAGAATTCGCGAGAAGTTGTAAACTATGTGTAAAATTGTATATCCTATTAATTATGGCATAGGAATAACAAATAGCGACAACTGGGTAAATGTGTAGGTAAGAGAAGATGTATTTCTAATTTACTTATTTATTTACATACTAGACTAGATGATACCCGCGACTTCGTCCGCGTGGATATATGTTTTTTGATTCCCGCGGGAACTCTTCAATTTTCCGGGATAAAAAGTAGCCTATGTCCTTCCCCGGGATACAACCTGTCCTTATACCAAATTTAAATAAATAAATAAATAAATGTTTATTTAGCTCTACACGGAAAAGAAACACAGAAATGAGAAATTATAACTAACTAATATACTAAACTTACTTACTTACTAAAAATACAAGATGGATTTCACAAAATGATTACAAAAATAAATTACTCCGTGTAAACGCTAAAAAGGCTGCTACCTCAGCATGTTGCTGCAGTATCAAAGTAATTTCATTAAAATCTGTTAAACAGATACATTTTTTTGATTCCCGGGGGAACTTTCCGGGATAAAACGTAGCCTATGTCCTTCCCTGGGATGTAACCTATCTCTGTACCAAATTTCATCAAAATCGGTTGAGTAGTTGGGCCGTGAAAGCGTAGCAGACAGACAGACAGACACACTTTCGCATTTATAATATTAGTATGGATATGGAAAATATGGAAATATGGAATATGGAATATGGATATGGATATATGGATATATGGATGTTTATTGCACACTTATCACAAGTAATTATTATGCAATAATACAATTAAAAAATAATTAATTTACGTCCAAATTTTAAAATTTGATGCCCAAAATAAATGTTTTTTTTTGTCTTTGTGTCTGTCTTTTATTTTTCATTTTAAAATACTTAAATTTCTACATGACAATTCTTTATTATCTACCACATTATTCGTCTGCAACAGTCGTCAACAGACGTGACTCCAGTAATTCAGAGTTATAACGAGAAAGTCTCATACTTATAACAGAGTATGCTCAGTATCTCTACTACTACAACGAGTCCCTGTATCATTAAGTTGCAACATTCACGGAATGTTTGAAAATGTTCTTTGCTCGGTGAAGGATTGTTAATTTTCTCATCTACAAAGCTAATTTATTTTATTGCCGGCACATTCATGTGGGTTTTGGTTAAAGCTGTTTTTTATATTATTCACTAAGACTTTTCCTAGCTAGACCGGGTGCCGAAAATATGAAAATTTGGGTAGGTACCTACATAAAGAAAGTCATTATAGGTATAGGAAGGTATAATACGAAATTATTATTTTTGTAAGCATTAAATTTAAATTTTTTTTAAATACTGGCCCACTGCCTCTTGCTTCCTAACTAGATGTGAAGTTACACCATAGTCCACCAAGCCAAGGGCTAAGGGCGGATAGGCAGCCTTCAAACACCTTTCAGAGCATTATGGAGAACTCTATGGGCATGCTGCTTTCCCAAGACGCTTTTCTTCACCGTTAAAACAAATGATAATATTTAATTGCTTTAAACGCACGTAATTCTGTAAAGAACGAACGAACCGACAGTGTCCCTACTAAATGTTTGATTTCCGCGGAAACTCTTTTATTTTTTCCAGATAAAGTTTAGTTTATGTGTTAACGTTCTGTTCCAGTCAAATCGGTTCAGTCGTTGTGTCACGTCAAAACGATCCAACCGATTTGGCTGGAAGGAGGAGTAACAAAACTTCAAATATAACACTTACATACATCCAAACTTTAACAATTTTATAATATTACCTACTTGTTAGAATGAATGCACTGTGAGATTTCATAGGAAACCCTGATAATGATTACCATACAAGGGAGAAAGTGTCACCCTATCGGAGATAGGCGATCACACTGTGTCTGTATTTACTTCGGTTGAACTACTTTTGTTTTGCAAAGCTGCCTCAATAGGGCTTTTACAGAGCGAAGGACGAAGCTAATGCTGTGAAAACTTTGCTCTAGATAAGAAGATTTAAAATCTGATTTAGCACAACGAAGTAATCCTCACACATAATAAACGAATGACAACTTCTGGAGTTTTGGAGAAGTGACGGGAACAAACAATGAGATTTGTTTGTTGAGAAAACACATTCCTTTTATTTCTGTTTCAGTCAACTCGAAGCTCGTTCTACTCGTACCTAATAGCAGTGATAACGTGGGTTAGAACTTAGATGAGAATTTCGTTTTGTTGGTAGTGCTGTTTAAACTGGACCGCTTTAAACAGATAGTTGTGACGAAAAGTCAGCCAATAACCAATTGTGGATTTCTTGAGCGTTACAAAAAATTATCTACAGGTTGGCTTAAAATACTAATAAACTATTAAAGGGAACTTATACATACTACTGAAAACCTTTTGTTCTCCTGTTGTCGCCCTTAACTGTGTACATTATCTGTGCACGGTAGTTGGCAGAACTGACGTTTGGCGGCGCTGTCGTAGCGCGCCAATTCGACTTGCTATGGTGGCAGCGCTGATGCAAGAGGCGCCCTCTATATGAGTGAAGTGTTTTCTTAATGTGTAATAAATGTAGTGATCCATTCTAACAAAGAGTATAATAATATACAGGGAACATTCTAACTTCAGCAAGTGTTCAGTATAAGTATTATTGTGTCGTCTTTCAATAATTTGTGTAGATTTAAATATTCCAGATTGCTCAATTGCTGTTTAATTGTTTTATATCGCTAAAGTGAATTTTACATTACAACTTAATCACTGACCTAAATAAATTGCAATAAGTAACGATGGATAAATTAGCAAAAGAGAATGACCAAAATTGGGCCATTCTTGCGTCTTAATGAAATTAACAGTTTAAAGCATTGGAAATATACCTACTCAGGGAGTTTGGAGTAATCTGACTTTTAAGTTTTGAGGTTAAGTTTGGTAATTGTTAGGTATTATCTAGCCATTTAGCTCATAATAATATATTTTTCGTACCACTTGCTCAAAAAAGTGACATTCTATGCCACAAAAAGCGAATATAACAATAGTCATTTTTAATTTGATAAAAACAGGGAAAGAAAATTGTACTTACTGAATTTCATTCATCCTCTAGGGGGGGAATGTGATTTAAATTTGGAATACTTAACGAAATTTATACTGAACTACATCTGTATTTACATAATTGAGTTTGTTTAAAAAGCATTAAACATCTTTTTGAAAAAGGAATTCGCATTTATTATGCAGTTATGATTATTATATAAAATTACGAAAACCGACGAGGCCGTATGAGCAATTTTATATTATATAATATAATATTTTTGTCAGAAAAGCAAAGGCATCAATGCCTTTGCTTTTCTGACAAAAAAATATTAGTCTAGGAATTTGCCGCGTTTTTGTTTTCTTCAAATACATAAACGTTAAGTTTATTTTAATTTATTTGTATAAATAAGTTAATGTTCTAAACAGTTCCTCAGACGCAAGAACAGAGAAATAGGTACTCAAATCAACTCATCAACAATAAATGTACCAAACAAAAATGTAACTATCTCTATCAATAATTGGACCAATGTTTCGAATGTTAACTTTTACTTTTAATTGTCATTATTTTTTGCTTATCTCATATTATTATTGCGTTAATTTTTTCGCAAATGGTACTAAAAGTAGAATATTTTCCTCGGTGATAAAGCTGTCTTAGTCTTGGGTGAACTTAAATCGTCACCCGCGACAGAAGATACTGCTTTATCCCCTTGGTTAATAATCTACTATATCGACATGCAGCTTTCCGAAATAGGTTATTAATATTTAAAGTCTAGATAATTATTTAATTTTTATCATGAAAATAATTATTTGCGTATGAGTTGATTGATGGCACCACTTGTACTCTAGCTCGCGTAAAGCTAGCGTAACGCCATCTAGGTGGCACAAAGCAAACTAAATTAACTTATACGCAAACAATTATTTTAATTAAAGCTAAGAATAAAATAAAATAATAACGTATTTTGGAACCCTGCATGTTGATAAATATATTATTATTAGCTAAATGACTAAATAATACCTAAAAATTGCCAACAAAATTGAACAATAAATAATACCTAGGAAATGTTATTATATTATTACGTATTGGAATTAATACATACCGCATGATTCTAGATTGTGTTTCCTTGTCTGCTTCATTAAATCAACGGGCAAATTATACTACTTTTTATTTTTCTCGTTCCTCTGTACCTACTATTGACGGTTGGCCATCATTTCGCCATATCATAATGTCCTATCCTTCGCCAAAAGGAAAAGTGCTATGTTTGCTATCCCGGTCTACTCCCGAATGTTTCTAAACCACGACTTTCTTCTTTTACCAACGCTCTTCTTTCTGATGATGGTCTAAAGAAGACGATACGATCATATCTCAGAACATGTCTTAGATAAGTGATCTTTCTGCATTCTGCGTGTGAGAGACGGAGAACAGAACTTTTTTATCTACAATTTTTTGTGCGGCATCTACTAATTATCCAAGCATCCTTGGTTGTGTAGGTTTTTCCTTATACTAGTCGAATATTAAACACTAGCGATCCGCCCCGGCTTCGCACGGGTAGCACTAATAATCCTAGTAGTCTAAACCAAATGTAGCCAGTGGGCAGTGGGCATGTTTTACATTTTAATATTACATTGTAAGAGTACGCCCCGTCCTCACCACACCTGCCACAGCCGCCAACGCCCCATGATGTAAAGGGCAATTTTTATCTTAATTAGATACTTGAGAAGTTGAGATGCATATTTATTTTGATAAAGATATTATGTCGGTAAACCACCTTCGCAAGTAAAGCATTGGTTGACCAAATTTTAAAATCATAAAAATGGTTATTGTGAGTCAACCTTAAAAGAGAGATATATGCTATCCCGGACTTTTTTTAGAACTTTTTTAAAGGAACAATTCCACCATACATTGTTTTTGTGTAACTTTACCTATTTAGTCAGCGCACGCCTCGTAAGCTCTCAGAAGAGACGATTTTTCAGACTTCATTGACATCATTGCAATTTTCGTAAGGATCTACAATTTTTTTCAAAATAAAATATAGCCTATGTTACTCGCTGATAATGTAGCTTTCTATAGGTGAAAGAATTTTAAAATCGGTTAAGTAGTTTTTGAGTTCCATTACAAACAATCAAACAAACTTTCCTCTTTATAATATTATAGTATATATATAGTATACGAGTAGAAATGCAAATTAATAAAAATTTCTTCCGAATCTAATTTATCAATGACAACAGCCAGTCTTCAAATGAGGGTCCAATACAAACAGATACGCATATATTTTTAAATTATCACGCCCCTTTCTGTTTTATTTAGCCTCGTTTTAATAATGACGATGAGTTTATTCAGTTGATACTTATTTATCTCTGAATATTTTTTCTTGCGGATGATTTGTAATGAATTTTATCTTAGATACCTACCTACATATTAACAACGGAAAAGGATGTAGTAATATTATATGTTTAGAATATCCTTTTGACGACCTCCGTGATGGAATGGTGAGCACGGTGGTCTTAAATGTGGGTCGTCCCGAGTTCGATATCAAACAATTTGATACTTTGGCCGAGGCTATTTAAGTACCATCACCCTATAATACCGTGTAGAAACCGATTTAGGGTATTAACAGGTTAACGCACTATCACCTTAGACTGCTTTACCACCATCTGATATCACAGTCAAAGGCTAACTAGTAGTGAAATTTAAAAAAAACCTTGCAACGGGAGCAAGAATCGCCACAAGCGACAGTGTTTCTTGGTATTTATCAATTTAACTATATAAATACTCCTCCACGTTAATTAATCAATGCCAAGCTGGACATTCGGAAGAAGGGACGGAACACAAATAAAAATTCTTTGTTGAGAGATATCACGCCTTTTGCTTTTTACGTTTGTAGGATGCTTGGAGTTTGTTGTTGGCGCGTCATTGGCTTCGAAGTGAGTTGTTTGAGAAAAAATTCATTTCATAAAATAGTTTGTAGATTTTTTTAACTTTGCTATCTTTCTGAAAGCAAGTATTCTTTGTAAAAGTTTGTATGGAGCTCGGCTCACTTAAGCGACGCGTCACGGCAATGCACTGCGACATAATTGTACCAAGAATACTTGCCGCTACGTGCCGCGCCACGCCGTGCCTTTGTAGTGGGGCCATACCTTTATAGAGATCCTCAATGCAAAATTTGCAGCTTTCTAGGGCCTAGGATTTGTGTTGGGTTTTGATGAGTCAGTCGATGAGTGAGTGAGTCAGGACTTTATAATATTAAAGATCACTCTGTAATATATGAGGGTAATGTTGCCTTGCTTGCTTGCTTGAAGTCGGTAACTCGATGGGTGACAGAATATAGAAATCTGAAAGTGGCCTTTCCCTTTTATCATGTTTGATAACACTCGTTAAAAATAAAAGTCAAAATCACACTTTGAGCCGAGTAGCTTGCGGAAGAATCTGGGAGCGAACATAATTAGGACTAGGTATTATTTCGGAAAAATCTCTGCAAAGAGAATGCAATTGAGGATAGAATTAGCTAGCGTGGAATAATTATGGCAATTGAAAAATTCCCTTGTCGGCACTCGCTCCACATAAGAAGGAATAATTTAAAGTATTTTTTTCCTACTAATAATTAGTGTCCGACCGAAGTTTTAGCTTCGTTTACCTTCGACCAAAAATACCACTGGCTGAACCAAAGTTTTGCCACAATTGAATGAACTGTTACGAATGAGCGAGAGCGCAAACAACATCCAACAAGAACATTAAAAATCCAATATTTTATTAAATTTTAGCCAATCTTGAACTGAATTTCTTAGGGTATTGAGCCTTCGGCTTTGGCTACGCCTACGGTCAAAGGTTGTGGCGTTAGCCGATTAATCGGTTTCGGCTTCGGCTTCGGCCAGAAATCGACCTTCAGTAGGACTCTACTTGTAATATAAATGCAAAAGTGTTTTTGCTTGCTGGTTTGCACAAAGAAGCAAAGGATTGACTTGATTTTTTGCATTGGATATAAAGGAAGACTTGGAGTGGCGGACGACGACGGATGGATTCGCGGGCATCTAGTGAAAGGATAACTATGCAAATTGCAAGAAAAATTTGAAAATTGGAATGAAATGAAATAAGAGCATTTGCGATGGCACATAAAAGTTTTATTTACCTGTTTTCGATCATGCTTTCAATTGCCGAGCTGCCAAAGTTGTGTGAACATTTGAAAACTTTTAATTAAACAACTTTTAAAATTGTTTTGTAATTTAAATAATGAATTTTATATTTAAGCACCACTGGCAATACTATATCTATAAACTCACCAGTAGAAGGCATAGATTGAAAAAAAAAAAATCTTACTATAATATTATAAATGCGAAAGTTTGGATGGATGGATGTATGGATATATGGATGTTTGTTACTCAATCACGCGCCAACGGCTGAACGGATCTGGCTGAAATTTGGCACAGAGATAGAATATAGTCTGGAATAGCACATAGGCTACTTTTTATCTCGGAACATTAAGGAGTTCCCGCGGGAACCAAAAAAACCTCAATCCACGCGGACGTAGTCGCGGGCATAAGCTAGTATGTACCTATTCTTTGAAATTACTAATCGCATGCTCTTCCAGTCCTTTTGGGTAAAGTTTATTACTTTCTATCGTTATTTTCGGTATTAGGTAAAGTACTAAATTATGTGGTCTGCTTAATATTCTAGGCAACATTTCACAGGCTGCCAGTTTTGATACGGAGTGGGTGATGATTACGCAACCCTTTGGGGGTATAAACCACATTACTGCAGCTACGAGATTATTGTTTCTTGTGGCGCTTGAAAATTAAATATTTCTTGGGCTTTGACATGTTTTCTATGACGAAAAATTAATTATTTTTTAAGTGATTATTACGTAGAAGGTTTCCAAAAGACGTCAAAAATTAGCAACCTCTGGGGGCTTACTTCCATAAGTGAAAACAGTTTATTTTAATATTGTTGACGCTCTTGTATTTTTAGTGACTAGCATATTCCCGCGACTTCGTCCGCGTGAAACAAGTTTTTTTAAATTCCCGCGGGAACTCCCTATAATTATTCAGGTTAATATACCTATATTATGTGTGAGTGTCATAGGCTATAGGTCCTATAGCCTATGACACTCACAAATAATGTGGCATTCTATTGGTAGCAGAATTTTCAAAATCGGTTTAGTTGATCCAGAGATTGCCCCCTACAACGTCACAAACTCACCATTCACAAACTTTCCCTCTTTCTAATCTATATATTATATAAAAGCGAAATACCACTCACTCACTGACTAATCACGATATCTCAGGAACTATAAGGCGTACAGACTTGAAATTTGGAAGGTAGATTCCTTCTATGGTGTAGACGCCAGCTAAGAAAGGGTTTTGAGAAAATCCACCCCTAAAGGGTTAAAATAGGGGTTGGAAGTTTGTATGAAAGTCCTTTGTTTTTGAAGTTAGAGACTTGAAAATAGGCAATTAAGTTAATAGTTATAAATAATAAAAACCTGTATAAGCAATTTTACGAAAACGTACCCCAATAGGGGTGAAATGGGGGTTGGAAGCTTACATAAGGGTTTAAAGTTTTTGAAGTAAGAGACTTGAAAATCGGGATTTAGGTTATTAGTTTTAAGTTATAATAAACTGTTTAAGCAATTTTAGGAAAATCTACCCCACAGAGGGTGAAATGGGGGTTGTAAATTTGTATGAAAGTCCTATATTTCTGAAGTTAGAGACTTGAAAATCGGGATTTAGTTTAATAGCTTTAAATTATAATAACCTGTAAAAGCAATTTTACGAAAATCCACCCCAAAAGGGGTGAAATGGGGCTGAAAGGTTACATACAAATTTAATGACTTTGAAGTATAGACATGAAAATCAGCATTTAAGTTATCAGTTTTAAATAATTAAAAACCTGCATAAGCTATATTATAAAGCGTCTATAGATAGGCTGTTTGCAGCGGGAAAATTTCATTATCTCATAAGAAATCAACAATTGTACGCGGACGAAGTCGCGGGCGACCTCTAGTATTAGTATAGATTAAAATCGTAGGTAGACGTATAGGTATATATACTATTGCAGTTACAGGTAAACATACCTATAACTGCAATTATAGGTACAGATATAGGTATACATACCTATTGCAATTATTAAATAATACTATTTAAGCAATGGTAGTCGGATCCTTGTTCGTTTAAGTTAGAATAATCGCTTTTTAGGGTTCCGTACCCAAAGGGTAAAAACGGGACCCTATTACTAAGACTCCGCTGTCTGTCTGTCTGTCTGTCTGTATGTCTGTCTGTCTGTCTGTCTGTCTGTCTCCAGGCTGTATCTCATAGACCGTGATAGCTAGAAAGCTGAAATTTTCACAAATGATGTATTTCCGTTGCCGCTATAACCACAAATACTAAAAATTAAAAAAAATATACTTATATATATTAAGGGGGGTCCCCATACAATAAACGTGTTTTTTAATAATTTAAAACTTACTACATGTTTGTACGGAACCCTCGGTGCGCGAGTCCGACTCGCACTTGGCCGGTTTTTTTTTCGATTTCTACACCCAACTGATAACCAAACTGATAATTGGTTGGTTGATGAATGTTTTGGTTACGGGAAGGAAGGTTAGAAGAAAATTAGGGATTTCCCCGGGAATAAAAAAAAAACTTATACCACGCGGACAAAATCGCGGGCATTGTCTAGTATTATTATACATTTCAAAAGGTTATAAATTAATATTAGCCGCGGGCGGCCTAATTCGCTAAAAGCTCGTGCTAAATAAGTCACAACTATATCGTGCAATTTCAAAAGATTGGGAAAACTTCTAGCAATTCTAACTTGTTCATTAGTAGTATGTACTCGATATACTTGTGAAATAAAAACTGATGAAATGTATAACTTTACTAGCTAATATTATGGTAATAGCTATTTATGCAACTGTATCGTAATGAGGGGCATTTTAATTCGAGTGCTGTTTTTTGATACGAGGCTTGCCGAGTATCAAAATAGGATAGTACGAGAACTAAAATGACTAATTACGTACAGTTGCATACAAGATTTTATCTACGACAAGGACGTCTTTATAATTTTTTACTTTATAAATTAATAAAAACCAAAAGTGCCAGAACCCAGAGCCGCTAAGCTATAGGTATCCTATTTATGAAGATAACCATATCGATACAGCTACGACTCATAACGATACAGCTCCCATACAACGAACTGTATCGTTATGAGAAGTAAACACGAAAGAGGGTTCAATAGGCATGATGACAGTAACCAAGAATGAATGAAATTATAAATTTATCTAATGAAATAGGATTCATGGATTATAAAAAACGTATTTATTTTTCTATTTCGAGTGAGATTGCTATTTATTTTGATAAAATAAAACTATAAAATATAGCAATCCGCCATATTAGATAAAACACCAAGAAGCGAATGACGTCACAATTGTTTGTTTTCGAGCTTTGACAATCTCGCTATTGCTTACTGCACACTACACAGAGTACATTGGTAAAAACAATAGTGACGTCACAAACGACGCCATGACACCGCCGAACGTTTTGGCGTGAATTTTAAAATTTAAATTTCAAATGTCTATTTTATCTATCAAACCTTATTTTTCTGCTGAAATAAGATATTTTTTCGAAATAGTAGATACTTCAGAACATAATCTGACCATTTTTAAAAATCAGTCATCATGCCTATTCGATATAGTTGTCAAATTCGAAATTGGAACTTTTCGATGCTGGAGTAGATAAACATTATTATAAATGTGAACATTTTAAAAGGTACTCTTTCACGCTTTGGTGACTGAACTAATTTGGCTGAAAATTGTAGTGGAGAGCTTATAACCTCAGTTAACACATAAGCACATTAACACAGGATTTTTAAAATAATCGAGAAACAAAAGGTTCAACTTTTTCAACTAACTTAATTCAATTTTATTAAAACGTTTTTCTTTCCAAGGCTATAAATAACCCTAATAATAGGGATAAACTTTTTCAATCGTTGCTTATTTATTGCCAACTTAATGTATTGTTTTCAATTAACTAAAACTTTGGCAGAAAGCGCTGGAGAGATAAAATCAGAAATAAAATATAGATCAACCAATTACTAAAATGAAATAATTCAGAAATACTTTCAAAAATTATTTGAGTACTAGATGATGCCCGCGACTTCGTTCGCGTTAATTAAGTTTTTTTGATTCCCGCGGGAACTCTTTAATTTTCCGGGATAAATAGCCCAGGTCCTTCCCCGGGACACAACCTATCCTTGTACCAAATTTCATCAAAATCGGTTGAACAGATGGACCGTGAAAGCGTAGCGGACAGACAGACACACTTTAGCATTTACAATATTAGTATGGAATTAATAGAGATCAATATTTTAATTACATTTATACATTTAAGGTAATGTAAGTAAAAATGTAGATAAATTATACGCGTCTAAAATTAAGGCTTCATAAAACCAACACTTAAAGAACTAAAAGTTTGTATACCTACATTGTTAATGCTTTGTATGGAGCAAATTTTCTAGGAATGCTAACAAGTTCGCTTCCTAGCTTGTCATTCTTTCTATAGTAAGTACGGTTAAGTACTAGATTTCCTCGAACAAAGACCGGCTACATTAAATTGAGAGCTTCAGCGAAGTAGTACTTTTATTATCGTGAAAAAGATGAGCGAGTGAAAAAGTTCTAGATGATAGATTACTTTTGCATAAAATTAACCCGAAAACACAAATTTTCAGTACAGTATGTCCTTTCTCGTTTAAATATACAGCATTAATTTATATGAAACAGAAGATTCATTACTATATAAATTATTGATTGCAATATTAATGTGAAAATATATATTTTTTTTAAACTTAAATTAATAGGTATGATTTATACAATTTTAAGTTGTTTATTTTGCAAATGGTTGAGTCAAAATAATACTAATATTATATCTAAATGCGAAAGTCAGTTTGTTTGATGGTTTGTCCTTCTCCTTCAATCACGCCGCAACGGAGCAACGGATTGACGTGATTTTTGGCATGGGTATAGTTGAGAATTTTTTATCCCGGAAAATTGAAGAGTTCCCGCGGGAATCAAAAAACTTAAACCACGCGGACGTAGTCGCGGGCATCAGCTAGTTTTACATATTATTATCTCGAGGATACTCCGGCGTGGAAGTGAAACGTATGTGACGTTGAGGGTGCTTTGGAAGATTTGTGTGGTGTGATTATTTGGTGGCGGTGCGTATTACTTGCTTGGTTGCTTGTTTTGTTTTCCTGCATGTTAAAAGAGCGGGCGGTGCATATTGCATACTGCAATTGTACCACATAAATTTGTCTGTTTCGGCGGATTATTATTTCATTTTAAACTAAGTTTTAATTAAAGAATTTTGTTTTCATTTAAATAATAATCTCCGTTTAAATAAGGTAATGTGCAGATAACATGATCACACATAATGTTGTAAAAAATTTAGTAAAATAACAATAATGGACATAAAATCTTACTTAATATTATAAATGCGAAAGTTTGGATGGATGTATGGATGTATGGATGTTTGTTACTCAATCACGCCCCAACGCTTGAACGGATCTGGCTGAAATTTGGCACAGATATAGATTATAGTCTGGAATAGCACATAGGCTAATGTGAAAATTAAGGAGGAACATTAAAGCTCCCGCGGGAACCAAAAAACCCCAAACCACAGAGACGAAGTCTCGGGCATTCGCTAGTAAGTAATTAAAAGCAAATCATCTAGTTTAGTCTTCTATATATATATAAAAATGAATCCCTATTTCCCTTGGTTACGGCATCACGCGTGAACGGCTGGACCAATTTCGCTAATTCTTTTTTTGTTGTATAGGTGAGGACCTGGAGTGTGACATAGGCTACATTTTATCCCGGAAAATTAAGACAGACATGACGAATTTATAAGGGTTCCGTTTTTGCTAAATTTGGCTACGGAACCCTAAAAAACGTAAACCACGCGGACGAAGTCGCGGGCATCAGCTAGTTTACATAAAAAGATCACTCAAGCATATATATCTAAATACACAAAATTTTTAGTGCGACAGCTTATAATATAGTCTAACCACAAGGAATCTCTTCCAGACATAAATTATTCCGAATGTAGCAAGAATATCATATTAGACTAATTAGCTTTTAGCTGACGTCACTCCCAGTTCGTCTTCTTAGACGCTTAGAGGATAGAAGCTCTTATTTTGTTTCCTAAGCTAATTTAATCTTACCATTTCGTATGAAATGTCACATCTTGTTTCACGTTACGATGAAGCTTCCAATTATTTAGTTAGTAAGTTATCTTCAGTAACCTGAGAATGTAACCTCGGAGCTTATTTTAACTTTTCACATATTTTTGCCAAAATGTGCGAGATTTTTTTGAATTGGTTATTTTTTTGACAGGTAATTTAATCGAGACATTTTTAGCTAGGTATAATTTAAAAAAACTTAAGTTGTATAGGCTGTATTTTCGGTGGGCAGCGCGGTGCGGATGTGGAAAAATATATGCAGCGTTTTGCAGTTATGTTTTCGGTGACTGGCCGCGGAATACACCGACCCGCCCATGTCAACATGAGCGGAATTATGATGTCGCGGATCCGCTAATGTCATGGATTCGCCACGTTTTCCGCTCGCCACCGAAAACATTTCATACAAAATGAATGGCGCGAGCGTATCGCAATCGCCGATCCGCTTCCGCCCCGCTGTCCACCGAAAATGCAGCCTGATTTCGTTTTGATGTGTTGGGGATTTAAAAATTTCTTAATTTATATTAGGTATAAGTTGAGGTACCTTCCCATTTTCTGAACTACGAGTATATGATGTACGCAGTTTGGTCTGAATGGGTTTTGACCTAAACGCGTGCGAGACATCATCATACATCATACAAATATTATTATAAATGTTTGTTGGTTTGTCTTTCAATCACGCCACAACGGATTGACCTGATTTTTGGTATGGGCATAGTTGAGGACCTGGAGAGTGACATAGGCTTTTTATCCCGGAAAATTAACGAGTACCCGCAGGAATATAAAAAAACCTAAACGACGCTGACAAAGTCGCGGGCATTAGCTAGTTTTAAATAAATAAATGAAAGTTTATTGGCCACCTTAAAAAATACTTGTTTTAATTATTTTGATAGAATTGGAAGAAAATCTCCCAGTAGTCACTCCGATAACAATCGTTAAGTTAGTCAAGTTGTTTGTATCTAGAAGTCCTTCGCAATATTATCCCAAGAAAACTTCTACCATAAGCATAAATAATACGGCTTAACTCACATTTTTGTCGGATTATGCTCACTTTAGAAGTATGTTTATGATGCTCGAGTCAGTTTAAAAGCCAAAATCTCCTTCTATTATAATCTGAGTAATGTAATAGATCACGCACCTTTAGCAATACGCTCTAAAGAAAGTGAGAATCAGAGAAAAGAGCCCCTATAGAGTTATTTACAAGAAATATCTATTAATTTGTCGATATGGCCCCAATCAACCCGTCAATAGAGTTAGAATAAGATTTACATCTTACTTACGTTGATAGAATTCGAGTATCGAAGCACTTTATTAAATTACCTTTATAATAGGGAGTAGGACGTACGCTAAAGCTCACGCGTACGCTCTTACTGCAAAATGAACTTTAAAAACCAGGATTAAAGATCAAGTTCATTCATGTATCTACAGCCAGTGTAGCGCACGAAGCGGCTACTTGCTTTCCGTGTATGTAAACCGAATAGCGGCATGGGTTTGATATACCCCTATAGGGTACTGCCACTGTAGACACACCAAGGAGGCATTCCCTAACATCGACAAACGCTTTACACACAAACTAATCCGCCTGGATAGAGGAAAACTCAGGAAGGTGGTGGGACTTATAACACGGCACAGCCCATTAAACAAACACCTTTTTGTTGTAGGCGTCACCGATAGCCCTATATGCAGAGCTTGCATGGAGACAGACGAAACACCGACGCATGTGATACTAGAATGCACAGGCGTCACAGGCCAACAAAAGCGACACCTAGGATCCCCAACCTCGCTTCGAGAGGCCCTAGACAACCTGGGCGGTCTTCTATGTTTCTGGAGCGAGCTCGGATGGCTGGAGTGAAAACTAGAAAAAAGCGGGGAATGGCAACGCACGCACAACAGACCCCCCAACTGGGGTTTAAGTGCGGAAACCTGCCCAGCAAAGAAGAAGAAGGGTACTGCCATACCCCTAGGTTAAGCCTGCTATCATCTTGAATTACATCATCACTTACCATCAGATAAGATTTCAGTTGAGGGCTAACTTGTAGTCGAACAAAATTTCGGCTTTAAATGAAGGACTTTTAGGTCCGTTTCAGGCTGACGTCATTGTGTTTCGACGCTCCAACAACGTGAGATACAAAATCTCATACTAAACACGCTGTTCCCATTTCATGTAGCGCAAAGGCTTAGATCAAACAATCAAATATAGAGATTGGTATATTACTATGTACATATTTACCTTATCCAGCCTTAATACTTTTGTCTCTATTATAATTCTAATCCATTGAATATTTTCTTGTAGCGAGTAACAATATCTCAAAGAGAGGGTGTTTTTTTTCTAGTCAGCTACAGCTGCTATTATCTATCTAGATACTGATATCCGGCGGAAATGATTTTATATTTTTGCTTCAAAAGTACATACCTAAGTAATATAGAGCTTAAAATACTATTTGCTTTGCTAGAAATGTCTAAGACTTGTTCATATTGCTAATTCATAAAATAATAAATGTATTGATTAGACGATGGACCTTATGATGTTATTCAGACCTGAAAGTTTAGTTTGGTCTCTCATATACCAAACCTATGGTCTAGATGTGATACCAAATTAAATCCACTACTAAATCTACTACGTACTAAATCTAAGTATTAAATCATACTTAATATTTTAAATGCGAAAGTGTGTTTGTTTGTTGGTTTATTGGTTTGTCCTTCAATCACGCCACAATGGAGCAACGGATCAACGTGATTTTTGGCATAGGTAGGTATAGTTGAGGACCTGGAGAGTGACATAGGCTACTTTTTATCCCGGAAAATTAAGGAGTTCCCGCGGGAATCAAAAAAACTTAGGATAAGGTTGCAATCATTGGACCAGTGCTTTGTATGGACCACTTAGATTTCTTGAAAATAAACAGTCCTAAAATTGACCGTTATTGACGAGACGAGAGCTATTGGACCCCGCACCCTGCCTCTCAACCTTCAGTGTCGCCGCAGGCTTCGTTGAGGAAGGATGTACGTCGGTGTGTTTTACAAGCTCCTGATATAAAATTTGTGCGTCATTGTTTACCATGTAAGTACAGATTTTTAAGGTATTTCTACCCAATTATTTTCAGTAGTATTGCATATTTATTCGTTTAGCTAACCTATTAATAACATGTCACAAAAATTATATACTATTTTAAAATTTATGGTTTGATTGGGATCACAGTGAGTTGAATGAACTCATGCAAGTTTCTTTCATTGAACCGGTCCAAATCAAAGGAACTAAGTTTTTGTCGTCACTTTAAACTTTTTTTTTGTTTTAGTATGGCAAAACGAGGCCAGTATTATAACTGGAATGAAGGCAGCATGAAATTAGCGTTGTTAGCTTTGAGTAAGCAAGAAGTTAGTTTCAATGAAGCTAGCAGGATATATGGTGTGCCAAAAGTAACATTAAAAAGAAGATTTGACAATAAAAACGTCAAAGCTAAAGGGGAAAAACAGATTGTAGGCTCTGAAGGAGAAGGAGATCTCACACCTGATTTGGAAAAAAAATTAGTAGATCATATTTTAGAGATGGAAGGTTGTTTATACGACATGACACCAATGGATGTCAGAAGTTTGGCTTTCAAAATAGCAGAGAAAAATGGTTTATAGCACAAATTCAATAAAGTAAAAGAAATGGCCGGTAAAAAATGGTATTATGGATTCCTAAACTTAAAAATATATTTTAAAAGTTGTTGTAGTTGATTATTACCGATTACTTTAAACGACTGTTCAATTAAAAAGACTGAATTTAGTAATAATCTACCCTTTTATTTATTAAAACTCCTTGGGTGCAATGAATGGACCAGTCGATAAAACTTCCTGAGTCCGATTATAGCAACTAGGTGGTTCAATCAAGGATACAGTGGTCCATACAAGGCAACCATCCCAAAAATGATTTTTTGGTAATATATGTATTTATGCTTAAAGTAAAAAATCTAAAATCACAGTTGTGAATACCTGAGTATAAGCCCTAAGAAACCGATGAATCATATATTTATATACTCTCATACTTTTAATGTTATGGCAGTTTAAAGTTAAGTGGTCCAATAGTGGCAACCTTACCCTAAACCACGCGGACGAAGTCGCAGGCATCAGCTAGTCTTACTAATATTTTAAATGCGAAAGTGTGTCTGCTGTCTGACTGTTACGTTTTCACGACCGATTTTGACAAAATTTGTTACAGTGACAGTTTGCATCCTGGAAAGGACTTACCAAGGACAAAGTAGTATAGAAAATGGGAATAAAATTGAGTGCCTTAATCTGTCTTAGTTCTCGCACTTATGATTTAATACCTATATAGGTGATGCGAATATTTTCTCATTTATTTTACCGATTGTTGTTTTTTTGGGATGGAGCTGGAAACTTCAATCTGCAGTATCAAGTATTACAAAAGTTTCCGCGCGATAAAATAATCTACAACATATTTTACAAAGACTTACGATGGGGTTCTAGTTACATCTTGTCGCTAAAATATCAATTTTCTCTTAAATTTTTCACGCCCGGACACGCGTCAGAAATATTGAACGCGCCATTTTGTTGTTTTCATACGATGAAGAAGGAAGAATAAGAAGGATAAAATTTTAAATGAAGAGATCCACAGAAGAATCGAGGCTATAGAGATCTCAGTGCCAAATGCTTTTTATCCAGGACAATTAAAAATTTCCCGCAAGAATACAAAAGTCAAAACCATGCGTGGATTATCAAAGTCGCGGGCATCATCTAGTACTAAATATATACATATTATTGTATGTAGGTATAATATTTCGTATTCAAAACATGGAGAAGGTAATTACGCGAAGAGCTTTCAAGCACATACTCCACAGAAATTGTTACGTATTTTATCTCTCACTAGAATGAATTCAATTTGCCGGAGGAAGCCACGCTAATGATCATAATTATTCTGTGCTTGATGTCTCTAATGTTTCGAGTTCATTCGCGAATATTATTTTATCATCATTTTGTTGCTTGGTTATACATATTTGATACGATTTTCATATGGTTTCATTAATACAAAGAATACATTTTATGCTTACTTACCTACTTATTTTTTATGTGAATTAATGTGTTCTAATAAAAATAATTTGTTCATGATATATTATTATGCTTTTTTTTGACTTAACTTTTCAGTTTTAATAAGCTATTTAATAAAAATATTAATTACAAAATCCATACATTATAATAACATTAAAATCTAAATTAAAAACTAAAAACTAAACATTAAAAATATTATCATCTATGCCTTTGCAATGAGGCAGTGTGCCCAGAACGTTGGCTGCGTTACCCCGCTGAATAGCCAAACTTATATGTAGGCCGAGGTAACTGCCAGCCCTCCGGTCACCTGTGGACTCTGTGAGACGAGAAGATAGATCCTTAAAAAAGGATCTAGCATCTTCGCCCCACGACCCCAGGGTTTCGACACCAAAAGGCACAAAAATGAAATTATTTTCAATAATTTCATACTTGCGCTTCTTGGCTCTTTCTGCATTAGTGGCCGCCGCCCCCGCTGTCATGGAGGACGCCTGCAAGTGGGACAACGCTAGCGTATCCACGCATGTGGCATCCCAAACAAGCGACCTTCCTTGCTTCCACGGAACAAGAGTCATCCCGTCAGGTCTCTTACCATCACTGCGCGGCAAGCCATTAGGCTCTAATACTGCAGGCACTTTAGCGGTGGCAAGAGACCTACGAATGATGTCGTTCAGGGAAGCATGTCGATATTATTATGTTGATATTATTATATTTTATCAATGTCAGACAGAAACCCAAATAATATAGCTCATTATTCATTTGTTTAATCTATAATCAAGGGGAGGATGAGATCTTACCCTAACTTAGGCTAGACTTAGACTTATGCCCGTTTCACCAATCCTTAAATTTTAAGGAATACCTGAGCCCAATAAGTGACAGCTTTCACTTATAATAACTTACTAATGGGCTTAGGTAGTCCCTTAAGCATTGTTGAAGAAAACGGGCACTAGAGTAGGCTGTAGGAACCCTAAAAACTGTAAGAATATCGTATAAATCTCTATCGAGTTTTAAAAAAAATACGGGAGAAATCTTGATTCTTTAAAAATTGGTACTTACCTCAACTTTTTTTTACCTTTCCCCTTATCCTTTGTCAAAGAAATCAGGATAATTACTTACTCTTACATTATTTTCTTTAACTCTTTGTGATTTTTTCCTCTAGTCCTATGAATACTACGAATATCGCAGATAGCAGCATGCCAAGAGCGTAGTTCGTACACTTAGCTGATTCCAGATTATTATCTAAGTTTCATGCCAGTCCCGTTAAGTTTGCTTATTTGTCCCTTATTTACATTGGCTAGATATAACAAAGTATACGTCATTCTGTATTACAGATTTAGTACCTCTTGTGACCCGCCCTGGTGCCATACTACGATCGCTTAAAACAATATTATTAAAAAAAATAACATATTTTATGACGTACTTGCGCTGCGTAATATAACTGCTTTGAAAGCGAACCGACTCCATAGAAAATGACTAATAATTTATTTAAAGATGCGACAGGAAAGGCCATCTGAAGGGATCTAAAGGGGCTATTGATTGATTGATACTGTCGCGTTGCGTCGTATTGAGTACGTTGTCGCGTTTGTCGCTCGCGTAGCCTTTATATAACATAGTAGATTTAGTATTGTTCTTCTAAACAGTCATCTATTCTTCTATTATTGCTGTGACCCATTATAATACTTTAAATTGGAAAATTGTACGGAACAATACAGACCAACTATGTACAAGAGTTGTGGTCTATGGAAGCTAAATCCTTTTGTTAAGAGCTATTGTCCCGGCTCATTGAATACACAGGAAGGGTAGTAGTTACCTTGGCCAGCGTCCCATTATGTCTGGAAATTCACTGAGATAATGCTGTCAGCAACTGTGCACCTTGCCTTGTTGTTGGGGATTGATTATAATAATTACATATGTAACGGCGGCCGACGAGGTCCCGTGTTTGAGTCCCGGGTCGGGCCTTAATTAAGTATTGGGTGTTTCTATAACATGAAATTCTCACTACTAGCCCGGAGTAAGGAACTTGGCGGTGTTTTACCCCCGTGCTTCGGAGAGCACGTTAAGCCGTCGGTCCCGGTTATTATCACTAACATGATAATAGTCGTTAAAGCCTGCCAACCCGCATTGGAGCAGCGTGGTGGGTCTAAGCTCTAATTACCTCTCTCCTATGAGAGCGGAGGCCTGTGCCGTGGGACGTTAATGGGATGTAGTGGTGGTGGTGGTGGTATTTACTTAATTAAATTTTTAAATTGTCCCTGACCTCGTCCACGCCTTTAACAGTCTTGGGAATGCAAGCTATATAAGAGACCCTTTACAATCGACTACACGGATAGGACGTGAAAAGGTAGCAGATGGACACTTTCGCATTTTAAGCGTAATATTAGGCTCCTCATGATCATGATGATGGCAATATCATTGTTGTTTGACGACCTCCGTGGCACAGTGTGTAGCGCTGTTGTCTTAACGTGCGGAAGTCTCGGGTTCGATCCCCGGCAGGGTCAATTTGGGAATTTATAATTTCAGAACTTTCTCTGGTCAGGCCTGGTGGGAGGCTTCGGCCGTGGCTAGTTACCACCCTACCGGCAAAGTCGTGCCGCCACGCTTGCCGTATATAAACCGAATAGGGGTATGGGTTTAATATAACTGCCATGCCCCTAACAGGTTAGCCCGCTACCATCTTAGACTGCATCTTCACTTGCTATCAGGTGAGATCGCAGTCAAGGGCTAACTTGTAGTGGTTAAAAAAAATAAAAAAATATCATCATTATGAGGGAACACAGCAATAACTACTGCAACTGGTTGTTGTCAGGTTGGTTTGATACCTACCTTAAAATACTTACTAATATTGCTATACCTATAGTCCTAATACGAGCTCCGAGGAATCGGGGTCTAAAGAAACGACGGCTGTACGCCACCACTGATCGTCGCTCCATATCCAGCTCACTCCCAGCACTAGTTTCAAGCTTGACGCGTGTAATTTTGCGATAGCGGTATTGTTTTGCACTTTAAACAACTCTAGGTCATTACTTTAACATTCCATAGGATTCCTCGGAGCTAACGCGCGAACCAGCTACTCTAAATGGGAAAGTATGTCTATCAGCTTGTCTATCTGCTAAGAGTGATACGTTTGTTTTTGCGCGTCCCATTTGTTTAATCGATTTTGATGAAATTTGTATACTGAGGAATATGTTACAAGAATTCGCTTTGGATTTTCAAAAAACATAAATCCACAAAGTCTATTGTGAACCATAAGCATCTAAACGCCAGAACATTAATAGCTGTCGGAGTCAGTCGGTCCGTCGATTTGTATCCGTAATTTGCCTCAAACGCCGCGTTTCCCGCTGAATGCCTAGGCCGAGCGGCCGTAAGCGACTCATTACGAGATTCCGGACCGGGCCTTACAAATGTAGGAGACTACATAATAGCACATTTGGCGTTATTGAAAATAACAGACGGAATACTGTCCACTCTCCAAGGACCTTTTATTTATTTGCTAGATGATGTCAGCGCATGTAACATACAAGAACACACGAATCCAAACATAATTACTCATATTGTGATTGGCTAAAATTATGGTATTCTTGCTACGACTATGGATTTCGGCCAATAGCAGAAGCTAGAAGCTAGTGTTATCCAATAATTTAATATAAAAAATTCTTTTTAAACAACCGACTTCAAACTCCCGCGCCAACTTTACAACACACTCTATACAAAGTACTTATTTTATTGTTGATATTTTAAAAACCGCTCGACCGATTTCGATAAAATTTATATGGGGCCACATGGGAAGTATGCCCTTTCAAATAAAAAAAGAATCATCCAAATCGGGGTCCACCCAGTCAAAAATTCTGAGGTAACAAACATAAAAAAAAAAATACAGTCGAATTGAGAACCTCCTCCTTTTTTTGAAGTCGGTTGAAAAACACGTGAGAACGCTTTAATTTTTCGGGAATGAAAGCATAAGCTCGTGACCGGGATGCAACCTTTCTTGTAGGTCTCTCCCGATCTACCAAATTTCACCAAAATCGGTGCAACAGATGGTGCGTGATAACAGACAAACAAACAGAATGGTAGGAATGACATTCCGAACCAGTGTTAGATTCACCCGACAATTCAAAATTATTTGAAAAAAAAAAAGTTTGAGTTTGAAAAACAGCCACACTTTCTACTGTATACATACATATTATGGATAGAGAAGGGTGAAAGGGTCTACTTTTCTAAGCCTACAATTATAGGTACAAAATTAAATTAGTAACTAAGAAAACTTGAGCTAAATTTTAAACTATTATTATCAGTATTCTTTGATTGATTACAGAAGTTATAGAAGCTATTAGCTATAAGAAGTTTATAACTTTATAAGATTTATTGTACCTAATATTAATTAAATAGGATCAAGCAACGCAAAACCAATAATTTACGCACTCGAGTTGATTGGAACGTAACAAATTGGTATCGGCGACCTTTTTGGTCATGTGTGTATTTTTTTTCACAATCCCAAACGTTTGGGAGCTTTGATTAAAAAGATTTGGCGACGGTATTTGAAAAGTCAACTTTGGCTGGCCTTTTTTCTTTGAGAGCTATTCGAACAATTTGCTTTTTATCAGTTACTACGTGTCTGCTATATTTTTTGGACGCAATTTTCTTGTAGGTAATTTTCCCTTCAAAAATTCAGACCTCTGTAGCCCTATTCACGTAAAAGCTTTACCAATCATTGTTACAGTCACAATTATGATTGGCTAAAATTAAGGAGTTCCCGGGAATTAAAAAAAACTAATTCTACGCGGACGAAGTCTAGCTAGCATTATCTAATAGCTAGTGTATTATAATGTAACAATTTGTGAATGTTTTGTTCGTTTGGGAATGAATGGCTTATTTATTTATTTATTTATCGATAATAATGCCTCCAAAAAAATTTTTTTTTCATGTAGATACAGAAATATCAGGAAACACAAAACAGTATAGATAATCTTACCATAAAGACAACAAGGATGCAGTTTCACTTACAAATTCTGCAGTTTCTTTTTTATAAGATCCGCAAGTTTGCTTTACTCAAAAGCACGCGATGAATATAAATTATCGAAGTTTTAAGAGGAAACTCTGTGGAGGGATTTGAATTTTTGATACGTTGGATCTCGAAGGAATTTCTTCTTAAAAAGCAAATGCATGTAAAATATTTCCAGGATGAATTAATGTCTATTAACTATATTACCTAATAAATTCGATCGAGTCAATTTGGAATATTGGCCACAGCGGCCAATCTCCTCAGAGATTAGGCATCTTCTTGGGAGATTAGCATTTTCCTACGGCACCGACAGACGCGACAACGCGGCTCGATACACCCGACGCGACAGTATCAACCCTTCATGTGGCCTATGGGTTACTATGGGTGGCTAATGGGTTATAGTGCACATGTGTGTGTGCAAAGACAGGTGCACTCTATGTTCTCTTATCATAGTCTATTGGACTAGTCGGTAATCATACTATTATATATCATACTAATATTATAAATGCGAAAGTCAGTTTGTTTGTTGGTTTGTTAGTTTGTTGGTTTGTTGGTTTGTTGGTTTGTTGGTTTGTCCTTCAATCACGCCGCAACGGAGCAACGGATCGACGTGATTTTTTGCATGGGTATAGTTGAGGACCTGGAGAGTGACATAGGCTACTTTTTATCCTGGAAAATTAAGGAGTTTCCGTGGGAATCAATAAAACTTACACCACGCGGACGAAGTCGCGGGCATCAGCTAGTAACTAATAATCTGATACAACCGGTGAAAGATTGGGTACAGGACCGAAAACTACGTCTTCACTGAGGCGTATTGCACGGGGGTGAATAACCCCTAACAGCTCCGGGCTAGTAATGGGAATTCCTTGACAGAAAATAATATCTATACTAATATTATAAATGCGAAAGTATGGATGGATGGATGTATGGATGGATGGATGGATGTTTGTTACTCAATCACGCCAGAACGGCTGAACGGATCTAGATGAAATTTGGCACAAAGATAGATTATAGTCTGGAATAGCACAAAGGCACCTTTTTATCTTTTTTTTTTTTTTTTATTTATTTAGTACCAGATAGAAGAGAAATACGAAGAAAAAGTCGCGGGTATCAGCTGGTACTTAGATATTAATTACCGACTATTTTCAGCCTAACTTGAAAATCAAACCTGGGACCTCATAATCAAACATAATCAGTACACCAACCAGGCATGTTTTTTACTACCTGTGTGATGACTTTCCTGGCGCAGTGGTAAGCGCTGTGGTCCCAGTGGGGGAGGTCGCAGGTTCGATTCCTAGCAGGGACAATTCGGAAAATAATTTACATTTTAAAACAAATTATAATATCTGAAATTTCTCTGGTCTGGCCTGAGGCTTCGGCCCTGGCTATATTCGAAAGTTTTTTTTTTTTTTTAGTATAAATTATTTAACGTTCCGGTACGATGTTGTGTATAAGCGGATTAGGGGTAGAGATTAGACCGTTACCATCTTAGACTTTTTTTTTTAATCCACTTGTAACTATACGTATCTTACTATTCAGTGGAAGATAGGTAATAATTTAAAAAAAAAAAAAAAAAAAAAAAAAAAAAAAAAAAAAAAAAAAAAAAAAAAAAAAAAAAAAATATATATATATATATATTATAATAATAAAATAATAGTAAACTAATATTAAAACGATAATAGAATGGTAGTATAGTATGGGTGTATATGGATGCGCGACTACAAGCTTACGGAGAAGTTTCCCGTCGTTACGACCGCTCGCCAAGGGTGGGTATGGCGGTGGAGTAGGAGGGAGTTAGCGCTGTCAACATCTTGTTGTGTTTGCGCGTGGTGCGATACATAAAATTAATATATTGAGCAGGTATATTTGCAATAGATCGTTTGAATGCACTGTGTTGTTGGATGCTGTCTAATGTGAGGACCCTTAGCGGACCTAGCTTTAGAGCATCCGACGAAATCTTATCTGCCTCTGGTGGATTTATATACATATCATAACTACAACATATTTACACGTATATTACTAAAACAATTATTATCGCAGGTCGGGTCAGGCTGTGGGGCGTAACGGTGTCTCGCTTCAGCGATGCCTCAGCACGGCTGGTTCTGTCTGGATGTCTACCTAGTTGGACGTTCAGATGGGATTGGCTTGTTGTTGAATCAGAGAGCTTGCTTTCTGAGCGCAGTGCAGTTCGAGTATACTTCTACGTTCCGCAAAACGTCTGACTTTACCTTGCGATCTACTTATCTAAATTACGTACGTCGTTCGCAAAACTCGAACGATAACTGACCATGGTTGGAAGGACGCTGTTTATTATTGCCGAAGGTTGGATTATGCGTACGTTGCGCCTGATATCTTACTACATTTTGCACTACGCTTGATCAGCCTCGACACTTCATAGTTTCATGGATTCACAACCCATGTTACTTGTAAAAGCATAGCTTCACGACCTATGCTGCGGCACATTGGCTAAAAACCATGTTACGCACAAACGACATTCTATCACCCATGGTGGTTCCGCGTTGTATTTGGTATAACATACTATTATTGAAGGGTGCATCACGCCTGTGGCTCTGTTACGTTGCGACGAACGACCCTGCAGTGCGTCCGGTGTATCCTTGAAACCTATTACAGGTATATGTGGGAGTGCACCACTCTAAAAATGCAATTATCCAGCTATACGCTGACATAAGTGGAACGCACCACTCTAAAGTATGCTCGTACATACGTTGCGCTGGCCTTCGCGATTGATGACCAAGTGGTTAAAGGGGGGGGGGCTGTTGACTTTTGGTATTCTTAGAGATGTATTAGTCCATGTATTAATGTGCCTCTTGGGGTACCGAAGGAGGGAAGAAGCCTACCGTTGGTGGCGGGGAGGAGCCAGCCAGCCATCATTTATTTTTTAGAAATATAAATGATGCCATACAAAGCATCTTCCTTTTCTTTATAAAAGGTTATAAAAGGAAGGTGCTACCACTTGGGTTAGTTCGTAAATATCCTGAAGAGATTTATCTCTTCGCGATCACGTTACTTAATGCCTGTTTTAAGTTAACTGAATTACATCTAAAATCTGTATATAACTTAGTCGTTGGGTTGATTGAATTCGAGGCTTCCGAAACTCTAAAAGATCTTGGTTTATTATGGACACAGCAATGTTGTGAGGGTCTTACTGCTAGATGTATCACGTGCCATTTTAAAGAAATATTGAATATTATAAGTAGAGAGAGGTGTAGATGCTTAGGGACCCCGTCAGGATGGTTACACACTACAAGTTAGCACTTGACTGCGATCTCACCTGATGGTAAGTGATGATGCAATCTAAGATGGTATCGGGCTAACCTGTTAGGGGCATGGCAGTTATATTAAACCCATACTATTCGGTTTCTACACGGCATCGTACCGGAACGCTAAATCGCTTGGCGGCACGTCTTTACCGGTAGGGTGGTAACTATAGCCACGGCCGAAGCCTCCCACCAGGCCAGACCAGCGAAAATTCAGAAATTGTAAATTCCCAAATTTATCCTGCCGGGGATCGAAACCGGGCCCTCCGCACGTTAAGACAACAGCACTACACACTGCGCCACGGAGGTCGTCAAAAATACTACACAGACTACATAAAGACTGCACCAGATAACGCAGTCAATCATAATATTATGTGCCTATATTTATTATACTATAAAAGAAGCTAGTTACAATATAGAGTAGGTATTTATGAGGATATTGATTAGATCTGATGAACTCTTTATGATCTATCCGACCATGATGGGCAAAGAATTTTCTTTCTTATTTTAGGCTCGAATATTATTTGTTTTTCTATTTGTGACTTATTTTTGTGCTATTTCATATTTAGTAATAAATGCCTAAAAATTTGTATAGGATATTTTCTTTTATTTCGCACTAGCTGATGCCCGCGACTTCATCCGTGTGGATTAAGGTTTTTAATTCCCGCGGCAACTCTTTAATTTTCCGGAATAAATAGTAGCCCATGTGCTATTCCAGATTCTCTGTACCTGATTTCATCCCGATCCGACCAGTCGTTCTAGAGTTTTAAGTGTTCGAACAAACCCTACTTTGTTTTATATATTAAGAAGATAATTAACTAAAAATCGGGCGGTTTTTGAATTGAGAATTTCATGTTGAGGCTGTCTCAAAGACTACTTAAGGACTAAATAAGCAAATTTTTGTTTCTGAATTGATATTGTGCCGGTTTCTGAAATAAGCATTCAACCAAAAACAGCAAGCTCCAACTCTCAAGCCTTACACAATATCAATTCAGAAACAAAATTTTGCATAGTTAGTATTTAAGTAGTCTTTGAGACAGACTCAACATGAAATACTCAATTCAGAAACCGGCCGTTTCAACCGACTTCAAAAAAAGGAGGAGGTTCTCCATTCGACTGTATTTTTTTTTTTTTATGTTTGTTACCTCAGAACTTTTGACTGGGTGGACCGATTTGGATGATTCTCTTTTATTTGAAAGAGCATACTTCCCATGTGGTCCCATATAAATTTTATCAAAATCGGTCGAGCGGTTTTTAAAATATCAACAATAAAATAAGTACTTTGTATAGCGTGTGCTTGTTGTTGTAAAGTTGGCGCGGGAGTTTGAAGTCGGTGGTTTAAAAAGTATTTTTTATATTAAATTATGAATACAAACTAACATACGGTCAACCGGAAAACGCCGCCGCGTGTGGGAAACGCGTTGCAGTGTGGGATTCGCCTTAATTCATTCATCAATAATAATTATTGAAGTTATAAATTATTATTAAAGTTATAAATAAAAGCGAATGTCAATTTTATCAACTGTTGATAAACACTACAGTGTCATGATATTATAATTATTTATCAGCTCTACCATAGGGCCTAGACCTAATTCTGATTTTATATAATGTATAGGTTCTCTTTGTACCTATCATAGACCGTGGACCGTAGATATTCAGAAACTGTACCCGAGCAAAGATAAAATAAATCATTCAGCTAGTGTTTTTTAAAATAAAACATGCCTATGTCAAAAATAAATGTTTTCTTACTGATTATTAAATAGAGGATGTTCCAAAAGATCTAAAATTAACATCTTCTGTAAGTTTTAAATTTTATACAAATTTTAAACTCGAATAAAGGAAAAAAGTGTGTTGAACATTGATGATGTCACAACTATGTATTTCATACAAACTTCAATACTAGAAGCATTAACATTGATATAGAGTTGCTGATTTGATTGAGTTTTCCTCATCCCTATAACTTATCAGTGAATCTAGTTGAGAGTTGACCTACCATTACCAGAACCAGTAAAATAAGTACCAATAAAATTGTAGCCAATTTTATTTTTTATTATTAATTATTTTATAATTATTATTGCATTGAATGATATTATCTTACAGCTACTTCCTACTATCTTATTCATATTATTATACAATATGTGAAAGTACGTTAGTTTGTTCGATTTTCCTACTCGAAAAGCGACAAACTATACTTTTTATGCCGGAAAATTAAAGAGTTTCTGGTAATTACGTCTATTTAATTCTAATTTTATTATCTACCTATTAAAAAGCTTTTGAACTTACCTTAAAATAACTTCAAAGTTGTAAGCACTTTTAACTTAATTTAACAAGTTTATTCAGTTATTTATTACATTATTAATAATAAATAATACACATTAATTTAATATTTTCATTATAAATTACATTATTTCATTTAATATATTCATTTAAAATTCACAATCAAGTTTTATTTTCCTTAAAGTTTTAATTCCAATTTTAAAAAATTTAAATAGTTCACACACTATACACGGGAGAACTTAATAAAAGTTTTCGCCAAATTATTCTTTATCACAACTACGTAAAACTTAAATTCGCGATTGCTCTTCGACACGATGCAAGCGTGCGTCGTCTACGAAAGCTGTATTTAGAATCGCTTCACGCTGAAAACTGAAGTGAGTAAGGGTTGTCACCAGAAGAAGCTAAAGTAAAGTTTGCCTAAAGGGTAGAGTTTGTGTGTTTATTTCCATGCCATTGACTTAGTATACCAAATATCCATTCTTGAATATTAATATCGAATGTAGCGTTTCCTATTTGTTTTTTTAGATACCGATAGCGTGAGCGTCTCAATTTCTTTAGAATATTGTGGTAAAAGGAAATAACAAAAGTTTAGCTAAGGTTAAATTGTGATGTCAAAAAATCTTTCTAAACCTAAGAAAATCAGTTTACTATAAACTTAAAATTTTATTTCGTCTGGCCTCTGCTAAATTTATAATTAATAATATGAACCACACCTGTATAATCTACGATAGGTATATATCATTTACTCCTAAACAAATAAAAGTAGCATTGTTTTCTATGTAAATAAAATACATTTAAGGTACGGGCGACAACCCTGAGTATTTTCACATAGTCTATGCACAGCTTCCCGTTTATTTAAATTAATATCGTCTTTATGCTAGCTGTTGTTAAAGTTCAATATTGTCTGCTCCGCTAAGATAATAATGCCATAATGGTAAAAAAGTTAAAATGCTTGCGTAGGGATAAACTTGGAAGTGTCGAAGTGAATCATATAAAAGTGTCTACGATGTGTATATTGTTTCCGTTACAAGTTTTATGGTTCTTCTTTTCATATTTAACATATATTTTTCTCTCTGTATTTCATAAGCGGTACCCGGTAGCCTAGTGGTTAAGACTTCGACATCCTATTCGGTGGTCCGGGCACGCTCCTCTAATTCATCGCCGATCTTGTATAGAAGCAGGCGTTACTTTGCGGAAGTCCATTATTAGATTATAGCGAACTAGCTGATGCCCGCGACTTCATCCGCGTGGTTCAAGTTTTTTTGATTCCCGCGGGAACTCCTTAATTTTCCGGGATAAAAAGTAGCCTATGTCACTTTCCAGGTCCTCAACTATACCCATGCCAAAAAATAACGTCGATCCATTGCTCCGCTGCAGCGTGATTGAATGACAAACCAACAAACCAACAAACAAACACACTTTCGCATTTATAATATTAGTATGATTAAACTTCTAGATTTTTCATTGTCATCGCTGATCGTTTGTTTTTAAGAAATTGAATAGTACTTGCTTCAACGGTGATGAAAAATGTCGTAAGGAAACTTACACGCCTGCGTCATTTAAATAATTAATCGTACTTACTATATACTTATTATAAAATAATGTGAAACTGGTGGGAGGCTTCGGCCGTGGCTAGTTACCCTTACCACCCTACTGGCAAAGACGTGCCGCCAAGCGATTTAGCGTTCCGGTACGATGCCGTGTATAAACCGATTAGGGCTATGGGTTTAATGTAACTGCCATACCCCTGACAGATTTTCCCGCTACCATCATAGACTGCATCATCACTTACCACCAGGTGTGATCGCAGTCAAGGGCTAACTTGTAGGTACTTACTTCATAAAAAAAAGGATTTTTGCCGCAATAAGTAGGAAAGTGTGTTTCATTGCTAATAAAATATGCTCATTTGGAAAATCTTGCCTATTGCAAAAAAAATAAACTGCACCCAGTTAGTATAAAATTATGTTTCTGGCAAGAAATGGCTTAATGATAAGGAACGTAACAATAACCAAGTTTACAGTAAAAGAGCACATTAAAATTTATTATTTTATTATTTTATTTTATTACTCCTAAATTATTTATTTACTATGCATTTTAGAGTATTAAGCTTTTCAATACTTAGGTAAGTATCTATTTGATCTAAAAGACCATTCCTTGTTAATATACCTACTTGATATACGAATACATAAATTTCCTATTTCTTCTTAAAACAGTTGTTTGTAGGGTTCCGTACCCAAAGGGTAAGAACGGGACCCTATTACTAAGACTCCGCTGTCTGTCTGTCTGTCTATCTGTCTGTCTGTCTGTCTGTCTGTCTGTCTGTCTCCAGGCTGTATCTCATAGACCGTGATAGCTAGAAAGCTGAAATTTTCACAAATGATGTATTTCCGTTGCCGCTATAACAACAAATACTAAAAATTAAAAAAATATATATATTAAGGGGGGTCCCCATACAATAAACGTGTTTTTTTCGTATTTTTTTGCTCAATATTAAAAACGGTAACAGGTAGACGGTTCAAATTTTCACAGAATATTAACTTGTATATTACCTTTCAAAATAAATAATTAAATATCAATAAAGTAAATATTAAAGGGGGGCTCCCATACAACAAACGTAATTTTTTGATATTAACAGTAAACCTCTACAAACAAAGCTAGTTTTGCGGTTCATTAACAAAGGTAATTATACCTACTTCTTGAGTACGGAACCCTCGGTGCGCGAGTCCGACTCGCACTTGGCCGATTTTTTATAACTTTTTATGGTGTTGCCAGACTTGTTACTCTGACGTCGCTGACGCCTAACGCGCGCCGCCACTGCCAGGGATGAAAAAGTTGCCTTGCGGGATGCAACTTGCATGCATCTTTGAACCAAATTCCGTCAAAATTGCTTAAGTTTAACGTTATAAAATTTAAAATTATTTTTATATAGGTACGTATAGATTTTTATTTCGTACCATAGACAGTAGAAAATCAGAGTTTAAACGGGATTTAAAAAACATCAGATATTGTTTTAAATCCCGGCCTTAGTAAGTCTTAAGTTAAACGGGGCTAAATAAGACTAATCCTTGCGCAGACATATACACGATTCGTCGCGCACTTTCTTAGAAATCAGAATAGGGAAATAGACACCATGTAGGTAATCAAGAACGGTCAATGCAACAATAAACTATCCTAAATAACTACCAAGACGCTACTACTAAAACTTTCTATTGCAGCCAATAGTCTGTAATGTCGTGGAGTTATGGAGGTGAACATCAATGAGTTAAGAATCATAGAGTAACAGCAGCAACCCTCGTATAAAACAGGCATAAAAATTGTTATTATACAGAATTGCATTGGAGTTGGAACTCATACAAAGCAGTTCATAGCTTTATTTTCCGAAAAATAAAAAACGGAATTTACAAAGGGATAGTTTTCACTTTTTGTACTTGGGTGTAACCAAAATAAAATCATCTAATACGGCAGTTTTGTGGAACATCCTCGTCTTTAGGGAGTAATACCTCTCTGGTGAACATAAAAATAAATCTTGTCAGAACATGATCAAGTTTGTTTTATGGCCATCTTAAAATGTACAGTGGTTTATCACTTTTAAACCGCAGCGCAATAGTTCTTTCTAAGCACCATTTTTGTTCTAATGGCTGCACCCAACCTATGTAATGTTCATACCTATAAAACTCCCATGGTTTTCTAATTAATTTCTACAACACATTATAATATTTTTACACAATTTTAATATATATGTCACCGTAAGGTTGTAAGAACCGTTAGATTATAATCTAACTCGCGAAATTGTAAACTGTCGAAAGATTACAATATAACGCATTATTTTTTGGTAGATTGTAATCTGTTAGGTATAATAACCCGATAGAACCTTGCGGCCGGGCACTACCTAATTGTTTATGTCGAATTCTAACCTAACCTACAAGAAAGAGACAAGAAAACGTAAATACAATGAATATTACAAAAATTTACACTCAGAACATTGAACGGTTCACAATCTTTCGACAGTTTACAATCTTTCGAAAAAAGCGTTAGATTACAATCTTACGGTGACATATATACATACTTACGAGTATGTATTATTACAATAGTTATACATTACAATGTTCTCTTCCATCTTCTAGTAGGAACAGTCTTCGGACAAAAGTCAGTTAGGCGCTCTCTTATACTATGGAGTTGCACAGACCATCGCGATACGACGAAACGTGTTTCCGATACGATGCAGGAGTTTTGCTCGTAAGTTTTGCTCGTAAGTTTTGCCCTGTTTTCCCCGTAGTGTGTTTTCGCCTTAAATCTGAATGCTGGTGATATTTTGAAAGCGAAAAGTTCTATTACAACTTTGATTAAATACTATAATGTATTCCATACATGAAAACTGTATCTATGAATGCAATCATTTATTAAGTTCCAGGCTAGTTCTAAGCAACCCACTTACAGCGATGCGCAGACACTACTGGAATACTAATATGTTACGCTATATGTTTGTATAAGTTCGTTAAGCCGTGTTAACTGTGTTAAAGTAATATAATTTAAAAAAAAACATCACAACCACAAAATTCAGAAGTGATACAAAAAGTATTTATTTAAAGTTTAAAGGTGACTGAATCTTCAGTGAGTGTTCCTATAAAAACTCAATATACGATAGATTTTTGTGTGGCTTTAATGTTTAGATAACTAACATTGTTTGGATGTATACCTACATTTTGTAAGTGCATTAATTATTCTAGTCTCTATTTTTTCCATATTTTGACTTTGTCCGGGAAAATCAAAGAGTCTGAGTGGGGTCTTTACAAAACATAAATCCACGCGGATGTAGTCGCGAGCATCATCTTGTATTGTAATAGCCATGCCATTGAAACAACTATAGTACGGAGCAGAAATGACTACGGTAATTAGTAAAAAATAAGATAGACAAAAAGGATTTTAAAAAAATGTTTATTTTCCACGTCAAACAAGAAATTTCTAGCAAAAAAAACTGAAATAACCTACTGGTAAACTATTATTCAAACATCATGCATTCGAGACACGTTTTCACAGAATAATAAAATGGCGCTAAAATAAACTTTCATTTGCGTTGACCATTTTTACATGGGACGCATCACCGAACTTTCTGGATTATACCTACTCGGTCACATTCCTACTATCACAAGCAGTATTTTATGTGTGAAAATTCTTAACGTAGGTATGCATTCTTTTAAATTGAAAATCATATCATACTAATTAATTATAATTATAAATTTGGGTTCTTTGTAAGCTTGGATTTTTGTTATTACGCCGCAACAATTGAACCGATTTGGCTGGGATTGAAGATAGCTTATAACCTGACTTAAAACATAGGCTATACCTATCCCGGAAAATTCAAAAGTTCCCGCAGGAAAAAAACCCACAATCCGCGCGGACTAAGTAGCGGGCATCATCTTGTACGGGAGCAGGTGATATGGCTCGACCGTAACAATAGGATGATCATCCTCCGAGTGGGTGTTGTGCTCGGGGACCACTGGTCGGACCGTTCATCTTTGGAGGTCGTATATATAGCGTAACTCAGAGAAAACTTCGTAAGCGTGAGTTGGGCTCTTCGTGGTCGCGTGCGTGTACTAGTAATGCCATCTATTGGATTATGTGCGGACTGCGAAGACCGGCACAATCTAGTGTTATAATAAAACTAGCTTCTATCTACTTCAAATACGAGAAACAAATACGTTTTTAGTAGTTATGTTTATATATAAATGCATGAAGGTAGGTGCATGGCTAAGCGAAAAATAAGAAGATCCTAAGCTTTTTCCGCTCAAAGAAACCGACAGCAAATTATCAAGTCTCAAAATGATACCATGCTAACTGAAAGGGACCAATTCAGTCTAACTTTCTATGGGTTGTTTGTAACTACTTTCTAAAACCGAGCTATTCAAAATGATTGTTTATGTTCGAAGGTAAGCAAAATACCTACTACTCCTAAATTCAGAGTAATTCAGACTGAAATCAAGTATTTTGAGCTCTTTCAATTTTCTAGTACATAATAATATCTTAGTTGAATTTATTCAAATGTAAAATTATAATATAGTAAGACGTAGCCACCGATTGAGTTCTCATGGAAAATTCCGTTGGAACTCTTTCATTTTCCAGCATTAAAAGTAGGCTTTCGTTATTAATATTACAACCCGCATTGGAGCAGCGTGGTGGGTCTAAGCTCTAATTTCCGCTCTCCTATGAGAGTGGAGGCCTGTGCCCAGCAGTGGGACGTTAATAGGCTGTAGTGATTAATATTTTATTATCATATGCAAATTTCGTCTAAAACAGACACACACTTGCGCATTTATGTAACAACTATAAATTTAATAAATTTAGTTTTCACCTAGCGGCTATACCCAACTATTCATTTGGAAAATTGATAGATATGTGCAAAAAAACATTGAAAACTGTTATGGTTTAAGTGTAGTGTATTATTTGTTTTACCTATTGTATGTTAAGTTACTGTATGTTTTTCAAAATAAAATAAAAATAAATAAATAAAACTAGATGATACCCGCGACTTCGTCCACGTGGATTAAGTTTTTTTTTATTTGCGTGAGAACTCATTAATTTTCCGGGATAAAATTATTTTAGTTTTATTTATTTTTTTTTATTTTATTTTGAAAAACATACAGTAACTTAACATACAATAGGTAAAACAAATAATACATTATTTGTTTTACCTATTGTATGTTAAGTTACTGTATGTTTTTCAAAATAATTTTGTCTTTTATTTCAGTAAAACATCAAATTATAATAAAATTAAATCATTTACATTTTACACACTACTAAAACTAAAAACTAAAAAAATAAAAACCTAATCTAAAAGACCGCTACCAGTGGGCAGCGTGCCCAGAATGCTGGCAGCATTGCCGCGTTGAACAGCTATGCTCACTCGCTGAGCGAAATATATACCAGCACTCTGGTCACGTGTTGCCTCGACCAGGCGCGCAGAAAGTTCCTTATAGATTCCGCGCGCCCCAGCCCCCCAAGGCCCTAGCGTCTCGACCCCAAAAGGCGCAAACTATAGCCACTATCCAGTGTGCTATATTTACGCACCTTGAGGCCCTCCGCTGTTTCCGCCGCCGCACCAGCCCTAACGGCAGTGCCTGGAAGGTGGGACGGTGCCAAGGTGTCGACACACGTGGCATCCCACACCAAGGGCCGCCCCAAACTCCAAGGAACCAGGGTCATACCATCGGGCCTCTTGCCATCGTCTCGCATGAGCCCAACTGGCTCCAGAATAGCCGCATATCCGGCAGTGGCAAAGGCCCGACGGATTATATCATTTAGGCTGGCGTGACGGGGGATACGCCCTGCGCTGCTGACGCAGGAGAGACCATGGTGACCGAGTCGGCCGACGGCAGAGCCACAATGGCAGCGGTGTGGAGCGCAGCACGATGCGCCCAGGCGAAGCGCCGCAGCTATCCGAAAAGCGGAAGAGTCAATTAAGGTTCCTGTGTTGGGCGACGGGAGGGCCTGCAACCACAGACCGGATTCCCACTCACCCACGGCCAGAAGGCGGGCACGATCTGCAAAGCTTGAGCACGTGTCAATAAGCTTTTTCCGCGCTAGCTCGCAGATCGGCCTATCCCATTGCCGTTGTGACGAGAGGGATATCGGGAATTCGCGGTTTGGGCAGGCGTGGGTCCACGCGCACTTGGCCTCGTCCATGAAACTAATGACGAAATCATCTAGAGAGGCCGCAAGAATCTTTTGGGATAAATTTAGGGTGCCATGGACTGAGGACAAGAAAGCGGGGAGAGCGACACCAGAGATAGATCTGATGCCCAGGCCCCCCAGTCGCACAGGAAGTGACGCCTGCATCCATACTCGCTCTTCTAAATTAATATTTAAAATAGATGCTAAACAATTTCTGACCATATTGTCAAGGCTGTTCAACAGCTCAGTGTGCTTCCACAGCTGACAACACCGGATAGTGTAGGTAAAATTTGGAACGAAAAGACAGAACTGGATGATTGTAAAAGCCATATGGACGTTAATTTTTGATAGCCGGATAGAACACTGTGAAAAATTTTGAATTTTTTCCTCGAAGAAAGAAGGGAATGATTCATCGAGGATAGGGGAGCCCAACAGGCGGAGGGAAGATTTATCAATGATCTTAATGTTAGGTGCCAAACATTTGAATTTTTGAATAGCCAAATCTTTCGAGGTGCATACGTCCGAAACAAAGAGTTCACACTTGGCAAAATTTAATTCCAAACCAATCGCCTGGAACTCTTTGACAAGACTGGAAAGATCGTCTAAGACGGTTTCTGCATCACCACCCAAGGTACCATCGTCCAAGTACCAAACATTAAGTTTAGACTGAAGGCGTTGGACGATAGGATGGATGGCGAGACTAAACACTGCAGGGCCTAGAGGATCGCCTTGCTGGCAGCCAACAGCAGATAATATTTTGTTGCCAAAATATGTTAATTTTGAGGGACTACTATAACACTGCCAAAGGAAATTATATAAATTTGGGATTTTGTTTTTCACCTCAGTTAGCAGGACACCCCTATCTACGGAGTTAAAAGCATTCTTCACGTCCACCTTCAGCAGCACCACACCACAGTTTTGATCTAAAAAGGTCCTGACCGAATGGACGGCGGCTTCACAGCCACCCCGCGAGCCAAAGCCTAGTTGGACAGGCTGGAAATAATCAATTAGGGCTGGCGCAATTTTTCTGCAACAAATTTTAGCTGCGAGGCGGCGGTAAGTTGTGCCAACTGCGATAGGCCTAATGCCGCCATCCTTTTTTTTCAAGGCACAGAGATCTGCACCGTAAAGTACGTCAGTAATTTCAGTGCTCACTCGCCCGGACAACATTAAATTGACTAGCGCTGTCAAGTCCCTAAGAAGGGCCACGCCGGCTTCACCGTTTCCACAACAAATGAGATCCTTTAAATGTTGCGGTGCCAGGGAGTCTGAACCACCAGCGGAGCCCTTCCGAAATGACATAACAGCTTCATAAACGTCCTGGCAGATAATTTCAATAACTGCAGTACAGTCAGGCTGACATGGTGCCGGGGGGAGTTGAAGAGAGGCTGCTGGAGGTGGATGTCTTTCTTCCAAAGCTGAGAGTGTTTCTGGTGATGCAGGAGCCACTGTGTCACTGGAGAAGAGGATACGTGCAGCACCTTTAATATCACCATCACTGAGTCTGCTTTCCACAAGTTTGTAAGTTGCAGACTCAGAGACAGGTTTTGTGCAAAACCTTAAATTTTGAACGTGGGCCGAGACACTGTTCAAAGAAGGTGCAGATTCTCCATACGCGCTATACTTCACGCAATTTTCCTTTATTCTGGTTGTTAGAGAGCTTTTGTTGTTCTTGTCGAAACTGACGTGAAGCACAGCATATGGAAAAATCAGAAGATGCTCCCAGGCGCGCTGTGTGTTGTGTTGAACCACCGCCTTAATTGAATGTGTCAAAGCGGTAGCCACGGAGAGACGAGCACCGCGTGGAATGCGTTTAATTACAGGTTTGGATGTCTTGAAAGAAGAAAGTATCTGCCAAAAGGGAAGTTCAGGACAGGAAAAGTCTGGATTTTGGATTTGGTTAAAATCAGGAACAGAAAGAGGAACGTTTTTGTGAGACTTACTCTGGTGAATTTTTAGACCTCTCTGTCCTTTAAAAAAGCCAGTGCAATCCGGGCATTGTACTCGATCCTCCAGGGACACAGTAGGCTGAATCTCATGAAGATTACCTGCCCTGGCGCAACGGTGCATTACAAAGCGATTAGTTAATAACTTACTTAAAAAATATAGAGCAAGTATAAAACAAATAATTAATAAAATTAACATAAATATTATAAATAACACAACTTAACGCGTGAGGCCGGGATGTTCGTCTAGGACGGGTGTATAATTCCATCACAGGGCTATTTGCATTCCCCTGTAGCAAATGCGACCTTAAAGGGAACGCATGTGGCGTAAAACGTGAGGCAAGGCGTCGGATAGAAAACGCACGAGATCGCTTTTTGAGCTGGATGCTATTCCCGTAACACACACATACACAGTTCAGTTACTGACTGCAGCTAATGCCGTAGAACTTGGTTGGTGACTCTACCAATAGGTATAAGTATAAGAAAAGGCTTCCGCGCTACGAATTCTCCATAAGAGTTTCAAAAATATGGGTACTGGGGTAAATAAAATAAAAATAAATAAATAAAACTAGATGATGCCCGCGACTTCGTCCACGTGGATTAAGTTTTTTTGATTTGCGTGGGAACTCATTAATTTTCCGGGATAAAAAGTATAGCTATAGTATAAGCCTATGTGCTTTCCCGTGATACAACCTATCCCTGTACGAAATTTCACCAAAATCAGTCGAACGGGTGGGCCGTGAAAGCGTAGCAGACAGACGGACAGACAGATAGACACTTTCGCATTTATAATATTTAGTATGGATTTTACTAGCGTCCGCGTGAACTACACAATTTTCTAACCCCTATTAATTTACCCCTTTAGGGGTAGGGAGGGGTTTTGAATTTCCAAAAACCCTTTCTTAGCCGATATCTACGTCATAGTTACGGCTATCTGTATGCCTAATTTCAGTCCGATCCGTCGAGTGGTTTGAGCTGTGCTTTGATGAATCAGATAGTAAGTAAGCTAGTCACCTTTTCCTTTTATATAATAACACTAGTATCCAAACATTTGTATAAAGAAATGAAGAAATTGGGCCAACACATGACGCACGTATAGGCATTCTAGAAAATTATTCGTTGGATCGAAAAAATAACTCTGTCGGTCTGATTGCCTGGAGGTGGTTGGTACCTGATTGAAAATGTTTTTATTTTATTATACGTTCAGAGAGATTATCGAGTCTCATATGAGAAGGGTTTGCGGCCACGCTGATCAAGTGTGGATTGGTAAACATCACACACGTTTGAGAACAATAACTTTTGGTTATGCAAGTTACATTTATGCAAGTTTGCCGTTATAGCAAGTGTTAGTTGATAAAAAGTGATATTAAAGAACTCTCAACCATCTGAACAGGAGGCCGTACGTCTCAGCCACGCTAATCTATACTATTCTATACTAATATTATAAATGCGAAAGTTTTGATGGATTGATGGATGGATGTATGGATGGATGGATGGATATTTGTTCTCAATCACACCGGAACGGCTGATCGGATCTGGATGAAATTTAGCACAGAGATAGATTATAGTCTGGAATAACACATTGGCTACTTTTTAAACCGGAAAATTAAAGAGTTCCCGCGGGAACTAAAAATCTCAATCCACGCGGACTAATTCGCGGGCATCAGCTAGTAAGTCATACTTTGTGGAGAAAAATACGTGACAGTATACCCTGAGATAAAAAGAAAGCAAGAAAAGATAGAATAACTTATTTACCGACGCCGAAGCAGAAAACACTTAAACATACCAAGTGTCACCGCTCAGAATGGGTGACGCTCAGCGCAATGAAAAATGAATTTCATGAAAAAAAACCCCGGCCAGGCCGAGTAAAGCCAAGACGGCAATCTCCACTAATTCTAAGCTTATTAAAAAGGACCGTTTCAGCCCAATAACCGGCCTCGATAAGCCCCTAAGGGACTATCCAGAATAAGCCTCTCCCCCCTGTAATAATAAGTGCGTTCACTCCGATGCTACTAGGTTTCGCTCTATTGAATGTTGTAGCTACTATATCCGGGTGGAAAAACACCTATCTAAGTTTACTTTTCTTTGATCCATTACAGACATTAATTTACTCCTTTTACAACCATTACTTTTACCACAGAAATAGGATTCTGCTTATTACTTTTACTACCGGGTAAAATTGTATTATTTAGCTCAAAGCGTTTACATCATTATAGTGTAATTAATTAGACCTTTCACTTATTTACTTTATGATTCAAATTAAGTTTTCTTTTAAATATGTCTAGCGAGCAAACGAGCAGGCGGGTCACCTGATGGTTAGTGATTACAGCCGCCCATGAAAATTCGCAGCACCAGAGGAACCGCCAATGCGTTGCTGGCTTTTGAGATATTTGTTTAACCGCCCTTTGAAGTCGCACAATTAGTGTGTATTTCAAATCAATGCAATACCTACACTTATAGAAATACTTTGGTCTTATGGTGGATGGGTCAATCTTTATTTTTAACCCCCGACGCAAAAAGAGAGGGGTGTTATAAGTTTAACGTGTCTGTCTGTGTATCTGTGTATCTGTGTATCTGTCTGTGGTATTGTAGCTCCCAAACGGATGAACCGATTTTCGTTTAGTATTTTTTGTGTCATAGATAATTTTATCCCGAGTGTTCTTAGCCATGTTTCATGAAAATCTGTTCATCCGTCTGAAGGTCATCAGCTTGTTTCTAGTCGGGGGTTTTTTAAATTTGTAATTTATACTTGTTATTTAAAAAGCTTATTTAGCTACTACGTGATGCTCGCGACTTCTTCGGCATTGATAAAAATTTTTAATATTGCCGAGAGAATTACCTGCATTTTCCCTTAAAAAAGTAGCCGATGCCACCTCTACAGGTATTTAACGAAATAACTTATAACCAAAAAATCACATCTATCCTTTGCTCTGTTACCTCGTGCCAATTAATGAAAGACATATCAACATAATTACTTTTTAGTAATTTATTTTTAATTACGTATTAGTAGATCATACCTATTACAAATTGGTACATTTTGCTAGTAACTTTTACTGTAGGAATATTCAATGTAAGATTGCTATAACATAATAATAGGTACGTTTGAGCACGCCAACAAATTGGGATATCCCGATAATAAAGAAAACCGATCCCGCATGTTACACGATGCGTTAAAATAGATACCGGAAAAAAATATCTCAGACCCCAATTTCAATTGTGAGTCGCCGACAGGACATGCTATGTTGAAACATTACGAAGGTCAGCCAAGGGCGAGGCCAGACATTATCCGTAGATAAAAGTTCCTATGTGACCATAAAGAGGCCACATAAGTATAAAAAGGCCCGGATAGTGGCCATATTATAAACCGTTACAGTGGCTGGCTTTATGATGATAACTCAGAATTCGTGTTATCTTTTTTTTTCTCCCAACGATACAGTCATCAAATTAATGTACAGATTTTCCTAAAGAAAAAACTGCTACATTATTTATTATTGTGCTTGTCTATAACCAAAAAAATAAAAACTTACTTAGTGACAAAAATACGAAAGTGTGCCTGTCTGCTACTGCTATTTGGATAAGAAGATTAAAGAGAAAGATAGTTTTCTTGTTTTTCACGCAGAATGACTTAATACAATGTAGGTACGGGTATTGCCTACATATTCGTCAAAGGAAGAACAGATCAAAGGAGCCATCTTTCAGGCTTATTACATATTTGGTATTACATGAAAGACGCCAAAGGAAAACGTATTGGATCACTTTGTAGTTGTTATGAATAAATAAATAATACGCGATGGTCTGAGGCTGAGACATTTGCAATCAACTGTGATTCCCAAGAGACTACGCCAGTTTTATAGCGTTGTATATATTTGTTTTAGGTATTCTTTGATAGGTTAGTAATTGACAGCTTATCAAAATAATTTATAAAAGGAAATGTTGACTGACAGACTGACTGATCTATCAACGCACAGATTAATCGGCCTGAAATTTGGCATAAAGATAGTTATTATGACGTAGGCATTCGCTAAGAAAGGATTTTTGAAAATTCAACCCCTAAGGGGGTAAAATAGGGCTTTGGTATGAAAATCGAACCAAACGTGAGCCAAAGCCGCGAGCAAAAGCTAATCTATATTATGGTCATAATTTAGTCGTCTCGCAAAAGCGTACGTCGTAAGCGTTAATTGGTACTTACCCAATTTCTGCTTGCACTCGTAGGTATAAAAAAAGGACCAGCTCATCTATTTAAATCAATCAATCAATCAAATCATTTATTCAATATAGGTACACTGTAGGTACACTTATTGACGTTAAAAATTACTCACTTATAAAACATGATTCTTTTAATAACAGCATAGCTAATAAATACACACATACTTACAAACGTCAATAATTCGGCTTAATGGAGAAGTTTACCATTTTTTTTAATTTATTATGAAAATTAAGACAAAATAAAACAAATATATGAAAGAATCATTAAAATATCTCATCAAATGAAAAAGTTATGGAACTTTAAAGTTGCGCTTGCAAGACGGGAGACGTGACGTCATAATTCCCTATCAACCGACTTCATAAATCCGAATAAAAGAAATAAAAATTGAATTAAAAGCACTTCATTTGTGTGTGAAGATAATTTTGAAGTATTAAATCTCGGCTAAGGTATTAAAACTCACTCACAAAATTTCTCATTTCAGTAAGATACAGCAATCGGTGTACATTACCTAATTAGATAGTTAAACTTTTAAATCGTCATTTCTCAGTCATTTATTGATGGATTTAAAAAAAAAAACACTAATTTATTTGTTTTAATCTATATTTTACTTCCGTTGTGTTAAATATGATATTCACAACATCATGAAACTTCTCCATTGAGGAAAGTCAGTTTTCTACTTTAGTTTATTTAACCGCAGCATCATAGTGTCCTATTTTGGGCAGATATCCAGTCATAAAATAGGAGTGATCTCAAGCTAACGGCCATCTAAAGTCTAATAAAACATAAATACATTATTATACGAGCCTGAAAAAAGGAGTATATTGTTTTCAGGGCTCATGTATGTATGTATGTATGTATGTAAGTTTGTATATTCCACCATAACTTCTATACGTCTGAACCGATTTTGACAAATGAGACAATCTTGCATTGTAAGGTCGACATCTCCTGAAGATGCTCCGGTGTCGGGGCGAAACGTGCGTCGAAAATAGTATAAAAGTCTTGTGTGGTGGTGCATGTGAGTGGTGGTGGCATTGCTTGCTTGGGAACTTAGCTTTCTTGCTTGGTTGGGAAGGTAAACGGTGCTTCTCTTGTAACTGCATGCTTGACCATACAGATTTTTTTTCTGTTGGCGGATTATAGCAAAATAATTGTATTCTTTTCTCCCTAGCTTATTCCGGGTGACAAAGGCTAGTAAAATTTAAAAAAAAATTGATGGGGTGACCACGGTCCCGCATTAAAGACTAAAGTTGAAAAAAAATATTCGAAAATAAGATTAACTATATAATCATCATCTAGAAAATGACGAGTAGATTCCAAAAATATATAACACTATAGTTCAATATCCCGAGTGACACGGGTTATAATATTTTGAAAAATTCAATACGGGCTACGGCAGAGCAGTCGTATTTTTTAATAATTTTAATTATATTCACTTGTAATAATTAGTGTATACAAGAGACACGCGTCACGCGTAGCCGTCTAAGATGTTATCAAGAAAGAGGCTGCACTTTTGGTCCTCTCCGCTCCACTCTGCCTATATGCGTTGTGCCTAAGGCCCGGAACAAATCTAGCAGAAAATCGAGGACCAAATTCCTAGTGCGCAATGTTTCTTTGACGCGAGGTTTTGTCCGCATATAATATTTTAATTACATCTCAGTGAAATTGTATAAGCTTAATTCCGCTGGATCCGTCACTGGCCTTACAACGGCTGTGGATAAAAACCGTAAGGCCTGTCGTTAGGTTAACGTCAGTAAGCCATTTTTAGGGTTTCGTACCCAAAGGGTAAAAACGGGACCCTATTACTAAGACTCCGCTGTCTGTCTGTCTGTCTGTCTGTCTGTCAGTCTGTCTGTCTGTCTGTCTCCAGGCTGTATCTCATAGACCGTGATAGCTAGAAAGCTGAGAAATGATGTATTTCCGTTGCCGCTATAACAACAAATACTAAAAATTAAAAAAATATATATATTAAGGGGGGTCCCCATACAATAAACGTGTTTTTTTCGTATTTTTTTGCTCAATATTAAAAACGGTAACAGGTAGACGGTTCAAATTTTCACAGAATATTAACTTGTATATTACCTTTCAAAATAAATAATTAAATATCAATAAAGTAAATATTAAAGGGGGGCTCCCATACAACAAACGTAATTTTTTGATATTAACAGTAAACCTCTGCAAACAAAGTTAGTTTTGCGGTTCATTAAAAAAGGTAATTATACCTACTTCTTGAGTACGGAACCCTCGGTGCGCGAGTCCGACTCGCACTTGGCCGGTTTTTTAGCCACTACAAGTTACCCTTGACTGCGATCTCACCTGATGGTAAGTGATGATGCATTCTAATATGTTAGCGGGCTATTGTTAGGGGCATGGTAGTTATATTAAACCCATACCCCTAATCGGTTTCCACACGGCCTCATACCGGAACGCAAAATCGTGTGGCGGCATGTCTTTGCCGGTAGGGTGGTAACTAGGCACGCCCGAAGCCCCAACAGGCTATACCAGGCAAATTCAGAAATTATAAATTCCCAAATTAACTCTGTCAAGGGTCAAACCCGGGAGTGACAACAGCGCTCAACACTGCGCCTGGGAAGACATAATATCCTATCGTCTATGGGCCTTATACAAAAAAACACTCATCTGCGTTAAAGCGTGATATGGTAGGTTGACCATTACATTAAAACGTCATAGCGTTATAGGTAATCTGACCATAATATTACCTACCAAGTAATATTTTTAAAATAAAATCACGATTGCGTGACTTATCGCTGTTTCTCCATTACAAACGTAATATTTTTGTTTTTTAATATCTTTAAATAAATGAGTTTGACTGAAAAATTATTACGAGTATATAAAAGAGCTTATTAATTTTTTTATAAAAAGGCAATTAAGAAATATTTGGTTAGGTTTAGGGTTCACCTTGATTTCTAATTGCCTCGGATATAAAGCCTATATTCAAAATAGAGATAAGAAGCACAATAATATGGTCTGTGTAAGAAAGTAATGGGTAAAATAAAAATCTTTCCAAAAAACCGACTTCCAACGCCACTGTAAAGTACAAAATAATTTACAAAATAACGGGTTTAACAAGGATAAGCAAAGTTGACGCATTGGACTCGCCCGATTTGAACATAGTGGGTAGAAATAAAAAAAAGTTCTTTCCGAAAAACCGACTTCCAAAGCCACTGTAAAATAAAAAATAATTTTGATTTCTACACACTATGTGGAAGTCGGGCGAGCCTCACGCGTCGACTATGCCTATCTTTGTTATACTCGCCCGACTTCACCATAGTGTGTAGAAATCAAAATTATTTTTTACTTTATAGTGGCTTTGGAAGTCGGTTTTTTGGAAAGAATTTTTATTTTAAACTTTTTAGTGTACTCTAAATCCCTACGGCCAAAGACAATATATAAACCAGTTTAAGACTGTTCACTTCATACATGCAATCAAAGCTCGCTAAATGCGCATTAAAGTCGCCGGTACCTTGTAGTTCTTCGCACAATCTGAGATGGCGCAACAGTGCAAGCTGTTTGTTAAAATTAGTTGAATGTAAATTTGCTATTTGCTTAAGTGATTTTATCAAATTTTTGTATTTTGATAATTTTATATAAATAATTAATACAAATTGAACCAAGAAAATACGATATTTCACCGATTGTAATTCTTTAATCTTTATAATCATATAAAGAGCGAGCCTGGTAGCGCCACCTAACGATAGTATTAACCTAGAAATTTTTTTATAAGGGAGTTAGCAATCTATACTTGGTTACTTGGTATTATAATTAATCTATGCTACGGCTTAGGAGTGCCACGTAGCATCAGAGTTGAGGAGTTGGAAATTGGGTGTAAGTATGAAGTCGATGCTTGACACCTACAATATTAATTCACCATAAAAAAATCCTAAACCACTATGTTTAAGGAGTTGTGTAGGTACCCTGCAGCATCAGGGTTGAGGAGTTGGGACTTGGGTTTAAGTATGAAGTCGTTGCTTGACACCTACAATATTAATTCATCATAAAAAAATCTTAAATCGCTATTTTTAAGGAGTTCTGTACCCTATAGCATCAGGGTTGAGAAGTTGTATCGTATACTCGTGACTTGATACCTACCTACTTTATGAATTCACAATCAAAATTTCCTAACTCACTAGTTTTGATGATTTCATTTAGTACGGTACACCTACAGCATCAGGATCGAGGATTTGGAATCAGAATTTTTTATGGGACCACCTCGTGAGCTTCCTCTAACCAATGAAAAAAGATTTGTTCAAATCAGTTTAGAAACCACGGAGATATGCACCGACATACATTAAAAAAAAAAAGATACGCGCCGAATTGAGAACCTCCTCCTTTTTTGGAAGTTGGTTAATTATTATGTACTTTACAGTGGCGTTGGAAGTCGGTTTTTTGGAAAGAATTTTTATTTTTAACTTTTTAGTGTCAGGGTTGAAAATTTGGAGTCAGATTTTTTTATGGGACCACCTCGAGAGCTTCCTCTAACGACTGATAGAAAAAAGATTCTAATCGGTTCACAAACCACGGAGATTTGCACCGACATACATTAAAAACAAAAAAAAAAATACGCGCCAAATTGAGAACCTCCTCCTTTTTTGGAAGTCGGTTATTTAACCGATATAATGTATAGTTGAGCACAACGTAGGATTGTTCTGCAGAATTATTGAAGAATGTACTTGCACAAGTGTAGATAGTCTTACTTTGATTAATTTTAGAGCATATGCCAGAACTAAGAGGAAATTTATATTAATTTGGCCATTATAGTCTAAATGTAAACATCTACAAATAAAATAAACAGATGGAATACAAACTACTGAGACAAGACATCTATAATTTGTTGTTCTTTACAAGAAAATCAAAACACGACGCGGAGGATGATTAATTTTGACGGTGTCTTTGCAGAGAGGTGCTATGCGTGTAAACTAGAGGCTGTAATATTTTAGGGCCCGCGCTTCTGAGCAAAAAAAAATAGTTAGATGCGTTTAGGAAGGATCTGAGGACCAAACATAAAAGTAGAACTTACGTAATAATTTGGCCATTTGCGTGGGTCTGGGATATTATCATTTCCAATTCTCGCGGGGCTCTTAAGGCTTATAAAATTCAACCTGTTTTGTTCACAGAAACACAAGTAATACAATTCTTTTAACAAGTAACTCCTTTCATTTTAATGGTTCTCACAGAAACTGCGATCAAAACAAAAATATCAAATAATCAACATTACGCGTATGTGATAGATACATAGATCTATGCGCATCCTGCAAGAAGAGATACGAGCATTCGATATTGAGCGTAGTTGCTACTAGGTAGTAAAATAAATATATATTTTTTCAAATGACATTTTGGAATGTGTGAATGGCTTGGATATTAATTAAAAAATTATCATTATAGTAGGCTTAATTATGTTAAAGTTAATGAGATACTTTATTTTGTAATTTAAAAGATTTATTTTATAAGTGTGGTAGTAGTTTCTTTTGTAGTTTATATGCTTTATTTTAAAAGTCTCCTTTAGGTTTAGGAACGTAAAATTTAGATTCATGGAATTAGGAGGATACCCACCGGCACTATAGGCACCTCCTAATTTCATGCTGTGACTACTGAATATGGTTAGGTATTACTCACTAATGTGAAGAATGAACACTATTAACAGCATTATTACGATGCTAAGTTGTGATTCATAAATAATTTTACATTACATTTCATGTTCAATTTAAATTTCTTACAATGAATTGCTAATTTTACTTAAGAAATTATATTTTGGCAACATTGAGTGTTGCAGGATGCAGAATTTATTTTGATTAATGCTAAGTAATTTAATCACCAATCGTAGTTTTTCAATATTTAAACTGTAATCATGACGGCCAATCACAGGAATTCAGGAAAATGTTGATGTGTCGGTAACAAAAAAAATAATATAAAAGTAAGGGAAAATGGCGTCAGGAGTTCAGTCAGTATTAAAATTTTGAGGAATTATTACAAGTGGATAAAGTGTATATTATTATTGATTGTTTTGGTGAAGAATAAGAGTGGATTACGACATTTTGCTGAGATGAGTATAAATCTAAATTATAATTACTATTTTAAGAGGTTATGTTAGGATATCATTATCAATTTCTAAACAGTTGGGTTCTGGAATCATATTTTGAGACAGATCTTGTAGTGGAATTTATTAAAATCAATATAATTGTAAAATCAACTTTAATAGTTCATCGTTTTTATATACTATTTTGTTTTAGTATCATTGACTGTTCAATAATTTTAAAAGAGCAACTATACCAGTTTCTTGCAGTTTCTTCTGGATAGCATGGCTTTTCCGAAACTGTGGTAGATTCATTTAATGATGAATAGATTTAACATTGAGATTAATAATTGCAATATAAATGTGATTCTAAAATACACAACAAACTGGAATGAACAGAAATTAAAATCTATTCATGGTTATCTTTGTGTTTATTTTTAACCTACTAGCAGTGTGGTCTAATATCTGTGACATTTTCAGAAGTGGGATCCTACAGAGGTAGGATCCCGCAGCCCACATACAATTGGAGCATGAGGCCACTTCCTGGGAGGCAGTACATCAAAGTAGTATCCGGATTTACTGGTAGGATCTAATTAAATTATTATTACTGATAGTTATGCTGGGACGGTACCCGCATTTTATCTAATGTTTATACAAAGTCATTCGTCCTACAATTGGTGGTTTAATAATAATCATTAGATTTTCCTAGCAGGTTTATTTTACTGATATACAGGTGTTATTTATGTTCCAATTTTTTACGTTACGTTCCATACAGGAATTATTCTGAATTATAGAAGAAAGCATAAATTTATGGTTCGATTTACATGGTGTCGTTTGGGTTATTAAATTTTATTAATTGGTTAATATCAGGATGGTTATGGTTATGGTGATACGAAATGTGATCTTGGTTTTAAAAAGTTTATATTATTTTCTATATACCTTCATTTTGAGATTAAGTGGTTTAAGTTTTGCTGTTCAGTGCCGTATGATGATCTTTTGATGATATGTGCTAGTGTTTAAATTCCACGTATTTCGAAGTAATCAGTTCCTCAATAAAACTTTCTTGTTTTACTACTTGCATTGCAAACGTTTTAGTATAGTTTGTTTACTTTAATTCTTAAATGCCAATTAAATCGTCAACGAAAATACTATGACAGGATGGCGTGAGCAGTCCAATTTTTTTTAGCGTATTTTGACTTGCTAAAATATGATTATATTTTTACATTTTAAAACGAAAGGATGGTAAATGGAGTTTAATTGAAGTGAATTTTTGATTATGGCTGTTTTATGGGGATTTTGTCATATTTGGGTTGGAAGAAGATTCTTCTAGATGAAAAAAAGAGGAAACTGGAGTACCTGTGTCATATACTTCGTGGCCCTAAGTATGACCTTCTATTATTAACAAGCGGTCCGCCCCGGCTTCGCCCGTGGTACATATATGGCACTCAGAGATCACGTACATATCCAACGGTGAAAGAATTTTTGAAATCGGTCTAGTAGTTCCTGAGATTAGCGCCTTCAAACAAACAAACTAGGCAAAAGGGATAAGGGACAGAGAAGGGCATCCCTGACTGAAGCACATACACCAGTGGTTCAATAAAAAAGCATCCGATCATTATTTAGATCTGCAGTGTCAAATGTTCAAGTTGCCAATATTATCGCCAACCTTCGATAGAAGAAGCACCGATAGAAGTATTTGGGTTGGTTTTGCGTTTAAATTGATTACTGTTCTGGCAATTCTTCTCATCTGAAACGCAACTGTTGTGGAGTATTTTTGAAAGTATTGAGCAACAATTTAAAGATTTCAGATTTGTAACTCTGGAGTTTTGTTATCGGATTTAGTTTCACTTGTTTTTACTGAAGTTTGCTATTTGCGTTTTCTAAAATTTTAATTGATAGATGTTTTAGTTTGAGAGTTGATATTGTAGAGGCGATAGAGTTGATATAGTAGAGTCGATAGAGTTGATATGGTAGAGTCGAAAGAGTTGATATGGTAGAGTCGATAGAGTTGATATGGTAGAGTCGATAGAGTTGAAATGGTAGAGTCGATAGAGTTGATATGGTTGAGTCGATAGAGTTGATATAGCAGAGTTGATAGTTGGTATAGTTGTTATTATAATATTATTACCTAAGAAAATTTAATTATTGTTATCAATGAAATTCACAAATGTGAAGTACTTAATTTAGATTTTAGTATCACGTGTTTCGTATTGCTTGTTGACAAAAGTCTCCTCGGTGCGCTCTACCTCTATTTCGTTTTCGATCTCAATTTTCGTGTCTCTATTTTATTTAGAATGTCGGTTACTTTTGTTTGCTTTCTTATACCTCGGCTACTGTGTCTGTCTTTGATCTATACTACCAGCATACTTCTTGCCTCGTGGTGGTACCTACTCGTGGTTTGCATTGAGAGCCCAGGTTTCGTAACCATAGGTTTAAGCATGGTAAGACACAAGCGTTGAATTCTCTATTTGTAAGCGCAATCCAAGTTATTTACTTTACATTATCTCTCTTAGAGCCCAATACTTGCTCCATTCATTTCAACCCTTCTCTATTTCTTTTGTTGTTAGATCTATAAGGGAAATTATCTGCCCTAAATAGATATATTCGTCAATGTGGTCAATATTTTTCCGTTTATTGTGATGTGATAGGAGAGTCTATATGGAGAGACTATAGTTGATAGTTATTAACTATAGGAGTTATTATAGGAAGTCTTACGAACGGAATGTCAGAGTAATGAACTAGACGAAAGTAAAGATCCGGTTGCTAATAGAGACGCATTGACACAGCAAGGTTAGCAGATCAATGTAAACATAGCGGACTAAGGCCAACTCGCTGCAGAATACTTCAAAAGACTGAAGTTGATTGGTTGTTGACTGAGAAATATGATGAACGGGATAACCGGCGTCGAGGATTTGAATAGGATATCTACTCATAGATGCTTTCATCGTTATCATCTCCGAAGACAAGATAGCAGAGTGTACAAGTGTGGACTTTCATACAGTTCTGTTGCTGCTGATGTTGTTTTCGTCATTTCCGAACTGTTGAAGATGATTTCATCATAATCTCCAAAGATAAGAGGACAATAAATATATTGCTGCTGCTGAGTTTGTTTTCATCATCTCCGAGCTGCTGAAGATAAGAAGACTAGAAATATACTGCTGCTGCTGAGGTTGTTTTCATAATCTCCGAGCTGCTGAACATGAGAGGACTAGAAATATACTGCTGGTGACAAGGGAGTGTAGAGCGAAGACTCATAAACAGTTCTGCTGAAGGTATCTACAGTACTTAAGGTAAGTCGCATGTTTAATTTGGCGAAATTTTTGATTTAAGTCTCAAGTCATAATCTCTGGCCAGGTGCAGGTGCTGGGATTACGAAAATTGGACTTGGCACTACAAATATTAAATAGCTGGTCACCGGGTTATAACATACAGATTTGACTAAGTACAAGTAAGTTTTACCTTGGATACACCTATTGTTACTCCATCGGTGAATGGATCAGTTAGACGTGTCTGATGGCGACTTATGAAGACTGTAGTAGAGGTAATGATTGCTCTTGATTAATTATTAATAGTTGGTTACCCAAACAAGTTGGTAACATAAGGCCTAACCGAACAAGTTCGTCATAAAAGAAGTTCGTAAGTTCGAGTTTAAAGATTTAATAGAAATTAAAATATTATACTGTTTGGATAATCAATTCAAATTAAGTTGCAAGGTTTGCGACTAATTTATTTGGAAAAAGCTGCAGTGGCTAAATGGTTTTATTGTTAATGGCTAAATGGAAATTTGGAAATATTTGTGGCAAAAAATGGTTCTAATGGTTTTTAATGGTTCCACTTGGCAAAAATATATTATGATGGTTTATTGGAAAATATATGGAAAAGTTGAAAAAAATGGTTGGAATGGTTTATAATGGTTGCCACTTGGAAAATGGTTATAATGGTTTTAACTGGTTGCCACTTGGAAAAATGGTTATAATGGTTGCCACTATTTGGTTCTAAAAAGTTATACTGGTAATTACAGATTTCTTTGGACAGTTGCAATGGTTGCGACTGAAAGGTTTGAATAGTTTTAATGATTGCAAATAAAACTTTTGTAAATGAATTTGATAAAAAGCTGAGTAAAATGTGTATTTTGGTAAATGGTCATATTTGATGATTATTTGTTAATAAGCTCATAGCAAATGGTATATTTGATGAAAAGGTATACTTACTCGATGAATTAGTTTGATAAAAAAATTATGGGTATATTTGGTAAATTACAATTAAATTACAATTATGAACATTTAATGAATAAATTTAATTAAGAAGACCGGCAGGTGGAGGTTAAAGAAAATCTGAATTGTTTTTATAATTAAAATTTACTGAATAATTTGACGGTTACGATTTTTATAATTACTTATTAACGTGCGAACATAGTTGAAAATAGTCGTCCGTGAGAATACTAAATCTAACATTTTCACTCAATATAACACTGTACGTCGATGAAGCGCAAACGTAATCTATCAGCCGTAAGGTTGGTGCTGTCTTAGAGTCACAGGGTTGTCACTATAACAATTTGATAAACAGATGGGCAAAATATGTATTTTGGTAAATGGTCATATTTGATGATTATTTGTTAAATAGGCTTAATTAACTAAATGTGTTTATGTTGGTAATAAATAAATGAACTCTTCCATATATAAATAATAAATAATATACTTAAATAACGGGAAATTAATGGAAACTATCTGATAAATGCGTATAATCATCTTATAAACAGATGTATTTTATGAATCGGTACTTTATAAAATCTTGTGAAAATCTCTTTGAAAATAAACTAGTTTACTTTGCTCGCAATAGAATTTTTATATTGGTCAAGTAACAAGGAAAAAAAAGCAGTAAATAAAGTGCAAGGGATTAATTGGTCGTTACTAGATAAAGTTCATGTTTCTCCAAGGTTAGGTTACTTGATTATTTTCATGTATGCAATGATCGAACCTATTCATACCAATTTTTCTTTGCAGGGACGCAAAGGAACGTCAGGATGGGCGAGTGTGAAGAATGAACACTATTAACAGCATTATTACGATGCTAAGTTGTGATTCATAAATAATTTTACATTACATTTCATGTTCAATTTAAATTTCTTACAATGAATTGCTAATTTTACTTAAGAAATTATATTTTGGCAACATTGAGTGTTGCAGGATGCAGAATTTATTTTGATTAATGCTAAGTAATTTAATCACCAATCGTAGTTTTTCAATATTTAAACTGTAATCATGACGGCCAATCACAGGAATTCAGGAAAATGTTGATGTGTCGGTAACAAAAAAAATAATATAAAAGTAAGCGAAAATGGCGTCAGGAGTTCAGTCAGTATTAAAATTTTGAGGAATTATTACAAGTGGATAAAGTGTATATTATTATTGATCGTTTTGGTGAAGAATAAGAGTGGATTACGACATTTTGCTGAGATGAGTATAAATCTAAATTATAATTACTATTTTAAGAGGTTATGTTAGGATATCATTATCAATTTCTAAACAGTTGGGTTCTGGAATCATATTTTGAGACAGATCTTGTAGTGGAATTTATTAAAATCAATATAATTGTAAAATCAACTTTAATAGTTCATCGTTTTTATATACTATTTTGTTTTAGTATCATTGACTGTTCAATAATTTTAAAAGAGCAACTATACCAGTTTCTTGCAGTTTCTTCTGGATAGCATGGCTTTTCCGAAACTGTGGTAGATTCATTTAATGATGAATAGATTTAACATTGAGATTAATAATTGCAATATAAATGTGATTCTAAAATACACAACAAACTGGAATGAACAGAAATTAAAATCTATTCATGGTTATCTTTGTGTTTATTTTTAACCTACTAGCAGTGTGGTCTAATATCTGTGACACTAAAACTATACAGTTTCAAATTAGGTTTTGGACAGCAGTAATTTATGAATATTTTACGTAGTCTATTTTACAAAATTAGTACATGACTACATGTCTACTGAGCTACGAAATAGGCCTGTTGATTTATGAGGCCTGCATCTATACGGTACATGGTCTGGAGCTCAGTGGTACGCGTAAATTTACTGCCCCACATTTTGGCGGCAATCCAGCCGAACTGTGTGTTTACAACAAGGATTTACTGCAAGACACCTCGTAAAGAGAGTTCATTTGTCAAGAAATTTGATAACTCGTGCATTTCGCGCGCAGTGATTTATATTGTGCGGTGTATGCAATGTTTTTCAAGCTTGCTGAACTCTGCAACTTCGTCCGAACCGATAGGTACTAATACATTATTGTTGCAGCGGTTCATTTCAGAGCAGATGACGGGCGTGGGGAATGATGAAAAAACACTGAATCTTGAAGTTGAAAGCTTGATATTCATATCTGTTAAAGCGTCATCGAATCATAGACATTGTGAATATTTTCACCTGTTGATGCCCGGACGGGTGGCTCCGGGTTCTTGTTGGTTGCCAGTTGGTATCAGTTATAAGTAATTATCAGTTATAAGCAATTTTTTTGTTTGTTATTTTTTCACATTGTAAAGTAAGCAGTAAGTCTAGAGCATGGATGGAACAATAATAGTTATTTGTTATACAAGAGTGAAAAGTTGGTTTTCAACCGCGTGCTCAATTTTGATGACCGAGCAAGCGAAGGATTCTAAAATTGAATCACGAGCGCAGCGAGTGGTTCAAAAATTAGAATCCTGAGCGTCAGCGAGGGAATCAAAAGAGCTGAGGTGAAAAATCTTTTCACTCGAGTGCAACACGTAACTTTTCATCCCACCTCAGCGAGGAAATTAAATACTTCTCGCGTGATTGTTGAGGGAGAAAGCTCATTTCCACATTTTTACAGTTTCAGTCAATTCTGTTGGCGTCAAATTAACTTCTTCGTCACTAGAATCACTCATTTTAGGTTTTTAACTTATTTTCAATTTTCTTGTTTTTAATCGAAGGTTTTAATTTTAAACAATATGACGTAAAAGAAAATGGTGCGCGCAAAGCAAATAAAAAAATCACAAAAAAGTATACCAAAGTGGTTATGAGTGTGAGGTTTTAAACAAATTAAAAACGGTTGTATGGAAATTCGGCACCATAGAGGTAGAAGTAAATAGGTTTTATTGATGTTTTGAATTCACAAACTTCATAGACGAGTGATAATTACTAACGTGCACACGATGTTCTTAATTCAATTTACTTTATCCTCAAGAGGATAATAACGGCTTTTGCAATCAGATATCGAAGCTTAAAAATACTCTTTCCGAGATGGTGGGATGAAAAATAGATTATAATTTGTAATTGGTGGTTACTCTTTAGAAAAAAAAATTTGCAATAACATCAATAGAGATATTATTAGAAGATATAGAGACCTCTTCATAAAATAGAATGCTATAAATAAATAAATATAAGTTTATAACAAGTAACTAAGACTAATTAAACTAAATAAACGGTTACTAGGTACATGGTTTTTACACCAGCGGAAAACTTGCAGCAACGGTTTACAGTCAAGCCTGCTTACTATCATGCTAAGGACTCCGTTGGCGCTGGCCCTTACCCGACGCACAAGGAATGTGCGTCTAATCTTACTCAAATCCATACTAATATTATAAATGCGAAAGTGTGTCTGTCTGTCTGTCTGTCTGTCTATCTGCTACGCTTTCTTGGCCCATCTTTTTAACCGATTTTGCTGAAATTTGGTACAGGGCTAGGCTGTATTCCGGGGAAGGACGTAGGCTATTTGTTTAGCTATTTTTATCCCGGAAAGTTGAAGAGTTCCCGCGGGAATCCAAAAATATCAATCCACGCGGACGATGTCGCGGGCATCATCTAGTAAAATATAATACCTAAGGTCCATTTGTACAAGGACTTTTAAATTGATTTATTTAAATATTTTAATGCTGTTCCTTTTTAGGGTTCCGTAGCCAAATTTGGCAAAAACGGAACCCTTATAGATTCGTCATGTCTGTCTGTCTGTCTGTCTGTCTGTCCGTCCGTATGTCACAGTCACTTTTTTCCGAAACTATAAGAACTATACTGTTGAAACTTGGTAAGTAGATGTATTCTGTGAACCGCATTAAGATTTTCTTACAAAAATAGAAAAAAATCAATAAATTTTGGGGGTTCCCCATACTTAGAACTGAAACTCAAAATTTTTTTTTTCATCTAACCCATACGTGTGGGGTATCTATGGATAAGTCTTCAAAAATGATATTGAGGTTTGTAATATAATTTTTTTCTAAACTGCATAGTTTGCGCGAGAGACACTTCCAAAGTGGTAAAATGTGTCCCCCCCCCCTGTAACTTCTAAAATAAGAGAATGATAAAACTAAAAAAAATATATGATGTACATTACCATGCAAACTTCCACCGAAAATTGGTTTGAACGAGATCTAGTATGTAGTTTTTTTTAATACGTCATAAATCGTAAACCGCAATTTATCTTTCATTCAATCAACTCAAAATCTATTTAATATAAAACTTATATTTAATGTTTGTACGGAACCCTCGGTGCGCGAGTCCGACTCGCACTTGGCCGGTTTTTGACAACTACAATATGTGTAGTGTATTGATAATAAATATAATATTCACTCGTACCGGCGAGGGGTGCGGAAGTGGGGTCGCGGGGAGCGATGGCTCACCGCGTGCTCGCTGTTCGAACGCCGCGCGGGTAAGACGTGTTGTGAAGTTAATTTGTGTCTTATTGGTGGAACCTTATCCTATACAAGTGGCGACCCTGCCAGTAACTAAAAGATTCAAGGTACGTGCCTATGCGCCAATAAGAAAAATTTCAAATGAAACTTAGAGGAAGTTTAGAGGTAAATCAGTAAACGTGATCGGTTTTATCACGTTAGTATAATTATTCAGTGTTACATTATTTGCTTATTTAATACTAATAAAGGGAAGATGTAACCTAGTAAACTAAATATATAACGCTTTTAAAATATAAAACCGGTCGTGTAATATTGATTGGTACCTAAAACATCTGAAATCGTTATGTTGCGTACCTACCTACATTAAGTATCAGTAATGCCTCAATAATTTGTTGTCAACATGTAAAATCTATGAGGGTGTAAATACTATAAAGTATGGTTACCTTGTACTTACAATAATATTTGATGGTTAGGTGATCATTCGATGTTAGTTTATCAATACCTACTGCGATTCGACTAGGTATTGTTATTAGACGAAGCGGGGACGGTATTAGATTTGAAAACAATCACTTTTGATTTTTACAAATGTCGTCAGTTACAAGATGCAAAATATAACAAACCAGTGATACATACATTGTAAATATGTTAGAAGGCTTAATAAGCCTAAATGTACGGTGTTATTTTATTGCTTATTTTTTTTAATTGACTACCATTATCATAACGGTTTAAAACGTTAGGATTGTTGGTTTATAATTTTATGTAACACGAACCTAAATCACATACCTTGTGGATCTATATACCTACATATTATCATGGTAACATTTTTAAAAAATTACATTATTATGTTGACAACAAGTGAAGTTGATGCTGAATATGAGAGGTAGTCTAAAGGACAGTTACATATTAAATAACAAAGGTTCAGAGGTAGTTCGATGAAAATCGAACGGTACCTACAAGACTCCAAGAGGTAGTTCTAGGCAAACTAGAACGGTACCTACAAAAATCCAAGAGGTAATTCTATGTAAATTAGAATGGTACCTATAAAAACTCAAGAGGTAGTTCTATATAAACTAGAACGGTACCTATAAAACTTAAGAGGTAGTTCTATATAATCTAGAACGGTACCTACAAAAATCCAAGAGGTAATTCTATGTAAATTAGAATAGTACCTATAAAAACTCAAGAGGTAGTTCTATATAAACTAGAACGGTACCTACAAAATCCAAGAGGTAATTCTATGTAAATTAGAATGGTACCTATAAAAACTCAAGAGGTAGTTCTATATAAACTAGAACGGTACCTACAAAAATCCAACAGGTAATTCTATGCAAATTAGAATGGTACCTATAACAACTCAAGAGGTAGTTCTATATAAATTAGAACGGTACCTACAAAAAACTTAAGAGGTAGTTCTATGTTCTTAGAACGGTACCTATAGAAACGATTGGAGTGGCCAAGTGTGTCGATATTTTAGAGTGGCCATGTGAGTCATTATTTTAGAATGACCATGTGAGCCCATGGAATGTAACCAAGTGTGTTACTAGAGTGGAACAATTGTTTGCATAAGTTGATCAAAGAGTCAGTAGGTTGTCAGATTGTAACCGAGTGCGTTACTGCATTGGAACATGTGATTCCTTGAATTGTGAGTTGTGACCTAATGAGCCGGTAGGTTGTGAACAAGTGTGTTACTATTTCGGACAGTATGCTATCTAACTGTTCGTGAAAGATCTAATGTATTTTATTTACTTAATTTTACATTCATATCAAACTAAAGGGATGTACATAATGAATGTAAGTTTCCCAGTCCAGACGTATTACCAATAACGTAGTAGGTAGCTGCTTTAGTAGATTACTGTACAAGTTACTCGTTCTATCCAGAATTACCATGGCATTTTATTCATCTTCATAGTTTTAAATGTGCCTTTAAATGCTTTTGATCAAAGAAAGTTCTACATTCTTAATTGTTGAATGAACTTAGATTTCGGTTATTTTAAACGACGTTAGATCAATAACAACAACTTCGAACAATAGTATAACTGTACCTAATGGTATAGCCGCAACATATTGGTCAAAGGTTCTGAGATGATTTGAAAGAAAAATTCATTGTTTTTGTATGGACTTTTAAATGGATTAATTAGTGATCCCGATGTTACCCGAGCGAGCCTCGCCATGTTTCGGATGTATACATAATCTGTATGCGCCTAAATACGAATGAATTATAGTTGTTTCAAAAAAAAAAAAACAAGCGCAGTCAGATAAAACCGGTGAACTATATTATGGGTATCATTTTAATTTATTAGAAAAAAACTATGATATTATAAAGTATAGGTATGATCAAGCGAACTTGCAAAGTGAAGCTCGATTGATATTAAATGAGTACGCTTCATTCGATGATATATAGCAACATAGTTATTATTTGACTAATGTGTAAAATATTGTGTAGTGTAGGTACACAATTTATAATATCGTACCAGATCGATGCCGATATCGTTTAGGACCCGTGATGCATTCAATAACCTTTTTGTCATTGGTTCAACTTATAAGTTGTTCACTCACCCATTCGTTACATTTCAAATATTTTTGTTTCTAAAATATATGGCTCACTTGTAAATGCTTATTAGTTTAAAAAGTTAACAAGCAAGGAAATGCATAAAGTAAATTGAAACAAAGGTTTCAAGTTTGTTTTTTAATAAATCTTTCACTCGTTTATTTAGCTACACTATTTTATGACTTTGATTAGTTTGGAGGGTTGAAGTTTCAACATAATGCGATCCTATGTTCGGAATGCATTTATAATTAAATAGGGAAGGATATATACTTCAGCTTGTAAGGGCGAAGGTTGCAGTATTTTTTAAAGTAAAAAAAAAAAAAAGTAGTTCAAGCGTGTTTCGTCAATCAGGTGACTCAGTTTGACTAAATTAGTTCATTAAATGTTAAACTGCATTTAATAAAAATATTTAAATTTTTGGAACATTTATTAATCAAAAAGAAAGATAAATAAATAAATGTAAGGGCTGAACATTTGAGGCTCGAGGTTAAGTAGCTTGCTAGAAACTACAGTCACGGCTCGAGAAGCCCGGTTAATAACGGAATAAAATCGTAAAAACGCGCCATTCTGAAAGTCGCATTGAAAGAAAAGAAAGAAAGAAATAAAAAAAACATTTATTTCCAAATTGTGCCATACATAACAAGCATACCTAAAGTGGTAGATCACCCCTGCACATCAACGATCTAAAGAAAATCTAGAATCTAAACAACACCGATGAGGCGCGGGGATGAACTATATCACGCATGGCACAACCCAAAAAATGGCTTAGGCTCATCATAATGCTGAATATTCATGCATAGGGTTTTCTTTCTTTATTTTTATCTGAGTGATTTGAAATAATAAGTGGGGATGATAAAATTTAACAGACTGTTATTTTAATTGAAAATGAAATCGCGCAATTAATTAATGATTAAACGAACTTACCTGTACGTGAAGTTCTATCATAATTATACGAGCGCCGAGTCCGAAGAGATTAGTAATGTAGATATTATTTACACATGTAGTTACGCATAGATGTCACCACTCTGCACTAAGTTGAGAAAAAAGGAAGGAAAAAAGGTATTCAAAAAATATTTCTTTTGTGGGTAGGTATCGTCCATTTGGATTCTCAGCCGATTGTTGCCCGTCATTTAGTTTAGAGTAACAAATCCTGATATTCATTGACGTATTTCCGAGGCACTAATTGGGGTTTAGCATAGCACTGGGCGGGTGGGATTACTAATCTCTTCGGACTCGGCGCTCGTATAATTATGATAGAACTTCACGTACAGGTAAGTTCGTTTAATCATTAATTATACTCGCGCCTCCTCCTCGAGATTAGTAATGTAGATATTATTTACACATGTAGACTTTGAGAGTTTTGCGGGAATATCGTCAATGAAAATTAAATGTTTGCATCCAATTAGAATTTTATTGTTATATATATTTTAGTACAATCAATAAACATAAGGAACTTGTATTTCTATAGGATTATTAAGAATAATTCGATTCATAAGAGTATATTAACTAACTAAAGATTAATTAATTAACTTTTATCGTCATAATAGCCATCTTAGCTAGATGTAAAAAATCATGTATTAGGTACAATGTAAGTAGGTATAATATGCTTTGACAGTGATTTCAGTGGATATAATTGACTGATAAATTATGATAAAATTTGATTAATTATTGATTCTGCTAAAGTAGTATCATCATTATTAACAATATCCCTTTGATAAAATTTAGCAAACGTTGTGGAATTCCTACTCCAGCCGGCCGTTTTACGGATAGTGTCTACGCTAACTCCGAGTGAGTGCGCGCGCGACGATGCGGCATGCCTCGTGCTGTGAGCACTGAACACGCTCGTGTCGATCCCACACTCACCGAGTGTTTGCTTTATCCAGCGGCTAAGGGTTTGCGTCCCTACTGGTTTATAAGGTTTCCTAATTCCAACGAATAATTCATCAGATGTTCTTACTGATGAGGTGCGCTCTATATAATGTAGCAATGTAGTGGCTGGACATATGGCTGTTTTTTCTATAAAGAAGGGTAAATGAATAATGGGTTGTTGAAAGCCAGGTCTAGAGGTCTTTAATATGTCGGGAATTTTAATTGTAATACGCTCAGAGAAGTTTTGAATATTACTAACTTTTATCTTCGAGAGAGTTTGCACTCTTTGTGCGGTTGACAGAGCTAGTAAAGTAATGGTTTTATTTGTAAGCTTATCTAGGGTTAATTCTTCATTGGGGTACCATGAGCTCAGTTTATTTAACACTAGGTTGGCATCCCAGGTAACATCATATTTGGGTTTTGGTGGTTTCAGTCGAAAGACCCCTTTTAGGAATCTTTTTATGCTATTATCATTAACTAGTTCTGGGTTTAGTATCAGCGAAAGAGCAGATTTGCACGAATTTAGTGTGCCATATTGATAACCATCCTTAAAAAGTTGGGTTAAAAAACTAATTACCGTGGGTACAGATGCGTCATAAATATTTACAGAGTTAGTTTGACAGAAATACCACCATTTCTTCAAGTAAACATCGTATTGTTTCACGGAGTTAGGTGCTAATGATGCCAACATTATTTCAAGAGATGATTCTGGTATGTTTTTTCTTGAAAATGCCTCCCGGATAATAAGCCTGCCACCAGGGTAGTCGAGTCGTGTATTCGACGGGAGCTGGAATGAGACAATAAGGCATGGCTCTTAGGGTAAAATATAACAATATCCGAAATAAGGAGGGACCTAAACAAGGGGTACCATGGCTGTGTAGGCCAAAATGGTACAACCATGATACCTCGTGCTTTGTCTGTAATTATTTTTCTAAGTGTTTTAAGTATGACTGACACCGGTGGGAATGCATAGAAATTATAATCTGACCATGAAACTGTAAATGAATCTATAGCGAATGCGTCTGGGTCTCGGTGCCAGGATATGTATGTGGCACATTTGTTATTGATGCGACTTGCAAATAAGTCAATATTTGGATAACCGAATGTATTGGTGAGACTGTCAAAAGCCCAATCAGACAGCTCCCATTCTATGTCTGGGTGAACTCTTCGTGATTCATAATCGGCAATTGTATTGTCACTAGATTTTATGTAAGATGCGAAAACGAAAAGACGTTTGCTTTCACACCATTCCCATATATCACGAGTAATTCTTGTGAGGTGAGGGTACTGTATACCACCCATTTTATTTATATATGCTACTGCCGTTGAATTGTCAACGCGTAGCAATATTTGGCAGCTAAAAAAGTTTTTTGCAAAAATTTTTAAAGCAATAAATGCAGCAAGCAGCTCTAAATAATTGATGTGTCGTTCTCGTTCATTATTCGACCACGGACCACTTGCAGACCTACCTTCACATGCGGCCCCCCACCCCGTAGTTGAGGCGTCGGAAAATATCTCAACTTGGTAGACATCAATTTTTATTCGATGGACAGAACTTTCTATTTTATTTATCCACCAGTCGAAATCGGGTTGAAGTGATTCGGGTAAATTCATAAATTTGTTATAATCATCATGACCTTTCAAGTTGAGATATTTACATCTTTCCATCTCCTTAGTGTGTAACCATCCGTATTCGATGGCTGGACAAGAAGATACTAATAAGCCTAATAGCTGAGCAAAAGTTCTAATTTTGCAGCGCTTTAATTTTGAGAACATTTCAAGTTGCGCTTTTATTCGTAATCTTTTATCTGTTGGTAAGCTAATTTGAAACTTGTGTGAATCTATGATCATACCTAAGAATTTACATTTGGTTGAAGGAACGAGTACGCTTTTTACTTCATTAATAATGAAACCAAGTGACTCTAATAGTCCTTTAGTTAGATCGATGTTAGTTAAACATTCTGAACGAGAATAGCCGAACAATAACCAATCGTCTAAATAGACGGTAGACAGAAGACCCGCGGAGCGCAATAATCTAGCTATAGGCTTACATATTTTAGTAAAAACGTATGGGGCCGTGCTCAGCCCAAATGGTAAGACCTTAAATTCGTATAATCTACCCTCAAAAAAGAATCTTAAATATTTTCGTGATTCTTGATGGATTTTAATCAAAAAATACGCGTCTTTTAGGTCAATTGACGCCATTTGACAATCATGTGTTACAATTTTTAGTGCTGTTCTTAAATCCTCCAGTTTAAAATGATCCGTTTTAACAAATTTATTAAGATTTTTTAAATTCAAAATAAAGCGCATCTTGCCACAAGGTTTAGGTACCAGGAAAACACTTGAGATAAATTGATTTTTACAAGGCAAACATTCTGATATAGCTCCTATATTGAGTAGGTTATTAATAGCTTCTAAGTAATGAGGTTTTTCATTAGCTGAGCAAGTTGGGCTAGCAGGAAGTATCTGTTGTACAACAGGTGATATAAATGGTATTTTATAACCTTTTATCCAGGATAGTATAGTAATATCGTTTGTAATCGTAGCCCACTGTTGATAAAATTTAGATAAACGGCCTGCGTACTTAACTGTATCTAATAGCGGCGACGGGGGTACGTTGCCTGGTGGCCCCGCGATGACGTCTTCGATGAGTGCGCGTGCGGCGGCGGCGGGTAGCGCGTCGTCGGCGGGTAGTGTGCCGGCGGTGGGTGGTACGAAGCGCGCTCCGTGGCAGGCTCGCGGCTCCTCGGTGGCCCCGCAGGCGGCCTGCGCGCCTGGGGGGGAGCCTTGCGGTTTAAATTTCTTGATGCCAGTCCTTTATAATTAGTGTTCGCAGTCCTGTTGCCAGATTCAGCTTTCAGTTCTATCCCTGATTTATTTACAGCCTTAGCCGATTTTAATATATCGGATAAATTTTCGCCAAACAGAAAAGTATCTATCTTCGTGTTTTTAAGATGCTCTTTCACGTCATTCTTGAGGGCGAATAAAATAAAGTTTCTACGTGTGATGGAATCTGCATGCTGTAAATCGCATAAGATTCTGCTTATATCCATTAATTTTTGCAACATGTCATTGTTTATTGACTTCGAATTCAGTTGAGAATTTATTATGTCAGCTAAGCAAGCAATTGCACTAGACATTTGTTTTTGTTTGTTTTCGATGCCCTTATCGCGTTTGACTGCGGTATCAGCAATTGCCGCTTTAATTTCAAGGTTTATTTTAGGGGCATCTAGTTGAGCACAATTTTTTGGCAATAGGTATTTTGTGATTAAGTTTTTACGGTCTTCCTTGTTAAGACCGTCTTTAACAATGTGTAATAAACGATTTGCAAGTTCTTTGCGTATTTCTGGTCCGTATTTATCATCACAGGTAGGGTCATCGCCTAAAATTTCTAGGATTTCTGTATCCAGATCAGGAACATCTGTATCATGAGCAATAGGCTCTTCGGTGGGAGCATCTGTATTAGTACTAGGGCCTGGCTGTGGTTCACAGTTGTTATTAGAATTCTGAACTGTGTTGTCCTCAGTTTGCCATTCTAGTAGCCAATCATCTGGCCGCAGTGCGGGCGTATCTGAAATTTATCATAGATATGATAATTTCAAAATTTGTAAGCTAAATAGCTTACTTAAAAGGTGGACCTCAAGAAGCCCCTGACAAATTTTTATAATTTATTATTCTTTAAACAAAGAATATAATATGATTATGTTACATTACTATCAAGCTAGGTTAGTTTGTAAATTTGTCAGTTATATTAGGTTAGGTTACAATCCCCAGCGGAAGGAACGCCAACCGTATTTTAATGCGTTGAAACAGCCCCAATGACTGTTCAGGTTGCAATTAAATATAATTTTAATAATGTAAGAGAGACTGCATCACTTTAAGACAAACAAATATATAAATACCTGCACCAAATTCGTCGTCGATTACAGGAACAGCTTCTTCCAAGTCTGATACACTTTCCGAACCACTAATTTGTCGTTCACGAATTTTACGTTCTAACTTTCGTATTTTATTTTTATAATGGTTTATATCGTCTTCACGAGACCTAGATTTTTTACGTTTCGGCATTTTTTTTTTTTTTTTTTTTTTTTTTTTTTTTTTTTTTTTTTTTTTACCGAACAGTGCGAAAACGCTTAAAAGGTATTGAGTGGTTGAGCACTAGAATGCGAATGACGGGCAACAATCGGCTGAGAATCCAAATGGACGATACCTACCCACAAAAGAAATATTTTTTGAATACCTTTTTTCCTTCCTTTTTTCTCAACTTAGTGCAGAGTGGTGACATCTATGCGTAACTACATGTGTAAATAATATCTACATTACTAATCTCGAGGAGGAGGCGCGAGTATAATTATCTTTTGCCGTCCAAAATCTGGAGAGTATAATATGATGTAAAAATAATATATATTTTCTAATAAGTGACTAGTGCGTGCTTGCTTATTCTAGATCTCCATATTGTTTTCTCTCAAATGTATTGAAGAATGTCGTGTGATGCCCGGGCGTTGTTAATTTGCAAGCTCGTGACGATGGTATACCCTCACCTAGCGGCTCAGGCTTACAACCGTCAATTAAGTTGTAAGAACTTACCACTCTAATGGAGAAGTTTACCATTTTTTTATTTAGTATGAAAATTAAGACAAAATAAATCAAAAATATGGAGAATCATTAAAATATCTCGACAAATGAAAAAGTTATGGAACTTTAAAGTTGCGCTAGCTTAGACGGGAGACGTGACGTCATAATTCCCTTTCAACCGACTTTATAAAGCCGAATAAAAGAAATAAATGGTCTTAACGTGACTTAATTAAATTAAAAGCACTTAATTTGTTTGTGAAGATAATTTTAAATTATTAAATCTCGGCTAGGTATTAAAACTCACTCACAAAATTTTTCACTCCTGTAAGTTCACACTACTCGGTGTGTAAGATACAGCAATACGATAAATAATTAAACTTGTAAATCGTCTTTTCTCAGTCTTTTATAGATGGATTAAAAAAAAAACACTGATTTATTAGTTTTAATCTATATTTTACTTCTGTTGTGATAAATACGATATTCACAACATCATGAAACTTCTCCATTATTAATGACAGAAAAGTAAAGTAAAGAGTATAAAAATGCAGAATGAATAAAACATGCTCTGTATAAACTATATTTTACTGAAGTTATATATCATGCCTTGGTGTAACGTTTTTGATTAATAAAATTGGTTTGATTTTTTTAAATGAGCTAAGGGAATGATTCAAAAAAAAAAAACAGAAGAGAAAAGATATTTTGAGTATTAAATTCTGATATCTAAATTTGGGGTCTTCATTAAGTTTTTTATTTAGTTTTGTAGCAATCTTTGGATTTACAGCAAGATTTGAATTTAAATTTGAGTAAAGAGTAATTTCTATTGAGTAAAGTTAATTAGAAAGAATTATATGATAGCGATTAACTATTGTACAATAATTGAAAGTCGATTCTATTTCAATTCATACAAAGGTTTTGCATTTCGAAGAAGCCTTTGATGAAGAGTTTGATTTAGTTTTGGACTAAGGTTTAGTTTGGACTTGTTGTTTGGTTATCGATGATGATTGTTGTGAAAGTTAAGGTATTTGACCCAATTCAAAGCATACGATCATAACATGAAAGGGTATGGTTTGGAAAGGAAGGAAATAAACTAAAACAACTAGTGTTTTGAGGCCAAGTGTTTAACAAAATTATTTACTATAAATAATTTTATATGAATAAGCTTTGAATAATTTTAGTTCATTTATTATAAACGTTGACTGTTACATAGTTAAAGATTTTAAAATTATAATAATTTAACATAGTGGGATTTCAGGAATTTAAAGCAGATAATTGAACATAGTCTTATTTTGATTAAAAAAATTAGTAAATGGTACAGCAGATCCAACTGAATTGAACAAGACAGGGAATGATGGGGAGCTGCAAACTGACGACAGTGGGCAACGACTACGGAGAAACGTAGTTCACCTGAAACGTGTCGAAGGACAGTGGAAGGTTTGTGCAGGTGAAAATCAGTCAATCAAAGATTGCATTGATACCACGATAATAACGATGATTATAAACAGACATCTTAGGTTATGTGGGTCAATGATTATAGAATAGAAGATCTGTAATAGGTTATTAGAATATTTGTTGTTGATCGTAAGGAATACGTTTATTTTTGTTATCTGAAATAATTGTGTCCGATGGAAATAAAGTTTTAATTTTAATTTTGTGAAAGGTAGATGTAGTGTATTGATAATAAATATAATATTCACTCGTACCGGCGAGGGGTGCGGAAGTGGGGTCGCGGGGAGCGATGGCTCACCGCGTGCTCGCTGTTCGAACGCCGCGCGGGTAAGACGTGTTGTGAAGTTAATTTGTGTCTTATTGGTGGAACCTTATCCTATACAATATGCATTTGCCAAGGGGCAGCATTACAAAATTTAACTAAATCAGTTTAAATGTCCTTGTGCAAGCGGGCCTAAGTCTCTCTCTTTGCGTTGTATTCCTCATTACTGAGGGTCGTGACCCCTTTCCATTAGTCAAATAATGGTATAGGAGTTTTTTTGGGATAATAATGCGGTGGGTTCCCATGTCCTTTCGCACACGACTCGACTAAGAGTATTTAAACTATTAGGTTTTTGTAACGATTATTATCAGAAGATATTGATAATAACCGTGACCGAATGCATAACGTGCTCTCCGAGGCACGGAGAAAACGAAAAGGCCAAATTTTATATAGGTACCTTAGTAAGTTAGTATATTGCCTCAATAACAAGGTGGACTAAACCTTTTTGCACAATAAATAATGCACAGCAGAATACAATGTCTTATAATATTGAAAACTTTACACTTAAGCAATGTGTTACCATAGTTTGTTGGTTTAGGAACGGCTTAAAACAAGATAATGCTAACATACTCGTAAGATGACTGAAGGGCAAACTGCGGCCATACAATTATTAAGTTATCAAACTCAAAGGAGTATTGATTTTAGAGCTTCGAATCTAATCAATATTATAAATCTGAAAGTGTGTTTGTTTGTCGATTTGGTCGTTCAATGCCACACCAGTGCAACAACTATTTGGATGTATTAACAACTACTAGTTGCATGGATATAGATTGATATAGGCCCTTTATCCCGGAAAATCATGGAGATCCCACGGGATTTTTAAGAACCTTTATTCAGACGGATGATATTGTAGGCATCATCTAAGTAATATTATCAAACTAAAGACGACAGTAAAAATCTGTGCCCTGGTGCTAAAAGGGCCAATATCTACGGTCATTATTTTGGGAAATGAGCAATTAAACAATGGACCAGCAGTAATAGTTATTATATACATGATATGTTGTAATAAGGCAAAAATGTTGTCCTGTTATTTGATTTATATTTTTATGTTGATTTATGAGCTATATTTAAACTTGAGAAAAATTGGATATTTTTGAAAATAATTATTACTTAAGCCCATTTATCACTGACAATAATAATTATTATGTTAATTTCTATTTATTATGTGTAAAATTAAAAAGGCCAATGTCATTGTCTCAGAAATTTTAATTTGTTTCATTATCTGAACTTGATACAACATCCTCTACTTCGGGGCCAGCCTCCAGTGAAGCATAAAAGGGGCGGCTTGATGGTTGAAGGTAGTCAAGAAGTGTTAGAAGGTCTCTTACTTTTGGTGCAGGGAGGGTGATTGGTTTGTTATTTAGGGGTACAAGAGTTGGCATTGGTGCAGTATCTTCTGATAGTAATTGTGAACGTGTCATATTTCGTGTTCGTTTTAAATTTAGCATTTTGAATTCCTCGTTAACTTCAAATGAGTATTTGTAGAAAATTATTCCTGGATTTGCTTTTCTAATCTGGATCCATTTTATTTTGTTCCAATTAACCTTTTCCTTTGATTCAGAAATCTTCCTGTGTATGTAATATTTTGTTGAAAGCAGTATTTGAAAGTTGAAGAACGAAGACTGTTGCATTTCTATAACATTTATCCTTGGATTCCTGTGTACTGTTCTGATCAAATTTGCCCAGTCTTTTGGTAATTCTATTTTCATAGCAGTTTTTTTTTTGCCTTTTCTATAGCAGCATGTATAGTGTCTGCTTCTATATGTGTATGGCCAGGTTCTAGAAACTTTTGGTTTATAATACTTGGAGAGTTTTCAGAGTATTCCATGAAATAGGAGATCATAATAGCAACATAAATATTGCGATTCTGTCCTGGACAACTGTCACTATACATGTTAATTTCATCCAAGTTATAAGGCAGGGTTCTTAAATGGTAGTATAAACACGAAGCTATTTCTTGTCCTCCTCTGCCTGCAATGGTTTCATCCCATAATAAACAAAATGCATCAGAAGATTGTGATTGTTACGTCCGCAAGTTCGCGGAGCTAATAAATAATCAAAAACCTAATCGAAAGAAACAGATATTAAATATAATGGGAAGGGAAATGTTACCTTGTGGAGTGTCCTCGCCGGTATATCGGGCCCGATTTTTCTTTCTTGAATTTGCACTTCACTTTGTTGGTGTATAAGCAAGTGGTGAATGGTGTAATGTGGTATGTATTTAATATGATAAATGATCCGATAATATGCCAATATGGGGAGCCGAAAAAATGTTATTCGAACCAAACCGAAGGACGGAAGCGGAATGAAATCAATGACAGGCAACGTCATCTGTCAGAAAATGAGTGACATTTGACGTTTGGGGTTGCCGTTCAACAATTATACTGATAAGTAAACTAAACATAAATACTAAATACCAAACATCCCCCAGCCCAAGCAGTCTCCAACTGCTTCCGAAAACTTAGTAAACTAACAACCAATTAACCTAAGGTCCTAAGCCTAACCGAAAACAAATCTATATTAACCTAATCTAAAGGCAAACGAGACAACTTGGAAATTGCCCGTTGCAGAACCGTTCCCTGCGCCACCCGCACATCTGCGAGCCTGACCACGCCGTCCTTTCCCGGATACAACGCTACAATCCGACCACGACGCCATTGAAGAGGCGGAGCATTTTCCTCTTTTAGTAAAACCAAATCTCCAACTTTAGGTGGGACGGCTGGGTCAGTTCACTTCAACCGCTGCTGTAAGGTGTGAAGATATTCTAATTGCCACCGATGCCAAATTCTTTGAGAAAGTTGCTGTAGCAACTGAAACCGAGACAATTTATAAGTCTTCACATCCTGAAAGGGATACTCTGGGAGTGCAGTTAACGATTGACCGATAAGAAAATGACCTGGGGTCAGAACCTCCAGGTCGTTCGGGTCCGAAGATAGAGGGCACAAGGGGCGTGAATTCAAGACTGCTTCGATTTTGCAGAAAACAGTACTGAGTTCCTCGAATGTCAGGGTTGTTTCCCCAATAGTGCGTTTCAAATGCGTTTTTGCTGACTTAACAGCAGCCTCGAATAAACCACCCCAGGCTGGGCAAGCCGGTGGATCGAAGATCCAAGTAATACCGCGCCGTGCTAAATCATGACCGATTTGTGATTGATTTTGTTCCAAGAATTTGGTAACTTCCTTTAAATATGTGTCACTGCCCCTAAAATTGGTGCCACAGTCTGACCTAACCACCGCTGGTAATCCACGTCTCGAGGTCATTCTAGAAAGGCAGGCAACGAAGGCCTCCGAAGTTAAATCCGAATCTAATTCTATGTGGACGGATATAATACACATAAATAAGCCTTGGTGATTTTTGGACTCCGTAACGTGTGCGACTTCACATAAAATGGACCTGCAAAGTCGGTTCCAACGCCTTGGAAAGGCCTAGCAGCTAAAACCCTGTCCCTAGGGAGATCGCCCATCAACGGTTGGGCTGTAAGTCCCTTTAGTCTATAACATGAAATGCATTTGAAAGTGATCTTTCTTACCGCTCTTCTAGCTGAAAGAATCCAATAATCGCGTTGTAATATAGCCAAAAGTGCATTCGGTCCTGCATGCGAATTTTTTAAGTGACAATCCGAAATTAAAAGGTCAACAAAATGTCCCGATTTAGGAAGCAACAATGGATGTCTTGCTCCGTAGGGTAAGTCCGAGTGTTTGAGGCGACCTCCAACACGCAAAAGGCCGTCCGAATCAATGAAAGGGTTAAGACGCTTGAGATGTCCCTTTAAAGTTTGACCGTTTCGAATACGTTCAATGTCAGAACCGAAACTATTTTTCTGTAGAAGCGAAATCCACATAATTAACGCTTCCTTCCGATCTTGTGGGGTTAAGTAAGCCGTATTATTCCGATTATCTTTCTGACGACAATTATAATAGAATCTCCGAATCCAAGCGGTCACTGAAATAAGCCGATCTAAAGAGCTATAGCGCTCTAAGAGAAAACCGAAATCTGGAGGGGGTTCCAAAGTTGTAGCTACCGAACACCGAATGCCAGGTAATTCCGCAGGTAGTACCTGTGTAGCCTTAGACGTAGGCCAACGTGATTCCGAATACGTCAACCATCGCGGACCCCACCACAACGGATGAGATACCAAACCTGAAGCTGTTAAGCCCCGTGAAGCGCAGTCAGCAGGGTTCAATTCGCCCGAAATATGTCGCCACGTGATTGGCACTGTAGAATTTTGTATTTGTGAAACTCTATTAGCCTCGAATACTTGAAGAGTATGAGGCGGCGTTTTAAGCCAGGCTAAAACTATAGAGCTATCAGTCCAACCGAATACTTCATTAACATCAATGGTCCTTTGCAAACAAAGGCAAACATGATGCAGAAGCTTAAGTAGAAGCACGGCTCCGCACAACTCCAATTTAGGAATCGTCAGACGTGATCTATTTGGGGCAACCTTACTTTTGGCCATTACTAAATGAACCGAGACATTATCCATGTTATCAACTGCGCGTAAATAAACGACAGCCGCGTATCCGGCTTCCGAAGCATCCGAAAAACCGTGAATAGTAATATTTTTAACCGATGGAGGGAGCATGCATCGCGAAATCCGAACATCCTCAATCCGAATGAGGTCATCGTTAAAATTAATCCAATCTCTTTCTAAATCCCCAGTAATAGGTTCATCCCAAGTAACATCAGCAAGCCACAAACATAGCAAAAAACATTTAGCCCGAAATAAAACAGGAGTGATCCATCCGCTCGGATCATACATCCTAGCAATTGTTGATAATATTTTCCGTTTAGTAACCGAATGTCCATGAGTCAAATCTGTCCGAAAAGAAAAAACATCCTCTATAGGATTGTACTGTACTCCCAAAACCGAAGTTAAACTTTGCATGTCCGGATCATCGAACAGGTGAGGAACCTGTTGATGATCAGCAGGCAAATCCCGAAGTAAAACAGGATCATTCGAGATCCATTTCCGTAATTCATAACCCCCAGATTGCATAAGCCGAATTAACTCTTGCTGAAGTTCGAGGGCTTCCGATTGTGAGCGGCATCCTGTCAAAATGTCGTCAACATAAATGTCGTTTTGTAAAACCGAAGCTGCATGAGGATACCGATCACGTTCCCGATCAGCCAACTCCAATAGCGTCCGAATTGCTAGGTAAGGGCTGGATTTTAACCCGTATGTATTGGTACCGAGCTCATAAGTAATAAGGGGCTCATCAGAAGACTCTCTCCAAAATATGAGCTGATACCTTCGGTCCGATTTGTCGATAATGGTCTGCCGAAACATCATCCTAATGTCCGTGACAAAGACGATCTGATGACGTCTGAAATTCATTAAAATCTCCCCAATATCACTCTGTAATTTAGGTCCCGAATGTAGGCACTGGTTTAAAGAAACCCCCGAATACCGCATGATGAGGAATAACAAAATATTCTTGTCCACCTTTAAAATCAAAATCCGAAACCGACATATGACCGAGATCTAAATATTCACGCATAAAATTAATATATTTCTCCCGTAAATCCGAATTTTTCATAAGTGTCCGTTCCAATGCTAAAAATCTTTTTTCCGCAATAGTTTTCGAATCCCCAAGCAGGGGTCGATTTGGTAAAAACGGCAACCTGGTGACAAACCGACCATTTTCCAACCGAAACGTATTATCCTTATAAAACTGTTCACACTCTTCGTCAAGTGGAGCAGACCGAGAAGCTACTTCTGGTGGTTCCTCAACCTCCCAGAATTTTTGTAGCGTATCCGAAACCGAAATACCGACAATTTCCGAATCATCAATCAAGTCCGATTGTTTAGTGAGTTCTACACGACCGAGTAGAACATAACCGAAAATAGTGTTATAAGCCGTAAGACCGATAGAATTTAAGACAATTTTGTCTCCTCCCATAAGAGACCCTAAAACATCCGAACCGAGTAACAGTTCCACTGGTGTGGACTCATAAAAGTGAGGATCTGCTAGACTTAAGCCCGTGGCTAAGTCTTTCACTGATTTATCCAACGTCATAGTTGGTAGATTTCCGATAACCGTTTGCATACAGACAACGGGAGTGGTAATTCTAGGAAACCATTTGTTTATGGGAGAAAATGTAACCGAAGACCGACCGATAATATTTGAGGTAGTTTCAACACCCCAAACACCCATGATCCGTTCGTTGCTCGGATCTAAATTTATGCCCAACCTGCCCACCAAATCCGTAGTTATTAAGGACCCCTGAGACCCACTGTCGAGTAAAGCTCTAGCCGAAATTCCCATTTCCAAATTATTTTCCGAATTAAAATAAAGCTTGACTAGAGCAGTGGGCAAAAGAACCGTCACTAAGGGGCAGGTGGGCGCCGTATCCTAGCGTCGTTCGGGGGAATAAAGGAGAGAACGGTTCTCCTCACGCCCGCCATTATCGTTCCGTTCATCAGAACGCCCGTACTGAACTCTCGCAATCCGATTATTATTATAACGTGGCTCATCACGCTGTTCCTGACGTCGTCGTGGAGGAGGTGAGGAACACCGAAGTGGCGAAAGGTTGCGGGGTGACCTGACCCTACCGACATTAGCTTGCTGGCGAAAGCCCCCGCCCGTGCGTGGGCCTAACCACTCAGCCAAACCCCGATTATCGTCACGCCTCTGTTGTAAACCCGACCGATTAAAGCACAGCATCGGGTGATGTTTATTACTTCCACAGTTGCACTGAGGCGGCGCCCGACGGCAATCGCGGTAACTGTGATTTCCCAAGCATTGGAAACAAAGACGTTCTACAAAATCTTTCCGTACAAAGGGTGACATGGATTTAAATTCGGGGCAATTAGTTAAAACGGAATGTTTTGAATCCCCACAACAAAAACATGGCTGCTTTACTTCAGCAGCGGCATAATGAACAGATTTCCGAGGAGGCTTCCCGTGTCTCGAATTATTATTATATTCATTTTGATAATTTGACGATTCCGAACTCGTACATTCAATTAATCGACATTCCGTTTCTAAAAATTCAACTAAGTCCGAATATTTTGGTATAGTATCAGTTTCACATCCGAATTTTTGTTCAAACCGAGATTTAAGTGACGTAGGTAATTTTGATAAAACTATGTGTAAAAGTATAAATGACCATGCCGATACAGGAAACCCGAGACGCTCCAATTGATTAACAGCCATAATCAATGGATTTAAAAATTGAGACCGAAGACCGTTAAGTCGGCCTGAAACTGTAGGTAATTTCAAAATTTGGTCAATATGTACGTCACCTAAACGACGAGTATTTTGATACCGCTTCATCAAAAGATCGCGGGCAATACTATAACCTTCATCCGCAATCTTAAGGTGTTGGACCAACCCACGGGGTTCACCGGATAAACAAGACGTCAAATAAGCTAATTTCTGTGCCGGTGACAAGTCTACACGTTTATCGACAAGACTGTCAAAAAGGTTGTTAAACCCCACCCATTGGTCCATCTCCCCTGCAAATGACGGAAGCCGAAGTGCTGGCAAACGTGACAGCAGCGCATCTAGATCCGCACCCTCCGATTTAGTATTTACCGTAGCACTGCTCGAATTCGTAGGAGCTTCGTCCAACTTAATCGTCATTAGTCTATCAAAAGCCTCTAAAGCGCGTATGTAGTCCGCGCGGGCCCCCAAAATTATTTCCCTATCAGCCGGTACAGTGTCATCTGCTAACTCAAGAATGCGTTGATAAGAATTTTCCAAATTCATAAACTCTGAATTCACTGTCATGAGTCGTATAGATAAGCGGCTTGTATGATCGGGTCTATCTATAAGGTCCGCGCTGTCCAACAACCACTGTAGCTTAACCCTAAATTGGGATCAACTAGTTCTAATAGACATCTTTAATTAATTAATATAACCGAAAATAAAAACTTGAAATATCCGAAAATCCCGAAATAATAAAGAAAAATAACCGAAATTATAAAATACCACATTCACCTTTAATCCGAAAATAACAACAAATTAAATTACACACACTAATTACTATCGATTCCAAGAATCACCAAGTGTAAATTGGGTCAATATTGTTGACCCAACAATATCGGCACGTGTATAGTCGGCTTAACATGTTTACGTGACCAAGGAAAAATAAGTTACCGAAATGAGGGTTGGCGCGTAAAATTATGTGAACACGTAAGCTAACCTATGAATGTCGTGTTTTAATCACGAAGAAGACCGAAAAAAACCACGCTCTGCTACCATTAATGTTACGTCCGCAAGTTCGCGGAGCTAATAAATAATCAAAAACCTAATCGAAAGAAACAGATATTAAATATAATGGGAAGGGAAATGTTACCTTGTGGAGTGTCCTCGCCAGTATATCGGGCCCGATTTTTCTTTCTTGAATTTGCACTTCACTTTGTTGGTGTATAAGTAAGTGGTGAATGGTGTAATGTGGTATGTATTTAATATGATAAATGATCCGAAAATATATCAATATGGGGAGCCGAAAAAATGTTATTCGAACCAAACCGAAGGACGGAAGCGGAATGAAATCAATGACAGGCAACGTCATCTGTCAGAAAATGAGTGACATTTGACGTTTGGGGTTGCCGTTCATCAATTATACTGATAAGTAAACTAAACATAAATACTAAATACCAAACAGTGATGATACTCTATAAATGGTTAAATTCAGAGTCCATAATTGTCGCTTGTAAAAACTAAACCCAGCTGTTAAATAGGGTGTTGGGAGACACTTCTGTAAGTCAAAAGACAGCGTTATAACTTTATCAGTCGCTTTAGCTTTTTCATTGTCTCTTCTTTTCTCAGTATATGATGACTCATACAGCTTTTCATGTTCTTTTCTTGCTGCTTCAACTTCTTGTCTTTTTTCTAAGTCAGGCTCCACTTCGAACTGTAGTTTAAATTTGTCACATTTTCCACAAGTGTCATTTTTCGGTTTTTTGAATGACAAATTAAACTCTTCTACAAAAACTTTCCTGTAGTAGCTTTCTTTAACAGGGGTTTGTCCATTTTCATTACAATGTGTGATATACAGACGATACATCAATGCAATAGAAATATCACCATTTAAATATTTTTTTTGGCTATGAGATCTGGAATAGTGGCTTTCATAAGCTGGAAAAATGTTGATATGCTCTTTTACTTTGCCTCGCTTATTCTTTTCTGTTTTTTGTGCTTTCCTCGCTGGTCATTAGAAAGTATTCCTACCTCTGAGTTCCTTTTTTTTTCAACAATTACTCTAACTTTTTTCAATGACAATGACAATTTATTGAGAAACATACTTTGACATACTTCAGTTCTAGTTTGGTTTTGATTTGTTAAGAAGTATTTTCGAGACCATTGACGTCTGCTTGATCCATCAACAATCTTAGTTGACTTTTTTGGAAATTCTTCAATTAAGCTTGCTATATACTGTGACTGACCTTCTGCAGTTAAATCATAAAACTCATTAAATATCTTTTGCCTCAGATATCCAGGAAACTTATCAGCACATTTTTTTTTACAATTACAAGCAGGCCCAAGTTCTTTAGCTGGTTTTTGTGTACCTTTGCATGATGTATAGCTTTTGCCATGAGTCCTATTCTCCTTTCTAACATTTCTTCTCCAAAACTTGGGATTACTTTTTCTCTTTCTTGTCAACTGATTGGAACACTCAGAAACAGCCACCATAGAAACAAGATTTGCGTCATTACTGTTTAGATGAACTTTCAGTAATGGCAGCTGGAGGATCTTCATTATCGAATGAAGAACTGTTTGTCTCATAAGAATCGGGTATGTATTCATCAGAACTATCACATGACAGATCATATAATGAACTCTTGTTCTCCAAGTCTTGTTGAACATCTGCGATTTTTTTTTTTTTATTATAATCACAATGGACACAACACAAACTAACTAAACATGTAAGGTTTAATAGTTAGTTTTATCATTTCATGTTAAATTAAATCACATATTTACAAGATGTCTTAGAACTCACCACCGCCATTTGAACATGCTTCCTGCTCCATAGATGGCTGATCAAGTTCATTTTGATTGTTATTGAGAACTGCAAAATAATACAAGACATTATATATTAGATTATTATTATAGCATAATAATATAAATGGCAAAAAGGATAAGATTTCTGTCATCTTGAAATTTAGGACAAGTTTTATGGTAACAACTTAAGTTGTAAGTAGGTACATTGTATAAAAAAGGTATTCTCACATTTAGTGCCCAGTCAAAATATGTTTATTTTACAAACCTTCGATACTTGAATGTGCCATTTGAAGACTTGCACCATTATTTTGATGTGACTGGTGTTTGGCTGGTGATGGTGTGTTTAATGGTGCGAACGTTTGACCTTCCACATGATCTTCTTGTACAGATTGGCCTAAAATATACAATAACTATGTAATTTAACAGATTCTTATGCAAATGGGGAAGGAAGAGGACAATAAACTAAAAACTGACCATCAGAATATGTTGCTATTGGTATTGTTGATGGTTTTTCAATATGATATTCTTGCTCAAACTGATGACCTGCAATTAAAATAGAAATTAATATGGAAAAAAACTCATATAGGCAACTATAAATACCAATAAAAATACTGCACACCTGGCGTCTCGGTTAGGCAGTGATAAAAACCTGTGTAGTAAGCAGCACGTATATCTACCCCGTTGAAAATGGTTATTCTTTCATTCAAACTTGACTAAGAATATTAGACATGGTTATGTTACAAACCTTTGATACTTGGACTTGCTATTACAACACTTTCACTATTATTATGCTGATCTTTTGCTGGTGAAGGTGTGCTTAATGATGTGAACAATTGATCTTCCACACGATGTTCTTGCACACATTGGCCTAAAATTTACAATAAAACTTGTAACTTTACAGATTTCTACGCAAACTGGTAAGGAAGAAAACATAACGAACTAAAATCTTACCGTAATAGTCAGATTCTCCCTCGTCAGTGTCATCAATACACCCGAGTATTTGCAACATTTTCGCACTACGGTTATCTTTGAATTTATTTTTACTCATTTTAAGAAGCAATAAATCAAGTAGGTACACAACATAAACAGAAAACTATTTTCAAACTCAAGTCTCAAACAAACTGAAAACTTTTCGCACCAATTTTACCTACAATGCTAATTTGACAATTTGTTGACTTGACAATTGACATTGGCGTTTCATTTGGCCTGACCACAGAATTCATAGCGAAAATGCCGTTCCGTTTCATGTAAGAAGGGTAAATGTAACCATGGGCCTATTTAGCAGAAATCACTTTTTAGTTTTATAGTCATCACTTCGTTGCAAATATGACCAAAGTCATATTTGGCCTCTTTAGCAGTTTGCATTAAGGCAGTAAAATGGTATAGTCTTAATACAAAAAGGACCAATGTATACATGGGCCTTTTTTGCTTTACTAAAAAATAAACAGCCAACTAAAATTATATCACAAAAAGGGCTTATGTTTTCTTTGGTCGTTTTAGCTCTTACTTTATCAATAGCAAAACAAAAAATAATATTTTTATTTGGCTTATGTCCACTGCAGCCCTTCTAACACATTTTTTTTTTATTAAACAGTATGAAATACATTGGCCTTTTTTACTTAGTATCTTTTGAAAGACTATCAATAAACGTACGTTTTAGCACAAACAAATTTCATACTTTATCAATAATATGGCTTTAAAATCTCATTTCTTGAAAAAACGTACTTTGGCCCTTTTAGCACCAGGGCACAGAAATATTCTTTAAGCTGAGTCAAAATATATATTATTGTAATACGTACATATTATATGTATTGGTATATCTTATAATTAGCTATATTATATATGCTAATAGGGATATATATCCCTCCCTCCCTCTCCCTCCCTTCCCTCTCCCTCCCTTTCCTCTCCCTCTCCCTCTCTCCTATGAGAGTGGAGGCCAGAGCCCAGCTGCAGTGGGACGTTAATGGGCTGTAGTGGCGGATGTTATATATAATTTATATTTTGATTATGTGTTTATTATATTGGTTTATGTATTAGTATGTAGTTATTTGAATTTAAGTATATTATAGGACCACCTGCAGTCTATTTTCCTTTATTTCTCCTTTTCCTAAGGTTGCTTGGTAGAGATCGCTACCTAAGCGATAAGGCCGCCATTTGTATCCTGCGTCTGTTTATGTTTATTTTACTTCTTTTTAGGGTTTCGTAGCCAAATTTGGCAAAAACGGAACCCTTATAGATTCGTCATGTCTGTCTGTCTGTATGTCCCGTGTCTGTTGGCGTCAAATTAACTTCTTCGTCACTAGAATCACTTATTTTAGGTTTTTAACTTATTTTCAATTTTCTTGTTTTTAATCGAAGGTTTTAATTTTAAACAATATGACGTAAAAGAAAATGGTGCGCGCGAAGCAAATAAAAAAATCACAAAAAAGTATAATACAAAGAGGTTATGAGTGTGAGGTTTTAACAAATTAAAAACGGTTGTATAGAAATTCGGCACCATAGAGGTAGAAGTAAATAGGTTTTAATGATGTTTTGAATTCACAAACTTCATAGACGAGTGATAATTACTAACGTGCACACGATGTTCTTAATTCAATTTACTTTATCCTCAAGAGGATAATAACGGCTTTTGCAATCAGATATCGAAGCTTAAAAATACTCTTTCCGAGATGGTGGGATGAAAAATAGATTATAATTTGTAATTGGTGGTTACTCTTTAGAAAAAAAAAATTTGCAATAACATCAATAGAGATATTATTAGAAGAAATAGAGACCTCTTCATAAAATAGAATGCTATAAATAAATAAATATAAGTTTATAACAAGTAACTAAGACTAATTAAACTAAATAAACGGTTACTAGGTACATGGTTTTTACACCAGCGGAAAACTTGCAGCAACGGCTTACAGTCAAGCCTGCTTACTATCATGCTTAGGACTCCGTTGGCACTGGCCCTTACCCGACGTACAAGGAATGTGCGTCTAATCTTACTCAAATCCATACTAATATTATAAATGCGAAAGTGTGTCTGTCTGTCTGTCTGTCTATCTGCTACGCTTTCCTGGCCCATCTTTTTAACCGATTTTGCTGAAATTTGGTACAGGGCTAGGCTGTATTCCGGGGAAGGACGTAGGCTATTTGTTTAGCTATTTTTATCCCGGAAAGTTGAAGAGGTCCCGCGGGAATCCAAAAATATCAATCCACGCGGACGATGTCGCGGGCATCATCTAGTAAAATATAATACCTAAGGTCCACTTGTACAAGGACTTTTAAATTGATTTATTTAAATATTTGTTCCTTTTTAGGGTTCCGTAGCCAAATTTGGCAAAAACGGAACCCTTATAGATTCGTCATGTCTGTCTGTCTGTCTGTCTGTCTGTCGGTCCGTCCGTATGTCACAGCCACTTTTTTCCGAAACTATAAGAACTATACTGTATGGGTATAGTTGTAGTAAAAAAACAATAAATTTTGGGGGTTCCCCTTACTTAGAACTGAAACTCAAAAAATTTTTTTTCATCTAACCCATACGTGTGGGGTATTTATGGATAGGTCTTCAAAAATGATATTGAGGTTTGTAATATCATTTTTTTCTAAACTGAATAGTTTGCGCGAGAGAGCCTTCCAAAGTAGTAAAATGTGTGTCCCCCCCTGTAACTTCTAAAATAAGAGAATGATAAAACTAAAAAAAATATATGATGTACATTACCATGCAAACTTCCACCGAAAATTGGTTTGAACGAGATCTAGTAAGTAGTTTTTTTTAATACGTCATAAATCGTAAACCGCAATTTATCTTTCATTCAATCAACTCAAATATTTAAAATAAAAATATTTTTAATAATTTAAAACTTACTACAGGTTTATACGGAACCCTCAGTGCGCGAGTCTGACTCGCACTTGGCCGGTTTTTGTTTTGTTATTTTTACTTGTTATGTTGGTACAAAATAATAATAATATTATACGGTTTAAAGCTGGACCGAGATGCCAATTAAATCTATGTGTAATGGCCTATCTCATTAGTTAAGCTGAACTTCTCGAAACCACGTTTTAGTCGTGGTATAATTTATGGAAGTTCTACATACGAACTAAGTACTTACCAACAAAATTTCAACGTGTGCTCAAAGTACATTGTGTTGTAGATGATTTAAATGTCTGTCTATCCGTTTAGTTTTTAATCTGGTAGGTTGTTCTTATCTCGTATCCCGTACCCCACCGGAAACTTTGTTCTGAAAACAAGGAAGGGATCCCGGAAGGCGCAATGAAATTGCCCGTAAAAGCTCCTTGGCATTGCAAGGACTCGCAAAGTCAAGGTCGGCCAAGGTCGATGTTGTTTTCTCGGGGAACATCCCTTGTTTGAGAAAAGGGCGTTTTTTCGTCGTGTTCAAGGTTTTCCAGCTACGTCAATTTACAGAGAGTTCAAATGGATATACACAGTAGGTACATACGGTAGGTATAGCGAATTATAATACTTGTACAGAGCACGAAAAATAAGTTTTCTATAAGTATCTATTTTTGGGTCTCTTTGTCAGACAAGAGGGGATGGAAATTTCTGCCGCGTGGGAGTACGCGATTGTTAAACTGACACTAACACTTGTTCTCCATGACGCTTCAACTTTCCTCTTCTATGTCACATTTTCCTTGAAACTTTCCTTGAAATCTGTATACCTTGTACTTGTGCCTATATGCGTATCTATGCAAGTTTTCAGAGTTATGTGTGTTTTAAGCAATTAAATATCACTTGCTATAACGGTGAAGGGTATGGATATAGGAAACCTGCTGCGCTTGAGAGTTCTTCATAATGTTCTCAAAAGTGTGTGAAGTCTCTCTTCTCTATCATTCAGCAGGGTGACCGCGTATATTTTGCATCAATCATTGATACATCGCAATCAACTCCGATTGGCTGAATTTATGGTATTCTGGCAGCTTCAATGGATTTCGTCCAATATTGGAAGAGTGTTAACCAATCGGAGGTGTTTGCGATGTATCAATGCTGCTGAATAACTCTTCTCACTCTGAGAGGAGACTCGTGCTCTGTAGTGAGCCGGCGATGAGTTTAAAATTATGATGATGATGATGTATCGTATGAATGGTGATGATACCTTGAAGTTATATTTACCACTGTGGTACTAGGGATTTAATGTCGCGTAAACGGGCCATAAAAATTGTTTTTGCTGACAATTTATATACGTTTATAGCCCACCAATAAAAGATTAATGTTTTGGAAAAAAGAGCAGGCGTTACTTTGCGGAAGACCGTGATACACAAAGAATAGCAAACAAAAATTCTCAGTACTAGCCCCGAGTTAGGATGGTGGCGGTGTTTTACCCTCGTGCCTCGGAGAACACGTAAAGACGTCGGTCCTGCGCCTAATCTCTCTCCGGTCGTGTCAGATTTTCCGTCCCATCGGGCTATGAGAGTAAAGGTACAGAGAGTGCACCTGTGTTTGCGCACACATTTGTGCACTATAATTTTCCCTCGCAGATGGCCAATCTCTCTTGAGATTGACCACCGTGGCCGAAATTCGATCGGGGAGGACATTTAAATGCATGATGCATAATATCACATTATACAGATTTATATAGTCCGTAATTTTAAGGGGTTACAGCAAAGAAAACTTGTTTTATTTAATGTGAACTTATCGTAATGTATTTAATGTTATGGTCAAGTGCTTTCATTATATCAAAACGATCTCATTTTATGACATAATGACTCACTTATGATATGAAATACATAAACCAATAAAATAAGACAATGACTCATAAAAGAGCCACATAAGTATTTAGTTTATCGTAGTGAACGTACGGAAAACGGAAATATCATGTAAATATAATAAATATGTTGATTTTAAGAGTTCTTTCAGATGGGCCACATTGCCATCGGTATTGACCAGTTGACCACAGTTGACGCAACTGCAAATGTCTGTATCTGTACGTCCGCGGCGTCAGTTTTAGTCACTGTGGTGTAGTTTTGGTGTGGGCCATCTGCATAAAAACTAACGGGAAACTCTAGAATTTCTAATAACAATAAATCGCACTTGATTTCAAAATTCCCAGCAGTATTTTCTTAATTGTTATGAAAAGAACGATTAATGATGTCACGCCGCTAAAGCATAAGGCCAATAAAGTCAAAAACGAGATGTAAAGTCCATAAAATTGTGCGAATTACTCAGTGCGATGAACTTCGACAATTTATTTACGAGGGAACTTTTACGACTCAATAAAAATTTATGCTTTATTTCCTTGGAATTAGGCGGAAATTAACCGACGAGAATTCGTAGGCAGGCCAGCTTCGCCTTAATGAAGAGTGTGATTTCAGTTTGTTGGTTTTATGGTTATACCATGTAAATAAAAAAAAAATATTAACTCTGAGAAGCCAGTTGGTAGCGTTGCCCAGTTGTACAAACTAACAAGTTCTAATAAATTGTGTGTAACTCAGTACTTATAGTTTTTTAATTTTGTTTTATTTTTTACTTTTTGTGGGTATATAGCAGCCAATAAAGATTTTTCTATTCTGTTCTATTATAAATAAAATTATTTTCATAAAGCTTAGCATTATTTTGTTGTCGAAAATTGGCAGTTCCCCTTTAGCGGACAATAAGTAGTAATAATTTAAACTAAGTTCTGATTTGTCATTTTTTATTCTTTAACTAAATTTCCTATCTAGCAATTTGTGGCCAGCTTACTTCATAACTGATTTTCAAGCAGTATCGTACCGGAGCGCTAAATCGCTCGATTAATATCTGGTATTGCTGGAATAGGCTGGTAACTAAATATATAGCCAAATCTGAGACAATTATTTTGAAATAATAAATTCTAAAATTGCCTATACTGGGAATCAAACTGGGTACCTCCAACTTATAAAACCACAGCACTCACTGGTGAGTGGTCGTTAAAAAATCATTTTTTCCAAAGAGAGAAAAATTCCTGAAATTAAAATCTACAATGAAACTCGGCATCCATTAAAATAATATATGCATAGTATGAATGGGCACAGAGGTTTGCATTTAGGCCATATATTTTAAAATCCGTACTTATACGGAAATGCAAAAATCTTCATCCATGCGGACGAAGTCGCGGGCATCGTCTAAAGTACTAAACTAACTAAGTAGTACTAAAGTCCATAATAATTTTATTATGGACTTTAATACTAATACTAACCTTTAACATATCATACTTTAATTTCCTACTAAAACCTTGAACTAAACTAAACTATCGAACATAATATTATACTAATATTAATGCTGTTTTGTTTACTCTGAAACTTACAGCTGAGTCGAATGAGCGAATCTAAAGGTTCAGACACAAAAGACGTGCAACTTTGAGAGAAAGATATCACTTGAGAGAAAAGGATTGAATGCCATCTATCGTCCTGTGTGCAGTTCCTGTTGAGCGTTTTGTATGGCCAACATCTTAACCTATTTTTGTTTACGCAATTAGGTCAAAACAACCTCAAGTAATCCCCAGTGCGTTTAAGCCATGGAGCAATACTCATATAATCGTAATATCCCCAATGTGACAACAAATCTCTAATAGTGAACTTTCAAGTAATTTAATGTCTTATTACTTCCTCTGTATCTGGCTTGAAAATGTGCCAATTTTTCCGGAATATCCTACTGCAGTTTCGTTTTTGTTGCGTTAGGTAAAGCATCACGAATATCTTTCATATATGTACTTCAAACATACATGGATATACCCAAATAGTTTTCTTGTTTCCAATTAAATTAATCTATACCTACTTGTTAAATGATAAATGTAAAATAAACTATGCTGTTGGATTTCCACGCTGAACAGCCAGGTTTAAACTTGGCGCAAAAATAAGCTTACCTTTCTGTTACTCCCGATCAAGTCACCTTTCAAACAAAAAACACTAAATAAAAATAGATGGGGAGCTATGATGCCACACAGGCAAATACAATAAAACACGTTTAACTTAAAACACCCCTCTCTTTGCGTCGGAGGTTAAAAACTAAGTACATATACGCAAGTGATCTTGAAAGTTTATTTCGTGTCAGAAGCGTCATATTATTTCTCCATTTATTGGCGCCGATCCGTGCTGACCCGTCTGTAGGTAAAACAAGTCATCAATTACATTATTTAAAACAACAATCACTCTCTCTGACGTTACCGGTAAAAGCTTTCTGCATTCGAATGCATTTTAGTCGACATCTGCTTATTTAAAAAATCAATTTCGCTTTTGTGCTAAATAAACATTTCAGTTTATTTCGAAGTCAATAATCACGTATTTGGAACGCATTTAAATAATAATGAATTGAACTGTTGTTGTTGTAAGTTGTAAAACAGTCACTTTTGTATTAGTAAACTGATGCTCGAACTTAACTGCGTCGTTATTATTGGAACATTCCTGGCACGATGAAAGGCACTGGTTTGGAATTGCTTTAATCTCTCTCTCCCTCTATCCCTAAACTATGTATATGTTCCGATATACACTGAGAGCACTGTTCGGTGCTCTTACGGGGGAAGAAATTCGTCCCGTTATGGACTGACAGTATACTGCCGCAGTATCCTAGGGAAATATATGACGTCATAAATCGTCGCCATTTTTGTACTGTGAGCACTGGCGTTTTCGAGGTAAGGTGCTCTCAGTGCTGGCTGCGTTCCGTTTTAAACAGTGACCAGTATAGCTAACTATAAAGGAACGGTTTCGCAGTATACTAAATTGACGTCACACCTTACAGTGCTCACAGTGTATTTCGGAACATACCCATAAACTCTCATAAAACGGACTCTTACGGAGTGTCCAATGACAGCACACGGCTTATTTTCAAAAATGTAGATTAGGTACTTAGGCCTATTGCGCATTACATTTAATTTAAAAACTACATACTACATAATATATATATATATATATATATATATATATATATATATATATATATATATATATATATATATTAATAAAAATACAACGACAATTGCGACTGAATTTCAAAGACATTTCTAGACAAGGCACAAGAAATTTTCTTATAATGTGCAATACACCCAAAAATAGTAACCGTAAAAGGTATATTGACGTTCAAAATTTGAAAAAATTATATTCTGATTGTGGTTTTATCCAGACTAAGAAAAACCTTTACCTTCATCGTTAGGTATATCAAGTTATATTTAATTTCTTAAATAGCACTAACTTCAGTATGTTCCTCTGGTGCGGACGAGTACCTACACATCACACAGTCGTCCCACATGCTTTCCGTTTTTTAACACCCATAATGCTAAACTAAAATGCTGACCTATTTCCAAACTATTGTTTGGTAGTAAAACGACTCTAAAAAAGCATGAAAATGCTCTTTAATCCCGGCTATCACGACGGAAATTGGCGAGATTTCAGATTTGGTACAGTGCCAAGACCTTAAACTTTCCGGATATGAAGGAAGTTAGCCAAATTCTGTTCCTTCCTTGAATACGGCCGACAAGTCTTGTCACAATGCACTCTGGAGGCTATATTCCGAATTATTTTATTCCGTTAAATCTTCTTCGAAACTTGTACTATTTATTATATTACCTATTCTGTGTCGAAACCGTCGCAGTGAGGCTAGTGCCGAAATGCTGGCAACATTACTCCTTTGGATGGCCAAACTTATTCTTTGGCCAAGTTCTTTTTTATATTTTTATGTATTGCGTTGCGTTTGGCATAATTCGTCGCTTTTCCTACGAAAGGACCTAACTGACATCGAGTTAATTGTTCAGGGCAAGCGTTTTTCGGTTTCGTGCTCAACTATATTGTCCACAGCTTGCTCAAATAAAGCTATATTAAAATTAAAAAAATATTCTTATAATCTGTGAATCAAGGCCTTTTTGCAAGTAGGAATTGTCTTATTTAAATGTGCGTATTCATTTAGGTAAAAATATTTAAAACAGTTACGCCACTTCATAAGAACTTTGTTTTTCTGAAAAATTAATTACTTAGGAGATACGACTGTATTTTTTACTGAATAATTCAATCACATTTAATTCAAAATAATTTGTTTTTTATTTCTTTATATATAATAATAATTAGGATAGTTTTAAATCATTTTTTGACTGAAAGTTTTTGGATTCGTACTATTTTGGATTTTTTTACTGCCCAAGGTTTTATACATTTTTTGTCACCAATTTACATAAATTTTTAACTCTATTAGTTAATGTCTAAGGTATTCCGTCGCAATCAAAATTCAGACGTAAGTGAAAACCCCATTTTTATTCAATATAGTCTAGTTCACACTAAATGACGTATTTTCAATTACGTCATAGTTGATAGATTTTTATTTAGCTGATCACTAAATAAAAATCTTTCTAATAGCCCTAAGTATAAAATACGCCACTTAGTATGATTTCCTTTTCGCAAATGAGCATATACGCCATACTTACCGATTGTCCTAGCCAGTAAACGGTAAAAGATATGAAAAAGTCGATAAGACAGATCGACAGAGAATCAAAAGTACATTATTATGATGTATTTAGTGCAGTTACATCAAAAGTGTCAGATAGGTCCTTTCGTAGGAAAAGCGATGAATTTTGTGTACATTAAAAGCATGACACTGATTCCACCATAAGTTACTTGAGCCAAAAAATTGCACAAGACAGGGCGATAAGATAGAGCCTTGGTATTCGGAGCGCAATTCATACAACAAAGATAGAAAATAAATTCTTCAAAAAAAAGTAAAGGCTGACTTCCAAAGCCACTGTGAAGTCCTTGTGAGTGTCGAAAATTTGCAACATAAACGGCTGTATCTTTTAAATGCGTTGGTTTAGAAGTTTGATTTTTTCACAGCTCCAAGGGACAGTAGACCTGAGTATTTGATATGAATTTCAGCTTTATACCTCCATGCGTTCCTGTAAAGAAGGGTCTTGACACACAGACGGACGGACAACAAAGTGATTCTCGGGTTCGGTTTTTCCTTTTGAGGTACGGACCCCTAAAAAAGTTTGATTCTCGTTTGAATTTTAACGAACCAACGTCAGGGACTCTTCTAAATACAATATTTGTAAGTCTAGTATGGTTAGTCGGATCTATCGATTTTAAAGTTACAGAGCCTTAAAGGTTTTACATAATAAGACTTCAAAACTACTCATATAGATCTTACTAAGCGATTGCGGCATTTGACGTCTTTATTGCAACCTAATTTGTCACACGACTATTTTCCGCCATAAGATTTCATTGATTTCCTGTGCGTAGGTGATAATGGCTTTTCTTTTGTCGTGATAGCTTGACCACACGCTCGTAAAACCGACCACTTGTATTCAGACGTACTGCCAAACATGTTATTTAATGGCTACTTTTAACGGCGATTTTACGTTTATGATTGACTCTTAAAATATTATATCTATACTGTACAATACTGAAATTATTGTCTATCGGTGACTTTTCAGGGCTCAGCCTTAGCCGAACCGATTTTGATGCACAGACGAGTAGGGCCACCACTTTGGTTCTTGAAGGATTTTTAAACATTTTAAGACCAACATTATAATATAACATTATATTATAATATAAACTCGAATAATGAGTTCTAGGAATAATGAGGACTATAGCTAGGTCTAGGAGAATGCTTATCTAGGAGATGACTATCATCACTAGATCATTGCACATACCATAAATTAGACGTTGAAAATAATGACATTATTCCATCGGTTCGGTGATAAGCAGCAAATCTGTAAAGAAAATTCAACAGGTGTAAGAGAAAGGAAGGAAACGATTGTAAATTGTTAAAGAGCCATTATAGGCGCCCTCGTAAATACGTTTTAGAAGTTCATCGCACCCGGTGCAATTTTATGAACATTACGCACCTGTAATTTTCATTGAAAGGCACATGACATTATAAGAATTGTAAAAATGGCTTACTTACCAACGTTTAACAACATTTTAACTACTAGTTAAGGCCTATACCTATCTGTACCGGCCCATATTCCGGCAATTTTTTTAATTTTATTTTTAATTTAGTACATTACCACAAAATAGAGCTGCCTAGCGTCTGGAAATTTGATGCCTGTTGTCTTAACGTGGGAGGTCCCGGGTTCGTTTCCCGGCATGGGCAATTTGGGAATTAATAATTTCTGAATTATCTCTGGTCTGATCTGGCGGGAGGCTTCAACCGTGGCTAATTACCACTTATCACCCTTCCGGCAAAGACGTAGCGCCAAGCGATTTAGCGTTCCGGTACGATGTACGTGTAGAAACCGACCAGGGGTCCATACCCCTGCTATGTTTACTATGACTGCCATACCCCTACCAGATTTGCCAGCTATCGTCTTAGACTGCATCATCACTTACCATCAGGTGAGATGGCAGTCAAGGGCTTACTTGTAGTGGAATAAAAAAGAAAAAAAAATGTCCTATGTTAATTATAATGTTTATAGATCGATGAATAAACATTTCGTAAATTGTACCTCATTTCAAAAACCGCACAAAGCGAAATTATTTTTTGAAATGACTTACTAGGTCTTACAAACGCGATATTGGCAAACTTGAAACCAAAGACGCCCTTGGCTTAAAACTATTAACTGACCTCCGGTAGACAATGATAATGTGATCCCAGAATCTCATTTGTTTCAGCTCAGGACCCGCCAGCCGTCAAGTTTCCCAAACACTTGTCAAGACGGGATTACAATACAGTAGAAACTCAATTTGTGGAGCTACAAGTAGATTCGATTGGACCGAAACCAATTTTCACGTGTCGAATTATAGGTAGCCGTCTAAAATAAAACAAGTTAAAACTACGACTTCTACTCTTCGGGTTCATTTCTTCGTAATTTTAAATTCCTCCTCTGTAAAAAGGTAACATAATTGTGCTTATCAACTGTATACATATAGATAAACTAAAAAATAAATAAGTGAATCAATCAAAAAAATATTATAAATGCGAAAGTTTGGATGGATGGATGTATGGATGTATGGATGTTTGTTACTCAATCACGCGCCAACGGCTGAACGGATCTGGCTGAAATTTGGCACAGAGATATAGTTTATAGTCTGGAATAGCACATAGGCTACGTTTTATCCCGGAAAATTAAGGAGTTCCCGCGGGAACCAAAAAAACCTCAATCCACGCGGACGTAGTCGCGGGCATCAGCTAGTATAAAATAAATAACTAGCTGATGCCCTCGACTTCGTTCGCGTGGATTGAGGTTTTTTGGTTCCCGCGGGAATTCTTTAATTTTCCGGGATAAAAAGTAGCCTATGTGTTATTCCAGACTATAATCTATCTCTGTGCCAAATTTCATCCGGATCCGTTTAGTAGTTTTTGCGTGAAAGAGTAAAGTAACAAACATCCATACATCCATACTTACTTACAATTTTTCGCGTTTAAAGGTAATATTAGTAAGATAAGATAAGATTAATAATAACTTTATAATTTAAAAACAAACCAAAAGTTTGAAAAGAAGCACAAAGTACAGTAAATAATCATAAAATATTATATGTATATTACAAAATTGTATTCCATATCTAATATAAGTACAATATTTCCGAACTCATTTTGTATAATAAATAGCAAAAACCTTAACTTATTCAGTTTTTACTAAATGTAATTTAACTCCGGGAATGACGACGTATATTTCTTATAACGGGATCATCTGCGAAAAGTTTCAAGTAACCCTATATACGTAACTAAACTGCCGGTATATTGAAGTAGGATCAACTGCCTAACTCGAACACCGTGGAATTAGGGAGCAGAAATTGGATTGTAGCAATTATCTGTTTAGGTTTCGGGTTCCAGGCTTATTACAGGGCGAAATATTTATTTGGGTAATTTGTATATTTCTTCGATTGAACAAAATTGATACCAGCAATAGATGTTTTTTTATTATAATTATATCTTCGAATGAAGCGACTCATAGGTATATTTATGATAGTACTTCACTTTGTAAGAACTCGACATTATTATAATATATTGAAGTGTTAGTTACCAAACACACGCTTTTGCCAATGCCCTTTTTCCCCTTCAGGTTTACACGTTCCTTCATAATATTATTATTGTAATCCAGTAATCGAAAACGGTAATATTTTCCAAGGAACAATAAAGTATAACAAATTCACCGACCGCAAACCATGTTTATTGTAACAATATCAGTTATCTCCATACCACAGCATTAGCATAAAATTGTTCAAGCTCCCCCGCAGCCATATTTTACGCAGCCCATTACGGCCCATTCATACGTGCGTATAGAAGATCTATTACCATGAATATGTAGGCCGCAAACACAATAATTGATAGCAACTTGTTCACCAAACAACATCGAAATAAACCCTAAGTGCACGCTTGCGACAAATCACTTAACAAAAAGTTGCATTAAAAAATATCACAGTACATAATCTTCACCATCATCATTTCAACTCATTGCCGGCTAACTACTACGCACGAGCCTCCTCTAGAAACGACAAATGGTTTGGCCATATATATGCTAAAATCTTGGCCACATGCGCATTAACAGACTTTACAAACTTTCGAGAACATTATGAAGAACTCTCGGGCATGCAGGTTTCCTCAAGATGTTTTCCTTCACCGTCAAAGCACGTTTTATATAATTAAAAAAACCTACTAACAAATAAAATATTAATTAAATTGTTTATTTTTTATTTTGCAAGATGATGTCCACGATTTTATCCGTGTAAAATGGGTGGTAAGCTTATGTCCGTTTCCGAAATGCAAAAATATATCTCTGTACCTTTCGTCTACATTGGTTGAGCAGATGGGCCATGAGAAGGTATCAGACAGACAGCGTACTTTCGCATTTACAATAATATTTGACTTCGACCGCGTGGATTGAGGTTTGGCACTATCTCTGTGCCGAATTTCATCCAGATCCATTCAGCTGTTCTTGCGCGATAGAGTAACAGAGATCCATCCATCCATTCGCCCAACCATCCATCCAAACTTTCATATTTATAATATTATACTAATATTGATAGATGGATTAATATGTTAAAAATATTATTATTGATTATGAAGACCACTATAGGTAGGTATTAAGCTGAATACACTGTAACTGCTCCATCTTAATGTTTGATGGCGGAAAGCAAGATAAATTGTTGTAAAACAAAAAGTATTACTGGTAATCTTGCTCTAAAAGCGTAGGAGGTATTGATATTAGACAAACAAGCCTTTAGATTAGTACTCTTTAGCCGTGATATTTTTGTAAGGTATGGTTCTATGTAGGTAAATGTGTGTGGTTGACCTCAACTAATCTGTATTACTTCTTCTTCTTAATATATATAAATCTCGTGTCACAATGTTTGTCCTCAATGGACTCCTAAACCACTTAACCGATTATAATAAAATTCGCACACCATGTGCAGTTCGATCCAACTTGAGAGATAGGATAGTTTAAATCTTAAAAAAACATCAATTCACGCGGACGAAGTCGCGGGCATCATCTAGTAATATGTATAAAAATGAATCCCTATTTCCCTTGGTCACGGCATCACGCGTGAACGGCTGGACCAATTTGGGTAATTCTTTTTTTGTTGTATAGGTGAGGACCTGAAGAGTGACATAGGCTACTTTTTATCCCGGAAAATTAAGGCATTCCCGCGGGAATAACAAAAAACTACGCGGACGAAGTCGCGGGCATCAGCTAGTTATAGATAGTACTTACGGTTAAAGAAACTGAAACATGCAGGTAACCTGGTTATAGTAAGTAATACATTAGGACTTAACTTGATGTTTGGACATGAGAAAAACAGTAAACTTCGGCATATATGCATAATCAAAATAGTCCGGTCAATTCACTCACAATATGAGGACAGTTCTATATGCCCGAACCTACGTTCCTACCTAGTTCTATCCTACTTAGTTTGAAACATCCATCTACTATTGGGCAAATAAACAATGTAAGAATCTACAATTTTTTTATATACTTAGTAAAAATAATAAATAAGAAATTAAAGAAATTTAGTTTGTTTGATAGTTTGTAAGTAATAGGTACCAAAAGACGGGTCTAGTGGTTCGACTGTATTCGACCGAGGATGATGACGTCCTGGGTTCGATTCAAAGGTTAGGCCACTATTAAGTATTTATTGGGCTTTTCTGACAATAATTCTTAGTAATAGCTAGTAACGCTAACTTCCTAACTCCGGGCTCGGAGTTACAGTTAGGCACAGTGTTTCACAACTGCTAAAGCTCGTGTCGTTCCTGCGCCTGATCTCTCTCCATTCGTGTTGGATTTTCCGTACCGTACCTATGACTATTGGAAAATGGAGAGTGCACCTGTGTTTGCGTACACACCACCAACATATTGACTGAAAAATCTTAAATCGCTATTTTTAAGGAGTTATGTACCCTACAGCATCAGGATTGAGGATTTGAAGTCAGAATTTTTTATGGGACCACCTCGCGAGCTTCCTCTAACCAATGAAAAAAAATTGTTCAAATCGGTTTAGAAACCACGAAGATATGCACCGACATACATTAAAAAAAAAAAAAAGATACGCGCCGAATTGAGAACCTCCTCCTTTTTTGGAAGTCGGTTAAAAAATTCGGTCGGGAGGACCTTATAATTATTAATTTTTCAGAATAACTGTGCAAATCTACTATTTTGCAAAGAAAGACGAAAACGACGTTTTCCATTTTTTCCAATTCCTATGTACCTCATAAAGTCATAACATTATCTTTGCCCGTACGAAGGCGTGGCGAAGTTTACTGACCCTAACTTTTGTGCCAAAATCACTGAAACCCAGTTCCGCGGTCTCAGTAGAACGGTAAAATGTACTTATTCAAGTTCCTAAATACGGCATTCAAGTGGAGATAGATTGTTTGTATTGTGCGATAAACTTCACCGTACCATTCCTTGGCGGCCGGCCAGAGGAACAATGTGTTCATAACAGGATTTATTGTGAGACACCTCATATTATGAGCGATCATATTTTGTCTTGTAATTTGGTACTCCGGTAGGCCCGTTATATCTTTCTCTCTGCGTCGTATTCCTCATTGCTGGGGTCGTGACCCCTTTCCAGTAATCACATAATAGCAGGGGTTTTCTTGGGATAATAATGCGGTGGGTTTCCACTTTCCAGGTCTTCCGCATACGACTCGACGAAGAGTACTATATTATCAACTCTTAAGTTTCTAACGATGATTTATGGTGCTAATGATAAAAATAAACGAGACCGACGGCTTAACGTGCTCTTCGAGGCGCGAAGGACACAAAAAGGCTAAATTCGGACACCCATCCAGTATGGGCCGTTAAAGAGTAGTGTAGTGTGTGATAGATAGACAGACAGACACACTTTTGCATTTATAATATAATATCTGTCTGTCAATTATATTTTCTGTCAATAAAGAATTATTATTTTATAGTAGGTACGGATCTCTGCGGCATCGTAGCTCCCAAACAGATGAACCCATATTGATTTAGTATTTAGGTTGAAAAGTGACTTGATCGAGAGTTTAAGCATTAAGTAGCAATGATTCAATATAAAGTTCAGTTTTGTTTGTAATAGTAGGTACCCATGAGCGACGGTTTAAAATGTGCTCTTCGAGACATTGAAGAAATTAACTAGCAAAACTCAAAACTCTAAAGTCGTTCACCTAGGTTTTATAGTTAAAAGATTTAACCGTAATTTAGATAAATATAGTTTTATACTTAAATCAAATCTTATCATAACATTAAGTATGTCACTACGTTTGGAGTCGACCCAAAACTCTAGGGTTGGTATCGGCTGGCATCAATTCTCAAAGTTCGGCAATAAAATACACGGATAGGATTTAAGGGTCGCTTTCACTAAGCATTGCAAACAGTCGCACAACAAATGCTAGGCATTATTCGAGGATTTACTGAAAAGGATCGTTTCATTATTTATATAGTGAAATAAAATTACATGCATGAACATTAAAAAGTACTATTATTATTTAATAGCTGATGCCCGCGACTTCGTCCGCGTGGAATAAGTTTTTATATTTTTACGTGAACTGCTTAATTTTCCAGGAAAAATAGTAGCCCATGTCATGCTCCAGGTCTTCAACAAAACACCCATGTAAAAATCGATCCGTCGCTCTGTTGCAGCGTGATTGATGTGTCCTTGATTGAACTAACACACAGACACACTTTCGCATTTAAAATTTTAGTATGATTTCATCCTAGTTATGTTACCTATTTAAGTATGTCTTTGTGTCTAAAGAAACTAAAAACTTTAGGGTACAGGCGACAGGCGAAGACTGATAGCGACTTTCGTTTCTGTAAAATTTTGTTAACGTTGCTCTTAGAAAAATACCCTTAAAGAAGTAATGGCGACCGATTGCTATTGTCACCGGGTAAGGAAATCTCTGAATGTACGACAAAAATCCTTCTCTATTTTTGTACTTGATTAGAATAAATTCCATGCAAATGTTCACAGTTGCAAGTAACAGTAATATAGTGGTGAAAAGATTGATTTGTAGCCATTTAGTTAGCATAACAAAATCTTTATCTTTAGGGTTACGTGGAGGTTGCGTACCTACCTTAGAGACTCTAGTTAGGTACAGTCTTAACGTTTCATAAGTGACACAAGTTGACATGAAATAAATAAACCATTTACCTATAATAGCTATTTATGCAACTGTATCGTAATGAGGGTCATTTTAATTCGAGTGCTGTTTTTTGATACGAGGCTTGCCGAGTATCAAAATAGGATAGTACGAGAATTAAAATGACTAATTACGTACAGTTGCATACAAGATTTTATCTACGACAAGGACGTCTTTATAATTTTTTACTTTATAAATTAATAAAAACCAAAAGTGCCAGAACCCAGAGCCGCTAAGCTATAGGTATCTTATTTATGAAGATAACCATATCGATACAGCTACGACTCATAACGATACAGCTCCCATACAACGAACTGTATCGTTAAGAACAAACACGAAAGAGGGTTCAATTCGATATAGTTGTCAAATTCGAAATTGGAACTTTTCGATGCTGGAGTAGATAAATAATTTTTCTTTGCCTTTGATAGGTTGTGTAACACCGAGCTTACATAATAATATTAAAATTAGGTCTAAAACATAAACACATAAACCTATTATAAAACTTAGTGCATTTTGTTATGATAGGTATTTTATACGAGACCAATCAACCCATCACGTCGGACCGTAGTTCCATTGCGGCGTGATTGAAGGACAAATCAAATCATTAAACTAACACATTACTCAACAAACTTTCGCATTAATTATTATAATATTAGTATGATTGTAAAATACTTGTAGTGCATTATATGATGTCTCTACTATTCGTTATCACAAGAATGAGATAGGTATATTAATAGATATATCTGAACCAATGACGATACTACAAGTTGGTCACTTTTGTGATAGTTTTGTTGCAAGTATTCACAACTTGTTTGTTACTAGGTGTAATATAGGTACTTTCTCGTCGTTTCATGTCGGATTTTCCGTCCCATCGGGCTATGAGAGTAAGGGAACAGAGAGTGCACCTGTGTTTGCGCACCCGCGCTGATGGCTAATCATTGAGATTAGCCGCCGTGGCCGAAATTATTAATATCGTTATATATTTACGACATTATTAATATCGTTATATATTTTACTCTCACGCCCGTGTACAAAATAAATACTTAATTATGGCCAAAAATAGACATAATAAACTTACATACATAGAGTATCATAAATTAATATTATCAAATTATTATTATAATTATTCCGTCTTGCTAAACACCATAAAGTAGAACTTCTTGACTACTTACGTAGGATTTACCTCAAATTTGGGGAACAAAGCCTTTATGTTGTAAATGGGGTAAAACAATGTGGCTAACCCTGTACTGATGCGAAATTTAATAATGCCACACAATTATTAAGAAATCACAACTGTTTTATAATTTCCCGATAACTTTTTAATTACCGTATAATTTCAACCGCATAAATAACTATTTTAATTAGTTCCCGTTCGAAACAAAAAAAACCTTTAGTAGGTAGGCAAATAATTCTCTATAATATATTTTTTGTGATAGGTATCTACTTACTTAAATTGCAACACTTATGTAGGTAGGCTGATATCTAAAGTACCTACCTACCTGCCTAAATACTTCTTATCTAAGTATAATTTTTTCAAAATTCTTAAACGAAATGTCGGTCTCACTAAATAAGCAGCATACAATGAAGGGTTAAGCAGGAGTAGTTAACCCTACTCGATTAATAGTCCCCATTCAATCAAAGTCAGTACCACGCAACCACTGTTATTAAAACGAAATTCGTTTATTTTAACCTCCCTGTAAATTCGTTTTATAATTACTTAGCCGAAGTTCGTTGATAATTTGCCGCGTACATAGGTACAATAATATTATAATTATTCCCAATATTATTTTACTAGGTATATTATTAAATCCCAAATTCCATTTTCGGTTTGGTGAAAAAATAAAATGGTTACAAACATATTAATATCGTAGTTCAAGAAGATTCTAGCTTTTCAACCAGTTATCCAACTAATTAGGTATTTGACTGCTATTCAAATAAATTATTTTTTAGTGATTGTTAAATAGAGGATCTCCCAAAAGTCGTAATAACCACATCCCCTGTTAGTTTTATGTTGATTAACTAGTGTTTCGCCCCGAACTGAGACCTCGCGGCGACCATCTAATGACATCATTGTGAAGTTCTGTTGTAAATACTAAGGCTCATTAAAAATTAAATAATTTCGTTTCCATATAATATTTATCTAATTTTAGTATTTGTTGTTCAAGTACAGGATATATTTAAAATAATTGATCAAGTTTCAGGCTCAGCATTTCAGAAAATTTAGAGTTCTGATGTCAACTTTGGACGTTAGAAAATCTCCACTTTGAAAGCCCCCCATTATGTCAATTTTAGGGGAAAAATTTAAAAAAATATATTTTTCGACTCTATTCCTAATTATCTTTAAAATTATATGCCGCAACCCTATGTAACGCTATAAAACTATTTTTTCTTCATATTCGCTTCTATGAGAGCCCCCCTGAAATAAAGATTTTTATTACTTTTTAAGCCATATTCGGCTGGAGGCCATCGGTTTATATATATAATATTTAAATTTGAAGTAATTACGATTCAGAAGTTATAAGGCACTGACAGACGGACGGACGGACGGACAAGTGCAAATTCACTCAAGTAGACTCAGAGACCTTCGCTTCGCTCGGTCAACTATTTTAAACTATCGATTAAAGTACAAAAAGTGCGTCGAACTTTGATAACGTCACTTTTTAAAATTTCATATAAATTACATACTAAGAACGCGTTTTGACGTTTGAAAAAAAGTAGCTGATTTAGCTACTCGTCAAATACCTATTTGCGTTTTGGTAAACGTAACGTAGAGAGCCAGCCCCATCAGGTGAAGCGATGATATCCTGCGGGTGCCTGGCATTGATTAGCTTAAAGCCGAAGAAAGATAATGTTGGCGTTACCTACTTAAAAGAGGCTTATGTCCAACGGTGCATAGTGGCCGATGAAAATGGTCCGACAGAGATTTCCAATAGACAGACCAACGCTACGGGATGATAGGGGCAAGACGGATTAGGCTATCTCCAAAATGGTAGTAGTATAACTATTCAAAACTCAGCCATTCTAGGTAAGACAGAATAGGTAAAAAATCTCCCACTATGCCTGCAAGAACCTACTTCTGCTAGGCCGGTAGGTACTACTACTGAGTGGGCTACTTTATATTCCGAAAAGCCAAGAAGTTCCCACGAGATTTTAAAATATATCCATGTATTCGTCCACGTGGACGAAGTCGCAGGCATTAGCCTGTACTTCAATATAGGGGTGTGACGACACGTTGCAACGTGGTCACGTAGGCTCTACACAGAAATACTCTCAGAGGGCCGCAGGGATGTGACCACTTGTCCTTGTATTTACCAAACATTTTACGTAGTGCTAAGAAATGAAATTGTGAGCACACCGAATAAAATAAGTATACTCACAAAAGGCTATAGAAAATATTATAAGGACAAAAGAACAGCCGTTTTTAAGATAAGTAAAATGGGACATTGGCACACCAATCTTTTAACTTCACTTTTGACAAAGTTTAAGTAGGTAAGATATGTCCCACAAACTTATCTGACCCGGTGACCAAAATTTGAAGTAATTTTTATGCTTTAGTTTATTTTTTTTATTTTTAGCAAAGCTGTCACCGGGTCGAATAAGTTTGTGGGAAATGAGCACAGAATTGGCAATAGTAGGTACAGCTATAAGTACGTACTTCATTGTGTGATGAATTCCAAAGAAGCGGTATAAATTCATTTCTTAAGATTTATTGAGAGTTTAATAGTGCAATAAGTTATTGCTTAAGCTTAGTAACCAAACTCCAATTCGAACACTTAAACACTTGTTGGAAAACTATTCTTATGTTGAAATGAATATTGGAGTTTATTGGAGTTTACTCCTTAAGAATCGATTTTCATATATAAGGCGCCCGGTATGAGAAAAATATGAGAGGTAAAATCTACTGATGAATGACCTCGTTACTTTTTTGGTGCGCACCTATGGTGCGCACCTTTCTAATTTGGTTGTGACGTAAGAGTGAGACGTACATAGTGTATGCTGCAAGGCGACTATACCTATATGTTATTGGGCTTGTTTGTTTCTATCAGTGTCAATTATTGCTGTTTTTGTTATACATATCAATATAGCTATTTATGCAACTGTATCGTAATGAAGGTCATTTTAATTCGAGTGCTGTTTTTTGATACGAGGCTTGCCGAGTATCAAAATAGGATAGTACGAGTAAACTCCAGTCGTGCGTCGGAGCTGACACACACAATTTTTTTTATAATATTTTGTTTATGTTGTACAGAATACAGGTCTTTTTAAATAATTTTGGGGTTCAATCACAGACCATACAACCAATTGACTGAGCATAGCGTGCCCCCTCACCAGCCAAACGTTAGCAGTATCAGTACTAACGCTACGTTTTGTGCCTATAGCCGCCCTCAGTCCGTATTTGACCGTGCTCGGAAATTGATCGAGTAAAAAACGAAAAATAGGCCTCTCTATAGCATTTAATGGCGTGGAAAGAGAAGCAATACCTCCAGCTATGTAAAGGATGGGATAACATTACTTAAGTAAGTGTAGTTTTGGAATAATAAATAAAAATCATCAGTACGCAAAAAAATAAAAAAACAAAAATATTTACAAAAATGAAAAGGAACCCGTTGATGTCTTTCAGTTTTTCTTTGTCTTTCACATGTAGTTCTACATATCTCCGTCTCTTCCACGCATAGCCCAGTGTAGCCCGTGTAACTATCGATAAATTATATCGATAGCCTTAGACTACTTGAATGCCAATAAATTAATTTACTGAGTAAAAACTTATATTTCATTAAATTCCGAACAATTCTGAAGTAAAAGAACAGGTTAAATGTCTATTATTTATTTGATTAAAAGTTGTTGTTGAAAACTTAAGTTCTTTAGTATAGAACTTGGGCACTTGGTTACTTTTAAAAAAATTATAAATCAGATAATTATCTATAATCATACATATGGTTGTCTTTTGCTGTTTGAATAAATTTATTAGTATTGATTTTCCAATGGTAATTTTTATCGATACATTTTTGTCGCGCAGCGGGCAGCCCAAGTGCCGCGGTAACATAATATACTTTGTACTTATAACTGTGTAAAGTTGACCTTGAGCCAGCCAATAAGAAATGCTATTTTTACCTCGTCCCCCACCTGAAAGTGGTGAGATGTGTTTCAAAGGGAAAATGTGGCTATTAGCTCTCAATAGGTTTACTACTCGGTGGGTTCAACCCACCAGAACGATGTCCTCTATATTCCATTGCTCTCATAGTACAATGGGACGGGAATCGCACACGACCTGAGAGAGACCAAGCGCAGGACCCTCAGAGAACACGTAATTGTTTACGTGTTTTCTGAGGGGGTGAAATCACTCCAGTCCTTTTTCCGGGCTAATACTGAGAATAATGTTGTCAGCAAAACACTGCTGCTTATATTTCAGGTCAGGGGCCACACTGCCAACGCTTAAGTCGATTTTACTCAAATGACAGTTTTATGTCACGTACTTTGACGTTCCTAAAATAAGGATTATAATTCTAAAACACGAAAGTCGTCAAGAGTGAAACTTCGTTGGCAGTATGGCCCCAATATGTATGCTCAAACCGAGATGCCTATCCTGGCTTCCAACCATGTGCACGCCACTAGGACGACTAGCTACATAATTATATTATTCACCAACCAACCGCATAAATTGATAATTTAATATAAAAAATACTTTTTAAACAACCGACTTCAAACTCCCGCGCCAACCTATTATTGTTCGTATTTTAAAAACCGCTCGACCGATTTCGATAAAATTTATATGGGACCACATGGGACGTATGCTCTTTCAAATAAAAAAAGAATCATCCAAATCGGTCCACCCAGTCAAAAGTTCTGAGGTAACAAAAATTAAAAAAAAAAAAAAAAATCGAATTCGAATTGAGAACCTCCTCCTTTTTTTGAAGTCGGTTGATAATACCAAGTCGTCCACAGTCGATAATACGGACAAAATTCAGAGACACAAGATGAATTCAAATGAATCCAGTAATCTCTTTATGCCCTTAGATTTAATCATTTCATCTGGAATATATTATGTAATTGAAACTTAAACTGTACGGCTTTCGTCTAATTAAATATCGTCGGTCCAATTAACACGCAGCTCCAACTTCAAAGGCTTTTGTATCTCAATTATTTAATAAAATATTGCGCTTCTCGAAATTAATTATTCATAAAATTATGGAGTATAAAGTTAAGTGAATATAATAAAATAACAGATAACAGATAGGTAGATTTCCACAGTTTTGTGTTTTGTGCCGTCTGAATCTTAAGGGTTGCCATGCGACCGAACTTCCCCGGATTTTTTCTAGTTTAAAGGGCGTCTGGGGAGCATCCTGGTAGGGTTTCATTTGTAGTTTTAAGGTTTAAGTTTAAAAAAGAAGTGGATTTATTAACTTTATTTATTTTTCTAAGCATTACCAAAGAGTTCCTGGATTTGCCATTGCATTAATTTAAAGACTGTGTCAAGCAGCCTCTGTTAAGTCGAGATTATTATACTATTGATGATTTTCTCAATGATAAAGTTGTATGGGAGCAACCGGCTTCGAATCCGGCAACCCACAAGTCAGTGTAATCAACGTACCTATTCTGTGGTGTAACAAGTACTTGTTACGTAACATATGCATTGTATATTATTTACAAAGTGTAACATATTTCTGTTTATGAAAAGAGCAACTGCTGAGTTTTTTGCCGGTTCTACTCAGTAGAACTAGGGGAAAGGGGCCTAAAGCGGTTATGGTGCCCAAAGCGGTTTTGTATTTTTAAATTAACGCATCAATAGCTAGGAGCATCAAAGCGCGCGGGAGCGACGCCCTCCCCCCGCTCCCCTTGGGGCACTCGTCCGACTCTGCGAGAACGTGTAACAGAGTAGGTACAGTAAAAAAATCAAAATTGGGTGTATTTCGATAAAAAAAGCGGTAAGTAAGTAAGTAAGTAAGTTAACCGACTCGTTGGTCGCCACCTCGCTTACGGACGGTCATGTGGGTTTCGGATCCGCTTGCCATACGTCCTAAATCTACCCTATCCCTTACCTACTTCCCATCCTTGTGATGCCTACAGTTACCTCAAAGGCTTAGTGAAAGGTATCTGACTCCTCACACAGACCGCCGATAAGCGGGGTTGTAAGAGTGACCAACGAAGGCTTGTGTCAGGGTATGTTACCCTGCCACGAGGCGAGACGGGTACGGTCTTGGGAGGTCCGCCTACCATAGCGGGGTTTCCTATATTCCTTCCGTCACGCTTGGCAGACGAAGAAGTCCATAGGAGGTGCCCTAAGACAGGGATACTAAGTTCCAAGTCTTTTACATAACAAGTGTTTTCTTTATTTATAGCTTAAGTATGCCCTGTTTGTTAAATTAGTCTTGACTTTTGTGTATTTGACTATGATTTAGAAGTGCCGACTTGTTGGGGCTTCAACCTGGTAGCAAGGGATGCATTTGAAAATGACGCTCCGGATTGTGCGTCTCCCTGCCAAAATCCAAAACTCACGCTGTAAAATAGCCGAGAGGGCATTGCAACCAGCATGGGCATTTTTCAGGTGATAAGAGGTCACCAGCAATTTAACAAAGGTGCCGTCCTTAGGGAGCAGCAACGGGTGACGAGCACCATAGGGCAACTCAGCATTCCTAAGGCGTCCGCCAACGCGTAACAATCCGTCATCGTCCAAAAAGGGGCTTAAGCGAGCAAGCGGGCCTTTCAAAGCTAAGCCTCCTTTTATGGTGTCAATCACGGACGCAAAATGTTCTGCCTGAACCACACGCACCCAATGTGTCCGGGCTTCTCGACGTTCAAGAGGCGACAAGACAGGATTCAAATTTTTATTACCTGGGTTCCTTCCATTATGGATGAAACGTCTAAGCCAACCGGTAACACCAATGAGTTTATCAAGGGAACTGTATCATTCCAAGAGGAAGTTAGAGTCTGGGATCGGTCTATCCTCCACGACTCCGACTCTTAAGCCCGGCAAAACTTCCGGAGCGGAGAACCGATTCTGAGGCCAAGCCGACTCAGGTTGCGTTAACCAACTTGGGCCCCACCAAAGGGGATGGTTGACAAGTGAAGAGGCCTCGAGACCGCGAGAGGCGCAATCGGCCGGGTTCAATTCTCCGGGTACGTGTCTCCAAATCAACGGAGTTTCAGAGCACTGAATTTGGGACACCCGATTCGCGATAAAGACCTCCAAGTTGTGAGGGGCGGCTCGGAGCCATCATAGGACAATTTCACTGTCCGTCCAAGCGTACACGTCGGTCAGTTCGACCACGGATGCCAAAGATGAACGGACGTGGTTAAGAAGGCGCACCAAAAGAGTAGCGCCAGACAATTCTAATTTAGGGATCGTCAAGCGTGACCGAATAGGGGCCACCTTGCTCTTTGCCAAGACAAGATGTGTCGCTACCTCACCAGTGGCATCGACAGTCCGCATATATACCACGGCAGCATAGCCTCGTTCGGAGGCGTCACAAAATCCATGGAGACTGGCGTGGCACCTTCCTGGTGGTAGGAAGCGTCGAGGCATCGCAATTCGGTTGACGTCCGGAAGTGCAGACACAAGGGAGTGCCACTCCTTCAATAATTTCCCTTGGAGAGGATCGTCCCAGCCGACTTCAGCAATCCAAAGCTTCTGAAGGAAGCATTTGGCCAAAAATATTACGGGAGTGATCCACCCGTTTGGATCAAATGTGCGGGCAACCGTAGACAAGACGGAGCGCTTAGTCCAGACCTTAGGAGGTGGGTCCAATCTGACCCGGTAGGTGAAAACATCCTGGACGGGCTGGTACTGTATTCCAAGGACCGTCAACAAATTAGGATTTTCAAGGTTTTCAAAAATATGAGGGTCCTGCTGATCCTCTCCCGGGAGATCCTTCAAAACGTGAGGGGAGTTGGATAGCCACTTTCGCAATTCATAACCTCCGGACTTCAGTATTGCAATCAATTCGTCACGCAGGGTCAAAGCTTCTTCAACACTAGAAGCTCCTGTGCAGATGTCGTCCATATAGACTGACGATTCCAAGGTGGCTGATGCACGAGGATAATTCAGCCGCTCGCGGTTAGCCAATTCCAACAAGGTCCTAATAGCAATATAGGGGCTTGACCGGAGTCCATAGGTCGTTGTGTTCAATTCAAAGACCCGTATCGGCTCATTAGGACTCTCGCGCCACAAAATCAGCTGATACCTCCGATCATCGCGATGTACCACCGACTGTCTGAACATCATCTTGATGTCAGCAACAAAGACAATTTGGTGACGGCGGAAATGCGTGAGGATGTCGGAGATATCCTTGATCAACTTAGGGCCAGCGTGCAGACACTGGTTCAAAGTCACCCCGTTAGACGTGGCCGCGGAGCCGTCAAATACCACTCGAATCTTACCCCCAGGGGTCTTCAAGACAGCATGGTGGGGTAGAAAGTAGTGCTCGTGCGAACGCCAATCAAAATTTGATGGTGACATGTGTCCAAGGTCTTCGTACTCGCGCATAAATTCAATATACTTGGTGCGGAAGGTAGGGTCGCGCCGCATGCGCCGTTCCATAGACAAGAGCCTCTTCTCAGCTAAGGCCCGTGAATGACCAAGAGGGGGGCGAGAGGCGAGGAAGGGCAAGCGAGTTACGAAGCGCCCGTCAGTACGACGGCCTGTGTTATTTTGATAGAACAACTCGCATTCAAGGTCAAGAGGATTAACCGGTGCAGCGTGTGGCGGCTCCTCGACTTCCCAAAAACGCTGGACTACATCCGACAACGTTAAGCCGGCTACCTGCAATTGGTCTAGCACCGGTGGGTCTGAAGACCACAAAACGGGTCCAAGAAAGCTATGACCAAATATAGTGGAGATGGCGCAAAGTCCATCTTTCTGCAGGACCCTAATTCCTCCTGACAAGATCAGGCCTAGGACATCAGAACCCAACAAAAGATCCATGGGACCAGGTTCAGTCCAGTGAGGGTCGGCAGGGGTCAGACCTGCCGTACAGGAAACCGCAACGTCAGCGATTCTTTCCTGTGGTAGAGGACCCAAGATATCGTCAAGGACTGACACCTTGACCAAGACGCGGAGATTGCCCTTAATTGGGCCAAACATCAACTCCGCTTCACCCTTAGGAGTCGAGGGCTCGGCACCACCGATACCTATCATCCGAACCGCATGAGGACTCCAAGGGAGCCCTAGCTTACCCACCAAATAAGAAGAAGCAATACAGCGCTGTGAACCCGAATCCAAGAGGGCACGAACTATCAAACATTCACCTTTCGGGTTGTACACCTTCACTGAGACAGTCGGCAAAAGAACGGTCTGACAGACGGACTGCTGAAGATTAAGATTCTCAGGAGATGTGGCTGTGGTGGGGGCTAGGGCGGCGACTACCTAGCATTGGTCACCTTCATCAAACCGGTCCTCGAACCAGGGAATCTCGAATCGAGATTCATGCGGAACCTCCAGAGGCGGAGGAGACGGACCTCCATTTGGGTAAATCCACGCGCCATCCCGCGGCGGAAGCACAGGCCTAGTCAAGCAGGCAGAGGCCGGCACACCGTAGTGAGGTTGGCGACCCATACGAGGTGGGCGGCGCTCTAGTCGCGGCCACTCGTGAAGCGGGGGTGAGTAGCGAGTAGGATGGCCCGTCGCCGTGGCGGCAGCAAATCCCGCATCAAATTGGCGCAGGGGGGTCGAAATCCCCCCGCGGGGGGGTGAAGCCCCCCCGCGGGGGGGTGAAGCCCCCCCGGGTGGGGGCGAAGTCCGGACACACCGGGGCACCTGACACGGTGCAGGAGAGCGACGCAGACTAGCAGGGGAGCGATTAACATAAGCACCCCCGCCCGTGCGGGGGGTGCTCTCCCCCACCTGGCGGCCAACGCCATTTTGGTTGGCACACAAGATCGCCAGGTGGTTGCCCTTACAAATAGGGCATGGCTGCTGATGTGGGCAGTCTCGCTGCAGGTGAGCTTCCAGGCAACTATAGCACCAGTGGCGGTCCCTGGCGATGCCCCTCCGGTGGTTAATCGTCTTGTCCAGGAACTGGGGACAAGAAGGTACCCTGTGGCCCGGACGCTTGCAATATTTACAGGGGGTGGCCTCAGTGGCAGCAAGCCCCCTGTAGACTGGCATTGGCCTTCGCTCAGAGGCCCCCTTACCAGGGCTGCCAATCTGACCCCTTCCCTTCCTCGGCTGGGCAGGTTGCTCTGAGGTCCTTGAAGGACCAGCAACACCAGAGTTGTCAGCCTGCCGGCACTCCTCCTCGAGGAACTTTAGCAAATCTGAAAAGGGGGGCAGATAGCTGGCACCGTCCCCACCATACCTCTGTTCAAACCGCAATTTTAATTCGGGAGGTAGGCGGGACAACACTATATGCAGCAACAGAAAAGACCACTGGTCCACCGGGAGCTCTAGTCGCCTAAGTGCATTACATGCTACAATCAACGGGTTTAACAAAGATTCCCTCAAACGAGCAACCCCTGAGACACGTGGCAGAGACAAAATTTGCGCCACGTGCGTGTCCGCTAATCGGCGCACGTTGGCATACCGCCGGGTGAGTAGTTCCCGGGCGGTAGTATAGCTCTCCTCGGAGAGGTCCAGGTGGCAGACCACACTCAGAGCCTCTCCCTGCAAGGAGGACAGTAGGTAGCTCAGTTTCTGGCAGGGAGACAGATCCTTCCTAGCATGCACCAGACTATCAAAGAGGCCGAGGAAACCTAACCACTCACTCAAATTGCCAGAAAATTTAGGTAGGTCTATAGTGGGTAACCTACCTAGTAGCGCAGGTTGAGTCGGAGGTCTCAAAGGAGACTCGAGAAGAGAGCTTAGTCTCGCCTCCTTCTTAAGCTTAGAGCTTTCCTCCACAAGGCCGTCCGTTAGTTCAAAGAACTGCTCATAGTCTCGCTGAGCGGACTGGAGCAGTTCCTCGGGCGGCTCCAAAACCACTAGGTCCCTAAGCGCTTCCTCGACAATTGCCTGTCTGGTCGGCACCTGTTCACATCGCTTGAGCAGTGCGGATGCTCTGTCCTCACGGCCTATCAAGGTACGAGCTGTAGCCGCCCATCGGAGTTCAGCTTGTATCGAGCCAACGAGCCTTTTATGAGCTGACATCTTGTACGCAATAGGTATTGCAATTTGCAATTAAATAAATTACTTTATGATTCACACTTACAATTTAGGCTGGATTGAGGTGGCAACCCTAACTAACAATTAGCCAGCTGTGTGAATTCACAACAAAACAACAGCAGTATAACAACACACAAAACAGCAACAAACAACAAACAAATAACAGCAAATAAACAATGTTCAAATTCTATTGTAAACAATGAATTTATATGTTAGGTTGTTACACTGTTGATTGCTACAATAATCAAAGTAAAGAATTAAAAATAAACAAGAATAAGAACTACAATTAAAAGCAAGTTAAACTTACATAAATGAAAATTATCAAATTATCAGGGGTTAACCTTCAAATACAGACAGACATACATGTAAAAACAAAAAAAAACAAATTATGTGTATAGTTAACCCGAGACAAACAACAATAATATGTAATTATAATAATTGTAGTATAATCTTAAGCATAAGTTAGAAGTTACAATTCAAGTTTTTAAACAATTGCAAAGACAGACAAAAGATAGGTGAGCAACTATATATGTGACTGAAAACACTGTGTAATCAATGATTACCGTTCAATAATTAAAAACAAGTTTTTAATTTGCAACTAGTAGGGGACAAAACCAAAGGTAGTGGTTAAATTTACAAATCCAATTAATAATAAGCAATTAATTCAAGACAACAAATTCATATACAGTCACAATCGCAATGCAGACAAGCAATATCAAACCTTGTAATTAGCAATATCAACATATAAAGGGTAAATAATGTATACATAATACCCTTTATTACAAGTTATTATCTGTACACAAATTCAGTTAAAGTGTTGAACAGCTGTTGGCCAATTAATTTAGAAGTTTGCCAACAATTCAATAAGCTGCTAACAAGCTAGTATGTATTTAACAAAACTAATTACAGCTTGCAACCTTTTCTCAATCTCAACTACAAACTTTCAATTTAAATAAGTACTTTCATAAACAAAACCGTTATTTAATTAAACAGACACCAAGTACAAGCTTTGACCACAGGAGTATAGTTTGTGCGGCAAAAATCAAACCTAATGTACAAAATTCTCTTATGCCGCTTCAATACATTTAACGGAGCATGTAGGAACTATAGCTAAGTAATCCAAAGTAAAAGTTAAGCTTGTTTTAATTTACCTAACTATATCCCACAATAAATGCCCCACCAGCTTACACTATTAAACCGGTACAGGCCTGTCCGCAGCGTTTAGTACAACCACGCTCTTTGCTACCAAATGTTGGGGCTTCAACCTGGTCCAATGCTACAACCCTAAGACGCTGTTCCAGGGGCCCATCAGCTGGATTCGAGCCTCTTAGACCATTGGCTCAGGGCCAAAGGCGGACAGAACTGTTTTACGGGTAAACCTAGGTGGTAAGACAATAATGAAAACTATACTACGCACTTACAGAGTTCAAGATTGTTTTTGGCAGGGCGGGCCGCGGTCGAATTGTTGATTGTAAATATAAGCTTTTCTTTGTAATCCGTATTGTTAGAACCTCGCTATAGCAGGTTCCCGCGAGAAATTAGCTTCTAGTTATTTCGGTACTAAATAAAGACTTACTTGCGGTACTGAGTGGCATTGATAGTTGTGTGGCCACGTTGACACCTGCCGGCTGCAAACTGTGTATAATTCCGTAAATAGTTAACCTTAGCAGCTTTTGGACGAACTTTGAGTGCTGTGCTGTATGTGTTGTGTGTTAGTGCCGTCTTGAAGCAAGAAGCTACGGCCGAACAGCAAGTACCTTCTCATTCCTGACCTTTCCTACCCTTTAACCCACATTCTTCCTTATCGAGGAGCCGTGGTCACCTTGGACTCTGTAAGTGCGTAGTATAGTTTTCATTATTGTCTTACCACCTAGGTTTACCCGTAAAACAGTTCTGTCCGCCTTTGGCCCTGAGCCAATGGTCTAAGAGGCTCGAATCCAGCTGATGGGCCCCTGGAACAGCGTCTTAGGGTTGTAGCATTGGACCAGGTTGAAGCCCCAACACGACTTGTATGTAAGTACTTGTCTAATTTTGATGTTGTTTTTGATTGCAAAAATTATAAGGCTAAAAGGGCAAAGCGGTTCGGGCAAAGCGGTTACCTATCCGCTTTGCCCACGACTAGGATGTAATGAGTTCTGTTATATCAATATTGTAGGTATCCTTTCAGATGGTGAATAAATACAGACTAAAAACTGCTCAAGCCGCGTGGGACGAGACAGCCATGACCAGTGCTCTAAAAGAAGTTACAGATCTGAAGAGATCTGTGAAATCTACGGCGCATAAAAATTCTTTCAGAAAAACCGACTTCCAACGCCACTGTAAAGTACAAAATAATTTTGATTTCTACCCACTATGTTGAAGTCGGGCGGGTATAACAAGGAAACAAGGATAAGCAAAGTTGACATATCATACTCGCCCGACTTCAACATAGTGGGTAGAAATCAAAATTATTTTGTACTGTACAGTGGCGTTGGAAGTCGGTTTATTGGAAAGAATTTTTATTATTAACTTTTTAGTGTCGGGGTTGAGGATTTGGAGTCAGATATTTTTTTTGGGACCATCTCGAGAGCTTCCTCTAATGACTGATAGAATTATTTTTTCAAATTGGTTCAGAAACCACGGAGATATGCACTGACATACATAAAGAAAAAAAAAAAACGCGCCGAAAACCGAAAAGTTTGGTATACCCCTCTCACCACACTTGACAGACATCTGAAATCAGGGTCAGCACAGAAGAAACTTGGACAGTTTGTCCGTTATTACACGTGTTATTTTTACTTCCGAACAAGAAATCGAGCTGCTGGAATATTTGTTCCATATGGATGCTCTTTTCTACGGCCTTTCAAAGGAAGAATTCCTTCAATTAGTATACAAATATGCTGAAACGAATAAAATTTCGCACCCTTTCAAAAATGATACTGCAGGAAGAGACTGGTTCAAAGTATTTGTGAAAGGACTTGCTCCTTTTCGATTAAAATGTTTTACTTGTACGTTTTTCTTATGAAACAATAAAGATTATATGACTTACTGTGCATTTCTTTAGTATGTCCGCTTTGCCCGATACCTAAAACCGCTTCAGGCCCCCCCCCCCCCCCCCCCCCTAGGGCAAAGCGGTTTTTCTTTGAGTTTTACAAATTTTCTCATAACTTTATTTTTTATCAACCGATCTTAAATCTCTATGAATGATTTTATGCGCCATTAAACTCACTATTCGTTTGTGTTAATGTTTAGGTTAACATCGATTAACAAGCTACTGATATTCAACCTCAATCTTAACGTATCCGCTTTAGGCCCCTTTCCCATATATTTCCGAACCGGCGGTAGATTCTTACGATAACATAAGTGGCATAAGTTGTCCTACGTGAAATAAATAATCATTTAATTTATTTTCATTTCTTAAGCAAAACAAAAAATAATAGTTTAAAAAACACACTGTTGACATGTCCAGGCTCTAAGCTCCAAAATCCGTGGGTTTCACGCTTCTTATCCTGGTTGCCAGATATGAGAGATGGCAACGCGACCTGAATCCAACATCTTCCTGCGACTCGTATGATGTGCGTTGCCGTTCAAGTATCGACACTGCGCTTTCCGGTGCGTGGGCGCTCCGCGCTATATTCCAGAACCTTAGGAGTTAGGACCTCAACGTGTATAATATCAGAACTACGACGGCCATAGTAGCAGTTTTTGAAGTAGGTAGCGCTTACATGAAAAATAAAAACAAAATTCAGTCTCAATTCAATTAAAACGAAGACATTCGTATAGCAAAAATAAAGCTAAATCAAATTCTCGTAAATTACAAAAAGGTTTTTTAAAATTTGATGAAAGGAAAAAGGGAATAGGTATTATAGCAGGAATATTTCAAGAAAACGGCGTCATGTTCGTGTGACATAAAAATTATATGTACCTAGCCTTAATAATTGAATAATTTCGAATTTGAATATCAATGTCTGGTTTAGGTATTATTATAAGACTCAAAACAACAAATGAATACAAATCCATACTAATATTATAAATTCGAAAGTGTGTCTGTCTGTCTGCTACGCTTTCACGGCCCAACGTCTCAACCGATTTTGATGAAATTTGGTACAGAGTTAGGTTACATCCCAGGGAAGGACATAGGCTACTTTTATCCCGGAAAATTGAAGAGTTCCCGCGGGAATCAAAAAAATGTATCTGTTCAACCGATTTTGATGAAATTTGGTACAAGGATAGATTGTATCCCGGGGAAGGACATAGGCTACTTTTTATCCCGGAAAATTGAAGAGTTCCCGCGGGAATCAAAAAACATAAATCCACGCGGACGAAGTCGCGGGAATCATCTAGTAATTATTAAATTGTATATTTATCAAATCAAATCATCAATCAAATCAAATCAATCAAATTTAATATTCAGTAGTCAATCATCAAATATCAAATCAAATTAATATTATAAATGCGAAAGTTTGGATGGATGGATGTATGGATGGATGTATGGATGAATGTTTGGATGGATGTTTGTTACTCAATCACGCCCCAACGGCTGAACGGATCTGGATGAAATTTGGCACAGAGATAGATTATAGTCTGGAATAGCACATAGGCTACTTTTTATCCCGGGAAATGAAAGAGTTCCCGCGGGAACCAAAAAACCTCAATCCACGCGTACGAAGTCGCGGGCATCAGCTAGTACATAATATTCTCCTGGTTTGAATATCAATGTAGGTAGTACAGAAACAGGTTCAATTACCTTTGAGGCATCAAAGCATAACTTTGTAAATAGGGATCTTGACGTTTTAACATTTTATTACCTACTAGCTGATACCCGCGACTTCGTCCGCGTGGATTGAGGAGTTTTAGTTCCCGCGGGAACTCTTTAATTTTCCGGGATAAAAAGTACCCTATTATTTAATCCGGACTTCTAACTTTACGTCTGCAAAATTTCAAAGCAATCGGTTCAGTAGTTACGGCGTGAAAGCGGAACAAACATACAAACAAGCTCACTTTCCCATTTATAATATTAATTAGTAAGGATTCTGTGGTTTTACTCGTGACCATTATAGATAATCACAAAAAAATTAGTCAGACAAACACGAATGGAACGTACCTACTTCTAGACACAAGAAAAAAAATTACAGGCAGACATTAAATAAATGGGTTTAATATAACTGCCCCTAACAGGTTAGCCCGCTACCATCTTAGACTGCATCATTACTCATCATCAAGTGAGATCACAGTCAAGGGCTAACTTGTAGTGGAATAAAAAAAAGGTTTCCTCACGATTTTTTCCTTCACCGTTAAAGCATAGTAATATTTAATTTCTCAAATTCCACATTACTCCAAAAAGTTAGAGATGCATGCACGGGGATCAAACCCCCCGATCACCCGAACAGGAAGTCATCAGCTGTCTTAGCCTCTTGGATATCACCACTCACTAATTAGGTATGTTCACTGGAATTAATTTTACTAACTTTGATTTATTATCATTATTCTGTTAATTATGATAAATTTTTCGTGAACCTTTCATCAGTGTGCCCTGTTGAGTTTTTAAATGAGACAAATTAATGAGCGGCAACTGACAATGATAATATTAGAAGCCATAGATACACGCTTCTCAAATCCCAAAGAATGCTTCTCCACTGTTTTATGCAGTATTTTAAGGTGTTGTTTTAATAAGGAATTTTATCTATCTATTTTGAGCTCATAAATATCTTAGAATACCAAAGGCCGCGACTAAAAATTGCACCTTTTGATTGTATTATCCATACAATATTTACACATATTTGGAATGGTTAAATATCTAATAAAAAACACCAAAAGAATAAAAATGTTCATTTGTATGTCTCTCAAATGTTTTCACTTGCTTTATTGAATTGCACAAAAAGGGTGGGATCCTCTTTCACTCAGTAATCGTAATTAGTTGAGCAAAGATGAAAAGATAACAGATTTACTCTTGATGCATAAATCCATGCTAATAATAATAAATGAGAAAGTTTGTCTATCTGCTGCGCTTTAACTGCCCTACTTTTCGACCGATTTTGATAAAATTCGGTAAAGGAATGATTTGCATTGAGGATGTACATGAGCTACTTTTTATCCCGGAAAATTAAAGAGTTCCTGCGTGAATCAAAAACCATAATCCGCGCGGACGAAGTCGCGGACATTACCTGGTATATAATACCTAATACCTATATATTTTTGTATAGATCTATAGCTAGCACCTATGAATAATCGCACACTTATTTTATTTTGGCAGCTACTGCCAAAATCATTTGCATTGATCAGTTGGCTGACCGACTGAAGGAAGGAAATATTTTTTTCATCCCACCATCTCGGAAAGAGTATTTTTAATCTTCGCTGAATGCAAAAGCCGTTATTATCGTGCACGTTAGTAAATATCACTCGTCTATAAAGTTTGTGAATTCAAAACATCATTAAAACCTATTTACTTCTACCTCTATGGTGCCGAATTTCCATACAACCTTTTTTAATTTGTTAAAAACTCACACTCGTAACCTTCTTGGTGTAATTTTTTAATTTGCTTTGCGCGCACCATTTTCTTTCACTGGTTAGCTTGTCTCTGATTTCCTCGCTGAGGTGGGATGAAAAGTTACGTGTTGCACTCGAGTGAAAAGATTTTTCACCTCGTGCTCTTTTGATTCCCTCGCTGACGCTCAGGATTCTTATTTTTGAACCACTCGCTGCGCTCGTGATTCAATTTTAGAATCCTTCGCTTGCTCGGTCATCAAAATTGAGCACGCGGTTAAAAAACAACTTTTCACTCTTGTATAACAAATAACTATTGCAGAACAATTTACGCCAATTCTAATAAGTCGGGACTCTACCACTGGTTTGGAAAGAGAATTCAGCAGAGTTCTGAGAAGAGCTGGCAAGAGACTGAGCAGTAACCTGATCTTTCACAAAGCTAAATGTTTGGATAGAAGCAGGAGTTACTTTGCGGAAGTACATCATAATGAAGGAACTAGAAGTTTAATTCGCTATAATCCGCGACAATAGGCAAACTTCTAGTTCCTTCAAGCAAAATTTTATTAAAATATGCAATTTTAAAATATACTAGCTGATGCCCGCGACTACATCCGCGTGGATTTAGGTTTTTTAGTTCCCGCGGGAACTCCTTAATTTTCCGGGATAAAAAGTAGCCTATGTGCTATTCCAGACTATAATCTATCTCTGTGCCAAATTTCAGCCAGATCCGTTCAGTCGTAGGCGCGTGATTGAGTAACAAACATCCATACATCCATCCAAACTTTCGCATTTATAATATAAAATATATTTCAAGTATAACAATAACTAGACCGTGGCCATAAAGCTGAAATTATGCTCATAATTTTTTCGCATTATGCTTATGCAATTATGCTTATAATTTTTTTCGCATTCCGAACCAGTGGTAGATTCACTTAACGATTCAAAAGCACTTGTAAAAGTTTATTTGAATAAAAAGCATTTTGATTTGATTTGATTTGAATACTGTATATCTCGGATTTAATATATCAGGGTACAGGCGCTGAAATTTATGATGCCTACCGCTATCGGTTCGTTTAATGCGAACAATGGAAACGCATTTTGGTACTACGTGACACTAATTAACTTAAAATTATTATGATTACGGACAAGAAAATATCGTAAAATTTTAGTATTTTTATTTAATTTGGTCCGTCTTCTTAAGGGTCGAAAATCTTGTTACGTTTTTTCTGTTTTCTTTGTAATTGTACAAATTTTATGATAATTCATTTATAATTATTACAGTTTAAACACCTGCCTTTTATAATTAAACAAAAATTATAAATATTTGGCATGTTTAACTAATATGATTTTTAAACTTATACAACGATTAAAAAAATATGTTTATCAGTCTGTTTTTCTCAGGTCATCTTCGACATGGACGTGCCAATTTTCACAAGCAGTTATAGGGCTACTCAAGAAGCAATCCAAGGAGCAAAGCTAGGTACTTATTGTGTTCAATCAAAAAGTTCCTACCATCTTTCCTCTAAATTAAGAAGTAAATAGCGAACGAGGGCATAAATAAAAGTTAAGTACTCGTAGTTATAGAAATTACAGTTACTTTTTTGCAAACTATAGGTACATAATATTGCTGGAAGAAATAAAATTATTACTCCATTGTAGAATAATTTCAGTTTCTATTTTGATGGATTACTCCTTTGAAAAAAAAAGATACGCGCCGAATTGAGAACCTCCTCCTTTTTTGGAAGTCGGTTTATGAGCAAATACATTAAATATGTCGTTACTAGGTACTTATATCTTATGAGTCATGATCGTTATGGTATGTAGCCACAGAAACAAAAAATTAAAGTAATAGAAAAGGTACCACAATGATTCACTAATTGTGAGCAAGTTATATAAAAAATTTGAAAGAACATAACATTATTATTATCTGTAGCAATTAAAGCCATATAAAAATACTCTAACACTAAGACATCTCCGTAAGAACGTCCCTTTCTACAATAGATTCTAAAAATAATGAAATTTCTATGACTATTTTGCATTTTTATTCAACATTTGTGATACATAACGCTAAGTTATGGAACGCCCTTCCATCACAAGTATCTTCAAAGCAACAGTCAATAGACAATAGGTTTAAAGCGCTCTCCAATCTAGACCTCATAATTACTTTCTATAGGCATAACTGGCGTCAAGCACCAGTTTTATAGCTACTTTTACACGTACGATACTTTGACCCTTGTCCCTTACACTCTTTTACTACTTCTATGTTCACTATATGACGTATTCCGTGACCTCTAGGAGAAATAATAAATTGAGCATGTCACGAGAGAGTTATTTATGTCGGTCACGGGAAGAAATCTATGTTTTATTGAATGTAAAGGGGATAAAAGCTTTATTTTATCGAGTTCTAAGACGCTCTTCGTTTAGTAAATAAGCTGGATGTATTCCCTACGTAATGAAAGCAGAAAGGAGGTGTTCCGTAGGAGAATGGAGGGAATGAGGTAAACAACATAGCTCGAAGAATTTCTATGCTTAATTGACATTAGGCGGGCCACATAGTTTGAAGAACCGACAGGCGTTGGTGTCCCAAGGTGCTTGAATGGTGCTTTCGCACCGGAAATTGAAGTGTTGGACGACCCCCATTTGGTGGCCGCCGGTAGCAAGCGAAGCAAGCGCTAGGAGACCTTCGACCAACAGTAGACGTACATCGGTTGAGATAATAATGAGGACCTATAGTTGAGGACTTGGAGAATAGTATAGGCTTATTTTTATCCTAGGAAACCAAAGAGTTCACCCAGGATTTTTAATCCGCTCGGTTGAAGTCCTGGGCATCAGCTAGTTTACCAGTAAAAACAATAAAATGTGATCACCAGTGCAGTGAAACACTTCTATCAATCTGGTTTACATAAATGGTAATTTTATTTTTATTATATAGGTCATTTTAACAAAACTGCAGCAAAACAACGCAGTAGTGAATACAAAAACCGATTTCCCCCGTCATCAAACTCTTATTACTGTATTGCACATACATATTAATGTAAACGCTTCACTGCACAGCTTTGATAATAAAACTACTGCGCTTTCTTTGACTCTTTATCTTCGTGGTACCGTAGAGATATTCACACGAAAATGTAGAACAGAGGCCCAATTTTCTAAGCAAGTCGTAATCATTTGACAGCTTAAAACGTATTACTCGAACTGTTTCACGAGTTCATACTCGCTTTTTGACGTGAAGACATCTATGAACTCCATAAACAGGTCGAATTATACGTTTGACAAACGATTACGATTACGATTTACTTACACAATCGGGGGGCAGATACTCCCCGATAGGTTCTTTCTCATCTTTAGTACTTTTTCATACCATACTTTAGTTACTGAAATAAATTATTACCTCCGATGCAAAACCGTATGTCAAATATGAATACATGACATACGGTTTTGCATCGGACACAGGGACACACACGATAACACACACGTTTTTTCAACTTAATTTTGTAAGTGAAAATAAAAGTGGTGAACTATTCAAATCAATGCTGCAGGAAATCAAGCCCGAGACCTCTACGTTAGAGTGGTCGCCCGACTTATTTGATTATTTTTAGGTCCATTTTAAACCATTAGCCCAAACCTTATACGCAAGCTGAAATGGCAAAAAGCATGTCTTTCTTGATCTTGTGGTTAGATATTTGTGGTGTGGGACGTATTAGATAACTATTAGTTAACCTGTGGTATACGTACCTAGACGTTGCATGGGGCGCTCTTGGCACGATGGACAGACGATATAAAAAGGGGGGCGGAAAATGGCTAAATGATTAAGACTGACTACAGAGTAAGGTGGCGCTCCCTAGGAAAGATCTTTGTTCCGCAAACTTATAATTCGATGATTATGATGAGATCTTTCTAATGCATAAGCATGCTTAAGACCGGTCTTGACTATAGATTGACCGATATTTGAGAACCTGTTCTTAGCTGATGTCGGTTTATTTTTATATCCGTTGTTGTCCTTATATTGTCCTATCTGTGACTAATATAGAGTTTATATAACCTGTATTCCCTAGATAAAGATGTTGCGACCTTAATCCTCTTCTACAGTGGAAAGAGGACGTCAAACCGTTGTCCTACATTTCGTCCTTATCCTTTAAAAATTGCATTTGTACGAGTCTCTTGGAAACTAGACGACATTTTCTAGACAATCTTTTGCATTAGGCTACGCGGCTACGGCGTAGCGTAATAAGGTTGAGATCTCTAGGGAACATTACTTACAAATAAAACGATACAGATTTATGCCAAAGATGACGGCCCCTGAAGTTTGAGAAAAATTTAAGTGTGATATTTAGATTTGACCCTTACATTAATACTTAAAGCACGTTGCGATCAAAACAATAGTCTGGCGGATCTTCACATGGTGGAGATCCGTACAGGAGGCCTTAGTCCAGCAGTGGGCGTCTTTCCGTCTATATGACGACGACACTATGCAGTCAATGCTGGAGACGCATTAACCCAGAAATGTAAATGGCAGTTGCTATACCCGTTGACCTCAATCGGCTTCTATAGGGAAATTCACGGGAATGCTTCGCTTGGCGCTTCAGGCTTTCGCCAGACCAGACTTATTGCTAAATGTTTTCATTCATTGCATTCTTAAAAATGTTTATTCAAAAGCTGACCCAGTGTGATGCCAAGGTATTCATCAGAAAAAGAAAATGGCAGTCATAGGGACTGCCGATAGAAGTGAAAACTTTTTTTTTAAATAATTAAAATATAAACTTTCAATCTAAGGCATTAAAGTGTAATTTCGAATTTATACGTTCGAGCATGTCCCTCTTCGAGAGCATGTCGCTGTTCGCAAGCATGTCGGATCCACAAGCTTACCCCCTATCAAAAAGTGCTCAACGCGACTAAAGAAGTTTTCACTTCAAAAATAATAAAAATGTAACCTGTAGGTATGCTATAATATACTTTTTCTTATGACTATACTGATATAATAGGCATGATGACTGATTTTGAATAATGGTTAAATTATGTTCGGAAGTATCTACTATTTCGAAAAAATGAAGCTCGAAAACAAACAATTGTGACGTCATTCGCTTCTTGGTGTTTAATCCATTATGGCGGATTGCTGTATTTTATAGTTCTTTTTTTTAATCAAAATAAATAGCAATCTCACTCGAAATAGAAAATTAGATACGTTTTTATAATCCATGAATCCTACTTAATTAGATAAATTCATAATTTCATTGATTCTTGATTACTGTCATCATGCCTATTGAAACAAACAATGTAAAGCGTAACTCTCTATCTAGACCATTCGAAGGCAATATTAATTCTCACGGACTTTGCCTCGAAGCTCTAAGCAATGTCAGCTTTCTAGTTTCTATAGTCATGTTGACTTCAAACACCCTGCAGGCTTTTACAGTAACATATTGGAAACTCTATTATATTACCCGCTGAGCCAAGGAAAAACTAATATTAATGTGCCGTACAATACACAATTTTATGGTTACTTCTTACTATAATTGTGATGAAAAAACTAATAGTTGAATTAGCTATAATCCGCCACAGAAGACTAATCTATGTGGTACAGTTACTTTACAATAGTGCATTGTAGAGTCAACACCTCCGAAAGATGCTCCGGTATCGGAGTGAAACGTAGGTACGTTGACGGTATTTTCGAGGGTTTATGTGGTGTGGTGAATATCGCGGGCAGTAAGTTCAAGATACGCACTGTACCACATAGATTTGCCTTCTGTGGCGTATTATAGCGAATTAACTTCTAGATTTTTCATTTTCATGGACTTTCGCGAAGTAACGCCTGCTTCTATATCCAATATATAAAATTGTGTTCGTTCTACATAAATTGAATAAAATGAGACATTGAATTACATAATATCAACCTACAGCACGAATAGTTATTAGTTTGGTCTACAAGCTTGATTAATAGCAGAGATAGCATAGGCATGCATTGTATCCCGGAATATCAAGGAGTTCCTGCGGGAATTAAAAAAACCCTAAATCAATGCGGACACAGTCGTGGGCCAAATCTAGTTTTATATAAGCCCTAGCTTAGAAAGGATTAAAGAAATTCCACCCAGAATTATACATGTCCATTATCCACCAGTGTATAATACCTACTTAAACATTAAAAAATATAAACGTGAAAAGTCTGCTATAAGTTTGATACAAAGAACAATTGGGTCAGTCAGCTTTGTTGCTACAAGACTTGAAATATGGTTCAAAGTGGATGCCAAGTTGAAAAATATTTTTCATTTTGAAGCCAAGTTATAAAACTTAATAAACCTAACTTAGTTTAAAGTAAGATTAAAACTAAAATGTGGGTCCACACCTGATAGTTTTGCCGATCACAATCAAGTAATTAAGCATGCATAGTATTATTATCTTAAGATCGGAATCATATTTTTACCATAGTGTGTCATACCGTACAAAGCTTGAATCCACCCAATTGTGTCCAGTAGGTAAATTTGGGATAGTTTACTATGAAATTGTATCCCATTTATATACTGATCATGATACGTAATACGAGTAAAATCCGCATTATTTATCGCGTTTTCATAATGTTGGCGCCCTATCAGATTGGTGAATCACAATATATTTTATCTACTCCAGCATCGAAAAGTTCCAATTTCGAATTTGACAACTATATCGAATTGAACCCTCTTTCGTGTTTGCTTCTCATAACGATACAGTTCGTTGTATGGGAGCTGTATCGTTATGAGTCGTAGCTGTATCGATATGGTTATCTTCATAAATAGGATACCTATAGCTTAGCGGCTCTGGGTTCTGGCACTTGACTTTTTAGGGTTCCGTACCAAAATGGTAAAATGGAACCCTTATGGTGCTTTCTCTACTTTCTCCGTCTGTCTGTCCGTCTGTCCGTCTGTCCGTCCGTCACACTCGATTATTTCAGTAACTACCGAAGCTATCGACATGAAATTTGGAATAGTTATGTATATTAGTGGCCCAAAGACACTGGAATGAAAAAAAATTGGAAATTATTTATGTTCTTATTTAAAAAGGGGGGAAAATCTGAGGGTTGAAATTTAAAAGTGAGATAACTGTACTGTGTGGGGTATCATATGAAAGGGTTTACTTTGTGCATTCTAAAACAGATTTTTAATTATTTTTAGTTATGATAGTTTTTGATTTATCGGGGAAAATGTCTAAAAAAATACCGTTCCCCCCCCCCTTATCTCCGGAGTTTACCAATCGAAAAATTTGAAATAATTATGGTCAATAGGAATTTACGTATATTTTACAGGAAAACTATAGCCAATGCTCTAACTAGCATAGTTTTTTTGATATTAACAATAAACCTCTACAAACAAAGTTAGTCTTGCGGTTCATTAACAAAGGTAATTATTTATTAATAATGGTACGGAACCCTTCGTGCGCGAGTCCGACTCGCACTTGTTTATTAATTTATAAAGTAAAAAATTATAAAGACGTCCTTGTCGTAGATAAAATCTTGTATGCAACTGTACGTAATTAGTCATTTTAATTCTCGTACTATGCTATTTTGATACTCGGCAAGCCTCGTATCAAAAAACAGCACTCGAATTAAAATGACCCTCATTACGATACAGTTGCATAAATAGCTATTATCTACTCCAGCATCGAAAAGTTCCAATTTCGAATTTGACAACTATATCGAATTGAACCCTCTTTCGTGTTTGCTTCTCATAACGATACAGTTCGTTGTATGGGAGCTGTATCGTTATGAGTCGTAGCTGTATCGATATGGTTATCTTCATAAATAGGATACCTATAGCTTAGCGGCTCTGGGTTCTGGCACTTTTGGTTTTTATTAATTTATAAAGTAAAAAATTATAAAGACGTCCTTGTCGTAGATAAAATCTTGTATGCAACTGTACGTAATTAGTCATTTTAATTCTCGTACTATGCTATTTTGATACTCGGCAAGCCTCGTATCAAAAAACAGCACTCGAATTAAAATGACCCTCATTACGATACAGTTGCATAAATAGCTGTTATCTACTCCAGCATCGAAAAGTTCCAATTTCGAATTTGACAACTATATCGAATTGAACCCTCTTTCGTGTTTGCTTCTCATAACGATACAGTTCGTTGTATGGGAGCTGTATCGTTATGAGTCGTAGCTGTATCGATATGGTTATCTTCATAAATAGGATACCTATAGCTTAGCGGCTCTGGGTTCTGGCACTTTTGGTTTTTATTAATTTATAAAGTAAAAAATTATAAAGACGTCCTTGTCGTAGATAAAATCTTGTATGCAACTGTACGTAATTAGTCATTTTAATTCTCGTACTATCCTATTTTGATACTCGGCAAGCCTCGTATCAAAAAACAGCACTCGAATTAAAATGACCCTCATTACGATACAGTTGCATAAATAGCTATTGCGCCCGTGCCGGTTATAACAATGGTATTTTAAGGGGCTCCCTTCAAAATTTGATCTAAAATATCTGTAATTCAACTTGATTCAGCTGGTTCAAATGACTTCATGAAATTCTGAAAAAAATATATGTGCTACTTTCGTTCATCATCTTCAATTTTGTACAATTATTTTTTCAAAATATTATTTATTGAATTAAATACAAACCGTACCAAAAAAGCGTTTTTTCACTAATAATGCCTTATAACTTTTATAGCTTTGCAGGTATTAAAACAAAATTTACATGAGTATAATGAGAAAATATTTGTCCTCAATTCTGTAGAAGCACTTTATTTAATTTCGATATCCCAACAAAGTTATGGTGTATTTAGTTGTGTTTGTGAAATTATAGTGCAATGCGTCCCTGTCGCACCCATGTACTGTGTTCGCAAGAGCGAGGAGAGGAAATGCTCAAGGTCTTTGGCGTGGGTATGAGCCTTAATGTAGATTATTACCATCGACATATATTGTACCTACGGTAGGTACAATATAATTATGTCGGTGATTATTACTATGTTTTTTAATAGTAAGACATAAAGTGCGAAAGTAAAGTCGAAAGTATTGTAATCTTGATCGCTTCAAATATCAAGTGTGGTCTTTCATAATTAGGCACATAGGTCATAGCTAGATACCTACTAGCTACACAATATAACCTAAAAACTTGAAAACGTCATAACAAACAGGCAGATAGCCCTTTATTCGGCTCTCAAAGAAGCAGATAAATATATTCGTCCGTTACAGACTTTATTCGACAGTTAACACCTGCCTATTGATACGAATTTGCGCTATCCATCGAATATCTACAATCTAGTCGTTTATCTGAGGATTGAAAAATCGGCCCTAAGTATATTAAAGTCATACCTCTAATGTGAACTACCACGGCTGAAGTCAAAATAGAACAAACGTACACAAATTGTTTATGCCATGGAATTGAACGCGGTACCTAGCTTTCACTTATAAGAACACAGCGCTCACCACTGCGCCAGGGAGCTAATTAGATTTCAGTAGTCGCAGAGAGAGGATTTGATTTGACTGATAATAAATAAATAAAATTAAGTAAAAATGTCTATTGTATGTACTGAAAACCCTATCTACACATTTTATTAAATGGAAAGAAAAGATTTGAATCCCAGTTGGCAATAAACTTTGATTCCTTTTCGCCCTAGATTTTTGTATTGATTGTATTTGTTGAAATGCTAAGACGAAACCGGCATTGTTGTTTTACTGTTTTTAACGACCTTTTTACGTCACCTTTGTATATTTTATTAAGTGCTGTTTGTTTAAATTCTTTACTGCACACAAGTAAAACAATGTACAAAGGCAAACTTAATACCTAGAGGTATTTTCTTCCAGTTAACCTTTGGTAGTGGGGACAGTCACAGGGTTGAGTTTACAGTGCGTACAATATAAAGAGAAAAGTTGGGGTAAGAAGAAACATATTAGGTAGTAGGTAATAAAGAGAGGTATGATAATTTATTAAGCAATTTAGTAATAATGGCTTGAATAAAGAATTTAAGTCAAAATACATAGCAAGAAGTACGAGTGTGAAGCGCGAGTGTGGGGGAAAATGGGGTAATGAGAGTCAGTGGGCAATGGGAGTCACCCAAATTTCTTCAAAACCACAAACACTAATAACGCGTACGCGACTTCCCCGACCCGCTATGTAGGTACCCCTCGCAGTTGGTGTGAGTCGCTCGCGCCCGTATGGCTGCTACACCGGCAATGACAGGAGTGTTTGGTTTTTGCGCCACGTCGATGTAATTTTTCAACGAAGTAAAATAAACGGTAATTGTCACATTTATTTATCTACCTATTTACTTATAAATTTTATACACGTTTATACGTTTATTATAAAGTACGACTTTAAACCTAAATCATTTGAATAACTAATACGTATTTTTTTATTTTATTTTTTTCTCACTATTGTAGTTGCGGGTAATGAGAGTCGGTTGACCCCCATTGTCCGCAAGTGACATGAAGTATGAAAAATAACATGAAGGGCCAAGGAAAGAAGACGAAAGTGCTGAAGAAGGGATCAAAGAGACAAGTTCTTCAAGAATCAAAATGATACCTCTGTATCAGATGTGGGAACAGATGATTTATGCCAGTATAATGATGATGATGATGTTTCTGATGACACAGAAAACCGATGCGCAATCTGCGGTGAATTCGGATGAAATAATGAACTGTGGTATGATGATGTACCTCATGTGGCTCATGGGCTCACGCAGAGTGTGGGAGTCGGCCAAAGATTATGTCAGCGATTATTGCTAGATTATCTTTGACCCTCATTGCCCGCAGGCTGACCACAATTATACTCACCTCGGTGCAATGGGAATCAAACCTGGTTTTTTTTTAAACTTTTATATCATTTTTATAGTTGATTTTCAAAGTTGTTTAGGAAAGTGATTCTTATTGATCTCAAATGCTAGTTAACTAAGCAGATTTTGTTATACCTAAGGCGGTTGCAATAAATATTATATTTCCTATTTTCTTTTTATTTCAATACTAGCTGATGCCCGCGACTTCGTCCGCGTGGTTTAAGTTTTTTGTTATTCCCGCGGGAACTCATTAATTTTCCGGGATAAAAAGTAGCCTATGTCACTCTCCAGGTCCTCAACTATACCCATGCCAAAAATCACGTCAATCCGTTGCTCCGTTGCGGCGTGATTGAAGGACAAACCAACAAACCAACAAACCAACAAACCAACAAACCAACAAACAAAGTGACTTTCGCATTTATAATATTAGTAAGTATAAGTATATTCAATATTTGCTTAAGTGACTCCCATTACCCCATTTTCCCCTAAAGTACGAGTACGGGTAGAATGATTAGATTACTATTTTTGCTGTTAATTAGTGTCCCCGCACTCCCAACGTCGCCGGAACCAAACAGCACAATTCAGCGCGTAAACAGTGTTGGTATCACACAAATCAAAGTGCAACCTGCAAGGATCACTAATCACTGTGTAATTTTTTACTTAACACATAACACCTAACACCATAAAATATGTTAACTTTAGGTACACCTGCACTTTTTACTTCACAAAATGTAATCCAGCTATTATGATGAGGTAGGTAGTTCCTACGTACTTATTATTTCCATGATCATAATAGAGTTTTGGTCACAAACGTTTTAGTGCAAACTAAGTAGATCAGCCCCCGATTGTGTAAAGAAATCGTAATCGTAATCGTTTGTTAAATGTATAATTCGACCTGTTTAAGGAGTTCATAGATGCCTGTACGTCAAAAAGCATGTATGAACTCCTTAAACAGTTATAGTTATACGTTTTAAGCTGTCAAATGATTACGATTTGCTTAGACGATTGGGCCTCTGAGTTGTTTAACTCTTCAGAGTTCATTGACTGCACACCATTCAAAGCTTCACTTACTCTTCAAGCCTATCTCATTATTACTCTTCGAGTCTATCTCTTTATAATGTGTTTGAACCAAAATAATGTTCCGTGATTAAACTTTGAAGCAGTCGGATGCTGATTCACTTTTGCATCCTTGAAGGAAGAACTAGTGCGCTATCTCTGAAGTTGAAATGAGAATAGTTTTGAAATGTGGTCTACCGTACTACGCAATAGATTTAGTTTTTAATTTTTTTTATACTTATTTATACTTTAAACGGTGAAGGGAAACATCGTGAGGAGACCTGCACGCCCGAGGGTTCTTCATAATGTTCTCAAAGGTGTGTGAAGTCTGCCTTTTCCCAGTTGGTCGGTGAAGTGGACTATGGCCTTAACCATTCTCATTTTGAGAGGAGATTCGTTCTCAATAGTGATCCGGCAACGGGTCTGTACTCTGTACGGGAGCAGCTGATATGGCTCGACAGTAACAAAGGATGATAATCCTCCGAGGCCCGAGCGGGTGTTGTACTCGGGGACAACTGACCCGACCATAGATTATTCACATATACCAGGGCCCCATAGTAGGATGTATAAAAGCAGGGCCCGACCGTTCATCTTTTTGGAGGTCGTATAAATAGCGTAATTCAGAGAAAACTTCGTAAGCGTGAGTTGGGCTCTTCGTGGTCGCGTGTGTCGTACTAGTAATGCCATCTATCGGATTATGTGCGAACTGCGAAGACCGCCACAGGTCCAAGGGATGATGATGAGGAATAATGATAGAAATACGATCTTACGTAATACAGTAGGACGTTAACCTTGAAATGTTGTTTTTTATAGCCAGTAGCGCCACTCTTAGATAACTTTGCTAACATTTTGTTCAACGTAAAGTTATGTGCACAGGATTAAACCCCAGACCTTCTGTATGGATCCCCGTTATCTTATATTTTTATAATTTACTGATACAGCCCGTTGTCTGCACTGGTACAGACGTCTGCGGCATGAAAATTGATTCAAAATACTTTTAAGATAAAACTTGTTCGTATACCTGATCCAATACCTATTGCAAAACTTTGACCTGTGAATTATTACCCATTCATCGATGTCTCAAAACTTCCAATTGGTCTTCCTTTCGGAAGAGACCAAATATTATATGAAAGTGAACTTATGAATAAAGTTAGCAAGGTATTCAGTGTGTGACGCAGAATTGAGTTAGTTGCCAAGTTGCTTTAGAATTTGGATGCAATGGGAATATTCGAACATGGGCTGAAAAGGTTTTAGGAATAGTAAATAGTAAGATATTTATATTACTGAAGTTTGTGCTATTCTCTATTTCTCGATACAACGGCTAATACCACTCAACGCTAATTTAGAATATTATGGTTATTGATAAAAAGTGGCCAAAGCGATGGTATGCTAGTGGTTGACATGCCAAGCTTCCTTTTTCGGGTGGTTGGGAGTTCAAGTCCCGGGCACGCACCTCTTTTCGCAGATTTGTGTGGTAGGTATATTGTATGTATTTTTGTTTTTTGAGAACTTCATGAGGAAGCCTCCTGTTCTTTAGGTATAAAGTTCTCGGTGAAGTCTGTCAATCCGTTTTTGGCCTGTGTGGTGGACTAACAATGGCCAAACCCTTCCCAGTCTGAGAAAAGACTCATGCTCAGTAGTGGGCCAGCGATGGATTGAAAATATAATGTAAAACCGGCCAAGTATCAGTCGGACTCGCGTACCGAGGGTTCCGTACAAACCTGTAGTAAGTTTAAAATTATTAAAAATATTTTTATTATAATATGATGTAACCAAAGGTTTATGCTTTTCGCAATTTTTCCTTTGCTTCATAAGTACAAAATTTCAAGATTCAGAGTTCACGGGAAGTACCCTGAAGGTTTTGATTCCCTTGCGCCCCTTGCGAGTGTCGAAAATTTGCAGCACAAACTATATCTTTTGATTGCGTTGGCTTGGAAGTTTTTTTCACAGCTCCAACGGACAGTAGACTTGAGTATTTGATATGAACTTCAGCTTGATACCTCCATGCGTTCCTGAGAAAAAGGGTCTTGACACACAGACGGACGGTCAACAAAGTTATCCTATACGGGGTCCGCTTTTTCCTTTTGAGGTACGGAACCCTAAAAATAGGGATGTGGTTGCTTACCAAGACAAGTAAGTTGTGGTGGTAACAACTTTGAAGTGGTAAATTGATAGAAGTAGCTGGACGCGAGAATTTTTAACTACAACACGTACCTAGCTTATTTTGTTCACCACATTCATGCTGGAGGTTTATTATGTGTGGTTTAATAAAGCCATTTTTCTTAATCTTTTATTGTACGTGATTTAAATTTTTACTATTACAATATTATGCTCGTGTTAGGTAAAGCACGGTTCTTGGTCACGTTACGTCTCGTGATAAAAGGTGCTAGAAACATCGATATATATGTAGGTACTAGATGGGCCCTTTCATAGAAAAAGGTCTAGCGACCGACTATGAGAACGCGTTCCTAATCTGTCTTTGTCCCCATCGTAGCGCTGTCACGGTCGCTCGTCGTGTAGATTATTTGTTATTCTTAGGTTAACATCTAAATTCTAAAGTCTTATTGGCACTGTACAAGTGTTTCAATTCACAATCATACATTTCCAAAAAAACGTTATTTAATCTTACTATTTAATATTTTTATCCATTACGCAATCATTTAATTTCCGCGGCAAACTGTATGATATTTTTTTTTTTACTAACTGGCCTTACGGCTTCTATGGCCATGACCTATATTATCTATGACCGAGTCATACGTTTTCAATATATGTTGCAAGCAAGTTCCCGCTTTTCAGACTAGATGGCGTTGATGGCGTTGCTAAAAATACGCCCACATTCTTTGTTTGACAGGGCCCGTCTATGTAAATTGAGGTCGTTGGCTAGAAATCACAACTGTCGCAATAGGCAGAACTGAGTGTTAGGAAATTATAAAAGCATGCTGCAGACTAATGCAAAATTTTTACTGCTTCGTGGCCTACCCAACATACCTACTACGAACAAAACAGGCAATTATTGTTTTGTCTAGCAGACAAAATTTCCGCGCAGTTCAATTTATTCAGAGTATCTTGCACTACCATGACAGGACAAAAAACATCGCACTCCTCTGAAGAGTGATGGGGATGTTTCACGTAGAGTAGACCGTCATAGCGCGGTTCCTTTAGACTCCCTAGTGTATTTTACTAACCTTGTTCACCTACAACGCGCGACAATTTGAGGCTCAATTTTTATTTTTATTTTTTCAAATACAAGTTATATCCATGATGTGATCAGTACGCTTACTCTGAGTTTTAACATTGCATTATACGATAGATCAACGTGAGAGCTCACCACGCCAAGCGTCAAAGTAAAATGAACCTTAATTGTATTAAATTAGAGCTCATTTTATCATTTCGTGTATTGATTCTCCGCCAGCTCTCCAAACGCTGAATTTGTGACTTTAAAGCAAGAGCTTTTGGGTCCATTTTACTTTGACGCTTGGCGTGGTGAGCTCTCACGTCGATCAATCGTATATTTTGCAATGTTAAAACTCAGAGTAAGCATACTGGTGGTATCCATGAAGATGTTGCTCTATACCACGATAGAAAAGAACTTACCTGGAAACGGCGACCTTATCTTGCTGGAACTTACCTGGGTGTCACGGGCGGCCCGGGGCTAGGCTACTCCGCACGCGTTTATCGCAACTCGCAACAGGTTTAGATAAGTATTATCTTTTGTACAGTTGTACCTACCCTGTGTGTAGATCTTACCCTTTTGAGATACAAATAGTGCAAAATATAAGGCGTAAGTCAAGAGATACCTGCCAATAAAAAAACATGAATCATTTTTTAAATCATTTTTAATATTTAATTGTTCTTTGGCAATTATAATTATACAGTCAATCATAATAATTATTATGTACACATTTTACAACAACATAAATTGATATTCCACGAACAACAAATAAGTAGACGACAAAAATATAAAATATAGCCTATAGCTTAAGATCCCGATATACGACGACCTTCACTGAGCTGGTTAATGGATGAAACCTACTTTTTATTTAATTCAATAATAGATAAATACGCCTAAAATAGGTTGCCTATCAAAATCCGGTCCAGACTATTTTTAAACTAATTTTTTTTGAATAGTTTATTGTAGCCAATGCTATACCATCGCGTTTGTTATAAAATTACCTATATGTTGATATATAGCTCAAGCGATTCCGATCCGTTAAGTTACCTATTTTGGATGGTTAACTTACCAACTTACCATAGTCCATACCATAGGCGTATTCATCTATTATTAAATAAAAATAAAAAGTAGGTTTCATCCATTAACCAGCTCAGTGAAGGTCGTCGTATATCGGGATCTTAGACTACCACAAAAATCCTTAAATTACTTAACTATTTATTATATGAGGGTCATGATACTCATGATTACAGGTGATGATTTTAGGATGCATGCAATCTAAAGTTAATTTTCACAACGTGTGGAAAGGTTTCAAAAGTATGGAAGTGGCTTCTCAAAATATTTATCTATTTTTTATGAGAAACTTCACCTATTGTTGCTCATTACTTCAAGTAAGGTAAATACATTAATATGCATGCAATTGAAAATCGCTATAATATTATCATGTCCCTCAGAAACAGTTTTTTACTTTATGAAACACATAAATAAATAGGTAGCATTAAACTCTAAATTAAATCTAAATTAAAAACTAAATTAAAAACTAAAAACTAAACAATTTTGTTGGTAGAGGAAATAATTATTAAATGTCTAGAAACATACATAAAGCAGCGGGATAAATGATATTTTTAATGTTTAGTTTTTAATTTTGTTTTTAATTTAGATTTAATTTAGATTTTAATGTTACTTTGTCTTATCATATATAGGTATATTAAACTATTCTCTATTTGCACGAAGATATTTCAGTTTTTTTAAGTATTTATTTCAGATAACAGATTATAATTTAAATTTTTTATACCGAATATTTGTACAAGATTTGTGATACTTTTGACTTAATACTATTATAATTATATTAAATAGGCAACCGTTAAACTTTTGATTTTAAAAAATATATTCTCTCCAAACTTTAATATATAGGTATCTTACAATATTTTATTAGTTAAGTATACAAACTTTATACTATAAATTGGTGCAAATTTACAATGCATACAAAATCTTTTTGGCAAGAGATCCATAACCGTAATACTTAATCAAATAAATATTATAAATGCGAAAGTTTGGATGGATGTCTGGATGGATGTATGGATGTTTGTTACTCAATCACGCCCCAACGTCTGAACGGATCTGGCTGAAATTTGGCATAGGGATAGATTATAGTCTGGAATAGCACATAGGCTTTTTATCCCGGAAAATTGAAGAGTTCCCGCGGGAATCAAACAAATGTATCTGTTCAACTGATTTTGATAAAATTTGGTACAAGGATAGGTTGTATCCCGGGGAAGGACGTAGGCTACTTTTATCCCGGAAAATTAAGGAGTTCCCGCGGGAACCAAAAAACCTCAAACCACGCGGACGAAGTCGCGGGCATTCGCTAGTAATAATAATAAGCATACAGTGGTTATAACTAGGAAATTATACTAACAGTTCCTGACATACACTATGTATAATTTTATAGAGATTCACGCTACACTAGCTACACGCTGCAGCTTATTATCAACCGATCGTTGAAAAAATAGGCTTTTTATTTCATTAAAGCTAAGGCATATTGTCAATAAACTTATATTTTAAATTCTGCATTTTTTTCAATCTTTAAATAGGCAAGTTTATGTGTAGAAAGATAGCACATAACGAGTTTTGATGAACGAGGTTGTCTAACACCAAAAAGAAAACTAACTTGTGGTATTTTTTAGTGAATGAGGATCCATCTACTCATGAATATTTAATTAGGTAATGTGTTGCTCTCTGTCTCCAATCGGTCCCTCATGTTATCCATTAAGGAGGGTTGATAAGCAATGGTGTATATTTCTCTACCGAGTTCTAACTTCTATTGCTGGCTATACGAAGAGCGTCATAGAAGTTGCGACTCGACAATAATTCAAATTATTCTCAGCGAACGTTTCACTCCAACACCGGACCATCTTCAGGAGATGTTTACCAATCGTACATTGTCGAGTCAACGTCTTCTGAAGACGCTCCGATGTCGGAGTGAAACGTACGATAAGAATAATTTAGAAGATTTAAGTGGTGTGGTGAATATCGCAAGCTACACGTGCAAAATACACACTGTACCACATAGATTTACCTTCTGTGGCGTGTTAAAGCGAATTAAATTTCTATTTTATTCACTAAACACATTTAACGGCTTAAAAGCACTGCTTGAACTGATTTAGTTAAATTATGTGATGCTGTCCCTTTTTATTAGTGTATTCCGGGTTTGACATGAAAAGGACAGGTACAGAAAATTAAACTTAACGGGCCAGCGGAGGGCGAATTGCCAATACAAACATAATACCAAAATAATTTGTAATTCGAGAATAGGTATTTCCACCATATTATGCGATAAGTAAGATTGAACTTGTATTTATCTAGGTCCCTGGATAATTATTTTTTCAAAATACAAAATTTAACGTAAGCACATTGCGTTTCGCATGTTTTACGACATAAATGACATGTTTCTCCTTATTTGTTTCATATTATTAAGACCAACGATATCTCACGTACTAATTGATCAGGAACATAGCCTATATTATCAAGTTACAGAATAACAATACGAAATTAAAAACACTTAAATTTTTCATCCATCATTTTTGGTATTCACGGAACTTGGACTAAATGTATAACAAATTCTGTACGCTCACATTGCTATCGCGCTTGCACGCGATCATGTGTCATTGGCCAAATAGAGATAGCAATATACCGGCAAATTTTTATTTGCGGTTCGAATAGAAGTTTCGAGTGGCGTTCTCTGCGGCGGCCTCTTAAACACAGTTAACGGGCTTGCGCAACTAGACCTCAATGTATGGAGTTTGTTTCCACGGTGGAAGTGTAGCGTGCATCGGTTTACAGCATGACGTCGGACGTCAGCTCGAGCTGCCGTCAGTCGCGCAGCGGCAGCGCCACGTGCGCGCGCCGCGACTCCCCGGAGCGCGATATGCTGTTGCCGCGGGTGCGGTTTAATATCTGAAATGTAACAATGTAATGTTGGCGCCAAGTGCCCTATACTTGAAGCTAGGGATATCTGGGCATCCAATAGGCATGATGACAGTAACCAAGAATCAATGAAATTATGAATTCATCTAATGAAATAGGATTCATGGATTATAAAAAACGTATTTATTTTTCAATTTCGAGTGAGATTGCTATTTATATTGATAAAATAAAACTATAAAATACAGCAATCCGCCATATTTAATAAAACACAAAGAAGCGAATGACGTCACAATTGTTTGTTTTCGAGGTTTGAAAATCACACTATTGCTTACTGCACACTGCACAGAGTACATTGGTAAAAACAATAGTGACGTCACAACGACGCCATGACACCGCCGAACGTTTTGGCGTGAATTTTAAATTTTAAATTTCAAATGCCAATTTTATCTACCAAACCTTATTTTTCTACTGAAATAAGATATTTTTTCGAAATAGTAGATACTTCCGAACATAATCTGACCATTTTTCAAAATCAGTCATCATGCCTATTAAACTAAAAGACTGTATATTATCCACTTATGTGAAGAGCAAAGTTACAGAATACAAGTTTACACTTAAATCGACAGTCCGTTATTGTTTTCAATATGCTTACTCTGAGTTTTAATATTGCAAATACGATTGATCGACGTGACAGCTCACCACGCCAAGCGTCAAAGTAAAATGGACCCAACAGCTCTTGCTTTAAAGTCACAAATTCAGCGTAGAGTTGGCTGTGAATAAATACACGAAATGATAAAATGAGCTCTAATGCAATGCAGTTAAGGTTCATTTTACTTTGACGCTTGGCGTGGTGAGCCCTCACGTTGGTCTATCGTATAATGCAATGTTAAAACTCAGAGTAAGCGTACTGGTGACGTATGTAATGACCGATATCGCGGCCCTTCTTTACGCGGCCGTATAATCCCACCGGTCGGCTGGCGCAGTCGTCTTAATTTCGCCGCATAAGCAATACCGCAACTGTGTCGCTAACAGTAATGTTTTATTAAATAAAACACTGTTTAGGTAGTATTTACTCTAACACTAGATGATGCCCGCGGCTTCGTCCGCGTGGAATAAGTTTTATCGATTCCCGCAGGAACTCCTTGTTTTCCGGGAAAAAAGTAGCCTATGTAGCATAAGCCTGTAGAGTTATCTATTCCTGTACCAAATTTCATCAAAATCAGTTAAACAGATGAGCTGTGAAAGTGTAGCAGACAGACAGACTTTCGCATCTATAACTATAAATAAAATCACTGACTGACTGATTAATCACGATATCTCATGAACTAAGTATAAAGCATTAAGTAGGTTCCTTCTATGGTGTAGACATCAGCTAAGAAACGGTTTCGTGAGTTTTTTTTTTGGTTTTGGGGTTTAAATGGGGGTTGGAAGTTTGTATGAAAGATCTAAGTTTTTGAAGTTAAAGACTGGAAAATCGGCATTTAGGTTCTAATTAATAAAAACTTGTGTAAGCAGTTTTACGAAAATCCACCCCAAATGGGGTAAAATTGTGTGTGGAAGCTTGCATGAAGGTTCTAAGTTTTTGAAGATCGGCATTTAGGGCTTTTGCAGCGGGAAAATCTCATAAGAAATTTGAAATTGTACTCGGACGAAGCAGCGGGCGACCTTTAGTTTACACTATTAGTATTAACTGCCTCGTTGGTCTAGTGGTTAGCATAGTCGACTGCGGATCACGAGGTCCTGGGTTCGATTCCTGGTCGGGCATAAAAGTTAGGTATTGGGTTTTTCAATTAAGAAATTCTCAGTGCCAGCCCGGAGTTGGAAGTTGGCGGTGTTTCACCCCCGTGCCTCGGAGAGCACGTTAAGCCGTCGGTCCCGGTTATTATCACTAACATGATAGTAGTCGTTAAAACCCGCCAACCCGCATTGGAGCAGCGTGGTGGGTCTAAGCTCTAATTCCCGCTCTCTTATGAGAGTGGAGGCCTGTGCCCAGCAGTGGGACGTTAATAGGCTGTAGTGTTGATGATGTTGATGATTAGTATGGACGAGGAGCTAAATATTAATTTAGACTGTTACCATAGCAACTGAATGGGACCGCCTCGCGTGAGTGGAACTGAGGAGGTCCGAATGTCCGGTGGAGTCGGAGCGCGACCGCGCCGTGCTGCGGACGTGTCGCCTGCGCTGCGTGCCGCACCAGAACCACCGGTATGGAGGCACGCGTCTGAAAATTGTTATACAGAAAAACATGAATAGGTTGATTAATCTCCCTCGTTTACCTAGGTTTTTTGTTTTTACGAAAGTGTGTCAGTCTTTCTGTCTGCTACGCTTTCACGGCCCACATGTTCAGCCGATTTTGATGAAATTTGGTACAGGGATAGATTGTATTCCGGGTAAGGACATAGGCTACTTTTTATCCCGGAAAATCAAAGCGTTCCCGCGGGAATCAAGAAAACTTAATCCACGCGAAAGAAGTCGCGGGCATCATCTAGTCGATAAAAAAATCTTAAAGTTATAAGATCGAGGTAACAGTCAGACGTAGATTGTAATATTAGTATGGATGGATGAAAGACTTATTTTAAAATCTAAAAGACGTGACATTTTCAAGTTAGACTAGCTCAAAGCGAAGATGGGTGGATTTTGTGTTGTATAGTAATAGGTGTATCAGGTTGTTGATGACGAGATCACGTTATCAATTAGTAGACTTATTTTTGCTGGAAGAAGTTTTTGTATTGCTAAAATTCTATAGATTATAGACTGTATTATAGTCCGTGATGGACTTTATTTTAAAAAGTGTCGACTGCCAGACTTTCCACACTTTTGATAACATTATGAAGACGGGCACCCTAATATAGGAGGTGAGGGTCTACTAAACTACTAGGCTATCACCGCTTTCATCATCTTAGATTAATTGTCTATGATTGACTAGCTGATGCCCGCGACTTTGTTTGCTTGGTTTTTTTCTTCCCCTGGAAACTCTTTAATTTTCGGGAATAAAAAGTTGCCTGTGTTACACCAGATTATAATCCATATCTAGTAAATTTCATCCAGATCCATCCAGTTCTGGTGTGATTGAGTAACATCCATCCATCTATCCATCCATCCAAACTTTTAATCTACAAGCTGATACCCGCGACTAAAACGTGGGTGAAGTTGTGGATGAAATTTGGCACAGAGACAGATTATAGTTTGGTACAACACAGGTCACCTATTTTTTATCCCGGAAAATTAAAAAGTTTCCAGGGGAAAAAACCCCCAATCCACGCGGATCAAGTCGCGGGCATCAGCTGCTTTTACTTTAAAATAAGCATAAAGGTTGATAAAACTTACTTTAGACTAGCATAAATGTGCGGTGAAAACATGCAGCATATCAGCGGGTTTGCGGCAGAGTTCAACGGCGCCAGACTTTGTATGAGGGTCGCGATGGCAATGTTCATTTGCGTATTCGGTATCTGGTGATACACTTGCAGTAGGTCGAACACGATGTACGGGGACCAGCAAAGTACGAACACTAGAAATGAGAAGAGTTTTTTTTTATTTACGGCCGGTTTCTGAATTGAGAATTTCATGTTGAGTCTGTCTCAAAGACTACTTAAGGACTAATTAACCAAATTTTTTTTTCTGAATTGATATTTGTGTGAGGTTTGAGAGTCGGAACTTGCTGTTTTAGCTTGAATGCTTAATTCAGAAACCGGTTCAATATCAATTATTCAGAAACAAAAATTTGCTTAATTAGTCCTTAAGTAGTCTTTGAAACAGACTCAACATGAAATTCTCAATTCAGAAACCGACCGTTTGTCTACAAAACTAACCACAATTGCTTTGAGTACAACTCTTAATAAATCAATATTTGAATGTAATTTATATACAATTGAGTCTTCTCGAAGTAGACGTAGCAGTAGCATGGTAATAGAGCACCTTAACTACAACGCAACATTACTGAACAAAACAAAACAAAATATTTTACCAAAACACAAAGCATAGAATAAATAAATAATTAAATTAATAACTGACATTAACTAACTTAAGTGTGCTTAATTAATTTTTAACTATAGGTACACTGTCACAGAAGATATCAATTTAGTAAAGAGTTGGATTAAATCACATTTAGCTAATATTATAAATGCGAAAGTGTGTTTGTTTGTTAGTTTTTCCTTCAATCACGCTGACGGAGAAACGGATCGACGTGATTATTAGCATGGGTATAGTTGAGGACCTGGAGAGTGACATAGGCGGTGACGTAGTTGCCACGGGAATTTAAAAAAACCTATACCACGCGGCCGAAGTCTCGAATATCAGCTAGTACTTACTAATATTTCTAAAAGTTTAAGAATAAGTATAATAGTAGGGGAGCCCAGGAGGGGTTTTTTGGACTTGCTCCAGCGCGTCAGATATTGATAGCGTATACACCCCACATGTCTCCGTTATCGCCTGTATGTATATTATTTGCCGGTTTGCATGGGGGGTGGTGATTAGAAAAAAAAAAACTGTAGACGCTCTCGTAGACGCTCTCTCCACCGGTGAAAGGATACACATCATATTATATGTAACCATTTTTCTGCCTACCATCTACAAATCCATTATTAGGTCCCCACGACGCTCGAGTAAATTCACATTTAGCATCATTGCCTCCCCTACTTAGACAACTAGACAGCAATGTATGCTAATCACATTTTAATGATCAACAATACCTACCACATTAAACTAGAAATTTAATTAAGTATGCTAAAATAAAACGTACAAAAGAAAAAATATCACCACATTGCATGTGGCGCTTATTATCTATTGCGTAGGCGTTAACATTAGTGAAAAGCAACAAAATAAACATGCTGTCAGAATAACAGATGTGTTTAATGTACCGCCACGGTTTAGAAATCATTTAATTGGGCAGAGAACGCTTTGCACTGCTTGAGATTTACAAGCAAATTTTTCAGTGTTGAAATATGGCAACACTGCCAAAAGCAGTCGAAAATGTGCTGCTACATGCGTTCGAGACGAGGAAGTTATTCACTATTTCCTAAAAGTTAAGATTCAGACTTGAACGACGCTTATATGATATGTAAAGTGTAACAGGCAAAACGAGGATTGATACGTAATTACATTAAAAAAAACATCTCATAAAGAAAGTGAGTTTTAGTAAGACAAGTTAAAATTATTTTATAAAGCTAAGCGTACAGCCTATACTATAAAGTACTAAGCTTGTAAGTCTTGTGGGGACCATTTATTGTGGGGTGGTTATTTTATTTTCAAACACCAAACGTGTGATGAAAGGGTCCTATGGGAAATGGGGAATACTCTTACAAGACTGTTCGGAAAAGCTTATCATCAAGATGGAATTGAGACCAATCTGCTAAATACGTAGAAACAACGAATAACCCAACTGTACGATTGTTAAATTTGCTTCCAGAGAGGAAGTTGGTCATAGCATATCGTCTGTGAAATCTATAAATACATTTGATCTTGAACCGGATTGAGGCCGGTCGATTTATAAATTTCACCGGCGGAATGTTGTTTTGCCGAATTCGTTACATCAGTCTGTTTGATATGTACCGATAACATATTATTTTTGGTTTTTTCTGTTTTTTTTTTCAATCTGTCATAGCGTGGAAGATGTATTCATATTTTTCGCATCATCTCAATTCACAACCCACTACTATCACATAATAATATTTATCTACTCCAGCATCGAAAAGTTCCAATTTCGAATTTGACAACTATATCGAATTGAACCCTCTTTCGTGTTTGCTTCTCATAACGATACAGTTCGTTGTATGGGAGCTGTATCGTTATGAGTCGTAGCTGTATCGATATGGTTATCTTCATAAATAGGATACCTATAGCTTAGCGGCTCTGGGTTCTGGCACTTTTGGTTTTTATTAATTTATAAAGTAAAAAATTATAAAGACGTCCTTGTCGTAGATAAAATCTTGTATGCAACTGTACGTAATTAGTCATTTTAATTCTCGTACTATCCTATTTTGATACTCGGCAAGCCTCGTATCAAAAAACAGCACTCGAATTAAAATGACCCTCATTACGATACAGTTGCATAAATAGCTATTATCTACTCCAGCATCGAAAAGTTCCAATTTCGAATTTGACAACTATATCGAATTGAACCCTCTTTCGTGTTTGCTTCTCATAACGATACAGTTCGTTGTATGGGAGCTGTATCGTTATGAGTCGTAGCTGTATCGATATGGTTATCTTCATAAATAGGATACCTATAGCTTAGCGGCTCTGGGTTCTGGCACTTTTGGTTTTTATTAATTTATAAAGTAAAAAATTATAAAGACGTCCTTGTCGTAGATAAAATCTTGTATGCAACTATACGTAATTAGTCATTATTTAACCCTCATTACGATACAGTTGCATAAATAGCTATTTACTTACTATTATATGTTCAGATGAGCATACTTCACCTTTGAGAACACTATGGAGAACTCTCAAGCATCCGGGTTTCTTCACAATGTGTCCTGTGTGTGTGTTTAATTGCAAAAAACTCACAAAGCTGCGAAAAATGAGAGGCGCCTGTGGATATTGACAGCGAACGCTTACCTACTCTAATTGACGTTTGCTACAACGTTAACGTTTTGACTGAAGCGGAGAGGAGCGGAGTGGACCGCAAATGATCATGTCATATAAAACAATCACTTGATTAGTCTGAACACATCTATGCCTCGCACCGCTTTAGTAGAAAAGCAATCTCATGAGATTTATTATACCGCAACCATTTAGACCGAAAATACGGTATTAGTCAGTGAAATACAGAAAAGTTCCACATGCATACCATAGTCCCACAAACTTATCTGACCCGGCGACAACGTCGCTGCTCTCACATAGTATTGCTCATAAGTATTAAAAAATACAACCAAAACAAAAACTAAACAGTCATAAAAAATAGTTCCAATTTTGGCCACCGGGCCAGATAAACTTATCTGTGGGACTGTACCCATATGACCAAGGATTTACACATTGCCTTATTATAAACAAGGAGTTATGCGAATTCGTCGTATAATAATCATCTCAGTTAACGATTCGTAAACAAGCATTTGAAACTCACCGAAAACAATAACAAAAGTCATTTTGACGCTTTTGATTTTGGCTCTCGGTATCAATCCTCTAGAGCTGGCGCGCCGCGAATCTGGGTCGCATTCCACCTGCCCTGAAAAGTGACAAAGTTAATTTTAAACGATTTTAATGTAATTATTCGGATGCCTGACATGCCGGAACACATTCACCGGTCGTTAAAATTTTAGGCTATCGATAAATTTGGATTCGCATTTTGGTGTTTATATTTGGCTTAAAATGTAGATAGGTAGCATTTGGTGCTAGTTTATAGGTTCATCTTCCCTTCTGTTTTCTATAGATTAAAGGAGAAACTGACTAACTATCATTATAAACGTATCGTTCGCACCGCAAAGTCAAAAACATAGATTTTGAAATTAAATAAAATCCCTCAGAATTTTAAAAAGTATTTAAAACCGGCGGTTATTTTTTATAATATTTAGTTTTATGTCGATTCCGGTCATAATTAATGTTCAAAGATTCATGGCAGCTCAAACATTATGGTTGACACCAGCATCATCCAAATAAGAGCGGTAAGCAGGTTTCAACATACGAGTTGACTCATGTAAGCCCGAAACCGCCAGGTGAGGGCTTAACTCCCAGCCTGGACTATTCAGCCTTTACTTTTTTGATTTATGAAACTTACAATTTTTAATTTTGAGAATTAATTTGATGAATCCACATCTAAATGTTATTATTTTTTAGGTTTTGCTACATACCAAGTCAATGTAATTCAACATCGTGAACCGAAAATTAAAAAAAAAACTAGAAGCTTTGTAGTTTTTTTTTTGTAGTAAGTACAAAGATATAGTACGAGGGCAGTAAATTAAAACTTACAAGACATGTTTACTGCCTCTGTAAGTGCATTTTTCGAGCAAGTGTTTTGAAAAAGAGCTTTGATCAACTTACCAGTCCTCATCTTCCCCCTCTTATTGTTCATAGGCGGGCTCATCACAACCGCTTTGCTCTTGGTCCATATAGTCAGTACTATGACAGAATAGCAGGCAGCAATAGCCAGCCCGGGCAACGCGAAGATCATGATTGACACTAAAGTCACCCAGATCTGCCATCTGCGCGCTGTCCCTAATTCTATCCAGCATTGAAGCTCCCCTGAAATATTGAGAAGTTGCACGTTAAAGCAATGCTAGTCTACTAGTTAGGAGACATGGATCTAGGATATATTCCAAATCCACAAAGAATATCTTTTATTTTATCCACTACAAGTATGCCCTTGACTGCGATCTCACCTGATGGTAAGTGATGATGCCGTCTAAGATGGTAGCGGGCTTACCCGTTAGGGGCATGGCAGTTACAATAAACCCATACCCCTAATCGGTTTCTACACGGCATCTTACCGGAACGCTAAATCGCTTAGCAGCAGGTCTTAGCCAGCAGGGTAGTAATTAGCTACGGCCGAAGCCAGGCCAGGAAAAATTCAGAAATTATAAATTCCCTGATTGACCCTGCCGGGGATCGAACCCGGGACCTCCGCACGTTAAGACAACAGCGCTTAACATTGCGCCAGGGAGGTCGTCAGTATATGAAACTGTATAACCATGAATCTATATCTATACTATACTAATACTATAAATGCAAAAGTAAGCAGGTATGTCTGTCTGCGCTTTCCCAGCCCATTTCTCTCGTCGTTCAAACGATTTTGATGAAATCTGGCTCAGAGGTAGGTCGCATCCCGGGGGAGGACATAGGCTACTTAATAGATCCCGGAAAATTAAGAAGTTCCTCTGGGAATCAAAAAGCTTAATCCACGCGGACGAAGTCGCAGGAATTATCTAGTTACTATTATAAGTAAGTATTGTAGGGCTCCAACTTAACTTACCTTGCACTTCTTTTATTTCGTACAATATAAGTATCGGAATAGAGAATACAGTGCTTATAGTCCAGGCTGAAACGATGAGGGCTCTCGCTCGGTTCCCTGAAAAATATAACGGTAAGTTTGGTAAGTATACAAGTGAGTCAAAACTATTCGAATCCATACTAATATTTAAATGCGAAAGTGTGTCTGTCTGTCTGCTGCGTTTTCACGGCCCATATATGTTCAACCGATTTTTAATTGAATTTGGAATTTGAACATACTTTTTATCCCGGAAAATTAATGAGTTCCCGTGGAAATCAAGAAAACTGAATTCACGCGGAGGAAGTCGCGGGCATTAAAAAAGGTTCACTAGATTTTTAAAACTTATCTCACCTAAGTTACCTTGATACAGGTTACCTTGATCAGGAAAATAACTGTAGATAAATCATTTGGCCATAAAGACCATGTGTCCATGTGTGTGTTGGCCATGTGTGTGTGTGTGTGTGTGTGTGTGTGTGTGGGTGTGTGTGTGTGTTTGTGTGTGTGTGTGTGTGTGCGTAGTGTGTGTAATGGCAAACGATGGTGCAGCACATCCTTATACTTACTTAAACATGCATATCATAAATTCGCGGAACTGACAGGATTTGAACCTGCGTCTCTCTGGGAATCGCGCCCTGAGTGCCTTGACCGCTAGATCACGGTTCACTTACCTACCAGTGCCGAAATTTGAGATATGCATCTGTAATCCAGTCTTCTAACGCGACTGTTTATGCCTTCATCATCCTTATACTGCATCCTTATACTGTTCTTTTGAAGGAAATGTCGTTAAAAATGTTTCGGCAAAAGCATAATATTTATGTTCGCGCATTACTCATAATATTTCTGCTATCTATTGTTACCTCCAGGAAATTCCCTTCTAACAAATAAGAGGCTTAAAACGCCACAAGGCTATTGCAGTGGCTTTGTTCACCTCCTATTCAGGATAAAAGCTATTCTGTGTCTATTTGGGATTTCAACTACGTGAGATGAGATTTCGTGAAGATTAGAGATTGATATGTGCTGCTGATTAATAAAGTTGCACTCAACTTGTTCGTATTACAATCTTATGTATAAGCTTATATTTAAGATTGTTATATGTATGTATATTGTATTGTTATATTGTTATGTAAGTTGTTGAAGTATTATGTTTAAGGAAGGTATTTATGACTAGATGATTCCCGCGACTTCGTCCCCGTGGACCAAATTTTTTCGATTCCCGCAGGAACTCGTAAATTTTCCGGGATAAAAAGTAGCCTATGTCCTTCCCCGGAATACAACCTATAGTACCAAATTTCATCAAAATCGGTTGAACAGATGGGCCGTGAAAGCGTAGCAGACAGACAGACAGACAGACACACTTTCGCATTTATAATATTAGTATGGAAGTATGGATTGTAACTGCCTCGTTGTTCTAGTGGTTGGCATATTCGACTGCGACCGACGAGGTCCCGGGTTCGAGTCCCGGGTCGGGCTGTAATTGAGTATTGGGTTTTTCTGACTAGAAATTCTCAGTACCTACTAACCCGGAGTTAGGAAGGTGGCGGTGATTCACCCCCGTGCCTCGGAGAGCACGTTAAGCCGTCGGTGCTGGTTATTATCACTAATATGATAATAGTCGTCAAAGCACAACAACCCACATTGGAGCAGCGTGGTGGGTCTAAGCTCTAATTCCCTCTCTCCTATGAGAGTGGAGGCCTGTGCCCAGCAATGGGACGTTTACGGACTGTAGTGGTGGTAGTGGATTTATGATTGTATGTGTGGTCCTTTAACTTTTTGGAGGTATGCGCGTTTTAATAAGCTATTAAGTTAGATAACATAGTTTGCTTTATGGGTGAAGGAAATTATCGTGAAAATCCTGCACACATCTCTCATTCTAATCTTAAAGCCTTTGAGCCAAAGGTGTGTCATGTGACACGCAAACCTTTGGCCAGAGTTGGTCTGTTACTATATTACAAATGCGAAAGTGTGTCTGTCTGTCTGTCTGTCCGTCTGTCTGTATTTCTGTCTCATAAATCAAAAAACATAAATCCACGCGGACGAATGCGCGGACATCATCTAGTTTTAATATTATAAATGCGAAAGTGTGTCTGTCTGTCTGTCTGTCTGTCTGTCTGTCTGTCTGCTACGCTTTCACGGCCCATCTATTCAACCGATTTAGATGAAATTTGTTATAGGGATAGTTTGTATCCCGGGAATGGACATAAGCTACTTTTATCCCGGAAAATTGAAGAGTTCCCGCGGGAAGCAAAAAAACGGTTATCCACGCGGACGAAGTCGCTGGCATCATCTAGTTGTTATTAGATGACAGTAGGTACCAGTTTATCAGTAGACAACTTTCCTAGCTTTGAAAATCTTTTGGTAGTGGTTTAAATTGAAATTGTAATTTAATTTATTTGTGAGAATTTATGGGAGATACAATTCAAAGATATTATAAAGAGATTTCTTCGAGTTACAATAATTCTAATTACCTACTTATTACTTACTATATTGCCAATCTCGGTTTTACAAATTTCTACAGAAAACATTTATAACTAAACTTTAAACCTTGTAACTAAAATTGAATAATTAAAATATTTAAACTGCTTAGAACCATTACATTAAAGAAAATATTTTAAATGTCAAAATCAGTCAAAATATAAATTATTATTAAACTACCTTCAATGTCACAAAAAAGAATTGAATACAGATAAAAATGAAACGTGAAAAGCACAGACACACAAATCACTATTAAAAAAACAAAATGCCACATTGTTTGTCAAATGCTATTTTTTATTGTTTGTCATACTATGCACATGCAGTCTATGGTCAACATTGTAAACAGCAGTGACATTAGTAAATTTAATAAATCTATAGTAAACAGTGTTGCAGCAGCTATGATCCATTTTTTTGAGTGCATCTTAGAGTATCTTATACTTGTTACCCAAACGTTACGAAAGATTTATACTTATTAGTCATTGATGTATCATTTTAGTAGGTACCTGCCTATTCTTAGTAGAGCAAAATCTTGTTAAAATAAAATTAAAAGAAACTTTGTGTCTGTTGTTTCTGTACGATCTTAGCAAGATACTTAAGTAAGCATTTTACGATCTTTATGTCTTGATTGTTAAGTTGAATCAAGTTTGTGTAATTAAAACTTTTTCAGACTAGTATTAACGTTACAACAATACCAGAGGCGGTTCTTGAAATATCTACTGGGAACTTTTTGATTTTTTGGGATAATAATTCTTTCCAAAAAAACGACTTCCAAAGCCACTGTAAAGTAAAAAATAATTTTGATTTCTACACACTATGTTGAAGTCGGGCGAGCCTAACGCATCAACTTTGCCTATCTATATGTTATACTTTTTTATTATTTAATTTTTAGTTTTAACTTTTTAGTGTACTTTTAATCCTTTTTAGTGTACATCAGAGTTGAGAAATTGGGACTTGGGTTTAAGTATTAAGTCGTTGCTTGACACCTACAATATAAATTCACCATAAAAAACCTAAATCGCTATTTTTAAGGAGTTCTGTACCCTGCAGCATCAGGGTTGAGGAGTTGGGACTCAGAGCTGAATCATATACACGTGACTTGATACCTACTATATGAATTCACCATCAAAACTTCCTAACTCCCTAGTTTTGAGTCGTAGGTAGCGAGCTTCCTCTAACCACTGAAAAAAAAAATTCAAATTGGTTTGGAGACCACGGAGATATGCGGTAAACATACATTAAAAAAAAAAAACGCGCCGAATTGAGAACCTCCTAATTTTTTGGAAGTCGGTTAAAAAAGTAGTCAATGTCCTTCACCAGCTGATGCAACCTATTTCTGCATTAAATTTCGCCTTGGTGGGTTGAACAGAACACAGAAAAATATTGATCAGCAGGCCGAGTGGGAGTTTTTTTACTTATCCGATCGCAACAACGATAACTACCATTTCTATAGAACTAGCTGATGCACGGTACTTCGTCCGCGTGGATTGAGGTGTTCAAGTTACCGCGGGAGGTCTTTAATTTTCCGGGATAAAAAGTATCCTATGTGTTATTCCAGTCTAAAATCTATCTCTGTGCCAAATTTCATCCAGATTCGTTATGCCATTCTGGCGTTATTGAGTAATAAACATCCATCCATCCATCCAAACTTTAGCATTTATAATATTGGTATAGATTGATCGAGCGCCAGCTGTCAAGCGCTTGACAATTCCATACAAACCGTAGTTTACGTTGTCGCGATCGAATGGGAAGAAAATCTCCCACTAGGCACTATGAGAACAGAAGAGTGCCTAGATGAAGATTTTCCCACTCACTCGGCCTACTGAACAGAACTAGTGAAAGCATAGCAGATAAACTTGTTAGACAGATTAACAGACAGACATTTTCGTATTTATAATAATATCTAGTATGGAAGCATAGATTTAAAATTACAGTTAAATTATTCCGCGTGGATTGAGGATTTCGGTTCCCGCGGGAAACTCTTTAATTTACCGGGATAAAAGTAGCCTATGTGTTATTCCAGACCATAATCTATATCTGTGCCAAATTTCATCCAGATCCGTTTAGCCGTTCTGGCGTGATTGAGTAACAAACATCCATCCATTTAAATTCAGTGAAGATTGATAATGTTTACTCAACTGCGGGAGGTTCACGATATTAGTACTGTGTGTATGTTTATTTATCCATCAGTTATCTCATAATTACCAAACTACTCATATTATTTTGATGAATGAAGTTTCGCTGGTTTCATCTTTCATCTCATCTCAAACGACCTCCCTGGCACAGGGTTGAGCGCTGTTGTCGTAACGTGGGAGGTCGTGGGTTCGATCCCTTATATACGACATAATAAGACATGTTTACTAAGTAATGCAACTATGACGACTACCCGATAAAAACTAGTAAAAAAATACTTACAACTTCTGGAAAAATTCATAGGGTTGGTGATGGCATCACATCTGTCGATACTGAGGGCAACCAGGACGTATGTAGATGCGTACATCACTACTGCCTGCGAAGTATAAATAGTTACCTTACCAAGTGTTACCCATACAAATTCGAGGTTTGTGGGACCTAATTGCGACAAGCTACGAGTATGTTCAAGTCGGTAACTGAACCTATAGGTCGTTGGAAGTTTGCCTTTGTTCTTTCTTTTCCTTCATGTCTCAGAGAGTACGATACTTTTCATTCTCATTTTCACTATGTTGAAGGATGGAGCATTATTATCCAAAGCTTGCCATCATAGCACAGAACATGTGTAAAATTATTATAAAAGGGATGATTCATGATACCTATGTCAAAAATAAATAATTATTTATTTATTAGGGTCTTCCAAAAGACCTAATTTTCACATCCTCGGTTACTTTTTAGTTTGATAATCATTTTAAACTATACATAAAAGAAAAAAATGGATTGATGACTTCATAAAAAAGTATGTAGGTATTTCATAGAAGCTTCACACTAGGTAGAAGCGCGTTTTTAAGTTTAAAAAGAGTTGCAGATTTGATTGAGTTTTCATCATCCCTATTATGATTATAGTGATAAAAGGAAGAGGTACTCTCAGTAGCAAGAAATACGCAAATAATAATAATAATAAGAAGAAGAGTAATAAGAAAGAAGCAAATAATCACACTTGTTTCTTTTCTAACAAAAAATAATTATGGTAGCAAAATAATTTCGTCATAATAATATTATTATTAGCCATTCAATTAGTAAGATGACGAGGATAATGTACGACATCATTCATCATACTCACTATGGGTACCTACCTGTAGGAATTTGATGAATTTGCAGAGGAATTCGCCCGCGAGCCAAGCTATGGTGATCTTTTGTACTATGTCGACGAACACGTAGATTAGGCCCACGAACAAATCTGGAAGAAAAACATATTTTTATTAATACTACGGTTATTGTGAAGTCAGACTTCCGATAGTGATATTATTATAATTATTTTGAGCATTTCAATGTTATCCAACAACAAACAGGAACTTCAAGAGGAGGTTTCTTTATTTCAAAAAAAGGGGGGAATATTTTGGGAGCTGACGCAGCGCGTCCATTGGCTAAGCAGGACCGCCCGGCGTACGTGATACGTCAGCCCATATAGTGTATTATCTGTGGTCAGTCCCTATCCGACCGTAGACCGTGTAATACGTAGCAAATATAGACTATGTGATGTAATTATTATAGTGTGTCATTTCCGCCCTACTCAAGGCCTATTGAATACGCATACATACCCTGCCCTAAGGCACGGTCGATAGGGACCCAACAAACTTTCTTAAATCACTAGGTGTGGGTAAACCATCTCAATCTTTAAGTCAGTCTGTTGACCTGAACTCTCTCAATAAACATTTCTCTACTCCTCCTGTCAGTATCATTGAAAGTAAGAAAAACTCTCTGCTCCTCAAACTGTGTCAGGTAGCCCCACCTAATTGTGAGTCCTTTGTTTTCGATCTTATCTCGGAGGGTGATGTTAAGAAGGGTATTCTATCCATCTCTTCTAAAGCTGTGGGTGTGGATGGCACTAGTCGCGACATGCTTTTACTTGTAATTGACGCTTAAGTGCCGTTCATTGCCCATATTCTAAATTTCTCCTTAGCCTCCACTACGTGGAAAATGGCTAATGTTATTCCTTTACCCAAAACTTGTAACCCCTCTTCTTTTTCGCAATACCGCCCTATATCTATATTACCAATCCTTTCTAAAGTTCTAGAAAACATAGTTTTTAAGCAAATATCTCTTTATCTATCTCATAATAATCTTCTCAATCCTCTACAGTCTGGTTTCCGTCCATCTCATAGTACCTCAACTGCCTTGCTTAAAGTTACTGATGATATCCGGTTTGCTATGCATAACAAAGAGCTTACTGTGCTAGTACTTCTTGATTTCAGTAATGCCTTCAACTCAGTAGACGTAATGCTCGCTATCCTTCGCTCTCTTAACGTCTCTCCCTTCGTGGTAGATTGGTTTAAGTCATACCTTCACGGTCGCCAGCAGAGGATTAGCACTGAAGAAGCTTCTTCGGACTGGGCTGATCATACTGCTGGTGTGCCTCAAGGCGGCGTACTCTCTCCGATATTATTTTCTATTTTCATAAATGAAATCTCCAAAGTTATCTCTTCTCGCTACCATCTTTATGCAGACGATTTGCAGCTGTACAGGCACGCAGTAGTTAATGACCTTGCCTTAGCAGTAGGTGCTGTCAATACTGACCTAGCACAAATAAAGAGCTGGGCAGAATGTTACGGGCTACTCGTCAACCCAAAAAAGTCGCAGGCTCTCATAGTGGGTAGCAGTAGGATGCGCAGCAAAGTTAATTTCAGTTCTTTACCTCAAATAGTCTATAACGGTGCTCCCATACCATTAACCGACAAAGCTAGGAATCTGGGACTGACAATTGACTGTAACCTTTCGTGGTCTGCGCACATAAATGAGGTCAGTAGACGGTTACACTACTCGCTCCATTCTTTAAAGAGACTGCAGAACTTCTTGCCTCTGCCTACTAGGATAATGCTTGCACACTCTCTTCTCCTACCTCTCATCGACTACGCTGACGTATGCTACTTGGATGCGACAGAGGAGCTACTCGACAAATTAGAACGGCTTCAGAATCTGTGCATCCGTTTTATATTCGGATTGCGCAAATTCGATCATATTTCCGATTTCCGACGTCAACTGAAGTGGCTCCCTATTCGCCTTCGCCGGAATGTTCACATCCTAACCTTGCTCTTTAAAGTTTTCCAATCTTTTACCCCTCTCTACATACGGGAACGCTTCCAGGTAGCTCCTCCCAGAGCTCGCCCGTTGCGTTCCTGTGTAACACTGAGAACTCTCGATCTACCTTCATACAATACGATCTTCGCCTCTAAATCCTTTGCTGTCCAGGCTGCACGTCTCTGGAATTCTCTTCCGGAGAACATGCTTCGGGACAACCCTTCACTTGGAGTGTTCAGGTCAAGACTGAAACAACACTATCTTTCATTGGAAAATAATAATTAGTTCTTCATTTATGTTTAGTTGTCTGTTGTATATGTATGTATTATAAGTATATTTTATATATATATGTATTTATTTATATATTATGTTAATAGTATATGTATTATTTATATATTATATATTATGTATTCATCATTTATATATTATAGATAATATATGCTTTTAAATTATGTATCATATTTGGTTTTGTATCACGTACTTAGGTTCTGTACCTACACAAGCATTTCGGTTATTAATTATTCTCACACCTAGAGCATCTGGAAGAAATCCACATTTTGTAGTGATAAGATGTCCTTGTACACGTCCTTTCTATTTTTAAGTTTAGTTTTAAGTTATATTTGTGCAGAATAAATAAATAAACTATTTTCTTGATCACTATCGATACACGCTTGACTACAATTACTGAAGTGGGCCTAATTGAGATAATGATTCAGTATTGATATGAGCAGGGGTCTCCACTCAAAATGAAAAAAGTTTAGGCACCTTTGAGAACATTGTGGTGAATTATTCTGATCGAATTTAATGACTCATACAAACTGAGTATTTAACTATCCATACCTACTAATATTATTAATGCAAAAGTGTGCCTGTCTTATTGTGTGTCTTTCTGTCTGTCTGCTACAGTAGGGATACCTATAAATGGAGTAAGTACATAAAAACATTATCTCAGTGTTTGCTAACATTTATATTAGGTACGTAGTTACGCACTGTTGTCATCGTACTCGTAAATAAATTAACTTTAAAAATAATAAAGTGTTAAAAGAAACGCAAAAAGTCCTAAATTTTATAAATAGTGCGTAATCTCACCCAGGCAATATATAGAACACAGTTAATAAACAGTAAAAATTGTGAAAAAGTGCAAAATAAGATCTATGAAAAAGTCACATACAAAACGGTTCGGACACAAAAATAAGAAATACGCAGTGCAAAATTCTATTGTTGTGCCTGTATGTTAACAGACTGAATTCGAACAAAACTGTGAAAAGTGCTCATAAAGAAAAATTTATGAAAAGTACAGTCATAATAACCTCAAAAGTGCAAATTAATGACTCATCAACTAAAACGAACTCCAACTTAATTCTACTTCGCAACGCCATCTACTGGTATTTATCACAATCACTCAGCCAAGCCTTGTTGTGACTTGGCTGTCAAAACAAGATCTAAGAAGGACCCTGCCGATATTACAGCACCATCTAGCGTCAGCGATCGACATCGCTACAAATACCGAAAGCCCGGCCTACACGAGTGAGCGCCGATACCTGACCGAAAACATTCCAAACACAACCCATAGAGGTCGCTTAGAACATCCTAATACAGTATGGAAGAAATAAAAAATATGTTATTAAACATGCAACAAGATCTAAAACAACAAAAACAAGACATGCTAGAGATGAAAGAAGATATAAAAAATACAATAAACAACAATATTAACGAGAAGTTTAATAGCTTGGAATTAAAAAACGAAATTTTGGAGAAAAAAATTCATGAACAAAGCACAAAAATAAACTACCTAGAAAGACATATTAGACGCAAGAACCTAGTCATGTTCGGAGTGGAAGAGCGAGAAAAATCTTACCACGACTTAGAAGAAACAATAATTAATTTAATAAAAACTTACTTCAAAATTTCATGTGATAGTAGCAGCATCGAAACTGTTAGGAGACTGGGAAAGAAAGGTGAGAAAGTCAGACCGGTTGTTATATCGTTCTCTACAATGGGATTTAAAATCAAAATTCAGAAAAACAAGCAATGTCTCCAGAACACCTCGTACTACATAAAAGAAGACTACCCAATCGAAGTTCTTAACAAGCGCAAAGAGCTGCAAAGTCAACTGCAGAAAGAAAAAGAGGCAGGTAATACTGCTTTTATTAAATACGACAAACTTATTGTATTGAATAAGAACAAACACACTCATCGCAATCAATTGAACAAGAGGAACCTATCCGAATCCCCGGAGACTTCTCACTCTAGCAGTCAAACAGCTCAAACAGCTCTACATGGTAACAAACAACCATCTAAGAAAAATAAAGCAACCAACATGAAAGATTATATACTACATAAACCAAAACTAAACTACACTCATACAGCTTCCTCTCAAAGCCAAACGAAGACAACACAGCTCAACGCAGTATAGCAACCACAAAAGGACCCTCTACCTCACTTTAATCTCCCAGTACGGCTGGTCACCGCGGGAGAGTTCGACCAAAACCCTCCAAGGAAAACACAATCGGTAAAGAAAAGTAATTTGAATATTTGTACTTTCAATGTCAAATCACTATCGTCAGCAACAAAACTTATCGAACTAAAGGCAGCTCTACAAAACATTAACCATGACATATTAGGTATGAGTGAAGTCCGCCGACTAGGTGAGAATATTATTGAAGATGAAGGTTACATCATGTATTACCTTGGCAATACAAAAGGTCTCTACGGAGTGGGCTTCCTAGTCAAGAAAAAATATAAAGAAAATATCAAAAAATTCACCGGAATTTCCGAGAGAGTATGTGTTCTGGAAATTGAACTGGAAAATTTACTTTTTGCAATAATACAGGCATATGCGCCTACTGAAGGCTCATCCCAAGAAGACATAGTCAATTTCTATGAAGACTTGGCGAAAGCCCATGACTCTATCTCTACAAAATACATAATCTCTATGGGGGATTTCAATGCACAGATCGGGTTACCCAAAAAGCATGAACATTTAGTTACTGGCAAATATGGGTATGGGAAAAGGAGTATTCGTGGAGAGAGACTCATCCAATACGCATTCGAATACAATTTGAAAATTATTAATACCATGTTCCAGTTAAAAAACAAAAACAGATGGACGTGGATTTCCCCAGACAAAAATACAAAAAATGAGATTGATTATATAATGACTACAAAACCCCACTTATTTTCTAAGTATGAAGTACTGTCATCATTCCCCTTTGGATCAGACCATAGATTGCTGAGAGGTACAATAAATCTGAAATCAAGGAAAAAGAGCAGGCGAAATTTTTCTAATACATCAACATTGTTAAAAACGCCGAAAGAACAGGAAATATACGTCGAAAACCTAAAAAACTATATACCAGAACTTATATCGACTCACGAAAATTATAAAGCTGATGAATACTGCCAAAAAATCATGCACTCTATATTTGAAAGTTTAAAAAGTATCAAAAGGAAAGATAGGCGCAAAATTTTGTCAGATGAGACACTAGAGCTTATGAAAAAGAGAAGCAGCCTACAAAATAAGCCAAACCTAAACAAGACTGATAAAGAAAAGCTGACGGAACTCTACAAAATTACAAATAAAGAAATAAGGAGATGCTACGATGCCTACAGAATAAACACCATACAAAGACACCTAGAAAAGTCTAGATCAGCTAAAAAAGCAAATAAAGAGTTAAATAGACAAAGGAATTGGATTCTATCACTTCAGCGCGGCTCTACCAAATGTAAATCCCGAACGGAAATCATGAATATAGCTACGGACTTTTATACAAAACTATATAGCCAACCAAACTCATTACCGCAAACAAGTAGTGTTGTTATCCAAAGCAAGGATACCTGCCCAATTCAAGGGTTCACAGAGCCCGAAATCCTGAAACAAATTATGAAACTAAAGTCGGAAAAAAGCCCGGGCCCAGACGGAATCACTAACGAATGCATCAAGTTTGCAAGGACTCTACTACTGACACCTATCACGCTTCTATCGAACAAAATATTGCATGAAGAGGATGTGCCACGCGTATGGACGGAATCTGAAATAATCTTACTGTATAAAAAAGGGGACCCAGCGGACATAGGGAACTATCGCCCAATAAGCCTCATGCCGTGTCTCTACAAACTATTTGCTTCCTGTCTGCTTGAAAGAATATCGTCAGACATTGACGCGCACCAACCGATCGAGCAAGCTGGATTCAGAAGCTGCTTCAGCACAGTGGATCATATTCAAGTAGTAGACCAGGTAATAGAAAAATATTTAGAATTCCGCAGACCATTATATTTAGCTTTCATTGACTACAAAAAAGCCTTCGATTCAATTTCACACGAGAGCATCTGGGAAGCATTGAAAACACAAAATATAAATGAAAAATACATAAATATTTTGAGAAACATCTATGCCAACAGTACGAGTAGAGTCAAGTTAGACAGAACAGGCACAAAAATTTGTATAAAGAGAGGCGTGAGGCAAGGGGACCCAATTTCTCCAAAATTGTTCATAGCCGTACTACAACATATAATGGAAACCTTACCATGGTCTAAGCAAGGCATCAACATAAATGGGAATTTTCTAAGCCACCTCAGGTTTGCCGACGACATCATCCTGTTTTCGGAAAATCCACAACAATTAAATAGCATGATAGATAACCTACATCAGGCCAGTATCAAGGTGGGACTAGAAATGAACCTAAATAAAACGAAAGTTATGACTAACCACCATAAATCACCCATATTGGTAAACAACATCCCTCTCGAGTTTGTAGAGAAGTCTACCTGGGCAAACAGATCTCTTTTAACAAAGAAAGAAATATTGAAGAAGTAGACCGCAGAATAGCAATCACCTGGAATAAGTACTGGGCTCATAAAGAAATATTCAAATCACAGCTCCCGCTGCCCACTAAGAAAATAGTTATGGATTCAGAAATACTACCATGCCTTACATACGGTTGCCAAACTTGGACATTCGATCTCAAACTCAGAAACAAAATTCAGACTACCCAGAGAAGAATGGAAAGAAGTTACCTAGGCATAAAATTAAAAGACAGGGTGAAAAATGTGGACATCCGCAAGAAAACAAAAGTCACCGACGCCTTAACCTTCTCGTTACAAAGTAAATGGAAGTGGTCAGGTCACGTGGCTAGATATATCGACGATAGATGGACCATAAGGACAGTGAAATGGCCAGGACCAAGAGGCACTAGAGCGAGAGGCAGGCCAAATGCCAGATGGTCAGATGAAATAATGGCAATAGCAGGTCGAAGATGGCTAGCTTCAGCTCGGGACAGAGCCAAGTGGAAATCCTTGGAGGAGGCTTTTACCCGAAGGGGGTCCATACAAAATACTAACACTAATTCTAATTAACATTATAAGGACATGTAATAATAATTTTTATTTGACTTTATAATTTTTACTAATCATAATTATTATTCTTTTTAAAATAATTCTAATTTTATTATTATTAATTTGTAACTTTGTATGGAATCAAATAAAGCTCTATTCATTCATTCATTCATTCATTCATTCATTCATTCATTCACGTAGTTACGCATACATTTATAACATACTAGGTGATGCCATGTCATGAACTCATTAATTTTCCGGGATAAAAAGTAGCCTATGTTCTTGGCTACTTTTTATCCCGAAAAATTAATGAGTTAATGACACGAAATCATCTAGTATGTTATAAATTTATACGTAACTAGTGCGTAATATAAATCTTAGCAAACACTGAAATAATGTTTTTATGTGCTCCATTTATAAGTATCCCTACTTCGAACTATAGGAAAATATTGCTCTTTCGCTGGATAATCCTGAAAGTCCACAAACGGGTCCTATCGCAAACAGTCAAATAACAATCAATCGGGAAAAATTATGCTAGTACAAGAACCATATCCGTGCAAATGCAGCACGTACACGTTTATCACTTGTTTATTTTTCCATTTAACCGCTCTAGCATGTGTTTTTTTAATCTTAGGCAAGATTAGGGTCGACTCAACCTAGCGCACCATTGTGCGTTATAATGATCTTATTGGGATATGTTAGGTTCAATTTCAAATTGTAAGAATCTAATGATGGTAAGCTGTGGCCGTAGCATGCCACGGTGTCGATTTGACTAATAAGTAGGTAGATCTTATTATTTGACTAGATGATGCCCGCGACTTCGTCCACTTGCATGAAGTTTTTTTCATTCCCGCGGGAACTCATCAATTTTCCGGGATAAAAAGTAGCCTATGTCCTTCCCCGGGTCTACCTATCGTTGTACCAAATTTCATCCAAATCGGTTAAACAGATGAGCCGTAAAAGCGTAGCAGACAGACACACTTTCGCGTTTATAATATTAGTATGGATTTAAAAGTAATTCGAAAAGAAACATTATTTTTATTGTTTGAATGATAAAATGAACAGACTGAATTAACTATTCGGATAGACATTAGGTACTCGTAAATTCTTAACAGATTCTAAACGGCCCCGTGTCTAGACTAAAACATTGAATTTATTTACGCTGTTTTGATTGAGCGTTCCGAGTATCAATTGTTAATTTCTCGAAAAAATTCTGTAATAAGGTCAAAATAAAAATGTTTTCTTTGCTATAAAAATAAATCATAAATTCTATTTCAAAAACCAGCCAAAAATATCTCATTTTGTTATTTGGGTTGTATGTAATTTGTTTTTATTAGTAACACATACCTACGTCAAACATGAAGCCCATAAATATTTGAGGTGTGTTTCTCAAGCCATCGAATTAAAACTGATGTATTGTACTTATACAATTTTTTTCTGTGCAGGTACCTATTTCAATTTACATTATGATTATTTATAACTAGTGGTTTTACCCGCACTAAGACTAACTTGCGTCCTATGAATTAAGACTTCAGACATATCTAATGTACCGTATTTACGGTATTATCAACATAACCGTGTACAGATATTCCTAAAATTTCTTGCTGGGCACAATCAGGTATCTCCCTCGTGGAATAAAGTGTATTATTTTTTTCTGCTTCGCTTCGGCTTATATGTGAGTTTTAAGGAAAAATGTGCCGGGTATGTAATCCTTACGGAAAAACAGATTTAAATGAGATCATTCAGATCATACTTAGAATCAGAACCTGACCTCGCTTCGCTCGTACTATTAAAGCCTGTTGCACGAAGCCTGTTACCTTGTTGTACGAAAACCTGTTGAAAAAGATCAAAACAAATTCATAAATCATGTTCACGATGAATTCAAGAAGCTTTTATTTTAGAAACCATCAGCCTGTGTTTTACATGTGGGGATCAAAATAAACTGGGCATGCTTTCATCGACGGTGAACTGCGTAAACCCATGTTGTTTAAAATCTAACAAGAGTTTTTATACGGAAGATATGTATCGTAATATTGTATGTGTTATACGAGCTCTATTACAATGTAATAATAACCAGATTTGCGTAACAAATAATTACGTAAAAAGCCAGCTTGCTTTTTGTACAGTTTATTTATATTTGTGCTGTTTTTATTCAAAGTTTTACAAGAAAAGCCAAACATAAACGGGCTAGTTTTTTTGCAATATCTAGATACTATATTTTGTAGCCGTCAATTTGACGTTTTTATAAATTGATCGACTTCATTGAAGTTTTAAGTTAATCCGGCTATAAAAACAGCAAAATTACCTAATCCTGCCGAAGATTTTTAACAATGACATTGAAAATCTGGGGAATCAAAGAGTTCCCACGAGATTTTCAAAACTTAATTCCACCCAGATGAGTCCGCAGTCATCTAGTTTAATATTAAGGTGGTCCATCAGTATATTTTAATAACAATTTGACGTTTTTTATAAATTGATCGAATGCATTGAAGTTTTGTTGCTAAGTTATAATCCAGCTATAAAAACAGCAAAATTACCTTATCCTGCCGAATATATTTAACGATGACATTGCAAATCTGGAGAAATAAAGAGTTCCCACGAGATTTTCAAAACTTAATTCTACGCAGATGAGTATCCGCATATGAGTTTAATATTAAGTTCGTCCATCAGTAGGTATATTTTAATAAGGTATCTCATGGTTGCTTGACAAAGAAACAGCAGTAGCTACGCTACACAAATGAAATTATGACTTTATCTCATAAATTAGGGCTTTCTCGTGACTAAAATATAAGTGTGGTTTTAGCTCAAACAGTCCGCTCGTCCCGAAGGGATTTCAGAGGATTTTACTGTTTGACGTTTGTATAAAAAAGGCAAGCAATTACGTATTATGATGTTCTTTTATCCACAGAAAAAGGAATCTGCTTATCTAAACGAGTGGCAAATTTTTGTCAACGAAAAATTTTTTTAAAAATCAAATGATTATTTGAAAAATATTCAAGTTTTCAGTGTAGCAGTTTTTATAATACCTACCCCTGAAGAATTCTGGTTTGTTTAAGCACGCACTTCTTTAAACCCTGGACGACAGCATGGCAAGATATAAACGTAGGTTACCAAATAAGCTGAATACAAGTTTGAATTACAAGTAGCATAAAGTGGCATGGAAGTTCCATGAAAAGTACCTGCATAATATAAGCGCTGATGGTTTAAGTGTTTTGTACCATAGTATACCTAGTGTAGATGAGTTATGTCATGGGAGATCATTTCATAAGGTACCGGAGCCTGCTATGTGAGGAAAACGCTCTGTAATGGGTTGTATAGTAATAGAACACATTATAAACTTTCTACTACGTGGGTGTCATAGCAGTTAGAAATAAGTTGATCGCATACTAGGATACAATCTGTAAAAGCCGCAAGAGCACACGACGCATTTTTCAGTGCTGAAAATGCAAAAGAAGTGAGCTGTAAGAGTCGACCGCAGAAATGCAGATGAGATTCGACGGGGTACGTTTCTCGGGAGTGGCAATTTCGATTTCCAAAAGGAATTTCTTTTCCAAAATTTAGATTTAAAAAAATCATGTAATGGTCTTGTTGAAGGTTGCAGCCATGCTCTAACTGACCTAATCCCCCAAAGTAAGACATCACTCAAATGAGATTGCAGTCAAGGGGAGTAATAAATTACTATCAATCTTTTCTCTGGATCTAGGGCTCGATGATTACTGTGATATACCTACTTCTGACTTCTACAGCATAATAAACACCTCTGATTAGCCAAGAGTCTCTCGCTATTGGCTAAAATGTAGTGTTGATCGAAATATACCATGAACTCAGTTTCGATCACAACAATGGAGATAGTAATAATGATTAATTTTCTTTTTTATTTCGACTAGCAAATTTACTCCCAAGTCACATTAAACAAGTTTTATTCAAAAAGTGCGACTTTTGCGGCTTATGTATCCTAGCGGCTCTCACACCACTACGCAATCAGCTTTAGTTCTAAAGTGATTGTGTGTGTAATTAACGAGCAAAGTCAACGAAAGGGTCAGGCTTGTTTCGCGGACACCCCGCCGTTGAATGAGATGACAAAGGGAAGTTATCGGGTGTCATTTCCATGTCCGGTAATTTTGACCGGTGGAGGGGTGTCGTAATAAATGGCTTCTAATATAATAAATCTATGGGTTTCAGCTTTTTTGTTTGCGTTCATTCGTCCTTTTTAAATGCGTATTTAGGGATTTTGTGACTCTATTCAATAAACTGGGACATATTATGTCGTATACGCTGAATGCTTATGAGTTATCATTGCAATAGCTTTGGTCTACTTCGTCTAACTTCGTCCGCATGTATGAAGGTTTTTGGAACGACGTTCCATAACGCGCGTTACGAAAGGGGGCTAGACGGAAAAAGACCGGCCATGTGCGAGTCGGACTCGCGCACCGAGGGTTCCGTACAAACCTGTAGGTATATAAGTAAAAGTTATAGTATTTTTATTCCACTTATCTATTTTAATTTCAATTTAATAGTCTACGCGTTCATGCGGAAAGGGGTAGTAAGTTTACAACTATTAAAATTATTTATATTAAATTATGATGTAACTAAAAATGTATGCTTTTCGCAATTATTCCTTTATCTGTGCTATAAGACTTTGCTTCGTACCAAGTTTCAAGATTCTGAATTCATGGGAAGTATCCTGTAGGTTTTGATTCCCTTGCGAGTGCAAGAAAATTCGAAAATTTGCAGCATAAATTATAAACTAAAAACTATAAAAAACTATTTAAAAAAAATATTATTATAAACGGCTGTATCTTTTGATTGCGTTGGCTTTGAAGTTTGATTTTTTCACAGCTTCAAGGCACAGTAGTTTGTTACAGCTTAAACGTATTATAGACCTGAGTATTTGATATGAATTTCCATTTAATACCTCTACGCGTTCATGAGGAAAGGGATAGTAAGTTTAAAATTATTAAAAATATTTTTATTATATGATGTAACTAAAAATTTATGTTTTTCGCAATTCTTCCTATATCTGTGCTATAAGACGTTGCTTCGTACCAAGTTTCAAGATTCTGAGTTCACGGGAAGTACCCTGTAGGTTTTGATACCCTTACTAGTGCAAGAAAGTTCGAAAATTTGCGGCATAAACAGCTGTATCTTTTGTTGGCGTTGACTTAGAAGTTTGGTTTTTCACAGCTTCAAGGGACCGTAGACTTGAGTATCTGATATTATTGACAGCTTGATACATCCATGCGTTCCTGAGAAAAAGGGTCTTGACACACAGACGGACGGACAACGAAGTGATCCTATAAGGGTTCCGTTTTTTCCTTTTGAGATACGGAACCCTAAAAATTAAGACCAAAAATTGTAAGCACACTTTTTATGAAAAGATGATTTTGGTTGCTATGACTACTTGTGTTGTTGACTTCAACTTGTTGAAAATAAAAAGGCGAAATAATTTGAAAGACTTATGTTTTCAATAGTTACATAGGCTAGTTATTCGTTCCGGGTGTCCCTTGACACCCGGATGGAACGAATGGATGTAAGTTCCTTTCGATTGATTAGTGAAGGAAAATTTTCACAGAGAAACACGCGCACGCCGCACGGCTTACAACTATAGCAAAAAAATGTCGTTACAACTTTTGGTACTTCGTTGCATCCGGGTGTCCCTTGATACCTCTCAAGTTTTTTTTGGTTTCTGCGGGAACTCTTTAATTTTCCGGGATAAAAAGTAGCCTATACTATTCCAGACTATAATCTATCTCTGAGCCAAATTTCATCCAGATCCGTTATGTCGTTCTGGCGTGATTTAGTAACAAACATCCATCCATCCATCCAACCTTCGCATTTACAATATTTGTATAGATGAGATTCTTGGCTTATTTGAGAGTTTTGGCTTATTTTCCCATATGCACAACAATAACTGTGAACTAAAAACAATCCTCGTTGGTCTAGTGGTTAGCATAGTCGACTGCGGATCACGAGGTCCTGGGTTCGATTCCCGGTCGGGCATAAAAGTTAGGTATTGGGTTTTTCAATTAAGAAATTCTCAGTGCCAGCCCGGAGTTGGAAGTTGGCGGTGTTTCACCCCCGTGCCTCGGAGAGCACGTTAAGCCGTCGGTCCCGGTTGTTATCACTAACATGATAATAATCGTTAAAGCCCGCCAACCCGCATTGGAGCAGCGTGGTGGGTCTAAGCTCTAATTCCCGCTCTCCTATGAGAGTGGAGGCCGGTGCCCAGCAGTGGGACGTTAATAGGCTGTAGTGATGATGTGATGATGAAAAACAATCTTACCTGCTATCGCCAGATGCATGATGAAGAAGTTCATCCTGCTTTTCCTCGCGTTGGTGCAGAGTAGAGCGGCGATCACAGACGAGTTCAGAACCACAATCAGCACGAAAAGCACCCACATCACCGTGAACTGGATCGACTGTGAAAATTAATTTATTTCTTAGTTTTAATTAAAATTATATGTATAACTAGATGATGCCCGCGACTTCGTATGCGTGGATTGTTTTTTTTTATTCCCGCGGGAACTCTTCAATTTTCCGGAATTAAAAGCAACCTACCTATGTCCTTTCCGGAGTACAACCTCTCCCTGTACCAAATTTCATCAAAATCAGTTGAACAGATACATTTTTTGATTCCCGCGGGAACTCTTCACTTTTCCGGGATAAAATATAGCCTATGTCCTTTCCCGGGATGTAACCTATCTCTGTATCAAATTTCATCAAAATCGGTTGAGTAGTTGGGCCGTGAAAGCGTAGCAGACAGACAGACAGACAGACAGACAGACGGACAGACAGACAGACACACTTTCGCATTTATAATATTTGTATGGATGTTTATTTTAATGTTTCTTGTAAAATAAAAAATTATATATTTAAACAAAAATATATAACTCCCGATTGGACATGGACAGGATAACAATTTCATCGACTAGACAAGAGCTGAATAATCTTCAAACGGCTGAACCGATTTTCTTTACGTACAGTAAAACTTAGAAGTGTAATTGCGGTCTTGGTTTAAATGAGGAAACGATTTTGGAACTTGAACACCCCTCATACCGTTTGTTAAGAAGGGGATGAAAGTTTGTATGAAAATTTCTTTAACTTAAACCCTTTAAATTAAGCATAATATTTGCAAATCCGAGATGGATTTGCAATTTTCAGAAATGCTTATCAAAGAAATAATTAAGGGACGGGTCAGCTAGTCTTAGCTTTTTATACCATGACTTTGTTAAATGCAATTGTCTTTTTCATGGGCAAATCGTAGAATTGTGTGTGCCAGCTCAAATTACTGGATTTATTGGATAAACCTTTGAAGACCCCACACTGTGCGGCGACATAAATTCACACACAATTTTGAATTCCATTCTCCATAAATTCACTACTGACAGGTTCGTATTTCGTTTTCTAATCGAAACACTTTGATAATTCAATGCAGTGTCTTGTATAATTATATCGATCACTGCAAACAATAACATTATTTGTGTTGCTTGTACACTGTTTTGTATCCATACTAATTATAAATGCGAAAGTGTGTTTGTCTGTCTGTCTGCTACGCTTTCCCGGCCCATTTTTTCAATCGATTTTGCTGAAATTTGGTACAGAGGTAGGTTTTAACACAATTTCGTTAAACTGTGGTTTTAACCCGGGGAAGGACATAGGCTACTTTTTATCACGAAAAATTGAAGATTTCCCGCGGGAATTAAAAAACATCAATCCATGCGGATGAAGTCGCGGGTATCATCTAGTATATAATATAGCTTTCATCTAGTTGTTTTTTCGTTGTTAAACATAATAAGAAGGAAATAAATCGGTTGAACGTGATAATACCGAATACGATACGTTGTCACACTATATTTTATATATCCTTATCCTTACTTTAATATTATAAATGGGAAAGTGAGTTTGTTTGTATGTTTGTTCCGCTTTTACGCCGTAACTACTGAACCGATTGCTTTGAAATTTTGCAGACGTAAAGTTAGAAGTTATTAAATAATAGGGTACCTACTTTTTATCCCGGAAAATTAAAGAGTTCCCGCGGGAACTAAAACTCCTCAATCCACGCGGACGAAGTCGCGGGCATAAGCTAGTAATATTATAAAGGCGAAAGTTTGTGTGTGTGTAAGTGTGTATGTTTGTTACTCCTTCACGCCGCAACTACTGAACCGATTTGGCTGAAATTTGGAACATAGATAGCTTATAACCCGGATTAAAACATAGGCTACTTTTTATAAAAAAGGAGTCTCCCGGAAAATAAAGGAGTTCCCGCGGCAACCAAAAAAAACTCAATCCACGCGGACGTAGTCGCGGGCATCAGCTAGTATGATGTATACGATTTGTAAGTACATATACAGTCTTATTAACTAAGATTAAGGATAAGGAATGATAAAAGTATAGACGTTTGAGGTTTTCGCCGGCGCTTCATGTTATTAAGACTAATTAGTATGTTTATATTTTACCTACTAGTTGGACGAGAAGTAATAGTCCTTAGCAATAGGTAACAAATGACAAGACTCATTCATACTGTACAATGTTTAGGAAGTCTAGTTTGAAAAATGACCTCAAATGTCTTCCCTTTGGTATTTTTATAAAAAACCGCATATAATTTAAAAATAGCAACACAACAATAACAATTCGTTACGCACACGCATTGTATGCGATCGCATAAATTGAACCATATTGACAGTCGCTCACGCTTCGCCGGCCCACTCGACTGGTGCAACTCGACTTGATAAACGACAAATGCGTGCCAAATATATTTAAAGGTAATGGCACATTCGCGACACCCCACAAAATGGGTCGTCACAATAGTAGGCCTATAGACTATAAGTTTTTTTAAAATCTACTACAAGTTAGCGCTTGACTGCGATCTCACCTGATGGTAAGTGATGATGCAGTCTAAGATAAACTAACCAGTTAGGGGCATAGCAGTTATATTAAACCCATACATACCCCTAATCGGTTTCTATACGCCATCGTACCGGAACGATAAATCGCTTGGCGGCACGTCTTTGCCGGTAGGGTGGTTACTAACCACAGCCGAAGCCTCCCCATGCCAGAAAGGGAAAATTAAAAACTATAAATTCCTTATTTGACCCTGCCGGGAATTGAACAAGGCAAGATTACCTTCAAGACAAAAGTGAAAAGGTATCTTTTTAGCAAGCTCGCTCAAACCTAGACCTGAGTGATTGTCATCAAGCGGAAGTCAATATTGTTATAAAATATAAAAGAAAGTAACAGTATTCTCTACGAGCTCCCTTTTGGCCCAGGGCGAGGTCAGCACTGATGTCTCATTTAATTTATGAAATGTTTTTTTTTCTTCTTTTTGTAGTTGTACGTGCGTTTTAAAGCAATCAAAATATATCACTTGAATAAACGGCAAAAACTTCGTCAGAAATCCTGCATGCTTAAAAATTCTTCATAATATGGTCAAAGATGAATGAATGTATGAATGAAAAATTATTTATTGTACACCAAGAAACATATACTTGCAAAGATATGTGAAGCCTGCCAGTCCACAGTTCACTATTTCCTAAATCTTTCACATTCTTTGGACTGTGGTTCTTTTGACTGTGGCTGTCAATCGGTTGAGACGATGACCGGTTAATATTAGGCCACTAATCAAACAAAATACTAAAATACTAGGACAAGCATATTGTATCACGTGGGGTAGGTTGTTGCGAATGTGTTTCAGATCTTACTGTTGTTACGGTTTTAATTTAACGCTCGCGCTGATTGTTTTAAACATCGTCCTTTGTAAGATTCTGTGTCAGTACAGAATTAATGGCTCTGCGTTCCCGCAACTGTTGCCAATAATGTGTCTCATTTTGTGACATCTACAATCTAAAGCGTTTTGTTATCTTAAAAATTATTGGGTTGGAGCATCAGTTCGTTCGTTTTCGATACATTATCATGAATTTTATGATCTTGGGAAGATAGATCTGAGAAGGATACTGTGATAAGAAAGTGAAGGAGGAACAAAACTGAGAAGTATCTGTCAAACTCTCCGATGGTTATTCTTTGTCTATCTCCAGAGAGATTAGCCATCTGCCCTGGAGATATTATAGTGCACAAGTGTGTGCGCATACACAGGGTATTCTCTACAGGTGCACTCTCTGTTCCTTAACTCTCATAGCCCGATTTGACGAAAAATCCGACACGAACGCAGAGAGATCAGGCGCAGAACCGAAGGCTTAACGTGATCTCCGAGGCACGGGGGCAAAACACCACCAACTTCCTAACTCCGGGCTAGTGCTGAGAATTACTTGTCAGAAAAACCCAATACTTGTTATAGCCCGACCCGGGACTCAAACCCGGGACCTCGTCGGTTGCAGTTGAAAATGCTCACTACTAGACCAAGTCACTCTTTGAAACACTGATAGGCATGCTATAGTTATTTCTTTCTTGCACAGAAGGTCATTTTTCTGGGTAGTTTTATGCACTTAAGCTGGTTATATATAAACGGCCGGTTTCTGAATTGAGAATTTCATGTTGAGTCTGTCTCAAAGACTACTTAAGGACTAATTAAGCAAATTGTTTCTGAATTGATATTGGGCTGGTTTCTAAATTACGCATTTAAGCAAAAACAGCAAGTTCCAACTCTCAAACCTCACACAATATCAATTCAGAAACAAAAAATTGTTTAATTAGTCCTGAAGTAGTCTTTGAGACAGACTCAACACGAAATTCCCAATTCAGAAACCGGCCTATAGTAACCTTACGTCGGTGATCATGGCTCTGAAGCTACACCAGTTTTTTTTTTTAATATGAGTCTCCTAGTTTCCAACTCCTAAAACTTTAACGGTTTCTGGCATTATACCATATATCCAGTAATGATTTTGATTATCCAAGTAAGGTAACATTCAGCAAGGCAGTGAACGGTTGGTCTAAACTCACAAATACAATGCGTAAACAAATATACATAGATAGATAGAATTGAAAGAATCCACCGCTATTAAAAACTCTAATATTATTGTACTTAGATAAAAAAAATGTCCATTACTTTTCAACCGGCCCTTCAAATCTAGGTCAAAATAAATCACATGCCCCTAATCAATTATCGTAAAAGTGCTAAGTCATGGAATGTAAGCTTTTACATTTCATTAATTAAAATACTTAATCCTTATCTTTTCACTGTACAGTGGTATACAGTATAAAAAGCTTGCTTTGCGCTGTGAGTGGGCGTGCGATAAGCTATCGCGCGTCTGTCATCGCCACGATAGCTCATGAACGTCCATTATGAGATTGAAACCTTTCAGGTGGTATTATGGAGCCTAATACACGTGTAGGCGGAGGATTTAATTCACTGTGATCTGGTTTTAGGGATATTTGCCCACCTGTCACCACCTGGTAGTATGGTGGTGAGTTTACCCTAGGAAAGGTACCTATGATGAAAGGAATTATCGACCTACTAGCTAATGCCCGCGACTTCGTCCGCGTGGATTGAGATTTTTCGGTTACCGCGGGAACTCTTTAATTTTCCGGGGTAAAAGGCAGCCTATGTGTTATTCCAGACTATAATCTGTCTCTGTGCCAAATTTCATCCAGGTCCATTCAGCCGTTGGGGCGTGATTGAGTAACCAACATCCATCCATACATCCATCCAAACTTTCGCATTTATAATATAATAATAAAAATAATAATTATAGTAATAGTAATAGTAATAATATAGTAATAGTAACTAGTATAGGTACACGAAATTGAGCTCTAAAGCAATCTACAGGTAAAAACCGAAAATAGCAAAAGTAAGAAAACGTAATCAAATAAATACTAGTGGTTCGCCCTGAACTGAGACCTCGCGGTATCCATAAAACGAATAAAATTTTACAGAGCGCCATCTGTTGACATCATTGTGAAGTTCTGTTAAACTGACTGAATGTTGAAGCCCATTAAAAATTAAATAATTTCGTTTCCATATAATATTTATCTCATAACGTTAGCGCCATCTATTGACAACATTGTGAGGTTCTGTTAAAAATATTAAAAATAGTGAACATTAAATAATTTCGTTTCCTTATAATATTTATCTAATTTTAGTATTTGTTGTTCAAGTAGGTACAGGATATAATTCAAATACTTAACTGAACAAGTTTCAGACTCAGAACGGCTGAACGGATAATGGACTAAATTTGGCACAGAGATATATCGTAGTATGGAATAGCACATATAGGCTACTTTTTATCCCGGAAAATTAAAGAGTTCCCGCGAGAACCAAACAACCTCAATCCGTGCCAACGAAGTCGCGGGTATCAGCTAGTGCATTAATATACGTTTACGAATATGATAAGTTTCAGTACTAAAATTGGTTGTACTGAATTTGTTACTTTTGATCAATTATGTTAAGGTTCATTTGACATTGTCGCAAAAGTCATCGAATGCTTATACGATAAGGTAAGAGTATTGAACACTGAATCGCTTGGTGGCTAGGCTTTGTTAGCAAAATCTTAACGGCAACTAGCGACAATCGAATCGATGAAGAAGATGCTTGTTTCAGAGCTACCCGGACTATATAATTATTAGGAAACACGGATCTAGGAAGAGTAGGTATTCCAAACCATAGCCATGGGTATAAGGAATGATAAGCTAATCTGATAATGTGCTGATCTATACTCATATATAAATGCTAAAGTTTGGATGGATGGATATCATGGATGGATGTTTGCTACTCAATCACACCAGAACGGCTGAACGGATCTGGATGAAATTTGGAACATAAATAGATTAAAGTCTGGAATAACACACAAGCTAAATTCAAAAATTAAAAGAGTTCCCGTGGGCTGTACCTACCTACAAAATTCTCGACATTTTACCCTCATTCCTACCCTCATTTTGAAAGCCTCTATTTATATTGTTTACTAGAGTTTAAATTAGGCTAGATGCGTATGTTAAAACAAAGTTTCTGTGACGTAAACACATGAGGGTATGTTCTACCTACCGACTTACTTTAGAATTTGTAATGTACCTACTCGCACCTGTATCAATATTATTTGATTGCGTTGAAATATTGACCCAAGGGCCCAAGGCGGTGTATGGATCACTGAACGGATCTCATCCTGCAAATTAACATTATTACCTTTGTGTCTGAGGTAGTTTCCCAAACAGTAGGGTTAGAATTACACGCTGTGTATATCGATGGCTGACCCTGCATAGTGCACAATAGGCATGATGACTGATTTTGAAAAATGGTCAGATTATGTTCGGAAGTATCTACTATTTCGAAAAAATATATTATTTCAGCAGAAAAATAAAGTTTAGTAGATAAAATTAGCATTTGAAATTTAAATTTTAAAATTCACGCCAAAACGTTCGGCGGTGTCATGGCGTCGTTGTGACGTCACTATTGTTTTTACCAATGTACTCTGTGCAGTGTGCAGTAAGCATTATTGTGATTTTCAAAGCTCGAAAACAAACAATTGTGACGTCATTCGCTTCTTGGTGTTTTATGCAATATGGCGGATTGCTGTATTTTATAGTTTTATTTTATCAAAATAAATAGCAATCTCACTCGATATTGAAAAATAAATACGTTTTTTATAATCCATGAATCCTATTTCATTAGATAAATTCATGATTGCATTGATTCTTGGTTACTGTCATCATGCCTATTCCAGAAAGGGTATCAGCCCCCCGATTGTGTAAGTAGCTCGTAATCGTTTATCAAACTGATAATTCGATCTGTTTGAGGAGTTCATAGATGCTTGCACGTCTAAAAGCATGTATGAACTCCCTAAACAGTTCGAGTAATACGTTTTTAGCTGTCATATGATGGCGATTTGCTTAGACAATTTGGCATTAGGTCAGCAGGGCGACCGCGTAACTTTTGCATCAATCATTGATACATCGCAATCACCTCCGATTGGCTGAATTTATGGTATTCTTACTGCGTCAATGGATTTCGTCCAATAGTGGAAGAGTGTTAACCAATCAGAGGTGATTGCGATGTATCAATGATTGATGCAAAAGATAAGCGGTCGCCCTGCTGAGTACTTATAAGGCCACAATTCTTTACACCATGACCTTACTTAGGTATACAGTAAAACAATCAGTCACGGTGGCTGATAATTTTACAATATTTAAACTAAATTAACAGATCTAATGCCTGTTTTCACCAACAACGCCTAAATTTTAGGAAATAATTAAGCCCATATTGTTATCCTAATGAGGATAAAGTAAATTGAATTTAGAACATCGTGTGCACGTTAGTAAATATCACTTGTCTATGAAGTTTGTGAATTCAAAACATCATTAAAACCTATTTACTTCTACCTCTATGGTGCCGAATTTCCATACAACTGTTTTTAATTTGTTAAAAACTCCTTTGATTAGGTATATTACCTAATCAAAGAAAAACTCACACTCGTAACCTTCTTGCTGTATCTACTTTTTAGGGTTCCGTACCAAAATGGTAAAATGGAACCCTTATGGTGCGACTTTCTCCGTCTGTCTGTCCGTCTGTCCGTCTGTCCGTCCGTCACACTCGATTATTTCAATAACTACCGAAGCTATCGACATGAAATTTGGAATAGTTGTGTATATTAGTGGCCCAAAGACACTGGAATTAAAAAAAAATGGAAATTATTTTTGTTCTTATTTAAAAAGGGGGGAAAATCTGAGGGTTGAAATTTAAAAGTGAGATAACTGTACTGTGTGGGGTATCATATGAAAGGGGTTACTTTGTGCATTCTAAAACAGATTTTTAATTATTTTTAGTTATGATAGTTTTTGATTTATCGGGGAAAATGTCTAAAAAAATACCGTTCCCCCCCCCCCCCCCCCCTTATCTCCGGAGTTTACCAATCGAAAAATTTTAAATAATTATGGTCAATAGGAATTTACGTATATTTTACAGGAAAACTATAGCCAATGCTCTAACTAGCATAGTTTTTTTGATATTAACAATAAACCTCTACAAACAAAGTTAGTCTTGCGGTTCATTAACAAAGGTAATTATTTATTAATAATGGTACGGAACCCTTCGTGCGCGAGTCCGACTCGCACTTGCCCGGTTTTTTAATTTGCTTTGCGCGCACCATTTTCTTTTTTTTATAGTCGATTAGATAATGTTGGTATACGTGACAATGTCACTTATTTGAGCCAGTGTTCCTTAAAATATAGAGGTTTTGTCGGTGTAATCGGGCATAAATCTAATGCCACACTTTTTGTTTAAATTTTTAAAATTACCTAAATTTTAGGTCACTGACATAAATACTTTCAATATTCTAATACTACAAACGTCTGCGTACATTCTGGGTTAACATAATAACTAGTTATAATTTAATAAAAAAATTAGGTATGAAACTTACATCATAGAAGTAATAAGCATCGAGGTTCTGCGTTCCGTTTGCCAGAAAAGGTGATGTTGTCGTCACTTCTTCCAGCTCCTCCAGGGTCAGGTCGGGGTCCATGATGCTGTGAAAAATAAATCAAAAGAAAAAAATTAAAAAATACGCGATACATTAAAACGAACTTTTAAAAATATGGCTCTGAAAAGTATGGCTGAGATCCCTACACCCGCAAAGCAAAGACCGGCAAAAGACAGACTTATTCTATAATTAGGTATAGAATTATAAATGGCTTTCATTTTTAATAGGCACTGATTTAAAAAATACAAACACACACACCTGTAAGCGACAGTCCAGAAGTAGGTATTTATGAGACACATTTAATTTTGTACTCTCATTTGGAACTTGCACGAATAAAAATGGTTAAACGTGTACAGGTTCTACGAAAGATTTAATGTATCTAATAAGATTAAAGTTGGCTAAACTTAAAGATAATATTCATTTGATCCGGCCACGATTGCTGTCGTTAAGCTCTAAATCAAAAAGCGATCTAAACACAAAAGTATTCAATAATCGCTGTCTGCCGGGAGGAGACTGAATTACTATCGTTAAATAAAAAAAAAATACACGCCGAATGGAGAATTTCCTCCTTTTTGGAATTCGGTTAAAAACACTCGCATTTATACTAACTAATTTCAATATGGCGTATGGCGATATTATACTTCCTGTTTCATGGTATACAATGACAAACAGTAATAATGCTAACACACCACACACACACATACCTACACATTCTTGTTTTAAAAGAATGAATTCTCAAATTTTCTCATCTATACTTATAATAAAACTGTAACTGGAAAATTCCTGTACATTTAATATATTCTGAAAATTTGAATCGGGGTATATGCTTTACAATCGATACTGAGCCCAAAACTGATTTTTATTTAATTTTTGTCTGTCTGTCTGTCTGTCTGTATGGCCGCGCATCACGCGAAAACTAATGAACGGATTTCAATGAAATTTGGTGGTAGCTGATACTCCGGGTCCAATATATATGATAGTTTGTATCCCGATAGAAAATACGGTTCCTCCAGATTTTTGTTGATAACTCAGTCAAACTCCATAACTCAGTCAAATCTGAACTGATTTTAATAAATCTTTCTTTATTAGAAGGTATGTATCATCAGGTAAGTTTTGCCCAATTTTGGTGATGATTTGATAAATGTTACCAGAGATAGAGGACAAAACTCCTCAACAGATAACAGCAATTCACTTGATTAGGACTTAATAATATCTTTTTGGTGGCGTTTGAAGGAAACAAAATCCATACTAATATTATAAATGCGAAAGTGTGTCTGTCTGTCTGTCTGCCTGTCTGTCTGTCTGTTTGTCTGTCTGTCTGCTACGCTTTCACGGCCCAACTACTCAACCGATTTTGATGACATTTGGTACAGAGATAGGTTACATCCCAGGGAAGGACATAGGCTAGGCTTTTTATCCCGGAAAATTGAAGAGTTCCCGCGGGAATAAAAAAATGTATCTGTTCAACCGATTTTGATAAAATTTGGACAAGGACAGGTTGTATCCCGGGGAAGGACATATGCTAATTTTTATCCTGGAAAATTGAAGAGTTCCCGCGGGAATCAAAAAACATAAATCCACGCGGACGAAGTCGCGGGAATCATCTAGTTAATTATAAAAAATTGCGACCAAGAAAAAATCTGTCAACAGCCTGACGGCTGACATAATTAGGTACTGTTTTGGTATTTCCATAATATTTCGATGCCATATTATGTTTGCCTGTATTAAAAGTGTATTAAAAATTATGCCTAACAGTTGTTTTCATCTGAGGAACTAATTATTTTAGTGTATGGTGATACAGAGTATTGGACAGTTCAAGAAAATTCTTGTTTCTGTGAGCGCGCTATCTAACCACTCGAAACGATTAAGCTGCTGCAATAAACAACACCTTATTGATGCGAGTTGATGGGGACAATGTGCAGTATAGCTCCATCAATCGGGTTGCACGCTGAACAGAAGACACGAGAAACAGACGCTGCGCACTGCGGGCGTAGACCTCACCACCAGCTGCTTTAGCCCGCGGTTCGGCTCCTGTTTTAATGTTAAAGTGGGGAGCAAGGCCTATTGTAGTTAAAATTTTCGTAGTTAATTATTTTATTATCGCCACTGCAAGCGCAAGAATAACGATCGCGGACGAAGTCGCAAGTACAGCTTGACTAGATCTTTTAATGCGAAAGTGTGTCTGTCTTTCTGTTATCTTTTCATGCCTCTAACCACTATTTATTTTGGCTCTATTTTTTAACGTTCGGCACAGATTTAACTTTCGTCGTTAGTTGCACCAGGCTTAAGTAACCTATATACCTATATAGGTTATGAATTTTCGGAATAACAATTGAAGAATTGAATTGAATTAGATGAAATTAAACTATAATTAAAATGAATTTAAGTTCATTAAATAAGAAATTGTGAATGTATAGTTATGTAAACATGATTGAGCATCTGCTTTGTATCAAAATTTTTGTTATTGTGTTTATAATGTGCATATCGGTTAGCAGTTATCTTTAGCATCAATAAACTTGAAGTATTCATAAATCATAACTTATTTCTTAAATTCTTGGTGTAAAATATGTTAATAGTGTTAATACGGTTACGCACAATCCTACTAATCTTCCTTCTTACTATCTTACTAATATTGTAAATGCAAAAGTGTGTTTGTTGGTTTGTAGATTTTTTGGTTTGTCCCTTAATCACGTCGCAACAGAATAACGGATTGACTTGATTTTTTGCATGGGCATAGTTGAGAACCTAGAGAGTGACATAGGCTACTTTTTATCCCGGAAAATCAAAGAGTTCCCGAGGTATTTTAAAAACTAAATAAAACACGCGGACGAAGTCGCGGGCATCAGCTAGTATAGAAATATAATTAGGTATCTACCTAATGTCATGGGCGTAAGAGAATAATAATTATAATGTTTCTGCTCGAAATAGGTACTAAGGCTGTAAGAAGCAATTGTGTATGTGTTTGAGGTAGATACCTAATTAGTTGTAGACCGTATGTTTGTTACTATCTCTTAACATTTAACTAAAAAGCGACTGGAGTGGATCACAATGTGATTTTTGCAATACATAGGCATTCAGAGCAGATTATTATATTAAAATATTATATTTTTAGAAGAATTGACAGCCTAGTGGTCACCAAACCTCCAGTACGGGGTCGCGGGTTCAATCCCCGGGCACGGACCTGCAACTTTAGACCTCCGTTTTAAGCAAATGAATAAGTATAAAATATCACTTGCTTCAAACGGTGAAGAAAAACATCGTGAGGAAACCTGCACGCCCGATAGTTCTTCATAATGTTCTCGAAGTAGTGTGAAATATGTCAATCTGCACTTGGGCAGCGTGGTGGACTACGGCCAAACCCTCCTCATTCCGAGGGGAGACTCGGAAATGGGTTGATAAGATTTACTTTGATGGCTTTAACCCACCCAAACAACCACACACCAAACGACGCTGTTTTTAAAATAATTTGTTATTGTTATAGTATCCAAGTTTTAATATGAAATATACACACAAGTGTGCTTGTTCAGGTACTATAGTAAAAACTATAAATAACATTTTTATTTGCATGCTAGATCAAAATACTTACACATTTATGTATTTTGATCTAGCATGTAATGTTGCATCATATCCAACGTTTTTATGACATGCAGTAAAATATTGTAATAAAAAAAAATTCAAGTATAGAAAAGTATTCTATTACTTAACAAGATCTTTTACTGCCCACGTTAATATTTTAATAACCCACTATTTGGATAGTTATTATTAATTTGATTTTAACTTCAACCTATATTTTAGATACAAGAAAATTTGTCTTTGGCGTATTCAGACGATGAGAAATTGTTGTTAGGCGCGCCCCATAGATGGAGCTGTTTTATAATATATCGCGCTGGTGATTCTGTCTTGGGAGCTTATGATATTCCGATTAACAAAATTTACAAATCGTTTTTGCGCACTTCTGACATCTGTCATCTGCTATTATAATAATTTTCGACGGGATGCTCTTTTAGCGTCCTTTTTATAATCATGTGATTGAAGAAATATAATCCATAGATATAAATATTAAATATTATCTATATATTATTTATAATTCAAAGTCCTGACTGACTGACTGACTTATATATCAACGCACAGCCTAAACCGCTAGGGTTTGAGACTTGAAATTTTGACAGTAGCTTCCTTTTGTAACGTAGGCGCTCACTAAGGAAGGATTTTTCAAAATTCCACCCCTGAAGGGGTGAAATAGGGGTTGAAAGTTTGCATGAAAGTCCGTCATTTCTCAAGTTATATCCATGAAACTTAGTACATGAGTTATCGGTAAAAAATAAAGAAATACGTGTTTCACAGTTTTTGAAAATTCTACTCCCGAAGGAGTGAAATAGGGGATGAAAGTTTACATGAAAGTCCTTCATTTCTCAAGATATTCCTTAAGTTGTATCAACGAAACTTGGTATTTTGGCTTTAGGTAATAAATAAAGAAGTACATTTGGCATAGTTTTACAAAATTCCACCCCTAAAGGGGTAAAATAGGGATTGAAAGTTTGTATGAAAGTCCTTTATTTCTCAAGTTATAGTGATTAAACTTAGCATTTGGGCTTTCAGTTAGATATGCAGACGTACGTGTTTCACCATTTTTGAAAATTCAACCCCCAAAGGGGTGAAATAGGGGATGAATGTCCTTCATTTATCAACATATTTTTCAAGTTATAACAACGAAACTTGGTATTTTGGCTTTGGTATTTAGTTTTTCAAAATTCTACCCCCAAACGGGTAAAATGGGGGTTGTAAGTTGGTGTAAAAGGCCGGCGTTTTTCAAGTTAAATAGCCGTGAAACTTGATATATTTTGGGCTACCGGTTTAAATTATGAAATACATAATTCACACTTTTTATAAATTCTATCCCAAAGGATGTTAAATAGTCCTTCAATCACGCCGCAACAGAGCAACGGATCGACGGGTTTTTTTCATGGGTTCTTTTTATCCCGGAAAATCAAGGAATGCCTATGGGAATTAACAAACTTATGCCACGCGAACGAAGTCGCGGGCGTCCGCTAGTAAAATATAAATGCGAAAGTGTGTCTGTCTACATACTATGCTTTCGCGGCTCATACGTTCAACCGATTTTGATGAAATATTGTACAGGAGTAGGCCGTAGGTTGTGTCCCGAGGAAGGACATAGGCTTCTTCTTATCGCGGAAAATTAAAGAGTTCCGGCGGCAGTCAAAAATCTTAATCCACGCGGACGAAGTCGTGGGAATCATCTAGTGCCATGATAAATGTTGCCACTCTAAACGAAACTGAAGCAAATCGTTTCCACATAATCATCATCTTTGCAATCCATTTCCGGCTCACTAGTGAGCACGGGTCTCTTCTCGGAACGAGAAGGGTCTTGCCATAGTGCACCACGCTCGCCAAGTGCGGATTGGCCGACTTCACACACCGTCGAGAAAAATGAACTCTCGGGCTTGCAGGTTTCCTCACGGCTTGCCGTCAGCGTTCGAAGCAAGTGTTATTAAATTTTTAAAACGCACATAATTCCGAAAAGCTACAAGTGCATGCCCAGGGATCGAACCCGGGACCCCGTACAGTAGATCTAAACCACTAGGATATCATAGTTGCGAAGCGATGAACGTTACTACACATTGTTTTATTTTAATGCTTACAAATGAATATACTTTTTAATAATATGACTAGCTGATGCCTGCGACTTCATCCGCGGGGTTTAATTCTTTTTTATTCCCACGGGAATTCCTTAATTTTCCGGGATAAAAAGTATGCCACTTTTCAGGCCCTTAACTATGCCCATGCCAAAAATCACGTCGATAAGTTGCTCCGTTGCGGCGTTATTGAAGGACAAACCAACAAACAAATAGACTTTCGCATTTATAATATTATTAGTATAATGTGGACAAAAATAACAGAATCTGTTGATGATTGAGGTCCCTCCTACTTTTTGAAGTCAGTAGATGGTACTCCATCAACCGACTTCAGTAACGGAAACTTCAGTAAGTTTATCGGGAAACAACGATTCAAAATTAATTCAATATTTTAACTCAACTTTTAATCAAGTAGGTATAGAGATCTGTTACCCTCGTCACGTTATTCACGAGTATATCTCTCTATTCACAGGCATATAATATATTATTTCCATCACTTTTGCCTGTAATAAATTCCCCTTGTGAAGACGGGAGTATCGTTTTTGAAGTCAGTTTTTAAACTTTTTATGTTCCTTGAGAGTATGTGTGTCAATTACCCTGTTTTCCTTACAGATTTTAGGGCGAACTACTTGTACTAAGTAAATACGTGTATAATCTGATTAAAAAAATAAAGTTTTACGATTGGGTATACAAGTTCTTTAACCCCTTTAAGGTTAAAGCATTTCTATTTCAAACTACATTTACACTTCCCAAGATAAATTGTTATTTTTCTAATCTCAAGATATTAGAAGCAAGTCATCAATCACTGGAAGGCCTAAGTAAAAATCGGTTTATTTAGTACCTACACCAAAGGCTAAACACTTTATGCGTAAACTCATGTTTTAGTATAAACAGTGAAAGATTTATATAACATTCTGTCAGGTCATAAAATTTTATTTTACGAGCCCGGAACTTTGGTGTGAAATATATTAAAAACTGCTCACTAGAGTTTATATTTTATAAGTATATGTTATGTAGCTGTTTAAACTTTGAGTATTACCATAATATTATTATTCTCGTGGAAAATTTTGTAGATGTATGTACTTTATTAATTCCAAGAGAGATATATTTTTTCCCTTTTCGAATTCAGATGCTACCTTTGGATATTTATTTTTTTATATCAGAAGTTTTCGTTTTACTTCTATACAACTAGTATTTTAATCCTACAAAATCGTTTAAAACATACTGACCTATCTTGGCTTAAGACGGGTAGCCTACATTCCCATTAACTAAAACAAAATTCACACGCGTAGGCTTACCTAAGTGATTTAACAAATCGATCTAATCCTTCTTAAAACATTCTGATTGAAACCCGTACCAGGCCTGTGTCACTCCGCGTGTAGGTATTAAAAACATACCTACAGGCGGCGGCCATTGCGCAAGGGCCAATCTAGTAGGCTGCCGCAAGCGAAAAAAGACGCGCGCGCGCTATTTGTTCGACCACGTTCAACTTTCTCGATGATTGCAAAATGGACACAAAACGAAAAAAAGCTAAAAGATACTGTGCAGTATATAATTGTTTAAATACGGATCGAGATCGAAATTTAACTTTTTTTTGGTTGCCTAAAGACGCTGACAGGTAAAATCTACTTTGATTGGATTACATTAAGTTCCTATTTGAAATGAAATTAATTCAAAATACAAACCAAGGGGAGAAACCCTTGTTGAACAAAGTACTATTCCAATACCCTAAAAGTATTTAAAAGTACAATAAAAATACATTTTAGTCGTTGCATTTCATCTGTCGTATTCATTTACGAACGAATTTATTAGTGAGGTAACAATGATACAATTATTATGTTTCGTCCGAAACAAAAACAATTCCAGATATTTTTACACATAAGTACATAGCATCTATTATTCTTTTGTCTATTTAAGTCTAATGAACAAAATGTGTTTTATTTTATTACTTCATTAAATTAAATCTTTGGCAATAATCGTATAGCATATACAGCTATCTAAGACTACATGAACGTACTCGGCGCTGCCTGCTGCGCGTTGCCCGCTACAAGTAGGAGTAAAGGCTCGTGCTGTGCGCTAGATGGCGTAAGTAGTTTCTCGAAGTAAGCAACCCTAGTCCGCGGCTCTTTCAATACGTATAACCACGTATAACTTATTATGAACCGTAGTCCAGTGAAATAAGGCCCATATTCCCTCAAAAAAAAAATTGGTAGGTATGTAAATGAACACGTGCTCGACTGGAACGCGAGCTAAATTAAATCATATTGTTTATCAATTTGAGTACATATTTCTTTCAAAACCATTGCGAAGAAAAGCTTCTGTACCTAGTACTAGTTATTATTCTGTGCCCGTACCTACTTATATTACTGTGCTTAAACCTAAACTAATATAGGTAATATAATATTGAAGAGTTTGTTTGTTTGAACGCGCTAATCTCAGGAACTACTGGACCGATTTCAAAAATTCTTGCACCGTTGAATATGTACGTGATCCCTGAGTGCTATAGGCTATATATGTACCACGGGCGAAGCCGGGGCGGACCGCTAGTAAACTAATTCGCATTCAAATCCATTTCGACGTTACGCGAATGTGCACATATAGGTACATATTGCACAAATAATCAGACAGAAAAGCAGACAAAAATATTGACTAAAAAATCTGATGATGGCTCTATATAGACCTATCGATAATTGTTTAATTTTGTTTAATGAATAGTGTGTTTTTTATTGTTTTTGTATTTTCAGTGCTTTTGTGTGTCATGTATGTGTAGGTTTAGTAATTTATATGTAATATTGTAGCCTGATAAGACGCATTAGGAAACTGTTAAGTCTTATCGGGTATGTCCTATCAATAAAAATAAATAAAATAACAATGCTTCATCCGACTGTAAATTGTCAAAATGTATTTTACAGTTGTTATAGTCCCAAAATCTTATCTAACCCGGTGACAGCGTCGCTAGTAAACATTTAAAAACAAGTATAAATTACAAATTTAAAACAACCCCCGACATAATATGGAAGTAACAGATTAAGCAAAAACCGGTCAAGTGCGAGTCGGACTCGCGCACCGAGGGTTCCGTACAAACCTGTAGGTATATAAGTAAAAGTTATAGTATTTTTATTCCACTTATCTATTTTAATTTCAATTTAATACCTCTACGCGTTCAGGCGGAAAGGGATAGTAAGTTTAAAATTATTAAAAATATTTTTATTATATAACTAGATTCAAGATTCTGAGTTCAGGGGAAGTACCCTGTAGGTTATGATTCCCTTGCGAGTGCAAGAAAATTCGAAAATTTGCAGCATAAGCGGCTGTATCTTTTGTTTGCGTTGGCTTAGAAGCTTGATTTTTTCACAGTTTCAAAGAAACGTAGACTTGAGCATGTCATATGAATTTCAGCTTGATACCTCCATGCGTTCCTGAGAAAAAGGGTCTTGACACACAGACGGACGGACAACGAAGTGATCCTATAAGGGTTCCGTTTTTTCCTTTTGAGGTACGGAACCCTTAAAAGCTGATGACCTTCAGACGGATGAACAGATTATCATGAAACATGGCAAAGAACATTCGGGATAAAATAAAAATATTTGAACTTACATATTATATGTGACGATAATAATTATAATAGGTTTGAAATATTATTCGGGGGGTTTTTAAAACTTTTAATTTTACTTTTATTTTGTCTGTTTTATAGTAGGTATAATTGAAGTAATACGGCACCAAATTTCGAATCAATAGGACATATTATGGGAGGTAGTCAGATCCCCTCATCGACTAATTAAAGAGCTGATGATCTTCAAACAGCTGAACAGATTTTCATGAAACATGCCTAAGAACACTCGGGATAAAATTATGTATGACACAAAAAAAACTAAACGAAAATCGGTCCATCCGTTTGGGCTCTACCATACACAGGCAGATACACAAACAGACACGTTAAACTTATAACACCCCTCTCTTTTTGCGTCGGGGGTTAATAAAATAAAAACAAAAAGTAAACAGGCATAAAAATTAGTTAAAATTTTGGCCACCGGGCCAGATAAGTTGGCCGGACTATACAGGCAACAAGACGACAGCCTCTTAAAGTATTGTAAGATAATAATCTAAAGTTGCCTTTGAAAGAATCAGTTATTGACAATCGATTGCAAATTGGGTTAAGTGGGCACTTAGAGAAAATGATTTCATTCGACGCTGCTGTCGACGCCCTTTAACGTGAATCGCTAAGCTAAAATGTTTTGGCGAACTTTTTCAATTTTGAATTCGAGTCGAAAATATTGGAAAGTCAAGTTCAATTTGCTTTTCATCAAGATAAAAAAAAATAGTTGAGCGTGATTTTGCAGACTTATATAGCTACTAGCGGACGCCCGCAACTTCGTCCGCGTGGCATAAGTTTTAATTCCCACAGGCACTCCTTACTTTTCCGGGATAAAAAGAAGCCTATGTCACTCTACAGGTACTCAACTATACCCAATACCCATGCAAAAAATCACGCCAATCCGTTGCTATATTGCGGCGTGATTGAAGGACAAACTCCCTATTTGACTTTCTTGGAGATAGAAATTTAAAAAAAATTTTATCTTTTTAACCGGAAGCCCAAATACCAAGTTTCATGGCTATATAGATTGAAAAACGACGGAATTTCATAAAATTTTCAACCCCTATTTTAATCCCTTTGGGGTGGAATTTTTATAAATTGTTACACACGTCCTTCTTATTTTTTTACCGAAAACCAAAATACCAAGTTTCGTAGATATAACTTGAAAAATAACTTGTAAAACATAAGGCTTTCATACAAACTTTCATCCCCTATTACAGCCCTTTGGGGGTAGAATTTTCAAAAATGGCGAAACACGTATTTTTTCATTTTGAATCAGTAGCTCAAATACCAAGTTTCATGGATATAACTTGAAAAATGACGGACTTTCATACAAACTTTCAACCCCTATTTAACCCCTTTTGGGGGTAGAATTTCGAAAAATCCTTTCGTAGTGGATACCTACTCTTCGCAAAGAATACTTACACCCTCCAAATTTCATGTCTTTAGGACCAGCGGTTTAGGCTGTGCGTTGATATATAAGTCAGTCAGTCAGTCAGGACTTTGAATTTTATATATATAGATTACAGAATAAGTTGAAAATTTCTCTGCCTTTCAATAAGAATGAGCAGCGTTGGTCCTTTTACACACACACTGTTTAAAAACGACAGTTCAAGCGGACCACCGTAGACCTTTACAAGGTTGCTGCTGTCTTCTTACATAACTCAAGCGTCAGGGTACCGTTAATAGGTAAACCGTCTGTAACTTAGAACTTGACTTGAACTATCCCAATCATTAAGCAGGTTTCATGATCCCAATTAGTATTACACAGGTTACTTTTTTCCCAGAAAATCAATCAGTTCTCATTGCTTCTTTCAAACCTATACACAAAGTCGCAGAAATCGTTTAGTAAAATTCATATTCATACTAAATTTTATAATTTTATTACAGTGCTTCACACACGAGGATAGTTTCTAAACTTACTTAAATATGCACATCAAAAATTCGCGGAACCGGCAGGATTTGAACCTGCGTCTCTCTGGGAATCGCGCCCTGAGCGCCTTGACCACTCGGCCACGGTTCACTTACCTACCAGTGCCGAAATTTGAGATATGCATCTTGTAATCCAGTCTTCTGACGCGACTGTTTATGCCATCCAGTAGCGATACATTGCAGTATCGAAACTACTTTCAAGGCCCATATTCGATGGAACTCATTGAACGAGGAATGACATATTTTGCGTTAAACTAAATTTTATAATTTTATTACAGTGCTTCACACACGAGGATAGTTTCTAAACTTACTTAAATATGCACATCAAAAATTCGCGGAACCGGCAGGATTTGAACCTGCGTCTCTCTGGGAATCGCGCCCTGAGCGCCTTGACCACTCGGCCACGGTTCACTTACCTACCAGTGCCGAAATTTGAGATATGCATCTTGTAATCCAGTCTTCTGACGCGACTCTTTATGCCATCCAGTAGCGATACATTGCAGTATCGAAACTACTTTCAAGGCCCATATTCGATGGAACTCATTGAACGAGGAATGACATATTTTGCGTTAAACTAAATTTTATAATTTTATTACAGTGCTTCACACACGAGGATAGTTTCTAAACTTACTTAAATATGCACATCAAAAATTCGCGGAACCGGCAGGATTTGAACCTGCGTCTCTCTGGGAGTCGCGCCCTGAGCGCCTTGACCACTCGGCCACGGTTCACTTCGCGCCCTGAGCTCATACTAATATTATAAATGCGTCTTTAGGTGTATCTGTCTGTCTGCTATCCTTTAACGGCCCATCTTTTCCACCGATTTTGATGAAATTTTGTACAGAGATAGATTACAGGAATATTGAAGAGTTCCCGCACGTTTGAATAAAAAACTTAACTAAACGTGGAGGAATCGCGTGCATCATCTACTTAGTCTAAAATATATCGGTAAATCAAGCGAACTAATTTTCTACAAGTACTTAGTGGTGCAAGTTAGAGTTACTCAGTACTTGCGGATTATTTTCTTACTCGAAACGTTTTATTAATCCATTTTGAAAATGTTTTGAAAGAAAATATATCAGTCGAAATTTCAAAAGTCCATTTACTTTTCTTCTGTCTCGTTATTCGACGCCGCTTCTCATGTGGGACCCATTTGATGTTGGAGAAATCACAAAAAACTTTTCCCATAAATTCCGTACAAAGAATACAGTTTTCCGATTTTTATAATAAACAGGATCGATTGACACCATAAAAGAAAACTTGACACTGACTCTTTTTGTTACGAAATATATGAGAAAAGTTGTTTGCAATTTCTGCCAATACAATATCCAAGCCAACCTGGAAGTTTTATGTACGGGTTCGGGGTTAGGAACATCCAAATTTTAGTCCACCCCATAAACCATGGCCTGTACTAGTGTTAGGAACAAAGAATGGGTAAAAGCACAACAAAAAAGTTTGTAATATTTCTTATTTCTTTTTATTTGATTGTTCGTTGTTTTATTATATTGATTCCGGAATCTATAATACACAATAATTGAAATGTCACATCCTGTGGATTGTGTGGTACTTGAAAACATGAATTCACTGTGTGTGCGTCTACTATGGACGCAGTACAGTCATACTTTAAGGATACGGAAGGATGTGTCCATTCTATCACATATTGCACGGTATTCCATATAGATTTTCTAGCTGATGCCCGCGACTTAGTCCGCGTGGATTGAGGTTTTGCATGGTTCCTGCGGGAACTCATAAATTTTCCGAGATACAAAGTAGCCTATGTATTATTGCAGACTACAATCTATCTCTGTGCCAATTTTCATCCAGATCTGTTCTGCTGTTCTGGCGTAATTGATTAACAAACATACATCCATCCAAACTTTCGCATATAAGATAATATTAGTATAGATATGGTAAGGCACATGTCCTTCCTTGTGTTCCATGGAATTCCGTAAATTCCGTAGCGCCAGTGGTAACCTAACATTTATTAGGTTTACATAAAATTATCACATTCTTACTCAAAATATAACAGACATACAGACGGACAACGAAGTGGTCTTATGAGAGTTCCTTTTTTCCTCATAAGGTACGGAACCCTAAAAATCGATCTTCTTGATGAAGGTTTGGTATAAAAGCATAATATCCATTTTGGTGAATAGTCTTGTTCTAAGGAATCGTAAATCTTCTAAGCAATCAGAGGACAGAGATAAAAATAGCTGCAATCCATCTTGAGATCTCTTCATAATATCCTTCATAGTGGTTAAGGCCTGGTTCAACACAACGCTACATGCGTTGTGTTGAACCAGGCCTTAGCCACAGCAGCGACGCGCCTTACAAAACTGAGCTGACCATTCTTATTCCATTTTATATCATAATCTCTAAGCTAAACTAACATGACAGCTCTTGAATATATTCATGATCCCTTTCATAATACTTCCTGTGGAAAGGGATAGTTCCAGATTTAATGCTGCCAATTTATTTTAGTTTAGAGATTGTGTGAGACAGAATAAGCTACATTGACTGCCTCATTGTTTTGGCGGTTACCATGGTCGATTGCGGATCACGAGGTCCTGGGTTCGATTCTCAGTCGGGCATAAAAATTGTTAGGTATTGAAATACTGAGTGCCAATCCGGAGTTCGAAAGTGGTGGTGATTCAACCCCGTGCCTCGGAGAGCACGTTCCGGTTATCGTCACTAACATGATTATAGTCGTTTAGGCCCGCCAACCCGCGTTGGAGTAGCGTGGTGGGTCTAAGCTCTAATTCCCTCTCTCCTATGATAGTGGAGGCCTGTGCCCATCAGTGGGACGTCAATGGGCTGTAGTGATCTAATTTTCAATTTTAAATATATAAAGTTATTGCAACAATATATCAAAGCTAACGAATTTTTGTGGGCTGAGCTTTTTCGATGGGTAATTCTCTATAAAACGCGACGTATCTCACGTTCTGTTTGACCAGAGCTTTAGCCTGACCCGTTTCTAATAAGAAATGGGATATTGCAACCAAAATAACATGGGTCATGAGACAAAAACTAACATTCGTCACCAATCGATTTGATCCTACGGATTTCCTTTGTGGCAATTTAAAATCAGTAAAAGCATTGACAGACAGGCTACTTAACGGATTTGGAAAATTCCGTAATAAAAATTCTTTCCAAAAAACCGACTTCCAAAGCCATTGTAAAGTAAAAAATAATTTTGATTTCTACACACTATGTTGAAGTTGGGCGAGCCTGACGCGTCAACTTTGCCTATCTTTGTTATACTCGCCCGACTTCAACATAGTGTGTAGAAATCAAAATTATTTTTTACTTTACAATGGCTTTGGAAGTCGGTTTTTTGGAAAGAATTTTTATTTTTAACTTTTTAGTGTAGTCTTATACCCCACGGCTTAGGAGTGCAGTACCCTGCAGCATCAGAGTTGAGTAGTTGGGACTTGGGTTTAAGTATGAAGTCGTTGCTTGACACCTACAATATGAATTCCCCATCAAAAAATCCTAAATCGCTATTTTTAAGGAGTTCTGTACCCTGCAGCATCAGGGTTGAGGAGTTGGGACTCAGAGTTGAATCGTATACACGTGACTTGATACCTACTAAGTATATGAATTCACCATCAAAACTGCCTAACTCTCTAGTTTTGAGTCGTTGGTAACCACGGAGATATGCGGTAACAAAAAAAAAAAAAAAATATACGCGCCGAATTGAGAACCTCCTCCTTTTTTGGAAGTCGGTTAATAAAATAAAAATATATTCAAATGAAGTCTAAACGAAAACGGAAAACAAAGCTGTAAACATGTAAGTATTATAGTCAGTACTTATTTTGAAATAAAAAAATATTTTCCGTTTCACTTTTCGAGTTATTATAATATCGCACTCGAAATTCAAACACTACCGCGTCGCGAGTAGAATATTTTTTCAGGATTTCAGACTGTTTGTTTAGGACCTTATTACTTGCCTTTCAATCTTGTTAACTATCTACTATCAAAATTATGCAAAGGGTTCGTTTGGGAATCAAGCCATTTTCGAATCTATTTGTGATGTAATTAAGTTGAAGTTCCATCGTTATTATTTTGATATTCCGGTTAAAGCGTACCTTGATTTCGTTTGAAGAAGAGATCTTGTGAGCTCCTAACTATCTTGACATCTTAATCTATTGTATAGATAATCTATTAAGAGGGAAATTTGTGTACCCCTCGTTTACATAAATTGGACAGGACCGATATGATTGGAAGTTCTATTAGTGTTCAATTATTATACAAAATAATCAAGCCGACTATCATGTTATTATTGCAAAGGAGACACTTTTCATCTCCAATTTTTAAAATTGCTCGTGAATAAAACATAGTTCGATCCTCTGGATCGCATATCAGCCAATAGTATACTTACCTAAATAAGAGTGGGCGCAAATACACTTAGGTGCACTCTCTACTAATAGAGGAAAAGAGAAACAACCTAGAAAAACGGAAAATCCGGATAGCACGATGACTGCCTCGTTGATCTAGTGGTTAGCATAGTCGACTGCGGATCACGAGGTCCTGGGTTCGATTCCCGGTCGGGCATAAAAGTTAGGTATTGGGTTTTTCAATTAAGAAATTCTCAGTGCCAGCCCGGAGTTGGAATTTGGCGGTGTTTCACCCCCGTGCCTCGGAGAGCACGTTAAGCCGTCGGTCCCGGTTATTATCACTAACTTGATAGTAGTCGTTAAAGCCCGCCAACCCGCATTGGAGCAGCGTGGTGGGTCTAAGCTCTAATTCCCACTCTCCTATGAGAGTGAAGGCCTGTGCCCAGCAGTGGGACGTTAATAGGCTGTTGTGAGTGAGTGAGTGAGTGAGCACGATCAATTGTTCGATGAAAAAACCACGGACGTCTACAATCTACATGTGGCCTTACGTTTTTTTTACTCCATTACATGTTAGCCATTGACTGCGATCTCACCTGATGGTAAGTGATGATGCAGTCTAAGATGGTATCGGGCTAATCTTTTAGGGGTGCGGCAGTTTTAGAAAAAGTGCTTTTCGAGCCACGGGGGTGACAATTTCCCAACTCCAAACTAATACCTACAGAGATTTTTTACAGGAGAAGAACTCAACTATGATCCGCGGTCAACCGGAAACCTACGTTATACCAGAGAATACTTAAAATACTTAATACTTAGAATACTTAGCCCTTGCCATGCAAAATCGGATCCTGCGCATTACCTCCACGGACCACATTACGTTTATTACGGACCACAACTTATAAAAAATCGACAAAGCACTATGTCCCCTGCTCGTTTGTTTGCTCGCTATTTATAAACAGAACATCTAATTTTCAAGGTCGGAAACCACACTAAAGCTTCAGCATTACAGAGGGAAAGTTTAACTTCATTTAAACGTTTTATAGCACAAACGAAGCATTGCACTATTTCTGGAACACAATGTGTAGCAAGATGGTTTCAAAAGATTAGCATAATGTCGGACCATGAAAACTTGCACGCAGATTTAGCTGGAATTGCACGCTTTAACTGCATACGTGTTGTAAAAAAAACTACGTCTGGAGCAGACATCGTGGGTGAAAATAGAATTGTAAGAGCTTGCTTGGAACAGTTTAAAAGATCGTAACATTCGAACAATGTAGAGTGGTAAAGTTATCTTTATTAAACCGTTTCTGTTGCTTCTTATGTGTATTTGTTGGGTAAAAATTAATCCATACTACCTAATATTATAAATATGAAAGTGTGTCTGTCTGTCTGTCTGCTACGCTTTCAAGGCCCATCTGTTCAACCGATTTTGATGAAATTTGGTACAGGGATAGGATGTATCCCGGGGAAGAACATAGGCTACTTTTTATCCCGGAAAATTCAAAGGTTCCCGCGGGAATCAAAAATGTATCTGTTCAACCGATTTTAATGTAATTTGGTACAGGGGTAAGTTGTATCCCGGGGAAGGACATAGGCTACTTTTTAGCCCGGAAAATTCAAGATTTCCCGCGGGAATCGAAAAACTTGGACCACGCGGACGAAGTCGCGGGAATCATCTAGTATTAAATAATAAAGTTACCATAAGGATCACCAATAAAGACTATCACCAACGAAGTCAGAGTCAGGGAAACTTATGTAAACACAACCAACGACTTGTATAACTTACTTTACTTACTTGGTTTTATTAAAGGAATACTCACGGTTAGGTTCAATTCTGTACATAATATCGTACAATGAAATCGTACTGACAATTAATACAGAAATACAGAAACAGTCCTGTCATCAACACTCAGCCCGAACCTTGGACTTAGAAAGATAAAATTTTGCACAGTTTCCTTGTTTACAAGGACAAGGTGTAGACAATGAATAAGGTAACGTATTTTTCGAAAATCTCATGGATGAAGCCGCGTGTAGTGTTGGGTAGGACATGACATGAAAAAGAGTTTGTAAGAGTAGCCTCTTTTTTGTACTGAGCCAGTACAATGTCCCACTTCAAATGAGGTGAGGCCAATGAGGTTTGGAACTTAGGCGAGGCGTACTGAAACTCGGCGATACGTTTGAAGTTACGAGTACAATTAATATGACATTTGATAAAATGCTGAGCCGCTCTAACATTTTGACGTCATGTACGGGAAAAATGTAATGTGTATTACTTTACTCTTTGATGTACCGCCTTTAGTAAGTCCTACTCAGAGAGTGTAGAGTGAGAAGGTAACTCGACTTCGCGACTGACGCGACATAAAATTTGAAGTAGTACAATCTATAATGTTGAGCCGCTCTTACATTTTGACGTCATGTACGGGAAAAATGTAATGTGTATTACTTTACTCTGTGATGTACCGCCTTTAGTAAGTCCTACTCAGAGAGTGTAGAGTGAGAAGGTAACTCGACTTCGCGACTGACGCGACATAAAATTTGAAGTAGTACAATCTATAATGTTGAGGCGCTCTTACATTTTGACGTCATGTACGGCACAAATGTACCGCCTCTTGTATGTCCTACTCAACACTATCCGCGTGCGTACGCTAGTAAATAGATAAATACAGAGAAAAATAATTCTCATTTGAATTCCTTAATTTTTTGTTAAGTACATTACATTAACGACCTCCGTGGCGCAGTGTGCAGCACTGTTGTCTTAACGTGCGGAGGTCCCGGGTTCGATCCCCGGCAGGGTCAATTTGGGAATTTATAATTTCTGAATTTTCCCTGGTCTGGCCTGGTGGGAGGCTTCGGCCGTGGCTAGTTACCACCCTACCAGCAAAGACGTGCCGCCAAGCGATTTAGCGTTCCGGTACGATGCCGTGTAGAAACCGAATAGGGGTGGGCTTATTATAACTGCCATGCCCCTAACAGGTTAGCCCCTAACAGGTTAGTTGGTCCCGGTTATTATCACTAACATGATAATAGTCGATAAAGCCCGCCAACCCGCATTGGAGCAGCGTGATGTATCATGTATCTAAGCTCTAATTCCCCCTCTCCTAGTGAGTGGAGAGGGTGGAGGCCTGTGCCCAACAGTGGGACCTTATTAGGCTGTTGTGAAGAAGTGTGAAGAATATAATATATGAAGCTGTATCTCAACTCGGATAGAAACCAATAATCCTTTTATAGCCAAGTTAAATTTTATTTCTGTGGTAACTTAGGGCAAACTTAATTCAAGTACAATTCTGCACCAATGAAGCCTGAGAAGTTTGTTCTTGAGTCAAGTGTTACACGAAGGCAGGAAACTCTTGTAAATAATACACACAGATGATGCTTCGTATAGTATAATTCCACGTTCGGTTATTTCATGTGTTATTAAGTACATATAATGCGATTTAGTTAACCCGAAACACCAATCACAATTACTGGTGACAATAATAATTACACTTTCACTAACAGATAAAGAATGACTCAAGTACCGCCAAGCGATCTTATTTATAGAAGACACATTTAGTTTATTGACGTTTTTGTCATGATATTATATTTCTTGATTCAATTTAAAGTCAAATGAGCTCTTATTATTCATAAACGCTAACAGCTCGGCCGTCCTGTTTAGACGAGTCCTCGCGTGAATCTACCACCGGTTCGGAACCTATACTCTACAGAGAAGAACCGGCAAGAAACTCTGCAGAATGGAAAAAAAAAATAGTAATTTTATCGGTAAATGGTAATTGTTCCGGCCATCTGATCATTTAATTGGTCCTCCAATTGCTATTGACATGATATCTTTATTTATTTTTTTGGAAATCCAAGTGTTTTTTATTAATTATAGTATGCATAATTTCTATCCAAAAATCCATTGTAATTTGGTTTGATTCCATCACTCAACAATAAGTGACTAAGAACAATTTTTTTTATTAAAATTCGTCATCATGATTTTAGTTTCACTATTGATATTTTGCACTGATGGTATCAATAATTATGATTTATCTCAAATTACATAATTATTTTCCAAGCTTTCTCAAAGCTTTCTAAACACATAAAATAAAATCAGAAATACCTTAAAGCTAATTTGCTCATCACTCATACTGGTTATCCCCCTAACTTAGCTCCAAAATCTCAAGACACCGCAAGATCGGCTGCTCATCACACATACTGCTTATCTCCAAAACTTTACTCCAAAATCTCGAAGACTTTAGGATACACCTTAGACTGGACTCCAAGATCACGAAAACACTAAAATCACAAAACTTTTCTCATCAACTCTAACCATCACAAAACTTAAGAGTCATTTTAAGACTCAAATCACTCAATCGTCATAAAACTTTACTGTTTAACTCTAACTATCACAAAACTTATTTCTATCTAACTCTAAACATCACAAAACTTAGGAGTCATCTCAAGACTCAAATCACTCAATCGTCATAAAAGTTTTCTCTTAAAATCTAACTTTCACAAAACTTATTTCTATTTAACTCTAATCATCACAATACTTAGGAGTCATCTCAGGACTCAAATCACGCAATCGTCATAAATCTTTTCTCTTTAAATCTAACTTTCACAAAACTTATTTCTATTTAACTCTAATAATCACAAAACTTAGGAGTCATCTCAGGACTCAAATCACTCAATCGTCATAAAGCTTTTCTCTTTAAATCTAACTTTCACAAAACTTATTTCTATTTAACTCTAATAATCACAAAACTTAGGAGTCATCTCAAGACTCAAATCACTCAATCGTCATAAAGCTTTTCTCTTTAAATCTAACTTTCACAAAACTTATTTCTATTTAACTCTAATCATCACAAAACTTAGGAGTCATCTCAGGACTCAAATCACTTATTAATCGTCATAAAGCTTTTCTCTTAAAATCTAACTTTCACAAAACTTATTTGTATTTAACTCTAATCATCACAAAACTTAGAAGCTATCTCTAAGGCTAATCTACCGATTGGCTTACGTATAAACATAATACGTTCTCTTTCGCTTCGTTTTATTTTTTTGAAGTGAAATCTTCTTCAGCCGCGTTGAGCACTTTTTAGTCGGGAGTAAACTTGTGGATTCGCGTCACCGATACCGCGTTGTTACGAATTTCAAACGGGTGCTAATTAAACAAACCTCCACTCTCAATAGCACTACTCGCCACCAAAAACTCCTCCAAATCACTAAGTCAGACACTATCAAAGTAAGTCTGAAAAATACTATCGTATCCGCTATATTTCTTCGAATTATATTTTTTTTTCGGTGACATTTAACATTTTTTTTTAAAACGTTTTTAATAATTTTAAATGAGTAAGTTAGTGCTATTTTTATCGAATGTAATGTAATTTAATCGTAAATTTTATTTTGAAACAATTTGCACACCATTTGGTAGAATATTTGGTAGAATATTTTAGTGAAATTACCACTTTAAGACCTAATCTGTACCCATAATCTTGCAAATAAATATTGTTTTTTTTATTTATTTAAGTAAATACAACTCGGCGTATTAAAAGTACAGCGAAACGTGTATAATTTACAACTCGTTCTATAATGTTCACCCAATATTATCATCAGATTTATTTTAAATTAGTACAAAAGTAGTACATGGCCACCGAAATCTCAACCATATTTCAATTTAACTAATTCTAATCGTACAAAATACAGACATGACTAGATTTTTATTATTTATTATTTTATTGTGTGATTATTTGACTTAATATTTAACTGGTTATTTGACTACTTGCTCGATTACTCGTAATAGAATATACTCATAGACGTAATAGAATTAGTTCCATGGACATAATATGACTTTTAAATACGATTATAATGACTTTTAAAAATATCATATTATACTAACCGCCATGCCATGTTTAAATTCAATTTACCAAAACCGTTACAGTTTCTTAGTATGTTAATTAAGTTTTATGTTAAGGGTGAAAGTCTATAATATTATGTACCTATAAATTTATTGAATTAATTTTTGATTTGAAATTTTTATAAATTAAGTTGACATTATAAGTTTAATTGATTGTATAAAATATTCGATATTGCAATACCATGATGGGGCCTCATGTCTCTATGATTGTATTATGAACATTGTACATGAAAGCAATAATAAATAATAAATGGAATGAAGGTATATTAGCCCAAAATACTAAGATTTTAATACATATAGAACTTTAAAAAAATCGATTTAACTGCATAAATTCGAATGGTGTTCTTCCTTTAAATGAGGAATATTATATTATGATGAAGCTTTAAAACGTGAAATACAACTCACCAGGAGTTGTAAACGCTGTGGCTAAGTTTGTAAATTTGATGGCGATATATTATATCAGTAGGAGAAGTAGTTTGTTTTTCTTTACTTGACGCTTTCTTTGAAATATTTAGTGATTGTTGCAAAAAAAATCTCATTTTCCCGTTGCTTAGTTAATAACATCAGAAATTAGGTTCCGTTGCAAAAAGTAATAATTCTGCAGCTTGAGTTAAAATTTCCTTTTTCAAACCCTTATCTTATCCACTTAGTGATTCTCTTTCTCTTTCTTCTAGACTTTTTCCATTATTTGGAGTCAGTTCTTCTCATTTGCTTGCGCCAATATATTCTGTCTTGGGTTGTCTGCTGCTGAAACTGCTTCGCGCTCCATATCAGGTTACAGTTGTCCGCCACGTGGCTGCAGGGTACCCTCTCCGCCTCGCGTTCTGCCAATACTCTCCACACAACATGATTCTCTTCTCGCCGCATAATGTGTACTAACGTAAACGACCCTCTACCATTTTGTCCGTTATTGGGGCAACCTTAAAACTTCTTCTGATCTGCCCATTCCGCACTTTATCGAGTCTAGTTTCATTGGGCACCCATCTTCATTTCGTTAACACGCGATTTCTATTCGCGAGTCTTTTTGGTTGCCCAGCACTCTGTGCCGTACAAGCATTGCAGGTCAGACTGCCGTTTTCTATACCTTGCCTTCGATCTTTATGGGCATCCGGTTATCCCCTATTAGAGTTTGTACTTTCTAAAATCATTTCCTAGCTATGTACAGATGTCCACGTCATAATCTTTAAATTTCAGCCCGATTCGTCCAGCTGTGTATTGTAGAACAGTCAGTCAGAATACCAAATTGTAACTACAATATATTTAAAAGAATGTTAAACGAATAGCCCACATAAAATTGATTTTACAGTGAAAAATTATGTTTTCTTTTTTTAAGCAAATATACCTTTTTATAATAGTTTAGATAAACTAGTTTATTGGGAGTTTTGATCATAAAAGGAATACTATGCAATCGGATATTTGTGAATCAGCCAGGTAACCTTCACATTATTGAACTGAGATTACAACAAACAAGTGAAGACTTCACGTTTACAATCAGTAATCCTAATACTTAACTCTAACTTTCACAATGTCGGTCACAACAACTAAAATCATACATAACTTTCACAATAACATTTGTGGACTACCTTCGTCCATCACAACTAATATCATACATATCTCTCTCATTATCAATTGAGTGACCACCTTCATTCACAACAACTAAAATCATATATATCTTTCACAATACCAGTTGCATAACCACCTTCGTTCACGATCTAGCGACAAGAAACCAGTAAGAAACTCGGTGGCGACTAAAATAACTTTGTCAACTAACAGCCAGTTTTTCATTTCAACCTTGATATTGTCCATTATATTCACAACATTGTTGACATCAGTATTCAATCATCATTCAATTCGATCGATCAATTTCGTAATATAATCAAACATAAAATTTACCTACAAAATCATGTTATAAAATCACGTTATTCCTCAGACAATACGAAAAAAATGTTTTTTCAATGGAATTGATTTCTTTCTCTTTAAATAACAAAGGCTAATTCTAATTCAATTCAATAAACAAATTCTATTTCAAAACCAATCATGAAATTGTTAAAAATCAGTCTTAACGATTTTTTTAAATTTACAGCTTAGGTTGGTTTGCATCAACACATTTTGACGGATCGTAACCTCCCAATATGGCGCCCACAAGCGTTAGTCAAAGAAGGCGTCGATCATTATTTTTACCATGAAGCAACACTAGTAAATTAACAGAAGTCAACGTAAGCTACGATAACCATTGATTTGAATCAACCGGCCCCCTTATTCCAGCAAAAACATTCTTATTCGACCGAGCAATAAGTACATGATTCCATATCAACCCATAATTAAATAGATAAATTAATGAATGATTTCACCATATTCGTAGTCCAGTATTTTCCCATCGCAGCAATGTGGCCTCCAAATCCGCAAGTATACACGCGCCTCCATGTCATCCACAGTCCAGCACTCGCCCATCGCAGCAATATGGCCTCCGACACCGCAAGTATACACGCGCCTCCATGTCATCCACAGTCCAGCACTCGCCCATCGCAGCAATGTGGCCTCCGACACCGCAAGTACACACGCGCCTCCATATCAGCATTCACGTCATCAAGTTCGCAGCGTCAGAGCACCATCATCACACCCTGCCCACACCGCAGGCACTCATTGAAGTAATTGATATCCACATGGAAAAAAAAACAGAAACACGTTAATTTTCGGCTCGCCACTACTATGAATCGTGCAGAAGAAATACACAAAAATATTTCATCGGTAGTAAACTTGGGAAATAATAAATTAATGTAAAATGTGTGTGGATTATTTTTCAGCTTACTAATAATGACATCTACATATTATTATCTTTGATTTTTCTTTTTTTTAAATTATAAATTGATATGAAATTGTGTTACAAACAGTGACACAGTCAGCTTTACTTTGCACCGTGTTAATATATAGGAAAGACATAATTATTATAACTAAAGAAATAAACATGCGACTAACTTAAAAATTAAGTGGGTAATCTACAAAAATTTTAGCTTAGCGCTTAGCAACATCGCGTCGCTGCCAGCGAAACCGGTTTCAGATTGCAGTTTACGCGTGATTACTATTTACTATAGAGGTTGCTCCAAAAAATTTTTTTTTTTTTAATGTTTGTGTTTGAAATTCTTTTCGTTCATGCTTTCTTTTAAAATTTCACGAAACAAAATAATTTACTACTTTTGATATGTTGGCACTACTCAGTACTAGGTATGGCAAGGTACAGCTACTGCCTGATACTTAAACCAACACAGAAAAGGAATACATCATGGTACATAAGTATCAAAAATCGAAGTAGCTATTCGAAACGAAAATCATGTGAACCCATTAAAAAAAAACTAAATCGAATGTATGCAGGCTGCTACTTATTAGAATTATTTTATGCAATTGCCACTACAAGGCGTATAAACATTTAGAAACATAATCATATATATATTTTATAACATATATATAATTTTTTACACTCAGATACTTTTTTTAAGTTTCTATTTTTTTTTTTTTTTTTTACAATTTTAGCTACTTCCAAAATAAGACTATTTCTATTCTTCAAAAATGTATAACATTTTATGAGCAAGTTGTAATAAAAACAACAATCACATTTTTGTTAAACTCAATATATACCATTGCTTGGTTAACACTCGAAATTTGAATTAAGATACTATTTACTATAAAAATAATAATCGATTCACACGTACCTTTAATTTTAGCCGAAGACGAGGTTCATTAGCACTTCTGAGCTGTTACACGAAGGCAGGAAACTCTTGTAAATAATACACACAGATGATGCTTCGTATAGTATAATTCCACGTTCGGTTATTTCATGTGTTATTAAGTACATATAATGCGATTTAGTTAACCCGAAACACCAATCACAATTACTGGTGACAATAATAATTACACTTTCACTAACAGATAAAGAATGACTCAAGTACCGCCAAGCGATCTTATTTATAGAAGACACATTTAGTTTATTGACGTTTTTGTCATGATATTATATTTCTTGATTCAATTTAAAGTCAAATGAGCTCTTATTATTCATAAACGCTAACACAAGTTAGTAAGAAGTTATCCTCTCAGGTAGGTACAATAATGTTATTGGAAAGGATAAGTTATTAGTTAAAGCGTACTTAGGTAATGCTTACATTACATTAGTACCCACATGAAACAATTGAATTATGCGTATTATTTTATCAAAAAAATATTAGTAAAAAGTAGGTATAAATGCGAAGATAAATTAATTTGTTCGTTTTCCTTACATTCAATCAGCATAGGAGAAGATAACCGATTTCATAAATATAAATCTGCGTGAATTTTGGCCTGGATAGTTAAAGATCTCAAAACAGTGACAAAGGCTACATTTTATCCCGTAAAATCAAAAAGTTCCCATGTATAACAATTGATATCCGTTGGGTATCAACACAACCGAAGGTATTAACTTCGGAGCTATAATACCGGTTCTAATGGAAAACAAATTTAATTTCAGACTTCATGAAAAGTTTTCGCAGTACGAAGTTTTATTGAAGTGCGTTTTAATATGTTTGTTATTTGATATTTATTGAATTTAAGATTTCCTATTTTAAAGTAAGTCTGTTTTTTAATTTTTTTCTTTTGACTGCGATCTCACCTGATGGTTAGTGATGATGCAGCTTAAGGTGGTAGCGGGTTAACCTGTTAGATATGAAACCCATACCGTTAATAATTGGTTTGTACACGGCATCACACCAGAACGCTACATCGCTTGGCGGTACGTTGTAACGAGTGGGGAATGGTTTATAGTGACACGTTACAAAAAAAAATATTTATATGAGGTCTGGAGGAGTTGCTTTTTATACTTACAGTATACATTACCGGGATATTTCAGTTGGTTTCACATTGGACCTTTGTTGTCAAAGGCCGATGCTCAGCTTGAACAGCTACTCTCGCCCGCCGGTGGTGTTGGACAATAATTGGGAATTACTAATTGAAAGATAGATTTTGATACTGACATGAATTACACTTTAATATCAGTTCTGCAAAGTGGGAGCTTACGACTAAAATGGACGCAACACTCCTAACCAGTTTAGCTACAACGCACTGACCAACTTAGTCCGTCGCGGAGATGCTGGAGCCATACCGTGGACCTGCGGTATAGGTCACGGCGAGAGGGGTGCCTTGGGGAACAACCTCTTTCGCGCGGCGCTCTTTCGGCCCAGCGCCATGCACGTAGACTCGCCAGGCCGCCTGGTTCTTCACGTTAGATCACTTTCGCGGCACTCATTTACAAGCACGGCTTTTCACTCACGTACTTATACTAGCGAATCACAAGATCGAGTATATGGGGACACTCTCTATACATATTAAACTCAAAATATGTTTCACCATGCCGGGCGTACCAAGATGGCCTCCAAAGAAAAATGAAAAGGAAAAACTTTAAAGACAATTAATCATGTTGCGAGTCGGGGCACTACGCGTAAAAAGGATGGAAGATCCATAGAGTCGGGTCGTTATTAACTACTATCGGAGTTAGAAGGAGGTGGTGCAGAGACCACCTCGTGAAAATAATAATCGCCTAGGGCTCCACGAGCCTATGACATGGCGGTTCCTTCAAGTCATGTCGTCCTTCGGAACTCGCGTGATACGTGTGCACTTTTCGATCGCTCGAACCCGACTGTCCGTCGATCCGCGATGCGCGGGCGGCGCTAGTTTCGTGGGGTGAGCAGGAAAGCTATTCCTAAGTCGCTACGCGAGAGAAAGGGAGAGATAGATTTTCTAGTCACTCTATTGCATCCATTATACAGGAAGTCATGAACTGTGTTGCCTGATTCTATTGATTAGCTGCGTTCAATTTGCAGACTATATCATGTTTTAAGATTGAATCGGGTGAGATGGGTAACTTTATAGATAAAAATTAGGTAGTGTGTTCCACCACACTACAATACCCCCTTTTTCGGATAAGAGACAACGCAGTTGTCTCTACAGCCGTGGCAACCCGGAAGAAAAAAATTTCCTAAGTGTGAACTTAGCCTAAATATTTTTGAAAATATAACTATTAAAATGTTCGTGTGACCCTACCCTAAGTGTTATATTAATGAAAAAAAAGTATAGTAAAAATTAAATTGTAATGTTAGTTGTGTTAGTGTTATATAGTAGAGTTAACCTAATTACCTTTCAGAATTGTCCTGGATGTGTATTTGAGCTCTAATTTTGGTATCATACATACTAAGCTAGTATACTTCACGCTTCCATACTGTTCTTAAATATTTATGTACCTGATCAGGGTTTGATAACTAATTATTTTTAGCATTGTGTTAGGGTTTCTTCTGTAAGTACTAATTATCTAATTTATCTGTATGTTACGTACTATGTACTATATACAAGTTATATACACGGTGTGTGTACTTGCAGTTTGCTTGCGTGGGGCTACAAATGTGGTGCCTTGGCATCGCAACTCAGTGCACGGTATGTCGTCCTGCGGTCCCACATTTGTAGCTGAAAAAGCTAACTAATGTTGGACCTGTGTAGGTATTGTATGATTGGTGATGTGTTATTACCTGCTTCGTATTACCACGAAGTGTAATGGATAATAACCCGTAAAAAGTTTGCTGAAAATGAACAAGAGAAAATTTCAACTTGTGAAAAAAGATTTGTCCTCAAAAAAACGTTGGATGTAGTGTCACCCTACTGTGAGTGGCCTACTATGTAATAGTAATTTCCTGGTGGGATACATAGGAAAATAAGAAATTTAAGAAATAATGTGTGTCAGGCTATGTCCTTTATGTGTGGCAGCCTTGAGTGAGTGTTGTATTTTAGTACAACTAGTTTCAAGTAGTATTGAAATTGTTTCAAAATTTAAACTTCATAAAATTATTTCATGAGGCCTAAAGTACTAGATAACATTTCTTAATGTTCTATAGGAGTTTAATGAATATGTTTTAACTTTAAACTCGAGTTTTAATTATTGTATAAAAGTGTACATTATGTTATAGTCATAATGCTAAAGTGAGTTTTAAATTTGTAAATAATTGGTATTAAAAAAGGTTAAAGTGTTTTTCTTTTTTCAATGTACATTGTGTACCTACCTGAAATTTTTGTAAGGTAATGAATGTTATAGTAAAAAGTTGTTTTTGAAAGTGTCGTTATCAAATGTGTTAGGAGAGATTATGTAGTAGAAATTAAGTTTTTATAAATGTTAGCCAAGGTTGTGCCATAGTATGTAAGAAATTGTTATTTTAATTAACTGCTTGTTATGTATTTGTATATGAGTTATGTAGGGGATAGTTGCGTAAACTTAATTATATCTTTTATATGATATTTACCTTTTGTTTTTGTTACTAAGTCCTCTAAGATGTAGACTAGGTCTGAAATTTTTTCTACTACTTTGCTTTTTATGAACCTTGGTGCTAGTTTTGCAGAGAAGAAGTTTGCTGCGTTAGACTGTACAAAATTTTTCCTCCAGACTATGTCATTTAAGCTGCAAACTACTTTTTTCCTCCTAAGGTTGTATCTGTGTGCATTGCGTTGGTAAGCAACTGTTAAGGCGTCCTGTACCTTGCTAAACACGTCAGATAATTCTGTGAGTGCAGTGGCGAACGTATCTCTATCTGCAATACTCAATTCTTCTGAATTTTTTGGTAAGGCGGAGTAAAGTTTGTGTAACTGACCATCTATTATGATATCCCTACCTGTTGCTAAAAAATAAGGAGTATATCCTGTTGCAATGTTGACTGAGCTATTCAGAGCTAGTTGTACTCTGGGTAAATGCTTTGACCAGGTGCGGTGGTCATTTTCTACTAAAATTGATAAGCAAGTTTGAACAGACTGATTATATCTTTCTACTGTGTTTGATTGTGGAGAGTAATATGCATTATAGAAAATTTTAGGTATATTGAATGTATTGCAAAATTCCTTAAAATTTTTGCTTTTAAAAATTGTTGCATTGTCCACTGTCAGAATAAAAGGTGTCCCTGTTCGGGCGCCATTTTGTAACGAGTGGGGAATGGTTTATAGTGACACGTTACAAAAAAAAATATTTATATGAGGTCTGGAGGAGTTGCTTTTTATACTTACAGTATACATTACCGGGATATTTCAGTTGGTTTCACATTGGACCTTTGTTGTCAAAGGCCGATGCTCAGCTTGAACAGCTACTCTCGCCCGCCGGTGGTGTTGGACAATAATTGGGAATTACTAATTGAAAGATAGATTTTGATACTGACATGAATTACACTTTAATATCAGTTCTGCAAAGTGGGAGCTTACGACTAAAATGGACGCAACACTCCTAACCAGTTTAGCTACAACGCACTGACCAACTTAGTCCGTCGCGGAGATGCTGGAGCCATACCGTGGACCTGCGGTATAGGTCACGGCGAGAGGGGTGCCTTGGGGAACAACCTCTTTCGCGCGGCGCTCTTTCGGCCCAGCGCCATGCACGTAGACTCGCCAGGCCGCCTGGTTCTTCACGTTAGATCACTTTCGCGGCACTCATTTACAAGCACGGCTTTTCACTCACGTACTTATACTAGCGAATCACAAGATCGAGTATATGGGGACACTCTCTATACATATTAAACTCAAAATATGTTTCACCATGCCGGGCGTACCAAGATGGCCTCCAAAGAAAAATGAAAAGGAAAAACTTTAAAGACAATTAATCATGTTGCGAGTCGGGGCACTACGCGTAAAAAGGATGGAAGATCCATAGAGTCGGGTCGTTATTAACTACTATCGGAGTTAGAAGGAGGTGGTGCAGAGACCACCTCGTGAAAATAATAATCGCCTAGGGCTCCACGAGCCTATGACATGGCGGTTCCTTCAAGTCATGTCGTCCTTCGGAACTCGCGTGATACGTGTGCACTTTTCGATCGCTCGAACCCGACTGTCCGTCGATCCGCGATGCGCGGGCGGCGCTAGTTTCGTGGGGTGAGCAGGAAAGCTATTCCTAAGTCGCTACGCGAGAGAAAGGGAGAGATAGATTTTCTAGTCACTCTATTGCATCCATTATACAGGAAGTCATGAACTGTGTTGCCTGATTCTATTGATTAGCTGCGTTCAATTTGCAGACTATATCATGTTTTAAGATTGAATCGGGTGAGATGGGTAACTTTATAGATAAAAATTAGGTAGTGTGTTCCACCACACTACAACGTCTTGCCGGTAGGGTGGTAACTAGCCACGGCCGAAGCCACCCACTAGACCAGACCAGAGAAAATATCATCATCATCATCATCACTACAGCCTTATTAACGTCCCACTGCTGGGCACAGGCCTCCACTCTCATAGGAGAGCGGGAATTAGAGCTTAGACCCACCACGCTGCTCCAATGCGGGTTGGCGGGCTTTAACGACTATTATCATGTTAGTGATAATAACCGGGACCGACGGCTTAACGTGCTCTCCGAGGCACGGGGGTGAAACACCGCCAACTTCCAACTCCGGGCTGGCACTGAGAATTTCTTAATTGAAAACCCAATACCTAACTTTTTATGCCCGACCGGGAATCGAACCCAGGACCTCGTGATCCGCAGTCGACTATGCTAACCACTAGACCAACGAGGCAGAGAAAATATAGAAATTATAAATTCTTAAATTGTCCCTGCCGGGAATTGAACCCATGACCTGCCACATTAAAAGACAACAGCGTTTTAACACTACGCCAGGGAGGTCGTCAAAAATACGAAAGTGTTACTACTTACACTATCGTATTTTTGACGATGTAGTAGGTGAGCTTGTGGTCTGCAATTTGATGGGCAGCAACCCTCTGTAAGGAATATTTACGCTATGCCATTTGTATGCAATGCGACGTAGATTAAAAATAGTGTACCTATTCTCACAAGATTCTCACGTAGGTTCATAATGTCACCATTCCTCTCACAACTCTAGATTCATTCTGTTGATAACAGATTATCTTGGACAATGTTCGCGTCCGTTACAATAGTTAAGTATATATTTACTTACTAGAAAGACGCTAGAAGCAAATAAAATAGGATTAGGATCCTCCATTGAATTTATTTTAAGCCCGCCTCTACTGACTTAAAAAATATTGTGTGTCAGCTCCGACGCACTACTGAAGTTTACTCATTACGAATACGAACGTAAAGTGTTACCATGGAAACGTAGTAAATAACGTAACGGAGATAGTTTGATTTTACTCCTCATAAATTTTCACACCCCGGGCTTATGTATGAAAATCGATTCTAAAGAAGGTAAACTCGAAAAACATTGATCTCAATGCTAAATGAAAAGAATGGAACGCCATACCGGCGTCTGTGTGTTCCTGCCACGGATAAGTAATTTCAAGATAAGACAAGTGAATGGGCATCTTCTGGGCAAGCCCGCTCCAACCTCGATCTCATTATTGCTTTTAAAGGCATTATTGTCGTCAAGTGCAAGCCTATCCTGCTATAAAAAAAAACAAAGACAAATAATTCAACTTCAGACACGTAATAATTCCAAGAACACAGGCAAAATTCTCAAAATAAAACTCGAAACAGATTCAAAAGTCACTTGTATTTAGGTTACCGAGCTAATGCATCGATCACTCCCTTACAAAGTTGCTTACAAACAATTTAAATTGCCGTAAGCAATGTGCGACTCTCGTTTATCCGTCAACGCTGTAATCCCAGCATCACTTACCAATTCAGCGGATTACCGGATATTACCCGTTATTACCCGTTATTCCCGCAGTCCGTGGACAAAATGGAGTCATAAAGATACGTTTCTTTCACTTTAATTTATCGTATCTGAGAGACGCATTTGTGAAACTCGTTTGTTCTTTTGTATGAAAATATTTCTGCAGCTAAAAGGTTAATTTTAATTCACGATGCCGTTACAAAAATATGAGATTCGAAAAATCAAAAGCAGATATTTTGTAGTCTACATTTACTCGCAGAAATGCAGACGACGTTCTATGGGCCATTCTGCATGGCATGATTGTATAATTTAGTAATCTACCTCGCCTGGTACACTTATCTCTACCAAGGTTTATTTCGACGACCTCCCTGGCGCAGTGTTGAGCGCGGTCGCCTTAACGTGGGAGGTCCCGGGTTCGATACCCGGCAGGGTAAATTTGGGAATTTATAATTTCTGAATTATCTCTGGTCTGGTCTGGTGGGAGGTTTTGGCCGTGGCTAGTTTCCCCCTACCGGCAAAGACGTACCGCCCAGCGATTTAGCGTTCCGGTACGATGCCATGTAGAAACCGACTAGGGGTATGGGTTTAATATAACTGTCATACTCCTAACAGGTTAGCCCGCTACCATTTTAGACTGCATCATCACTGACCATCAGGTCAGATTGCAGTCAAGGGCCAACTTGTAGTGGTATAAAAAAAAGACAACTATTCTAATAGGGTAGACAGTAGGTATAGTACTTACCTACTGTCTATAAACTTCTAAAATAACTGTCTATGGGGCTGATTTTGTTGTACCTACATATCTAATATTCTCTAAACTAAACTAAAATGACAGCATAAAAAAATTGCTCACCCTATCAAAATACTCTCAGAAAGGGACAGAACTAGATTTCAAGGTGTCATTTTAGTTTAGTTTAGAGATTGTGATAAACTAAATTAGCCACTATAAATTTCTAAAATAACGATACTTCGTAAATAATCTTAACTTTTTAACTTAGTTAAAACTTAAAACTTTAAAGTTTTCATCCAGCACACGCAACTTAAATAATGCCTCATCCTACGGAAAATTTTATGTAAATGGATAAGAAGCTTAAATAATTAAAGCGGCAGAGAGATAAAGTAATACCACAGAATAGGTATTCCTGGTATACGTTGGTAATACAGCACCAACGGCATGTCCCATTGTCAAGGCTATGCGTTTTGGAACTTCGAAAGCGTTAATTTATTCTTGGTTGCTTGCGTCTGCGTGGATTTAGATTTTAAAAATACAGGGAATACTCTATGATGTTTCGGTTTAAAAATTATCCTATTTAAATCTACGATTAGAAATTACATCCAGGCAAAAATTACATTGATCCGATGCTCAGTTGTGTTATCATTGAAGGACAAACCGATACTTTTTCATTTGCAATATTATGTGGATAGGCAGTAGAAATGTATCAAACTTTGCCACACCATATGCCTCCTGATTGCCCTTTCTATCAAATAGTCAGGGGAGAAAAACTTTGGGGTCACTCTGATGTTCGTAGTTCTAAAGTTTTATATAAATCCATTCCGAGAATTAGTTATTGCTCAGAAGTAAGGCTTCTTGTTTAGCTCTTCTTATAACTATTTTTATGCGAAAATATAATTATTTTAGATTCTTAAATCAATGTCTTCGACTTTGTCTGCGTGGATTTCAATTTTTGCAAAATCCCGTGGCAACACTAAATTCTGGAGATTAAAGAAGCTCGTTTTTCCCTGGGATATATGCCAAATTTCTTCAAAAAAGACAGGCATGCAGACAGATAGACAGGCATACAGAATTTAATGAATTTGAACTCGACATTTGCAGTGAATGTGATACAATATCGGATTTAGTTTACTGCGATTAGCGAAAATGACGCGATAACATGCAAAGGTGGTTTTAAAGTATGTAGCCTATGTCCATGCTATATGACCGTCGCGTCGCCCGGTTGCATCTAATCTAAATAATAACCTCATTACCAAATCCATACTAATATTATAAATGCGAAAGTGTGTCTGTCTGTCTGCGACGCTTTCGCGGCCCAACCGATTTCAACCGATTTTGACGTTTGGTACAGATATAGATTGCATCCCGGGGAAAGTAATAGACTACGTTTAATCCCAGAAAACTAAGGACATCCTACAGGAATTTAAAAAACCTTATTACGGACGAAGCCGCGGGCATCATCTAGATTCGTCATAATATTATACACTAAAAGATACTAAACAACTAAATACTAATTAAACTAACCAAAACTAAGTAACTAAACTAAACTACAAAACTAATTTTTTTTGCTAACCTGAGAACTGAAAAAGGCCTTACTTTATATATTTTCATACAAGCTTGAAGATATGCCGAGTGCATACTTATGGTAATGACACTTGAGACGTTCGTTTCAGCGAATTTTATCATTTCATATTTCTTTTAGTTAGCGATGTAGAAGAAAATTTCTTCGCACAGCGTGTATACTGTAGACTTAAGGCTACCTAAAGGAGCCACAAATATAAATGATATGTAGGGGAGACTGGGTACGGTTGAAACGGTTGACGGTTGAAACAAAGCGAATATCTCGACACCGTGCATGATTAGGTGAGGGGTTACAAGGGGAGAATGAAGCAGGCGACAAGTCTAAATACGAATTTTAGTGTTGCGTCGCTTTTCGCCTACTGTGCTTGTGTATTATGCCCCATTATGATTTTGACGGAAAAGTAAGTATTTTTTGTTCGTACATTTTTGCAATTATTATGAATTTACTAAAGTTACAGTATTGAGAGTTTTGTATCATTTTAATGGAAGATTGTAGAATATGGCTGTATGGTTAGTTTTTATTCAAATTTATTATCATTCTTACTGTGAACCGTTTTATATCTAGAAGGGGGTTTGGAGACAGTTGAAACATGTTTTGTGGGGACGGTTGAAACAGTTTATTTATTTAATTTTCTCGTTTCTTAGATACCAAAGGGAGACTACGAGAGGTCAGGACCTCTTATCAACGTATAAATAAGCCTATGTAAAAGCCGGATCTCCGTTAAGAACAGCCGCAGAAAGGAATGGACTGAACCACTATTCCCTGTTAAAGTATCTACTTAAACGAGATGTGATTAGTGGCGATGAAAATCAAGAAATGGAGTATAAGGCTCACAATCGAGTGTTTAACCAGGAACAATAGCGTTAATAATATAAGAAAAATAATATTAGATTATAAGTATCGTGAAAAACTTGAATATTCATAAAAAAATATATGTGATGTTCAACTGTGTCATTACGAGCCGTAAAATGTTATTAGACGATGAATAAAACAAATTCATTTATTAAATTTTGTATTATTTGCATGTGTTTCAATTGAACCCAGGCACTGTTTCAACCGACCTTGGCATGGGGACGTTTGAAACAATTTTTTTTTTTTTTTTTAATTTGACTTTACACATAAAATACAATACAGTGATCTCAAATAACATTGCGCATTCGTAGACAGATACATGGTCTTTTATTTAATATATTTCGATCATCGCTCACTTTACTTATCCCGATGCAATGGACGGTAAACGCTAAAATGTTTCAACAAAGTCGGTTTTGTTCGAACACTTATAACTCTATAGGTAACGGCTGCACGGATCTGAATCAAATTTGGCACAGGGATATAATATTATAGTCTGGGAACCAAAAAAACTCAATCTACGTGGACGAAGTTGCGTGCATCAGCTATCAAATAAATATTATAAATGCGAAAGTTTGGATGGATGTATGGATGTTTGTTACTCAATCACGCCCCAACGGCTGAACGGATCTGGCTGAAATTTGGCACAATGATAGATTATAGTCTGGAATAGCACATAGGTTACTTTTTATCCCGGAAAATTAAAGAGTTCCCGCGGGAACAACAAAACCTCGATTCACGCGTACGAAGTCGCGGGCATCAGCTAGTTATTAATATAAGGTCGTAATAAAGTTCCTACTCTAAAATGAAATACCACGTTGGTCCAGTTGTTCTAGCATGATTGTCTTTAATGGATGACGAGATTCTGGAAAAAATAGGACTTCAGTTCTTCTGTCAAGGAATTTTCAGTTCGAGTCTGGAGTTAGGCAGCTCGTGAGTCATGGTATTTCATTTCCGTGCCTTTGAGAGAACGTATAAAAGTAAGTAAAAAAAGTAAAGATAGTATGACCGCATAAGAGATTTGGCTGTAACGTGATTACAGTGTCACCATCTTCTGCTGTCCCGAGTTTTTCTTCCGGCACAATTAAATAATGCTGTCATGTAACTGCGTTACACATTAAAAAAATAGTCAATTAAATTTGTTTTTAGTTTAGTTCAGTTTTCACATAAAAATAGCTAATGGCTCTTAAAACAGTTTCCTTGTATCTCCTATGGTTCCAGATTTCCCCATATAGTTCCAGTAAAAAAATCACTGTTCATTAATTATTATCGTCGCGCTTCTCTCGCACGTGGAGATGACGCCTAACTACGAGTACGAGGAGATGGGGGCAACTTTTCTCTCTCAACTCCTCGGGGAGAAATATACACACTTCGTTTTAATAAATTTTCGCTGGAAATTTTCTGTTTTCTCATTATCAATCAAATCTTTCCAAATCTTTTCTGGGATAGTAAAGCTTATATTCACCGTTTTTTAGGGTTCCGTACCCAAAAGGTAAAAACGGGACCCTATTACTAAGACTCCGCTGTCTGTCTGTCTGTCTGTCTGTCTGTCTGTCTCCAGGCTGTATCTCATAGACCGTGATAGCTAGAAAGCTGAAATTTTCACAAATGATGTATTTCCGTTGCCGCTATAACAACAAATACTAAAAATTAAAAAATATATATATATTAAGGGGGTCTCCATACAATAAACGTGTTTTTTTCGTATTTTTTTGCTCAATATTAAAAACGGTAACAGGTAGACGGTTCAAATTTTCACAGAATATTAACTTGTATATTACCTTTCAAAATAAATAATTAAATATCAATAAAGTAAATATTAAAGGGGGGCTCCCACACAACAAACGTAATTTTTTGATATTAACAGTAAACCTCTACAAACAAAGTTAGTTTTGCGGTTCATTAACAAAGATAATTATACCTACTTCTTGAGTACGGAACCCTCGGTGCGCGAGTCCGACTCGCACTTGGCCGATTTTTTCTAAATTATATAAAAGGCTGACTGACTGGCTGATGTATCAACTCACAGTTCAAACCACTTCACGGATCGGGCTGAAAGGCATACAGATAGCTATAATCATAACGTAGGCATCCACTATAAAAAAATAATTAAAAATTCCATCCCATAGGGGTAAAATAGGGCGCTGAAAATTATATGAAAATTGAACCTAACGTGAGCGAAGCCGCGGGCAAAGGCTAGTTTCGAATATGTATGACCTCTGCTAAGATTCCAGTATTTTTATAGTAAGTACTTTATATTAATATATTAAAACTTATTAAAAGGACAACTTATAAATGATAAAGGTTTTCTTAAATTCCAGCTTGATTTCTCAAATTTTCCAGAGTGAAAAGTAGCTTAGGTATATATCCGTTCCTGAGATACAAGATACCAAATTGCGCCTAAATCGATTAAACAGTACCGTGAAAAGGTATCAGATATACAGACAGACGCACTTTCAAATTCATAATATTAGTGTGGAATTTTGGATTCGGTGCCTGCAAAATTCAAATTAGTATACATAAGTAAAAGACCTTGGAAACACTAAAGCGATTAAAATCGCTTTAGAAACTTACTCTCATTGATAATAATCTAGATTCCTAAAATAATACTACTTAAATCAAAGTCTTCAGTAGCTAAATTACAGCGTAATCAACGCTATAGAGATTTATTATAGCAATTTACAAAGGTAATTTTGGGGCTTTTGTGTAACATAATCGAGCTATTAATATTTTAAATTGAATCGAATAATGCATAGGTAAGTGTGCACATCCATACTAATCCATACTAATATTATAAATGCGAAAACTGTGTCTGTCTGTCTATCTGTCTGTCTGTCTGCTACGCTTTCACGGCCCAACTACTCAACCGATTTTGATGAAATTTGGTACAGAGATAGGTTACATCCCAGGGAAGGACATAGGCTACTTTTTATCCCGGAAAATTAAAGAGCTCCCGCGGGAAATCACAAAAATGTATCTGTTCAACCGATTTTGATGAAATTTGGTACAAGGACAGGTTGTGTCCCGGGGAAGGACATAGGACATACTTTTTATCCCGGAAAATTAAAAAGTTCTCGCGGGAATCAAAAAACATAAATCCACGCGGACGAAGTCGCGGGAATCATCTAGTACTTAATAAAATATGATTATCTTGAATTTTTACTTTTTTCATGGTCCGCAATAAAACAAGGACATAGACATAGAATAAACAGGTTTGTCCATCTGTCCGTCTGTATGTGTTTTTGTGCAAATGCCGGTGCATAGTGAAAGGAAAAGAAAGTTTAAGTTACCTGAACATGGACAAGCGAGAATGATATTTCGTTAGATATTAATTTTAAAACCATTACCAAATAGGTTTTAAGAAAGTTTTTGGAAAATCTACCATTTACGAATCAAAATACGTACGAATGTCGAAGTTTTTATTGCAACTGGCATGACCACTGAAACACCCCGATTCGTAATTCCGTGAGCTTACCTACGGAAACGTACTTGATGCGTGTTCTTAAACACACTTGATCAGTTATTTTTTTTAATCTTCAATACAAGATAGAAGTCTGTAAAAGTAGAGCAAACAGACTTTGTAGGTCTACTCCATTAACTTATAAAAGCTTGCTTAAGTCAAGACAGCTGCGGTAAAAACCTGAATCTTTCCAAAAGATGCTCTATATAATGATTGACCTTTTTACCTCCAGTCATCCACCACTAACCAGCCATCTAGTACCTACTGGATGATCCTATCCGAGAACATGTTACGACACACCATCCTAATTATTCGATCCTGTGTATTCTGTGGAAATCACACTATAATCTTCTTACTAATATTAAAAATGCGAAAGTTTGGATGGATGTATGGATGTATGGATGTATGGATGTTTGTTACTCAATCACGCGCCAACGGCTGAACGGATCTGGCTGAAATTTGGCACAGAGATAGATTGTAGTCTGGAGTCTTTTATCCCGGAAAATTGAAGAGTTCCCGTGGGAATCAAACAAATGTATCTGTTCAACTGATTTTGATAAAATTTGGTACAGGGATAGGTTGTATCCCGGGGAAGGATGTAGGCTACTTTTTATCCCGGAAAATGAAGGAGTTCCCGCGGGAACCAAAAAACCTCAAACCACGCGGACGAAGTCGCGGGCATTCGCTAGTAATATTATAAAGGCGAAAGTTTGTGTGTGTGTAAGTGTGTATGTTTGTTACTCCATCACGCCGGAACTACTGAACCGATTTGGCTGAAATTTGGAACATAGATAGCTTATAACCCGGATTAAAACATAGGCTACTTTTTATCCTGGAAAATTAAGGAGTTCCCGCGGGAACCAAAAAACCTCGATCCACGCGTACGAAGTCGCGGGCATCAGCTAGTAAATAATATGGGAACTAAACGTTTGCCATCCTTATTGCATACCGACCTACTTACTTATTAACTCTTAACTTTTTCTTCCTCGTGGAATTTATGCAATTTTCCAGAAGACTCTAAAAAATAGAAATCGGAAAGGAGAAACATCGGAGTCGAAACGGAACGACGTTTTGTCAACGTACTATTACCTATTCTGAGGTACGTACTATTACCTAATACCTATTCTATTCTATGTTTTTGTCCTCTCGCACTAGTGACACGGCACCATCGTAAAAATACGCTCCACTAAAGTTAAGCGGACGTTTCGTCGACCAGACTATTTTCTTGGTGTTTGCGCGCTAATTGATTTCACTTTTTTTTTTAATCCACTACAAGCTAGCCCTTGACTGCGATCTCACATGATGGTAAGTGATGATGCAGTCTAAGATGGTAGCGGGCTATAACCTGTTAGGTGCATGGCAGTTATGTTAAACCCATACCCCTATTCGGTTTCTACACGGCATCGTACCGGAACGCTAAATCGCTTGGCGGGGCACGGCTTTGCCGGTAGGGTGGTAACTAGCCACGGCTGAATCCTCCCACCAGGTAGAACAATAGTTATTAGTTCAACAAGATAGCAATGTTCTTTTTTGTTGCGAGTGCATTCAAACTTGAAACCAATTTAAAGGCACGACAAACAAAAACCTTTGCTATCGTGTGATACATACAACTTTTTACCTCACTAGCTAGATAATACAAGACGTAACCGATACTTTTTATGATACCGTAACTAATTATCACCATCATGCTTTAAAAGTGATTTATGTCCATATGTGTACTACAATGTACCTAAATTGAATAAATTAATATTTGATTTGATTTGTAAGAAAAATATTGTACTACATTACATTTTACTCTAATGGTGTTTCGACTTTTGCAAATTGACCATTATAGGTACTTATACGCCGTAAAATAAACTAAGCTCAGCTGCAAAATGTAACGTTATTAAAAGAATATATCGACATGAAACAATAATAATTAATTTGCAGAAAATTACTTTTAAAAGACCCTTATTTCCTCTTTACAATGAACATAAATCAATTTTCATTCGATTGAAACCTTCCTTTGAGAATTGCTTTACAAATTGAATGAGGGTAAAATATAATAAAAGGTAAAAAACGCTAATCAAATTGCAGTAAAAATAAAGGGAAATGCTGCCAGGGTCTCGAGTAGGTACTCACCTCACTGCGGTGGTTTCGATGAGGATTTAACTATTTAAATTTTTATTTTAAAATTAGATTTTAGTTTATTTTATAGTTAAGTTTTAATTACCTGTTATTTAAGAATTTAGTTTTGTTGAGATATTTCGCGAGATATTTCACAGCGGTGTATTGCCATTTGGTGACAGAAGAGCTGGCACATTTTTTGCGCAAAGGATCAGCGTGGCTATGTAGCCATGCTATGTCGCCTCGCTCGGTTACATCCATCTCTTTACCTTTCGTCATATAAAAGATACGGGACCTGCGAATGTATCAGACATAATAGGTACATACCATATACCATAAACTTAGAATATTTAGTTACTAAGGGTATCACTACATACAGTTAAAGCCCCACTAACTTATCTGACACGGTGGCCAAAATCGGATCAAATTATTATTGGTATGCCTGTTTATTTTTGTTTTATTTTTCATCTGACGCTGTCACCGGGTGAGATGAGTTTTTCGGACTATAGACATAAACACACAGACATCTTTCACATTATTATAACTTTCATAGAACTTAGTATTTGGTACCACCACCACCACTACAGCCCTGCTGTACACTGTTGGGCACAGGCCTCCACTCTCATAGGAGAGAGGGTATTAGAGCTTAGACCCACCACGCTGCTCCAATGCGGGTTGGCGGGCTTAGTGATGATAACCGGGACCAAACGGCTTAACGTGCTCTCCGAAGCACGGGGGTGAAACACACCAACTACCTAACTCCGGGCTAGTATTACAGAATAGGTAATAGTATTCGGAATTTCCAGTCAGAAAAAACCAAACAGTATTTGATACGCAAAACTAATTTTTTTAGCTAACCTGAGAAGTGAAAAAGGCCTTTCTTTATGTACATTTTCATACAAGCTTGAAGATATGCCGAGTGCATACTAAATTATTATGGTAATGACACTTGCGACGTTCTTTTCAGCGAACTTTATCATTTCATATTTGTTCTAGTAAGCGATGTAGGAGTACATTATTAGTATATTATGTACTAGATGATTCCCGCGACTTCGTCCGCGTGGACCAAGTTTTTTCGATTCCCGCGGGAACTCTTGAATTTTCCGGGATAAAAAGTAGCCTATGTCCTTCTCCGGGATAAAACCTACCCCTGTACCAAATTTCATTAAAATCGGTTGAACAGATACATTTTTTGGATTCCCGCGGAAACCTTTGAATTTTCCGGGATAAAAAGTAGCCTATGTCCTTTCCCGGGATACAACCTATCCCTGTACCAAATTTCATCAAAATCGGTTGAACAGATGGGCCGTGAAAGCGTAGCAGACAGACAGACAGACAGACAGACAGACAGACACACTTTCGCATTTATAATATTAGTATGGACTATAGCCTTAACTTACCTATGTACTATGTGATGATAACCACCAGCATAAGTTTCAAATTTTAATTTGAAAATAGAAGTGGGTAGAAAATTGTTTGTGAGAGCTAAATCATACTAATATTATAAATGCGAAAGTGTGTTTGTTTGTTGGTTTGTTGGTTTGTCCTTCAATCACGCTGCAACGGAGCAACGGATCGACGTAATTTTGGCATGGGTATAGTTGAGGACCTGGAGAGTGACATAGGCTACTTTTTATCCCGGAAAATTAAGGAGTTCCCGTGGGAATCAAAAAAACATATTCCACGCGGACGAAGTCGCGGGCATCAGCTAGTAAAGTACCTATAAAGAGTATACGCTTGATAGATAAACCTCAAAGGTTTCGATGACCCATCTTCATAGCCCTGCAGGCCTAGCAAGGGCACAACGAGATATCTCGCGACGAGAGAGAGAGAGATGTTTTTCGTTTACCCTAACATGCACAAAATGCGGTATATTGCAAGAAAAAAGTAGTCGGTTAGTCAAGGCTCGTAGAGGAAAATACCACAGACAAGAAATATTACTTTTATCTCTACTTTTGATGTAACGGGACAAGTAACCACGTTAGCTTCGGTAGACAAATAGAGACAACGGGTGGACATAATTTTACTCGTTGGGCGCATGCTAGCCCTACTGAGAACACAACAACAGGTGAAACTTCTAGCGCCAAGATCAATAATAATTGTCTAATGGATTTTGTTGTAGGTTGCCTTATACCTAGATACCGCCCGGACCTACCGGAGATACCTACTAGTAGGTACACAACAAAGAAGATCTTCGATCAGTCGCTTTCGCTGAGAGTGATATCTAATACGAGTACAGCTTACCGAATGACGACAGCTCCCTGGCGCATTGGGTGAGAGCTGAGGGCTCAAACTTCAAATTATTTATTTGTAGAATACGGTACAAAGATGTTCTTAAAAAATCCTCAATGAGATAAATTAAAATCTAAATTAAAAACTAAAAATTAAAAATTAAAAATATCATCTAAGCCGCTGCAATGAGGCAATGTGCCCAGAACGCTGGTTGCGTTACCCCGCTGATTAGCCAAACTTATAATATGTTGGCCGAGGTAACTGCCAGCCCTCCGGTTACTTTTGGACTCTGTGAGACGAGAAGATAGATCTTTAAAAAAGGATCCTAGCATCTTCGCCCCACGACCCCAGGGTTTCAACACCAAAAGGCACAAATATGGAATTATTTTTTATAATTTTATACTTGCGCCTCTTGGCTGTTTTTGCATTCCTCAATTGTCTCTTCATTATTTTATTTTGCCCCTGCTGAGAATCTAACTCAGGTTACCTTAATTGAAAGACTATACGATGCTTACCGCTATACACCGGAGAGGTCGACAAAGAGAGGTACGAAAATTCCCCTTTGAATGATAGCCAAAGCTTTATTTCGCTTAGCAAGACAATTATTTTTAAATGTGCGCCGGGCAAATAAAATTATCTTTTGTGATTTCCATACGAATAACGAATTATGCCGGCTGCCATTTTATATTGTCCAAATGAAGATTTATATGGGATAATGACCGCAGTATTTAAACCACATCAGTTATTTAAACATTCATCATCATCAACCCATCGTTGGCTGGCTGAGCACGGGTCTCCGCTCAGAATCCATACTTATATTATAAACTAGCAGATGCCCGCGACTTCGTCCGCGTGGTTTAAGTTTTTTTCCTCACAGGTACGCCTTAATTTTCCGGTATAAAAAGTAGCCTATACCACTCTTCAGGTCCTTAACTACCCGGCAAAATACCCGTTGCTCTGTTGCGGCGTGATTGAAGGACCAACTCTCTATTTCACCCCTTTGTGGGTAGAATTTTCAAAAACTGTGAAACACATATTTCTATGTTTTCAATCGGTAGCTCACATACCAAGTTTCATGGCTATAACTTGGGAAATGGAGGACTTTCATACAAATTTCCGACCCCTATTTTACCCCTTCGGGGGTGATCATGTTAAAAACTGTGACATACGTACTTCATTATTTTTTACCGAAAGCCAAAATACTCGTACCAAGATTCGTTTAAAATATCTTGAGAAATGAAGACCTTTTATACCATCTTTTATCCCCTATTCCACCCCTTTGGGGGTAGAATTTTGAAAAACTGTGAAACACGTACTTCTTTATTTTCAATTCGTAGCTCAAATACCAAGTTTCATGGCTATAACTTGAGAAATGAAGGACTTTCATACAAACTTTTATCCCCTATTTCACCCTTTTGGGGGTGGAATTTTGAAAAACTGTGAAACACATATTTCTTCATTTTCAACTCGCATTTCATATACCAAGTTTCATGGCTATAACTTGAGACATGAAGGACTTTCATACAAACTTTCAACCCCTATTCTACCCCTTTGGGGGTAGAATTTTGAAAAACTGTGAAACACATAATTCTTTGTTTTTAACCGATAGCTCATATACCAAGTTTCTTGGCTATAACTTGAGAAATTAAGGGCTTTCATACAAACTTCCAACCCCATTTTATCCCTTGGGGGATGGAATTTTGAAAAACTGTGAAGCACGTACCTACTTCTTTATTTTTTACCCGAAAGCCAAAATACCAAGTTTGGTTGATATAACTTGCAAAATATCTTGAGAAATGAAGGCCTTTCATACCAATTTTCATCCCCTATTTCACCCCTTTGGGGGTCGAATTTTCAAAAACTGTGAAATACGTATTTCTTAATTTTCAACTTTTAGCTCATATACCAAGTTTCATGGCTATAGCTTTCATACAAATTTTCAACCCCTATTTTACCACTTTAGGGGTTGAAGTCTGAAAAACTGTGACACACGTAATTCTTTATTTTTTAACGAAAGCCAAAAAACCCAGTATCGTTTATATAACTTGAGAATATCTTGAGAAATTAAGGACTTTTATACACACTCTCAACCCCTATTTCACCCCTTCGGGGGTGGAATTTTGAAAATCTTTGAAACACATATGTTTTCATATACAACCCGCAGCTCATATATTAGTTTCATGGCTATAACTTGAGAAATTAAGGACTTTCATACAAATTTTCAACCCCTATTTCACCCCTTCGGGGGTAGAATTTCGGGATAAAAAGTATCCTATGTCCTACCTCGTAGTATGGGCTCAAATCGTGCCAAGTTTCGTTTGAATTCATTCAGTAGTTTCGGCGTGATGCGCGGCCAAGATACAGACAGACAGACAGACAGACAGACAGACAGACAGACAGACAAAAATGAAAAAAATTACAGATTTGGCTTCAGTATCGAATAATGAGTGCCCTCCAAAAAAAATTTTCAAAATATCTTCAATGTACAGAATTGGACCTGTTACAGTTTTATTATAAGTATTGATGCGAAAGTGTGTCTGTTTATCTGGCTGCTACGCTTTAACTGTCCATCTTTTCAACCAATTTCGATGAAAAACAGAGATTGGTTGTATCTCGGGGAAGGACATAGGTTTAGAATAAACATTAAAAAAATACAGTCGAATTGAGAACCTCCTCCTTTTTCAACCGACTTCAAAAAAGGAGGAGGTTCTAAATTCGACTGTATTTTTTTTTAATGTTTGTTACCTCAGAACTTTTGACTGGGTGGACCAATTTGGATGATTCTTTTTTTATTTGAAAGGGCATACTTCCCAAGTGGTCCCATATAAATTTTATCGAAATCGGTCGAGCGGTTTTTAAAATATCAACAATAAAATAAGTACTTTGTATAGCGTGTGCTTGTTGTTGTAAAGTTGGCGCGGGAGTTTGAAGTCGATTGTTTAAAAAGATCTTTTTATATTAAATTATTTTATTGCGAGATAGGCTTGCGCTTGACGACAATCATGCTTAGTGCAAAGCAATGATGAGGTCTAAGTTGGAACGCGCTTGCCAAGAAGATGCCTATTCACTCTTGCCTTGACGGTAATTATACTATGTGGCAGGAAACACGTGCGCTGGGAGCGTGTTCCACACGTAGTTCACTTTTTCTTGATTCACCATGAGACGAAACGTAACGAAAGCACAAGAACTGTGACAGAAATAAGTCTGTGAGTTAACCCTTATTTTAATTAGGCAATTGAATGCCGTCAAAAACCAAAAATGCATTCGCGTTCGCCTCTTTAATAATGGAAGTTAACATCAACTCATGTACACTTGCGTGTAATAATATGCATTTACAGTCATAACCCAAATATTGTTAATGAAAAATTAACGATCCCTCGTAAATTAGGATGTGTAAAAACGGCATTCAATGCGAATATACATTTATGAATGACGATAATGTTGATTCACGTAAGAAATGGGGCTTTGCTGCCAGTGTTTTGGTATTAATTAAAATAATTAATAATTTTGAGAGTTTCGAGTTACTTTGAACTTTCTCAGACATCGTGCGTCGGAGAGCATATGTAACTACTGCCTGTCACACACTATCACTGAAAATATTATGAAATATGTATATTAATCTAATATATAAAATTCTTGTGTCACAGTTTTAATGTTTATACTCCTCCGAAACGGCTTGACCGATTTTGATGAAATTTCATATGTATATTCAATAGGTATGAGAATCGCCTACTATCTATTTTTCATACCTCCACGCGGACGGAGTCGCGGGCATCAGCTAGTTATTAAGATAAAAATCAATTGCCGAATGTAACCGTTTCACATCAGAACGGCTGAACCGATTCTGGTGGAATTTTTTGTATGTGTTTGAGTGGGTCCCCGGTATCTTACTTAATCTATATCTATATACTTATAATAAAACTGTAACTGGAAAATTTTTGTACATTTAATATATTCTGAAAATTTTCATCGGGGTATGCTTTACTATCATCGATACTGAGCCCAAAACAGATTTTTATTTAATTTTTGTCCGTCTGTCTGTCTGTCTGTATGGCCGCGCATCACGCGAAAACTACTGAACGGATTTTAATGAAATTTGGTATAGCGGTAGCTGATACTCCGGATCAATATATAGGATAGTTTTTATCCCGATAGAAAATAAGGTTCCTCCAGGATAGGGGTTTTTGTTAATAACTCAGTCAAACTCCATAACTCAGTCAAATCTGAACTGATTTGAATAAATCTTTCTTTATTAGAAGGTATGTGTCATCTGGTAAGTTTTGCCCAATTTTGGTGAAGATTTGATAAATATTATCAGAGATAGAGGACAAAACTCCTCAACAGAGAATAGCAATTCACTTGATTAGGACTTAATAATATCTTTTTGGTGGCGTTTGAAGGAAACAAAATAAGAGAAAATCTGTCAACAGCCTGACGGCTGACATAATTTACAGCAGCAGAGCGACCGCGTATCTTTTGCATCAATCATTGATACATCGCAATCACCTCCGATTGGCTGAATTTATGGTATTCTTGCTGCGTCAATGGATTTCGTCCAATAGTGGAAGAGTGTTAACCAATCAGAGGTGATTGCGATGTATGATGATGATTGATGCAAAATACGCGGTTGCCCTGCTGTTTACATCGGTATTTCTATAATATTTCGATGCCATAATATGCATAGAGATAATATTATGTTTGCCTGTGATAATTTATGTGCCTGTTTGGACTTAATTTCGTGTATTAAAATAAATATTTAAGTAGCTTGGAATGGCAGATGATGAACTTTGCTACAGAAGTGTAGTAAAGAAGAAAAGTGTGTTAATATAATAAGTCTATGGTGTGTAGTGTGTAGAAGTCAGTAAAGAAGCTCGAAGACAAATGCCGTAACCAAGAGCTTGAGGTAGATTAAGCAACCGCATAATAATATGACTGTGTCTATAAATGCGAAAGATTGAAAGAAAGAAAGAAAGAAAGAAAGAAAAAGCGTTTATTTGGAACCACAATACAATAATAATTATATAGGTAGTAGAAAGAATGAGACAGAAATATGAGTTGTGTGATCCCAAAATGGATTCCACTCAGCATTTTGCTATGACTGTGGTTCGAGCACAGGCACAGCGCTGGTCTTCCGTGGATCCACAAGTTTCGGACGAATTACTATAAAAATAAAATACTTACAAAGATGTTAGGAAATTCAAAATAGATTAGTGTAACGAAACGAAGCTTAAAAGACTATCGAGATAAAGTAAACAGAGTATGAAAAAGATAAACTGAAATAATAATATACTTATTATAATAATTATATACATACAACAATAATAATAATAATGGTAAAATATGTAAGAATTATAATATGAGCAGCGCCTACTCCACAACCTCACCCTTTTGCTGACATAACAATAGCTTTCTTAATTTTGATTTAAACAATCCTTTTGACATGCTCGTATCACGCAGGGGAGGGGGCAAGTCGTTCCAGCATTTCGTAGCCGCAAATTTAAAGCTACCACGAAATGCTGCTGTTGAATGGTGAGGAGTTCTCAAGGTCCAAACCCTATTTGATCGAGCGTTAGTCTTCTTTGCCCATTCTAATTTGTTGAAAAGATAGATTGGATGGATGTTTGTTACTCAATCACGCCAAAACGGCTGAACAAATCTGGAAATTTGGCACAGAGATAGTCTGGAATTACACATTTACTTTTATTTTTACTTTTAACCCGGAAAATTAAAGAGTTCCCGCTAGAACCAAAAAAACTTTAATCCACGCGGACAAAGTCGCAGGCATCAGCTAGTACTTAATAATATTATAAATGCGAAAGTTTGGATGTATACATGGATGTGTGGATGGATGGATGTATGGATGTTTGTTACTCAATCACGCCCCAACGGCTGAACGGATCTGGTTGAAATTTGGCATAGAGATAGATAATAGTCTGGGATAGCACATAGGCTACTTTTTATCCCGGAAATTTAAAGAGAACCAAAAACCTCAAACCACGCAGACAAGGTCGCGGGCATTAGCTAGTAATAAATAATAATTAATCAACAGTTTGATCTAACAGTTAAAATCGTTGAAATTACTTAGGTAAGGTTTAGTTCAGAAATCAGGAGCGGTCAACTAGTATGACCATAAACGGATGCCAACTGTAGATAAATAGGTATTCCTGTACTTTCTGGAGGCTATGATATCAAAAATAGTTAACGAAGTTCGATCCACATTTTTATGACCCTCACCGCTATCAAGACCAACCAGTTAAGGCGCCGTCATATTTCGAACATATTGATATTTTTATGGCGAAAACGCAAGTTTATTTTACGACCCGTTTACACGCTCTTTAGCCGCGACCGTGACACCTCGTTAGGATATAGAGATCAATTTTGATCACGTAGCTCAGTATATTTTTATGTATTCACCTATTCCCCGCTGCCACCCCATAAAAATCTTTTTTATGTAAGGAAAATTGTAAACGCCCGAGACGTTCTCCAAGCAAAATAGTAAGACATTATTAACCAAATAGCTCACGTAAAGGAGTGGACTGAATACCTGAAAGGTCAATCGTTCATTGGACTATTGTAGTACTTAGTCCAAGCTCCTACAGGCTTCATTTTGTCTATTAAAGATACATAAGTATTTGGCTTTATTTTAACGAATGAGATAAAATGCGCTAAAATGAGACCCAACCCCAAAAAAATAAGTTTTTTTTTAATTTCATTTTAACGGCAATCATTTGGTTTAAAATATTTTTTTTCTACATCTGAATTGAAAGATAATTATTTTAAAAAAAAATATTTAATTATTCGGTGTTTTAGATGTCTTTTAGATTACACGTGACCGCTGTAGTTCTAAATGGCCACGCGCCTGCTTCGCTGCTGGTTTGTACTTAAACAATGAAGCCTTAAAAAAGTTCTTGCGCGATAAGTACCTATCTACATTATTAATCCTTAACCTTGTTGAATTTTAGCTCGTCTTTTGCATAAATTATTATTACAACAGCAAAATATCAATAACGCAAAATGTAAGAGAGGCTCCTTCTTGAAGTCAGAGCAATAATAACGCTTAATTATTACAGCTAAACATTCCATTATCCAATAATAACGCAAATAAGAACTGTCATAAATGCGAAACATTTCATTTTTATTGATCTTCCGAAATAAACTCCAATATAATGCCACCGTCTAAGGTTTAACATTCGTTCCTACCAGTCGTTCAGCGGAGGCGTCTAGACAGAGCAATACTGCGGGGAGACAGTGGCGTGACAGTGGAACGGAATTTTCAATACTAAATTCTGTCACTATAATGTCGAGTACGTATGCAGTTTCCTAATGAGGGGACTTCTCCAGGAGTGCGGGATGAGTCCTATGGGCATCACACGGAGGCACCGAGGCGTTTTTAAGAGATCTCGGAGCCTCCCAACATTCATTACGGTCGGCCACCGAGAGGGGTTTTAGTAGGAAGTCGGGTATCTTAAGGAGATTTCCCCCCGTCAACAAAAAAAAAGGTGAGGTGGTACCGCACCTATAAGTGCTACAACTGTCATGTTACCCGGATCTGTCAGGTGTATGGGCGTCGACCCTCTGTATGAATATGTACCTACGCTGCGGTAATGCCCGATGTTAAGCGTAGTATCTCAACGCGACTATTACCATGACACTAAGCCGTGGCAGACCGTCGTCGTAAAGTGGACTAATTGGCTCGACATCTGTACGACCAATCACGACAAATTGATTAGGAGTTCTACTTTTGGTAGAGATCAAGTTAATCATAATACTGTCGTAAAACCGCTATTAGGAGTAACTATTACCGCTAATAACATTTTTCTTTCACTTCTTACTCATATTATAAATGCGAAAGTTTGGATGGATGGATGTATGGATGGAAGTATGGATGTTTGTTACTCAATCACGCCCCAACGGCTGAACGGATCTGTCTGAAATTTGGCATAGCGATAAATTATAGTCTGTCTTTTTATCCCGGAAAATGAAGGAGTTCCCGCGGGAACCAAAAAACCTCGATCCACGCAGGCGAAGTCGCGGGCATTAGCTAGTAGTGTATAAAACGCGATACGCGATATTTGATGAAATATTGCAAAATGAGCTAGCGGGTGTCAAAAAGTTTTCACGAGTAAGTGAATAATTATTATTCGATTTTTATAGGCCTGTATCCGAACCCAAATAAGTATCCGAATAAGAGATAATTTGACATCATCTTACTTAACATACTAATATAAAAAATGCGAAAGTGTGTTTGTTTGTCCGTCAATCACACCACAACAGAGCAACGGCTACTTATCCGTTAAGGACCTGGAAAGGCTACTTTTGAAAAAAGTAAGTACTTCGGAAAATGAAGGAGTTCCTGATGAAAACTCACATTTTAAGAAAATTATCCTTATATCATTTAGATCAGTCGAAGGATTAGGTATATTAATTAGGTACCTACCTACTATCCTACAATCTGGAGGTACCAGTACGATATGTAAGATCATACAATCATACTTGCAACGGGTTAAATTGAATCGGATCATGGACACGCCTTGTCGCGTCGTTGGCAATGAATGTGTTTAAACACTTTACTTAGTTAAATTTTATAATTTTATAACAGTGCTTCACACACGAGGATAGTTTCTAAACTTACTTAAACATACATATTAAAAATTCCGGAACCGGCAGGATTTGAACCTGCGTCTCTCTGGGAATCGCGCCCTGAGCGCCTTTGACCTCTAGGCCACGGTTCACTTACCTACCAGTGCCGAAATTTGAGATATGCATCTGTAATCCAGTCTTCTAACGCGACTGTTTATGCCATCCAGTAGCGATACATTGCAGTATCGAAACTACTTTCAAGGCCCATATTCGATGGAACTCATTGAACGAGGAATGACATATTTTGCGTTAAACTAAATTTTATAATTTTATAACAGTGCTTCACACACGAGGATAGTTTCTAAACTTACTTAAACATACATATTAAAAATTCCGGAACCGGCAGGATTTGAACCTGCGTCTCTCTGGGAATCGCGCCCTGAGCGCCTTTGACCTCTAGGCCACGGTTCACTTACCTACCAGTGCCGAAATTTGAGATATGCATCTGTAATCCAGTCTTCTAACGCGACTGTTTATGCCATCCAGTAGCGATACATTGCAGTATCGAAACTACTTTCAAGGCCCATATTCGATGGAACTCATTGAACGAGGAATGACATATTTTGCGTTAAACTAAATTTTATAATTTTATTACAGTGCCTTCACACACGAGGATAGTTTCTAAACTTACTTAAACATACATATCAAAAATTCCGGAACCGGCAGGAATTTTTGATATGTATGTTTAAGTAAGTTTAGAAACTTTACTTAGTTAACTAAGTTGGGTGAGGAAGACTTTAAGGAGAACTCTTAGGTATGCAGGTTACATCGCGAGGTTTTCCTTGTTATTTGAATGGGTAAAACTATGTGCGTTTTTACTCCAAAAAGTAAAAACACAAAAGGTGCTTGATACTAATCTCGAATCTACCGAATAGGACTTCAAATGTTTTTTATTCAAATAAACTAAGTACTTTTACAGAATATGCTATGCTTTTGAATCGTCAAGAGAATTGATCACTGGTTTGGAATACCACCCCTACCGAGATGAGCCAGCAAGAAACTTGGCGATTACCCTATTTAAAATAAGTGACAAGTGAATAAAATTAAAATTATTAAAAAATACGACTGCTCTGCCGTAGACACACATACATACACGAACCCTGAAAACATAACACTCCTTTTTTTGGCAGTCGTGTTCTCAAAAATCTCCCTCGAATGGAAGTACGGCTATCACTGCTACTACGTAACGATACCACAGTCACTAATTACCTTTGGAATCTTATTCACATTTTTATTAAATGATATTTTTTGTGAATCACTGGATATTGAATTTTTGAATTATAGTGTTATATATTTTTGGAATCTACTCATCATTTTCTAGATGATGATTATATAGTTAATCATATTTTCGAAAAAAAAAATTCAACATTAGTCTTTAATGCGGAACCATGGTCACATCATCAATTTTTTTTTTAATTTTACTAACATATGTCACCCGGCTAGGGCACAAGCTAGGGATTCAAACGATACCTCATTTATCAAAATCGGTTCAGGCGTATAGAAGTTATGGTGGAATATACGAACTCACATACATACATACATACTTATATACATACATACATACACACATACATACATACATACATACATACATACATACATGAACCCTGAAAACAATATACTCCTTTTTTCAGGCAGTCGTTTATTAAATAACAATATTATAAAGTGTAGAAACATAAGTAGCAGCAGTCCACAGCTGGAGCGAGTCAAATCAATATTATAACCTTCGACAGTAGTTTGGTATAATAGGTAAGCTTTGTTCCATACTTTTAATAGACTTTTTTTAACTTGTGTAGTCTGAAACTGTACTACAGTTAATATGACTTAATTTTACTTCATTAATAAGACACAGTCAAAACGAGGTAGATTGATGTCTGAGCAAGCCCCATACTGCCAACGCTTAAAGCCTTATTGTTTCTTGACTTTCGTGTTATAAGAATTATAATCCTTATTTTAGGAACGACAAGGTACATGACATCATACTGTCATATTTTTGAGTAATATTGCTTATGTATTTCTTTAAGCGTTGGCAGTAAATGAGCCCTGAGCTGATATCCCTCTAAGCAAAAAATAAGCTCTATAGATCTCATTCTAAATTACTGTATCTAATATAGGCACATCTAATGAACTCTACGAGTCAACGGGTAGCATTATGTACCTACGAAGTATGTTCACTCAATACATATTTTATTTGTACGGGACAAATCCCCCTCAGCTATTTACCTACGTGGAATGAAAAGAAATAATATTCACTCTTTTCCCCAATCATGTGTGACCTCTTTGAGTATTTGTATTTATGAATATTTATTTGATTGTGGCAATACTTGATGAAATTTTGGGAGAAATCAATCATTTACTTTATTTCCCTTCGGCATTTCTCGGTAAACTCGATTTTATTATGGCGGAAGATGTTTAGCAGAACTCTCTCTATGACAGGAAATTTGCTTAAAAGTGTGCCAAATGTTGATGACGTCTCAAAACAGTTTTTCATACGAGCTCCCACGTTGAACGCGCGTTTCTACGTTTGATTATGAGAATTGTTTTTTTTAGTTGGCTAATACCTACTCATCCACACATAATATAATAACTACTTTTAACAGTTAAAAAACAGAATCATTATAAAGATTTTTAGAACATCATGTATGTTCTAAAAATCTTTATAATAATTCTGTTTTTTGGTTAGGCTTGACTGTAAGTTAAAAGTACACTAATTTAAAGTGCATGTTATATTGGGTAGCAGTACAGACAGATCCACTTACACATCAAAAATATTTGTATGGAAGTATGGATGTAATCCCGAACAGATGCCCGCGACTTCGTCCACGTAGATTGAATTTTATTTGGTTCCCGCGGAACTCTTTGATTTTCCGGGATAAAATGTAGCCTATGTTTTATCTATCTCTGTGCCAAATTGTATCCAGCCGTTCAGTCGTTCTGGTGTGACTGAGTAACAAACATCCATCCATCCATACATCCATCCAAACTTTCACAATTATAATATTAGTATAGACATAGATTGACGATTTGTATGACGTACCTTGACGGCCCTATAATAGGGATTAAGTATAATTCTGACACAAGAGCGTCAGCACTATTAAAATAAGACGGTAGTATGCCCCATCTAAATATATATACCTATATAAAATTCAAAGTCCTGACTGACTGACTTATATATCAACGCACAGCCTAAACCGCTGGTTCTGCAGACATGCAATTTAGAGGGTGTGTTCTTTGTGATGAGTAGGTATCCACTAAGAAAGGGTTTTTACAAATTCCACCCTCAAAGGGGTAAAATAAGGGTTGAAAGTTTGTATGAAAATCCGTCATTTTTCAAGTCATATCCATGAGACTTGGTAATTAAGCTACCGCTTAAAAATGAAGAAATACCTAGGTGTTCCGCCATTTTTGAAAATTCTACCCCCAAAGGGTTGAAATAGGGGATGAAAGTTTGCATAAATGTCCTTTATTTTATAAGATATTTTTCAAGTTAAATTTACGAAACTTGGTATTTTGGCTAAAAAATAAAGATGATATGTATCACAATTTTTAAAAGTTCCACCCCCGGTTAAATAGGAGTTGAAAGTTTGTATGAGAGTCCGGCGTGTTTTCAAGCTATAGCCATGTGACTTGGTATTTGGGCTTCTGGTTTAAAATGATGAAATACGGATTTCACAGCCTTTGACATTTGTAAAGGACTCAAATAGAGAGTTTGTCCTTCAATCACGCCGCAACAGAGCAACGGATCGACGTGATTTTTTGCATGGCTATAGTTGAGTGCCTAAAGAGTGACGTAGGTTTTTTTTATGTCGGAAAATTAAGGAGTGCCTGTGGGAATTAAAAAACTTATGCCACGCGAACGAAGTCGCGGACTTCCGCTAGTGCATCTATAAATCGCTGAGATCAATTTTTATACAAACCAACATGTAACATTTATTTATAGCCACAACACTGAATACCACTTACCACTTACCACATTTACAGAGGATAAACTCTTTATTTTTACGCACGGAAATAACAAAAATTCCATACGCAACTGCGTCAGGCATCTTGTTCACATTTATCGACGGTTCAGTAGTGTCAGATGTACGTATGTATGTTTGTCAATTTTGGCGAAACTATCAAATATCTAGTAATAATCAATCAATCAAATAAAAATTATAAATGCGAAAGTTTGGATGGATGGATGTATGGATGTATGGATGGATGGTTGTTACTTAATTACGCCCCAACGGCTTAACGGATCTGGATGAAATTTGGCACAGAGATAGATTATAGTCTGGAATAAAACATAGGCTTTTTAATTAACTTTTTATCCCAAAAAATTAAACAGTTCCCGCGGGAACCGAAAAACCTCAATCCACGCGGACGAAGTCGCGGGCATTAGCTAGTAATTAGATAAATCTGTAGCTCTTGGATAGAAGCAGGCTTTCCGGAAGTCCATTGATATAATCCAGGAACAAGAAGTTTAATTCGCTATAAGCCGCCAAAATAGACATATATAATATGTGGTGTAGCTGGCTAAATGCGCCACTTTATGCACAGAATAGGTAATAATAGCTATAAGAACAGAATAGATAACAGTACAATCTATAAACCAGCCATTCACGATTGTATTTAATGAAATTGAAAAATATGATATTGATATTTTTAACTCAAGGTTATCTCAATTCATGAATAAATTGTATAAAATAGTTAAGTAGGATAACACTGTATTTGCTTTACTTATACTAGGTATCATTAACCTTTTGTTATTTTGTGGTTTACTTTGCACGATAGAACCTTACTCATGTAGTGCGACTCTGTAGGATTACAATAAGATTAAAATGTTATTAGATAAGAATTTAGGTTAGATCAGTATTGTAATCTGTTTTTGTTGCCAAATAATTAAAATAAAATAAAATAAAATAAAATAAATAAAATTCACACTGCCACAAAACCACACCACACAAATCTTCCTAATTACTACCAACGTACGTTTCACTCTGGCACCAGAGCATCCTTATGAGATTTTGACTCGACAATGCACGTTTGTAAAAAACTTTTAATGAGTGAATTCGTAAATAATAGTAATGAAATAGAAAATCGCATTCAATTCGGTTCACCATTTGAGATGCTTCCCTACCACAGGCAGACTGGGCAGATAGACAAATTGGTCAAACTTACATCACCCCTCTTCTTGAGTTGAGAGAGATATAAATTAGAACCAAAAATTCGTTAAAAAGCTACTCTGCATACAATTTGAGTACTAATATAGAATTTAACGAGTGTGGAAAACCACAGGATATCCCTAGAGAGATAATAAAAATAAATTGACCACGCAGTTTACCAATTAAACTGCCACGGCATCCGCAATTTTTATTTTTATACCGCCTCTTAATTGCACTAAAGGTAGATGTGGGCTAATGAACTCTACTAATCAAAATACTTGTACATAATTTCACTTGTGCCCTGGAGTTTGTCCGTAGAGTAACTGTAGTTGTATACTTAGTTAAAAGGTAAGGAGCCATACTGCCAACGCGTAAAGAAATACTCAAGCAATATTACTAAAAATTGCAGTTTTATGTAATGTACTTTGACGTTCCTAAAATCGAACTAATCAAACTAGCTGATGTCCGCGACTTCGTCCGCGTGGTTTAGGGTTTTTTTATTCCCGCGGGAACTCCATAATTTTCCGGGATAAAAAGTAGCCTATGTCACTCTCCAGGTCCTCAACTATACCCATGCCAAAAATCACGTCAATCCGTTGCTCTGTTGCGGCGTGATTGAAGGACAAACCGCTATATATTTTCAGGCCAGATGGCGTTAGTAAAGTCCACATTCTTTGTTTGACAGGGCCCGTCTATGTAAGTTGAGGTCGTTGACTGATCTAGTATGTTTTACCAAACATAAACATGTTTTGTTCGTTCACTCTGACAGTGGCCACTAGGTATAGAAATATCTTACGATCTTACATTAAACAGTTCACTCCCGTTTCCCACTTGTGTACGTAACTGGTTTATTTTACGCGTCTATGTAATAGCGAAGTAATGCGTTGGATCCGCAAATTTTACGGCTCAGTTACTATTTTTACTACTGAATAAAAAGCACAGATCTCTCGGTATAATCGGCATCACATTTTCGAGACGAACTTGGTATTGGCTTACATTGGTCTAGTGGTCAGCATGATCGACTGTGGCTGATGAGGTCCCGGGTTCGAGTCCCGGGTTGGGCCATAACGAGTTCTGGGTTTTCTGACAAGAAATTCCTAGTACTGGCCCGGAGTTAGGAAGTTGACGGTTTGTAACTCAATCTCGCCAGAACAGCTAAACGGGTCTAGATGGAATTTGGCACAAAGATAGATTTTAGTCGTCTGGAATAACACATAAACTACTTTTCATCCCGCAAACTTAGAGAGTTCCCGGGAGAACCAAAGAACTTCAATATGCACGGACGGAGTTGCGGGCAACAACTAGTATTAATACAATAGGTTAATTATCCGCAATTATGCACTTAGATAAATGTTCATTTAATAAATGACTTGAGTGCCATTAGAAGTTATAAATTATGGAATAACTTTCGCTCATACTTAATTCAAGTGAACAAAAGTTTAGTCAATTACAAATATTAAATTATGTAAATTTATAAGTTAAAACGCCGTAGATCTCTCCAAAATTCAACAAAAATAATTGGAACTGAAAAATTTGAATCAGAATTCATAGTCTGTTTTTGTACACTAACGTTATAGTACTATTATACATATTCCGTGGTTATAGTAGATTGTACTATTGCCTATTCTGTGGTTATAGTCCCACAAACTTATGACAGCGTCGCTAGTAGATATTATGCATAACAAAACATGTTATGCATAAAAAAATAATTCTAATTTTGGCCACCGGGTCAGATTAGTTTGACGGACTGTACGATATTTACATGTCAACCCATCGACAATGTCAAACACTGCTGTCATTTCGTATTGCTGCGTTAAAGAGAACTTCCGTATGATAAAAGTGATTTTGATGTAAAAATGCCAAAGCCCGGAAAATCGTTAAGTTCTCACAGGATAAAAAAAATTAACTACGCGAAGCCGTGGATCTAATATGAAATTAATAAAATAATATAATATGTACGTTCATCTGTAAGACATAAGTGAATAATAACATAACACAGATAACCCATAAGTACCTCTAATCGGTTTCCACACTAATATTTGCATATTTTAGTTTCATAATACATATTATGACTTTTATAGGTAGATTTTAAGTAAGCAACTGTTAATTTATACAATATTAAAGTAATTTAAGAAAAAAAGGCAAAAAGAAAAAAAAATGTTTTGTAGAGTATCTGACACTGACTGTACTATCGGAAACCAACTAACATAAAACATTTGGCTGAAATAAAAACATAGGCAACACTTTTCCTTAACGCGCGATTGAGCACATGCGCCTGACACCCGATTCAATAAAAAAGGGTTAGTGATGTTAGCACAGGATTTCTATACCCAGCGTTTTCCGTTTCCGCATTCGCTTTGTAACACTATTTCTTTAGCTACAACGTGTACTGTATGGCCATAGTAAAAAAGAAAAACGACGACATTTTTATTTTTGAAGTGAAACTACTTTAGGATCGTTGTGATTTGAAAATTTAATGAAACGAAAAAGCGACACTAAAGAGACAAATGTATTCATATTCGTAGGCAGGATTTAGCCTGCGAGAGAATGTTATAGATATAGAATATAATTTATATGTTCACGACCAATAGATGGCGCTGTACGATATTGAGTCGCGCTACTGCTCCATTGTGCTCAAAAGGGTATATTTTAATTAAAATTATTCTCTCGTAGGCTACTTTACTGAAGTGTCACTTTTGCCGTGTGTTAATTGTACACACACGCACACACACACTTTTTATTAGTTCGTTATTTATCAGTGGAGTCACAGACAAAACATAGATCACAGATACAACAATTTCGTCTGTGATATCACCCAGAAATAGAATGGATGTACAGCTCAGCGTTAAGCCATGTGCATGCCAATAAATTGCATACAAAGCAAGGCGCTGCCGCTGGTTTTCAGCTGTGACCCGGGTGACGTCACAGTAACAGTATGGGGTTAAACTAAGGCTTAATCACACAAAACGCGACAGCAGCGACGCGCGACGTACATTGCATTGCAGGACGTCACAGTCATACTAAACCATGATTAGAGCGAATACACACACAGAGTGTGTTTTTTTGTTGGTTTGTCCTCCAATCACGCCGCAACGGGGCAACGGATCGGAGTGATTTTTCGCATGGGTATAGTTGAGGACGTGGAGAGTGACATAGGCTACTTTTTATCCCGGAACACAAACATAAAAAAATAAATAAATAGTACTTCAGGTAAAGTTACAGTTGAGAGATCGTAAGGATGCTGCATCTGAGATAAAAGATTGTGTGCAGGAAACACGGTCCGAGACCGGAACAAATAGTGCGCGCTGTCTGTGGCTGACTGTAGAATAGAATGCTCGCAAATACTGAAGATTTCTAAGATCTTGAAATATTGTAGATACTATTTACATAGTAGGTACGATATAATTTCATCTCTGCAGCTCTACTACATAATATAACAATCGCTCGCTCGGTAAATCGGCCAACGCGTTTTTTTACTCCGTAACCACTAAGGTAAGTGATGCTGCAGTTTATGATGCCCGAACTATCCTGTACCTACTGGGTATCCCTAATTTATAACAGGTTAGCTCGGGCAGTTATAGTAAAACCCATACGCCTACTCGGTTTCTACACGGCATTACACATACTGAATTTCTCTAAACGGTACCGACAGACTTAAAGAACGATTAGAAGACAAAAGAAAGAACTTATCTAAACTAATATTATAAAGAGGAAAGATTTGTTTGTTTGTTTGTTTGTTTGTTTGTAATGGATAAACTAAAAAAGTACTGGACCGATTTTAAAAATTCTTTCACCTATAGAAAGCTACTTTATCAGCGAGTAACATAGGCTGCATTTAATTTTAAAATAAATTAGAGATCCCTTCGAAAATTGCAGTAATGTGAATTAAGTCGGAAAAATTTACCTAATTTAACTTTTTACGTTAAACCTCTATTCGTCTATTAAATCAGACTGTCTTTTAATTATGTCATATTTGTCAAGACACTTTTTTGTCATATTTGTCAAGACTGTCACTATCTACAGTACTAGAACTAATATCACAACAAGTGCCATCCGAATGAGGCACTGAAGTTAATTATCGAAAAGCAGAACTAGATTAACGTTCTGATCTTGACTATGACCACCGCAAATGCAGATACGTCACAGATTGCAACTGAAGGTTACTATTTGAATGAATAGCTTTAATTACTGATTTTAATAGCTGCCTAGTCTATCACTGGTATTTGCAATCACTAAATAAATAGACTACCTACAAATGCAACTCATAGTAATACTACGCCACTATAAGACATAGGTTGTAATTACAATTAATGATTCTAATAGTTAATCCATCATTGACTTGCAAGAGCCTTACTTTTATCACAATTATTAAGGAAATCACTGATAGCAAAGGTGATCAAATGAAATACTACGATAATTACCATACGTGGGTAGGTACGTAGGTAGATTAATAATAATGATTTAACCTCACAGATTCTAATCCTTAATTACTTAAAAGAAACGCCGATTTAGATGTTAAATTCAGATGGTTTTTATTCAAATGATCAAATGAGTCTACCACCAGCTCGGAAGGCCACTCTGACAGAGAAGAGCTGGCAAGAAACTCTGCGGTAGCTCTTTTTAAAAGGTTTGACAATAATGTTTTACTAAAAAACTACTGGACCGATTTTAAAAATTCTTTCACCTATAGAAAGCTACTTTATCAGCGAGTAACATAGGCTGCATTTTATTTTAAAATAAATTATAGATCCCTTCGAAAATTGCAATAATGTGAATTAAGTCGGAAAAATTTACCTAATTTAACTGTTTACGTTAAACCTCTATTCGTCTATTAAATCAGACTGTCTTTTATGTCATATTTGTCAAGACACTTTTTTGTCATATTAAGACAAACATAATAAATACAAGAGAAGTTACTAACATTTTTTTAAACATTTGAATATCTAACTGTTATAGATAGACTGCGAAATGCCTAAAAGAACCAGGTCTCAACTTAGGTAGTTGTTAGTTCTAAACATAGTTCCCAGGTGAGAGCAGCGAAAATACGTCGTATTGGAGACTCAAGTGCCAATTAGTGTTCACAGCAGATTGCTGAACAAAATTTGAGAACGTGTGGTGGAGTTGTTCGTCTCAGTGCCGACTGACCATTATTGGGTATGGACTATTTTTATCAAGTGCTACCCCTGCGAAGCCGGGGCGGACCGCTAGTTATTTAGAAAAAGGAACATCGAAAAGCCGAGTCCGTGTGAATCACATTAATATTAAAAAGACGACTAAATTTTTTTTTGCTAAAATGCTAAATGTCTACTTTAGTCCACCTACGTTTAACTAAAATGACCCACTTTTACAACATGAAATACACTTTCGTATGGGTACCTACATATTGGTTGGAGTGAGAAAACTTCAAAAAGATTTTGGTACATAATACATTACATATTTTCTCGTTTAAAGTTACCTAAGTTTAACGATGTAGATGCTCAAAAGACCTTTCCTTTTCGTTATCCAGTACTTTAACGGTTAAATTCAATCCTATTAGAGGACAGCATCGAGAGCCCGGTCACGCTCCCGTGTAACAACCCGTGAAGACGTCGCCTCCATCCTAAATATAAAACTCACCTTTAACCCTCACCGGCCACTGATAATACGATACCGTTCGCGTGGGATCTTATTACCGGAAAAAAAAATCGAATAAATAAAATTGTTATTTAATACCGTACTAGGTATTTGCAGTTATAATGATCCCCGAGCATACTCAACCGTATTTGGTTTTTTTTGCCTCTATTTACCAGTTCTTTTTTAATTCTTTATTTGCAGAATATTTTTTTACACTGATGTTATTTAATATCATCATCTTTGACAGCGCTTTACCCAGACTAAAGATGTGTCACCTTGACTGTGCTTAGAATGCAACAATAAGGGTATGTTCCGATATATACTGAGAGCACTGTTCAGTGCTCTTACTGGGGAGAAATTCGTCCCGTTATGGACTGACAGTATACCGCCGCAGTATCCTAGGGAAATATATGACGTCATAAATCGTCGCCATTTTTGTACTGTGAGCACTGGAGTTTTCGAGGTAAGGTGCTCTCAGTGCTGACTGCGTTCCGTTTTAAACAGTGACCAGTATAGCTAACTATAAAGGAACGGTTTCGCAGTGTACTAAATTGACGTCACACCTTACAGTGCAAGCAGTGTATTTCGGAACATACCCAAAATTAGCGACGAAATCACGCGCCATCATTCACCTGGGCATCAGTCTTCATCAATATGTCATCAACATCCATAGCTAGCGAATATTGAAACATGATTAGGCAGTCTTAAATGAAAATTATTTGCGAAACCGCGTGCTTTAATACGGGAGAACGTCTACAACGTGGTTACAAAATTAATATGCGTTTATTGATGATTGATTATATCATTAATGCAAGTTCAATGTCGAGTTTCTATTTAGGCTATTAGCGTAACATCATAACTTTATTAACATTTTATTACCCTATTTTATCAGCAATAGATTTCTTTTCTTCTCTCTTTATCTCGATCTGTGTCTTTTGGCTCCGAATAATACGATAAAATTTGCTGCTCTATAACATAAATTGCTATATAAAATTTGACATAAATGTTTATACCATTAGCTTCAAAGATTTAATAGGCTGGCTTCGATAGGTTGCAATTTCTGCACATTCATTTTTACGGGATCTACGTTGTAAAGAAAACTTTTCATATACCTATCAAGTTTCCAGACCTAGCGGTTTGAACTGTATTTTGATATTTCAATCAATCAATTTCTGCTTTTCTTTTGTTTAAACAAAAATAGATTGCGTGGGTGACAACTTCAAGACGTATTACTTACATCTTACTTATTTCGAATAATGTTTCAATTTCAAGTCCAACTTCAATTTCTTTATATTAATAGCAATTCCATTGGGTTTGTTCCTTAAAATATAACATTAAGGACATCAGGATTAGGACGTTCTACAAAAGTTATGATAAATGTCCTTATTGTCCATGCCATAACCAAAAAACCATTTCGCCGTGGCTGGTCCCGACGTTCAGTGGACCAATAGACGTAGTTTACTTGTTCACCATGATTAATGGGCCCTGTATAATATTAGGTGGGTATAATTTTGTACGGGTATTGCTGTCAAAAAGGACGACCTTTGGAATAAAATGTAGGCCATTATATTGTGGTTTCAGGAAATTCCATTACCAAGCAGATGTATTAGGTCTGAACTAAGCCAACGATGATCTGTTCACTTGTATACTTATAATGATAATACAAGCCGTGTCGTTGGACAATCACACAATTTTATTAAGTATAAAAAATACAAATATCATGCGTGGGATTAGAACCTGGTAACAACGCGGCTCCTATCCGACTGAGCCTCTGGGACATTTTGACAAGTGTTCAGAATTTTCAACAATAACTACAATAACAACAACAACAACAATATTACAATTATTGTAAAATCACAATTCAAAAACCTTTTTCCAAAATTTATTTGAAAACATTCTTTACCCTTTTACCAAAAATAATTGTTCACGCATCCCACGCAAAACATCCGCAAACCATTTTTCACAAAAGCGAGGTGACGACATAAATTATGGGTTTCCGCTATCGGCAAATTGCTAATCCGAAATTGATTCCCATCAAAATAAATCAAACCATTACCTTTGCTCTATAAATAACAATAATGGTTTATTTAATGGGTGCGTTAATGTTCTATTACTGTACGCTTAGTCTTAGTTTTTACATTGCAAATTCTATTAATAGTAATCGAGCGTTCGATCACATATGCGTCAAAGTAAAATTAAGCTTAAATACATAAGAAGCTTTAGAACTCAATTTCCTGTATTTTCCTTCACAGCAAGTGTTACAAACAAAAAATTTTCGACATTACACCTTTGCAATGAATTTGTGACTTTAAATCAAGAGGCTATGGGTCCATTTTACTTTGACTCCAATGTGATCGAACGCTCGATTACGATTAATCGAATTTGCATTGTATAAACTTACACTAAGGGTACTGACCAATGTCCTGCTTTATCGCTCGAGGACGAAGGTCACTTCCAAGGTATCGTTTTGGTAATCAATTTACAGGCTTCAAGGATGCATGGGGATTGGGGGTGCTATTTTTACCAGGGACAGATTGACGCTTAAAGGCGGTTTCTCCAGGACCTTGAGTAAAAGGTTTTTCAGTAAACAACCTATTTACTGTGCTCTGTTAGTTTTCAATTTTCAAATCGAAGGTCCTGATTTACCAATTTTGTATAGTCATGAAACGACCCTTGCCCGTCAATATTATATTATTTTTAAAATTAAGTACATTAAGGTAATGCCTAGCTAAGTTTAGATTCAAATGTTTTTTTTTATTCAAATAAACATTTCCATGTATACTCTTGAATCGTCAAGTGAATCTTCCACTGTTTCAAGAAGAAAGATACTTCAGAAATACGGAATACTTTTCTTTTACTAGAAATCCCGTATGTAGTGTTAATTGCTTGCTATAAAATATAATAATTAATTCAATTCTCGTATGTAGTGTTATTAAGCTTATATCTCTTCTAATAGATAGGGGAGGTCAGCTCAAAACGGCCACCTTAACTTTGAGTAAAGAAAAAACCTATCAAACGATTGATTTTCCACAAGAATTTTATACTGATGGGAAAGAAATTTATTAAATTTATGATTTATGAAATTTAAGGTCTTGAAAATTGAAATAATAAGCATATTATGTCTTAATTACGGCAACTTGTAAAAAAACCGCTTTGCCCGAGCGGCCGCCTTAAGCGGCCAGGGGGCCAGGGCAACGTGGCCAGCCCCAACGTTACTGCGTATAATTGTTTTTTTTTTTTTAATTTAACATGCTTGACGAAATAAAAATGACCAAAAAATATAAAAGAACATTATTTATTAAAGAAACATTTGATATTAATTTTACCCGTCTTATACTCAATTTCTAGTTCTCAGTTTCTAAATAATTTTAAATTTAATCAGATACAGTTTATTGAGTAATTATCATTATTTTACTAAAAGAGTTATAAAAATATCCTCGAACTCAATGTAATTAAAATATCAATGTTTTTTTATACTATTATAAAAATCAAATTATTTCTATTTTCTCCGTCCGAGTTGAGATCTAACTAGAAAATTAGCATTATTTTAGTCATAATAATTCTTAAAAGTAATTTAAATTAACTTATTTAGTTTGAAAACTTCAGTCATCAAACTTTTATTAAGCATAAATTTTTAGAAACTTTAACACAGGTTTATTAGGGTTCCGTACCAAAATGGTAAAATGGAACCCTTATGGTGCGACTTTCTCCGTCTGTCTGTCCGTCTGTCCGTCTGTCCGTCCGTCACACTCTAATATTTCAGTAACTACCGAAGCTATCGACATGAAATTTGGAATAGTTGTGTATATTAGTGGCCCAAAGACACTGGAATTAAAAAAAATTGGAAATTATTTTTGTTCTTATTTAAAAAGGGGGGAAAATCGGAGGGTTGAAATTTCAAAGTGAGATAACTGTACTGTGTGGGGTATCATATCAAAGGGTTTACTTTGTACATTCTAAAACAGATTTTTAATTATTTTTAGTCATTATAGTTTTTGATTTATCGGGGAAAAAGTCAAAAAAAATACCGTTCCCCCCCCCTTATCTCCGGAGTTTACCAATCGAAAAATCTGAAATAATTATGGTCAATATGAATTTATGTATATTTTACAGGAAAACTATAGTCAATGCTCTAACTAGCATAGTTTTTTTGATATTAACAGTAAACCTCGTACTCGTCGTCAAATAAACATATTGGATTTTGCCTGATTGTTTTGCTTCAGTACCTACTTCTTGAGTACAGAACCCTCGGTGCGCGAGTCCGACTCGCACTTGGCCGGTATTTGTTTTTATTAACATTTGAATATTTTTAACAATCAACAAATACTGCTCTTACATTAACAATAATATTTTATTCTCAGTCTGAGTTTCTACTAACTAAAAACTAGGTAGTATTCTCATTATTTTAATCATAAGGTCTTACAATTTCTTTAACCTTAGGTAGTATGGTATATTTTAAACATAATATGGAAGTTACACAGCCTTTTGTTATTTTTTCGTTTTGATCGCCCGTGCCATAAGATTTTCATCCCATGATCCCTGGTTGGTTTTTCTCTTATAATTGTTCACCAGCTAAACAAAATGATTAAGCATTATCTATCTTATCATAATATTTTTTAATAAGGGCAAAACGGTCAGTTGGCCGCTTTGCCCGGGCCGCTTTGCCTTATTCGGCCATATTGTTTAAAAATTCGGCTTTTCACACTTTTATACATTTACTTTTGAGCAAATTTTGCACAAATCAAGCCAAATAGATAAGAAACAATACACGTATTATAAAAGGATTTAAATATAAAGAGGTATGATCAAAACAGGATGAACTTACCTTGCATTTTTTTAACAAAACATCCAAAAATAATATTTTCGACACTGTAGCCACGCGATCGTTCCTATATCGCTACCGAATGACTGCCCGGCGCGGGGCGGGAGGTTTCTTATGCGACAAAACTGCAATGTCGCATTATCATTTCAAACAACCGAAAAATTAAGAGTGGCCGCTTTGCCTCCTATGGCCGCTTTGAGCTGACCTCCCCTACATAGTACACATTCATAACTATAACAATCATCTTTAAAAATCTATTGACAAAATCTTGGACACACATAAGACAGATTAACAGATCTATCTATTACTATGTGTTACGTATGTTAAGGACTATAACGATCGCTTGTTTTACTAAAGAAATCTAAAAAGCCTATAAAGTCAAGGCGAAACGTCGACAATCTTCAAGCAAAGTTGTGCAAGAAGCTTTTCAGAGATATCTATCTGTTATCGGAGACTGGCACGGAAAAGAGCAACACACTTTACTAAATCTCAGTTGAGCTTAGCTTTGGATAATGGAAGGACATCGACAGATTTTTGTCATAGATAGCACCATCTATATAAGGGAAATGTTACGATAGAAACTTTTGGCAACAAAAATTTAGGAAAAAAAAGGACTTGAAATTGTAGGAATAGACGCTATGTAAGTAATTGGAGGAAAATTCCACTTTCTTGCCTCATTATCATCTTAATTTAATCCAATCAAACAATTGCTTAACCTTATTAAAAAAAAAATTGAGAATCCTCTGCATTTTTTAAATTGATTTCCAACCTATACCTCATCATTGCTTTTTATTAAGCATGATTGTCGTCAAGCCTATCTTGCAATCAAAAAAATAATTAAAAAACTGCGATACTGATAAGTATGTCCTACTGCAATTATATTATACTAGCTGATGTCCGCGACTTCGTCCGCGTGAAATAAGTTTTTAAATTCCCAAGGGAACTGCCTAATTTTTCGGATTAATATATAGCCTATGACACTCACAAATAATTTGGCTTTCTATTGGTACCAGAATTTTCAAAATCGGTTCAGTAGATCCAGAGATTACCTACGCTACAACGTCACAAACTCACAAACTTTACCACTTTAATCAGTATAGATTATGTGATGCGTATAACTGTCGCTACTGCAACACATAGGAATAATGACAACTTACTTAAAAACGCGCTTCTGGTATGGTAAGTTTGTATAAAATACATAGTTGTGACGTCATTAAATTTAATCTATTTAAAATGGTTATGAAACATAAAAATAACCGAGGATGTGAATTTTAGGTCTTTTGGAAGATCCTCTATTTAATAATCAGTAAGAAATAATTTATTTTCGACGCAAGAATCATCCCAATTCACAGGAAAACACGGGACGAAGCCGCAAGTAACAGCTAGTTCGAATATAGCTTTGATTTAAACTGGTGGTGCGTTCAAACCATAAATTATTCGCTATACCTACCTAGTGTTAATCGAAATTTGTAGAAAATTAATTAGTAGAGAAAATTGGCCAAACAAGGTCCGAAATAACATACGTATTATATTGGAACCGCAAGGTCACCCTTAGGTAGACCCGAGTAAAAGCTCAGGTTCTGTTATTATTGTATTGATTTTATTCAAGTAATTATGGGAGAATAACTAAACATATAACCGTATATAAACGACATAGGTACAACATATACAACTAGAACCGCAATCTGCAGGTGACTATGTGTTAATGAGGAAAAGGTAGCCTATTTGTTAATTCAGGTTACCTACCAGTTAATTCAGGGTGTAGGGTTTGAAAGAATTTTATCTTTTTAATATGCAATACATTATTTATGTATTTGTTTACTATTGTTATGTAGGTTTGATATATTTATATACATATGTATTATGATTAAATGTATTGGTATATATTTTAGTATTTTATTTGTGTAATTGTTTATGTAATATTAGAATGTATAGTTTATGTAGTATATTATAGATACTCGTAAGTATTAATGTTGTTGCTCTTTCCCGCTTCATTGCATTTACTTCTAGGTATAATTAAAGGTTGTCTGGAGGAGATCACTTTTAGTGATAAGACCGCCTTTGCGCACTGTTATTTCTTTTTGCTTGTTAACTTTTTTGTTTCTTTTTAATGTTTTGTGTGGCAATATAGCTATTTATGCAACTGTATCGTAATGAGGGTCATTTTAATTCGAGTGCTGTTTTTTGATACGAGGCTTGCCGAGTATCAAAATAGGATAGTACGAGAATTAAAATGACTAATTACGTACAGTTGCATACAAGATTTTATCTACGACAAGGACGTCTTTATAATTTTTTACTTTATAAATTAATAAAAAAGTCAAATCAATCAAATTTGGGAAAGTGCCAGAACCCAGAGCCGCTAAGCTATTTATGAAGATAACCATATCGATACAGCTACGACTCATAACGATACAGCTCCCATACAACGAACTGTATCGTTATGAGAAGCAAACACGAAAGAGGGTTCAATTCGATATAGTTGTCAAATTCGAAATTGGAACTTTTCGATGCTGGAGTAGATAAAAGCATTTATCTATCTATTTATCTATCTATCTTCCTATAGGCGGTCTGCAATGCATACTTAATTTCAGCCAAAGCGGTTCAGCGATTGTGGCGTGGCATTCGTATTTCTTGCCACATAATAATGTATGGATTTACAGAAAACTTTACATGTTTAGAAGCTCAGAGTCACTCAGCGAACGAAAAAGGAAACTATGGTCAAAATATCCCCATGTGAACCAATTAGGAGATCCCTCCTAAATGGTTCACATTGGAATTCGGATCACAATACTTGGAATTTACGGATTTCCACATAGTCGTTGAAGAAACAGATTTAGATAGACTAAGCAACTTGTCTAGCCTGGTGGGAGGCTTCGGCCGTGGCTAGTTATCACTCTTCTGACAAAGACATGCCGCCAAGCGATTTATCATTCCTGCAGGCCGAGCATGGGAGGGGACAAAAATCTTATCCCCCGATTATATCCACTGACAAGAGATAAAATTATGCTAGAGCATGGCAACAGGGGAAAGAAGAAGTATATCCCTGTTTGACTTGTGCATAGGACGTAGGTTTAAGTTTATTTTCATATCATTAAATTATAAAAAAGATGTCTCGAGCCAACGGGACATCTTAACCTTTCCCCGTGGATAAAATCTCCCCGCCCATGCTAGGCCTACAGTACAATGCCGTGTAGAAACCGATTAGGGGTAGGTACGGAATTTCACTACATAATACCCAAGACTTCACCCGCATGAGTTAAGTTTTTTCATTTATGCGGGAACTCCTCAATTTTCCGAGATAAAATCTATGTCTTTCCCAGGGATGTACCCTACCTCTGTACCAAATTTCGTTAAAATCGGTTGAATTGATGGCTGGGAAAGCATCCATACCCATAACAGGTAAGCCCGCTACCATCTAAGACTGAATCATCCCTTGCCACTATACTTACTAGGTGAGATCGATTCAAGTGCTTGTAGAACAGAATAGGTAATAGTACAGTAGTACTTGTAGTTGAATAAAAAAAAGATATTTTGATTTAAATCGAATGGAACATCGCGGCGATGACGCGACGCGACCTGGTGTTAATAAAAAGCTCGGCTCGTATCTAAAACTTGAAATGCTTCGCCTCGAAGGCGCCGTACAGAAGTGGTTGCGTTATCTCTTCATTAACATTGCCAAGATCAAGGACATGACTGTGATGTAACAGGTATATTTACAGCGTGTTGCGTGTGCGAAAAGTATCGGTATAAAACACTTCTTCCAGTAACCGAGAGATAAAAAGTTTCGAACTATTTATTATTGCGTCGAGTCAATGCAAACAAATTGCCTATTCGTACTGAACAAACATTTTGCATGTGAGTTTTTTTAATAACTCTTTATATACTATATATACTCTTTTTCATTAATTATAGGCTCACGCTTGACCACGATTACACTAGACAATAAAATAAGTGATATAATGCGGCCTCAATCAAACTTAAAACTAACCGAGGATGTGAATTTTAGGCCTCTTGGAACAACCTTTATGAAATAATGTATTTTTGAAATAGTCATAATGGTACTAGATCGAAGCTCTGAGCCTTACCTACCCATACAACGAACCTGATATTTGATCGACCTCGGTCGGTAACTATAATATGGGTTGCCAATTATGGGGGTCAAAGTTTTATCTTTTCGTTACTTCCGTGCCGGTAGGCTGAGAGAGATACAAAAGAATGTTTTCTTTGAAGGAAATTTGATATCTTCAATATTTAATGCAAGTACTTTCTAGGAGGATCTCTACTTTCTCCTCAAGATGAGGAGGATGAGCAATGGGAAAGGGTCACGACCCTCAGCCATAAGTATCACTTCGCTAATAGTATCATACTTAATATTATAAATGCGAAAGTCACTTTGTTTGTTGGTTTGTTGGTTTGTTGGTTTGTCCTTCAATCACGCCGCAACGGAGCAACGGATTGACGTGATTTTTGGCATGGGAATAGTTGAGGACCTGGAGAGTGACATAGGCTACTTTTTATCCTGGAAAATTGAGGAGATCCCGCGGGAATAAAAAAAACTTAAACCACGCGGACGAAGTCGCGGGCATCAGCTAGTATATAATATAACGCATTCGCAACGCGATAATTTAAACGTGTATACTAGATTTACAGATTTGTGCGATGATTTATAGACAAATCTGTTTTATTTGGCACTAGAAACCGCAATAAATAATCGACGATGAATATTAACAAGAAATTGGTAAATATTGACTGATAGGTCTGTGAAATACTTCGTGTAATCACAGAATACTTAATAGTACCTACAGGTGTAATTAAATAGTACTTGAGAATATATTATTATTACGTAACCATTTTTTTTTCTTACAGGTAGTAGGTACTTAATCATAGGTAGGTCCGCATAAGCTAGTTTAAAAGCGTAAAACTATTCATGTAGAATTTTATTACCGTAAAACTCAGAAATTACTGCACGGATTTACCTCGCAGTCTCTCAAAAATGTGTCGAAATCCCGCAGAAAACCTTTGTTTTCAAATGTTAAAAATATTCCTTCGCTCATCTCTGATGCAATGTACTTCAATGCATACTTAATTTCGTTAAAAGGTTAACAAAGCAGAGTCGTTTATTTAATTAAGGGTAACGTACATGTTAAGTATGGTAATTAATAAACATATAAGGCCCGCTGTAAGACAAGTCATTCAGTTAAACTCATAGTCGTCAACAACCGATAGACTTCTGCTGATAGACTTGAATAAGAAACAGTATTTGAAAGAGTAGGTCCGTCGATGTCAATTTATCTTACGGGTTCCGTTTTTTTGGCTTTCCATCTTACTCGCCTTGGCGTTTAATGATGACCAAAAAATAAGGGCTTGTCTCGTTAGTAAAAACGAGTATTTTCTGCAAATAACTATCAGATCATTTGATAAACCAGCATCAGTTCTGGCTATCGAGTACTACAAATTAGAACTGCGTAAAAAGTGAGATATTCTATTATTACTAGATGATGCCCGCGACTTCGTTCGCGTGAACTAAGTTTTTTCGATTCCCGCGGTACTCCTCAATTTTCCGAGATAGAAAATAGATGTCCTTCTCCGGGATACAAACTATCCCTGTACCAAATTTCATCAAAATCGGTTGAACAGGTGGGCCGTGAAAGCGTAGCAGACAGACAGTCGGGCACACTTTCGCATTTATAATATTAAGTATGGGTTTTCTAAAAAAAATTACGTAGTTATAGCCTTATAGGCAAGCCCTATTCTGTTAAGTGAAAAAATTGGTAGCATATTTTTTCAAACACTGAAAAGAGAGATACTAATCTTACTTTTTTTTTCAAAATTCTAATAAATGCTTATATGTGTAGTAAACAGGTTTCTACAACTGCTGAACTTAAACTTTATTTCTAAAACGGTAAATACACAAAGTCCTTGTTTACCACAGAACATTAAAAAAATGGGACCATGCAGAGTGAAAAATAATTAATCTTTGTGTCTTTTGGTACATCAAAGCAACAATGTAGATATTACAGCAGTGTAATGAACTCGTGCTGGATATTTTCACACATTGTCATCGGCTGCAGTAAGCCGTGTTATTTCTGATCCCGTTTTAATATGCCTGGCGTTCAGATCTGCAAGGCGAATCATCAAAATTAACAGATGTCATTTATTAGTACTTCTATACTCCTATACCTACTATCTATATATATATAAAAGCGAAATACCACTCACTCACTCACTGACTAATCACGATATCTCAGGAACTATAAAGCGTACAGACTTGAAATTTGGAAGGTAGATTCCTTCTATGGTGTAGACGCCAGCTAAGAAAGGGTATTAAGAAAATCCACCTTTAAAGGGTTAAAATAGGGGTTGGAAGTTTGTATGAAAGTCCTTTGTTTTTGAAGTTAGAGACTTGAAAATAGGCAATTAAGTTAATAATTAAAAATAATATAAACCTGTATAAGCAATTTTACGGAAACGTGAAACGTACCCCAATAGGGGTGAAATGGGGGTTGTAAGTTTGTATGAAAGTCCTATGTTTCTGAAGTTAGAGATTTGAAAATCGGGATTTAGTTTAATAGCTTTAAATAATAATAACCTGTAAAAGCAATTTTACGAAAATCCACCCCAAAAGGGGTGAAAGGTTACATACAAATTTAATGACTTTGAAGTATAGACATGAAAATCAGCATTTAAGTTATCAGTTTTAAATAATTTAAAACCTGCATAAGCTATAATATTATAAAGCGTCTATAGATAGGCTGTTTGCAGCGGGAAAATTTCATTATCTCATAAGAAATCAACAATTGTACGCGGACGAAGTCGCGGGCGACCTCTAGTAATATTATATAAATGCGAAAGTTTGGATGGATAGATGTTGGTCACTCAATCACGTCGGAACTATTTACTATTACCTATTCTGTGGCTATACCGTGGCGTGTGGAAAACGTGTGGACGTCTGACGTCGACGACAAAAAAAAATTTATCAGCGAATAAAATCTCCGCGTTACTCACTTTCATATAAATATGGAGCCGCACATACCTACTAGTAAGACAAGGTAAAACAGGTACCCTCCGACGCGGATATTTCGCGTTTATTAAATGTCTTTGTGTGTGATTTCGTTCTCTTATTAAAGTGAAGCACTGATGCCTATTTATGCAACGTATGTCGGATAAAGTTTCCAGAATGTCCTTCGAACTTTGCATCTTTGTGAGACACAAGGATGTAAACTTCCTAAGCACGCTCATCGTTCCATCACGGAACAGCGAGAAGTGAGCGTTTAGCGCCCTTATGACGTGACGTCGACTTAACATACATGAAGTTTAACGATTGAAGTTAACCTTTACGAACAACTAAGATGTGGAATACCCTTTATGTGTTTTGTTGTTGAGAGTTGAGAACTCCTTTATGGTTAAGCGAACACGCTTTTATATAGAGCTGCACACACCATTGCGACACGATGAAACGTGTTTCCCATGAGATGGGCGTTTCGAGCGGACCTTTTTTAAGCTATTGCATAGCTTCTATCGCGGACCTTGATCGTGGAGACCGAATCCAGAAATTCCGTAACGAAAAAAAACCTAACACTTTGGTTGCTATGACTACTTGTGTTGTTGACTTCAAGTTGTTGAAAATAAAAAGACTATTTTTATGAAAAGATGATTTTGGTTGCTATGACTACCTACTTGTGTTGTTGACTTTAAGTTGTTGAAGTCAACAAACAACACAAGTAGTCATAGCAACCAAAATCATCTTTTCATAAAAATATTTCGCCTTTATATTTTCAACAACTTGAAGTCAACAACACAAGTAGTCATAGCAAGTTGATAAAAAACGCTATGCAATAGCTTTACCGCGGCAGTCTCCGAGTGCCACACGTCTTTTTTTTGTTTTCAGGAGTACCTGTTTAGTGTTCGGTGGAAGTACCTAAGTATTATTTTTATACTACACAGTCTACGTAGGTACCGAGAATTTTTGATTAGCCTAGACTATTTTGTTATAAGCCCCAAGATTTAAGTGCGAAAACACACTTACGGAGAAAAAAATAATAAAGATAGGCAACTTTACGTCGCTCGAACATCAAGCTAATCTGTTCCTGGCAAATCTCTTATACGAGTAAATAGAGTCACCCTTTCTACCCCTTAAACATAATGGTGTACCTATTAGATAGTCAATAAAGATCTTTCGAGGTAACCTTCAACTTTTATGAGTGTTTTATAACCTACTTATATTTTACTGCATTATCCCTTTCACTGTAATGCGAATATCAATTTAATACTCTTGTGAATTGAAAACAAGAAAATTACAATAAGATTAACACATATTTAATATTATTATTAAGTAGGCCGCTAGGTTATAGTTAATTTTCTGAAACACTTTGTAAAACTGTATGCTAAATTCTCGAGTCAATTTAAAATTACTCACCCACTCACATGAGTCTTGTATAATAAATAAAACCGGCCAAGTGCGAGTCGGACTCGCGCACCGAGGGTTCCGTACAAACCTGTAGTAAGTTTTAAATTATTAAAAAAAAAAAAATTTAAATATTTGAGTTGATTGAATGAAAGGTAAATTGCGGTTTACGATTTATGACGTATTAAAAAAAACTACTAACTAAATCTCGTTCAAACCAATTTTCGGTGGAATTTTGCATGGTAATGTACATCATATATTTTTTTTTTTAGTTTTATCATTCTCTTATATTTTTAGAAGTTAAAGGGGTCGGGGGGGGACGACACACATTTTACCACTTTGGAAGTGTCTCTCGCGCAAACTATTCAGTTTAGAAAAAAATGATATTACAAACCTCAATATCATTTTTGAAGACCTATCCATAGATACCTCACACGTATGGGTTAGATGAAAAAAAAATTTTTTGAGTTTCAGTTCTAAGTATGGGTAACCCCCAAAATTTATTGTTTTTTTTTTCTATTTTTGTAAGAAAATCTTAATGCGGTTCACAGAATACATAGCTACTTGCCAAGTTTCAACAGTATAGTTCTTATAAATTCCAATAGTGAAGCGACGTGCAATTTTATCCGATATTTCGTAACTCGTATATACTTATCTAGTAATTATAAGTACGACATTCCTTTTCAAAACAGTCACGGAGCTTCAACACTGGCTTTCTTGATAGTCTTTTATAAGCACCATAATATTTGGCGATGGATGGTTTCTATGACCTGACGGATTCATGTACATTTAATGTCCTCCCGAGCGAATCTGCGCGGGAGATATTATAGTGCACAAGTGTATATACGAGCGCATACACAGGTGCACTCACGTCACAGATGGGACGGAAAATCCGACACGACCGGTGAGAGATCAGGCGCAGGACCGACGGCTTAACGTGCTCTCCGAGGCACGGGGGTGAAACACCGCCAATTTCCTAACTCCGGGCTAGTACTGAGAATTTTTTGCCAGAAAGACCCAATACTTGTTATGGCCCGACCCGGGACTCGAACCCGGGACCTCGTCGGCCGCAGTCGAACATGCTAGCCACTAGACCAACGAATTTAGTGTACTGTTGAATATACATGATTCACTTTAAGACATACTTTAATATACTCAGTCATTTGAACGCTTGGGTATATTTATAAAACAATAAAAAAATGTTGAGCAAAGGTAAATATCAATGTGTCAAATCGATTAAAACTTCTTCATAAAGAAAGTCGATTGTTATCAATAATCGAATCAGTAACGCGTTAGAACATCATTGACTCCATCTGCCAAAAGTAAAATAAATAATTGGACAGAGTTTATATACTTTTTAAATACTTTTAGAAGAGAGACAAGAGAGGCGCTCAAAATCCCTACTCTCTAACTTCTCAACCGATTTTGATGAAATTTGGTACAGAGATAGGTCACATCCCGGGGAAGGACATAGGCTACTATCCCGGAAAATTAAAGAGTTGCAGCGAAATTCATAAAACCTTAATCCACGCGGATAAAGTCACGGCCATCGTCTAGTAGGTAACTACCACCGAGTAGTAAACCTACTACTATATAAAACATAGGTACTACAAATGCTTCAGTATGTAAGGTACGAATATAGTGCGAGAGTAGTGCTGTATGTAAGTATGTAATCCCACCACATTCAAAGCCGGGACGGGTCAACTAGTCGATATTGAAAGGAGCCCTTATGTTAAGTTTATTAACCTCAACTTAGTATCAATAAAAACAAAGTTAACTGTAGCTATTTTTGGTCTATACATCCGCGCATAAACTCGTTATTTTTAGGGTTCCGCACCTCAAAAGGACCCTTATAAGATCACTTACGGAAACCTTATAGCATCACTTTCTTGTCCGTCCGTCTGTCTGTCAAGACCCTTCTTCTCAGGAACGCATCAAGCGTATCAAAGAGGTATCAAGCTGAAATTCAAATCAAATTCTCAGGTCTACTGTCCCTTGGAGCTGTGAAAAAATCAAACTTCGAAGCCAATGCAATCAATGCCGATACAGCCGTTTATGCTGCAAATTTTCGACACTCGCAAGGAAATCAAAACCTACAGGGTACTTCCCGCGAACTCAGAATTTTGACATTTGGTACGAAGCAACGTCTTATAGCACAGGTAAAGGAAAAATTGCGAAAAGCATAAATTTTAGTCACATCATATAATAAAAATAGTTTTAATAATTTTAAACTTGCTAATGTTATGGATTTCATTTAGCAATAAAAATACCATAACTGTTACTTATATACCTACAGGTTTGTACGGAACCCTCGGTGCGCGAGTCCGACTCGCACTTGGGCGGTTTTTCCGTAGGCTTAGGTTTCACGGCTTTCACGTTTATTTGCCTCCATCATTAAGCGCGCTCGGCGGTAGCTGGGGCAAGTGCTCGAGTGTTTGTTATCAGCACCGTATCGTGTAAGCGTCAGCCGTATGAGTGGCCATTGACCCTGATTCCGTTGAGTGCCCGTTTACCGGACGCGAATTTTCGGCGCGCGAAAAATCTGATACAATGTTTTTATCATAAGCTAGGTTTTACCCGCAGCTTCGTTCACGTTAAGTTAGATTTTCATACAGATATCAAACCCCTATTTTACCCCAATAGCGTATGCCTACGACCTACGTCATAAAAGCTATCTGTATGCCAAATTTCAGCCCGAGCTGTGCGTTGATGAATTTTGTCATTTTGACGTCACCTTTTCCTTTTATATATTTAGACTAGGAACCGCCCGAGGCATCACTTCAGAAATCTCACACTAAGTGAAAACTTCAGAAATCTCACATTAAGTGTTACAGAAGTAAGACAAGGGTCTCCATAACAAAAGGATTAAAGAAACTCTGTGCAAAATGTAAGATTTCTAGGTTCAAGAAATTGGCATATTACGTTGATAAGTCAATCAGTGAGTGAGGAGCGAGTCACGATTTTTCTTTCTAATAATTATGAAATGAGAGCGCGCAACAGAAAGGGCAAATAAAAATTCTTTCCAAAAAAACCGACTTCCAAAGCCACTGAAAGGTAAAAAATAATATTGATTTCTACACACTATGTTGAAGTCGGGCGAGCCTGACGCGTCAACTTTGCCTATCTTTGTTATACTCGAATCGTATACACGTGACTTGATACCTACTGGAATTCACCATCAAAACTTCCTAACTCCATTGTTTTGAGTCGAAGGTGTACCTACAGCATCAGGATTGAGGATTTGGAGTCAGAATTTTTTATGGGACCACCTCGCGAGCTTCTTCTAACCACAGGAAAAAAAAACTAATCGGTTTGGAAACCACGGAGACATGCGAACATACATTTAAAAAAAAATACGCGCCGTATTGAAAACCTCCTCCTTTTCTCCTCCTCTCCTTTGGAAGTCGGTTAAAAAACTTACTTTTACATGGAGTCGCACTTACTACTGAGGTGTTATACATGACCAAAGACAATATATAAACCAGTATAAGACTGTTCACTTCATACATTCAATCAAAGCTCGCTAAATGCGCATTAAAGTCACCGGTACCTTGTAGTTCTTCGCACAATCTGAGATGGCGTAACTGTGCAAGCTGTTTGTTAAAATTAGTTGAATGTAAATTTTCTATTTGCTTGTGATTTTATCAAATTTTTATATTTTGATAATTTTATATAAATAAATAATACAAATTGAACCAAGAAAATACGATATTTCACCGATTTTACTATAATCATATAAAGAGCGAGCCTGGTAGCGCCATCTAACGATAGTATTAACCTAGAAAAAATTTTATAAGGGAGTTAGCAATCTATACTTGTACATGACAAAACGTAGTTCCCCTCCAAGACGGATGCTTCGCGCAGACTTTTTGTTTTGTCCAGTCCCTTTGGTGTTAGTTTATTGGCAATTTCAATAATATAATAATCTGTCTTGATCCTAAAAAGCATGATTTCAGTTAAAAAGCACCTGTAAGGCAGATTTTCTGATGTTATCTATGTTAGCCGTCACAACTCACAATCACTCTCAATTGGAATTGTATTGGTTGTATAAGATCGAAATCTTTTCACATATTGATACGTTACACCAAGTTTTGAATGGAAATGTACAGGAGAAGAGCTAACAGTTTTTTCATAACGAGGAAAATCACATCTGCCTACAAAAATAGTAAAAACATCAAACGCTTTTTTAGCAAAAAGCCTGGAACAGACAGGTTTTTTTAGCGATGTAATATAACTAGGCTGTGTATTCCAGCAATGATGCGTAGACAATAAAAAATAATAGGGTGGACAGTCTTTATCCATAGCCATTATTGACAGTAAAGGTAGGTGCTTATTCTTTTATTGTGATTTATAAAATAGTGCTTGAAAATAATGTCACGATATCTGAGTTTCATAAAAAAAACCGTTTATTACTTACTTACTCGTATATAATTTATTTAATTTCTTAAATTTTTGATAACATCAATTATGGCTCAGGTCACGAGCCAACATAGGACTTGCGCCTGCCTAAAAAATATTTTTTTTAATAATTACATAATTCAATAATAATTTATGGAAGAAAAAATAATTTGTAAATATGCACCCTTAAATAGATGCGCCCATTTTTTATGTTATTTATGTAGCAGGGCATTTTTAATTACTTATTTTGAAAGGGTTTTTTAAACCTGTAATAGGTACTATAATTTAACAGTTTTCTTGAATTAATTTCAAAATTATGACAGTGCACAACCAATACATATTTGAAAATTTAGTATACGTGCATAAACATATTGATGAATTCAAGAAGAAAAGTGATTGTCATAATGTCAATACTAGAAATAAAAATAAACTTGTAATGCCTGCTTCTAGGCTTAGTAAAATTAGCAGTTCATTTGTTGGAAACAGTGTCCGCTTCTACAATAAGCTCCCAGAAGACATGTTGAAGATGTCTCTGAATAAGTTCAAAGTTAATGTAAAACGTAAACTCATTGAAAAATCTTATTACCATTTAAAGGATTACCTAAACGACAAGGAAGCTTGGCAATAATTTGCTCTAATGGTTCTGATAGTTCCTTAATTAAGATGATTTGTGAGATGGTGAGTTTGTTGTGGGCTCTTCTCAGACCAGGGCGCGTTTGGAACCCTCGTAGCTTTAGTTTTAAGATACCGTAACCGATTATCACCATCACGTTTTATAAGTAAGTAATTTTTAACGTCAATAAGTGTACCTACAGTGTACCTATATTGAATAAATGATTTGATTGATTGATTGATTGAATTATTGTGGAAAAACTTTAGAAATAAATTATATTTTAAGAAAAACAACGAGACTTATTAGCTCTGCCTTCTAAGTTTTAATGTCTTCAATCTACTTATGAAAGAAGATCTAAAATAATCAAAAATTTTCAAAAATTTTCAACAAAGTAGAAAGTCAACAACTACTCCAATATAGACTAAATACGTCAGTTCTTTAGAAAGCATAATTTTATTATTCACTCTGGCTTTTAATAGACTCGGTAAAGAAAATATTATCACTGTGAGACATCTGAAATATTAATGCTCAATCAATTACCTGGCTATAAAGGACAACTTTCTGCTTCGAAAAGATGTTTTAAGTGGTAGTCTATTTTTTAAATAAACTACTAAAATCTAATCATCACTTTATTGGAAAAGCAAAAGGAATTTTGCATTTCACTGGTACTTTGTTAGCAATATAAAATACTAGTAGGGCGCGTGGGTGCGTGGCCCGCTAAAGCGGACCACGTAGTAGACCGCGTGGCCCACTTTTTACTTACTTGCTCTCCTTCTATCCTAGTGTTTACTGCCTACGTGTTCTGAAGTAAACAACACACTGCTATGCTAGCGAGCACAGTGGAAGCGCCAGCGTGCCAAGCATCCGACAGACATGAAAAAATTTCTCATAAGAAAACATAAACAGAGACCCCCCTAAGAATCTAAAAGGGCCTTTAAATGTAAAAAAACTTTCCAGACATGCTTACAGTGTAAGAGACCGTTGAAGTAAAAACACAAAGAAACCTTCCTTAATTGATTAATATCAATATCATACCGCTGACGATCGGGTACCATTGGGTGCCATTGAACTTCCCATCTTGGCTTTCCTAATAGCTAACCGACAATTCTTCCATACGTAAAAAAAATCTCATAAGAAAACAAAAAACAGAGACCCCTCTAAAATCTAAGTATATTTTTTTCTCCGTAAATTATAGAGAGGTCTTCTTTTCGACGGGATTTTTTTCATTTATATCCCGGAAAATTAAGGAATGCCTTTGGAAATTAAAAAACTTATGCCACGCGAACGAAGTCGCGGGCGTCTGCTAGTTAAAAAATAAAACAGTTTATGAAATGCGAAAAAGGCGTAAACAAAGTATTATGTGGTAGGTATATACTCGTATATATTACTAAAACAAAAGAATGCGAAAGAACAGTGACACTGCTGATTGAAGTTATACAATAGCGTGTGAACCAGGTCTGGGCAATTTGCGGCCGCCCTTGACGGGCCATTCATGGGAAGAGTCGTTTCTGGCAATTGAAACAAAAATAAAGCGTTATTAATACACTGATATAGTAAAAATAAGATATTGTATGAGCAAAGCCGTATTTCTTGAGACGATTTTTTATCAACCCCCGACGCAAAAAGAGAGGGGTGTTATGAGTTTGTGTCTGTTTGTGTATCTGTCTGTGGTATCGTAGAGCCCAAACGGATGAACCGATTTTCATTTAGCGTTTTTTGTGTCATTGATAATTTTATCCCGAGTGTTCTTAGCCATGTTTCATGAAAATCTGTTCATCCGTCTGAAGGTCATCGGCTTTTTTCTTAATCTGTTACTTCCATATTATGTCGGGGGTTGTTTTAAATTTGTAATATGTGCTTGTTATTAATTTTTTTTTATAATTACGATTTCTTTGTATGAATAGATACACCAGCTTTTCAATTCGGTAATAAAGTGTTGGTTTCACACTGGGTCACTATAGGCATTCTGGGTCACAGACGAAAAATGTTACATTCTGTATCTGTGCTTTTTTTGTGTCACTTTATCTGTTACAAATAATTAAGTACTACTTTCTTTTTGTAGTTTAACTCCTTAAGAACCAATTTTCATATAATATAAGCCCGGGGTATGAAAATGTATGGGGAGTAAAATCAAACTTTCTCCGTTACGTTATTTTCTACGTTTCCATGGTAAGTGGTAACACTTCGTTCGTAATGAGTAAACTCTAGTCGTGCGTCGGAGCTGACACACAATTTTTTTTCTCATTGTTTTCTATGCGGCATAGTACCGGAACGCTGTGTCGCCTGGCGTCAGTCATGGTCGGACTATCGGTAGGTCATGGTCACCAGGCCAAATTAGAAACAATTTCCTAGGTAATTATGAATTCCCATTGTTTGCATTGGAACATACTAGCCACAAATAAAAACGAATCCTAGCACATTTTCCGATCATATAAACACATATAATTCTGCCAACGTAGCCAATGTTCGTTTTGTAATAGAAAAATAATTCCTTTGTGAATCTTTGCCTAGTTTTTTAGGGTTCCGTACCCAAAGGGTAAAAACGGGACCCTATTACTAAGACTCCGCTGTCTGTCTGTCTGTCTGTCTGTCTCCAGGCTGTATCTCATAGACCGTGATAGCTAGAAAGCTGAAATTTTCAAAAATGATGTATTTCCGTTGCCGCTATAACAACAAATACTAAAAATTAAAAAAAAATATATATTAAGGGGGGTCCCCATACAATAAACGTGTTTTTTTCGTATTTTTTTGCTCAATATTAAAAACGGTAACAGGTAGACGGTTCAAATTTTCACAGAATATTAACTTGTATATTACCTTTCAAAATAAATAATTAAATATCAATAAAGTAAATATTAAAGGGGGGCTCCCATACAACAAACGTAATTTTTTGATATTAACAGTAAACCTCTACAAACAAAGTTAGTTTTGCGGTTCATTAACAAAGGTAATTATACCTACTTCTTGAGTACGGAACCCTCGGTGCGCAAGTCCGACTCGCACTTGGCCGGTTTTTGTATATCAATGAAATAATATTGTGAACAGCGAGAAATAGAGTAGCGATGTTGACGAAAATAGTTTTTATTTGAACACTAAAAACTAAAATTAGCAGATGAATAAGAGCAGCGTTGTTCATTGATGTGCAACAGATACTGGTGGGAGTTATGAAAAAGTATTTAATTTTAACTGTAATAAGGAAGATATAACATTAAGGAAAACTTCAAGGAAAACATCTGCAAATTTACCAAGAATTCACTCATTCATTCATAACTCAATGCTAAGCTGGTTTTCTGATTTTTCCATTTTCCGGTAAATATTTTCCAGTCATATTATATGTTATTATTATTATTAGGTATTTGTATTTCACAACCTCGTTGGTCTAGTGGTTAGCATAGTCGACTGCGGATCACGAGGTCCTGGGTTCGATTCCCGGTCGGGCATAAAAAGTTAGGTATTGGGTTTTTCAATTAAGAAATTCTCAGTGCCAGCCCGGAGTTGGAAGTTGGCGGTGTTTCACCCCCGTGCCTCGGAGAGCACGTTAAGCCGTTGGTCCCGGTTATTATCACTAACATGATAATAGTCGTTAAAGCCCGCCAACCCGCATTGGAGCAGCGTGGTGGGTCTAAGCTCTAATTCCCGCTCTCCTATGAGAGTGGAGGCCTGTGCCCAGCAGTGGGACGTTAATAGGCTGTAGTGATGATGATGATGATGATTTCACAACCTAGTAAAATTTTCAGAACTGAGACTGAGCTGAGAGTCGAGGAATGTATGAGTGTACTACCACAGGTACTACCACATAATAGGTAGGTAGGAATTTGTACTACGGTACTTCGACATCGGCTGGCGCCTTTACGCGCCCGTCTTCTCCTGAAATCTTAGCTGATTTATGGATCTACCGATTTGGCACTAGATCCGCTATAAATACAATGTGAAGATAAATAGGAATTTATTTAAATCGGACGCGATGATTTATAGGGGATAAAACGTTGAAAGAATGAAGCTTTTTCGTGTTTTTTTTTCATATTTTTAAAAAAATAGTGTACTTACAACTTAAGCGGCACATCTTTGCTGCTTGAGTGGTAACTAAACAGCTATTACCCATGGTGAAGAACACTTAACACACAAAAGGCCTAGTGGGATTTTTTTAGCTAATCGTCAAACCGCGATTTTTATGGAATTTAACTAGCACCGTCTGTCATCTACCATCAAGCGCTTGACAATTCCATACAAATCGTGGTTAACTTTAACGTGATCAAATAAGTGAAAATCAACCACAATCAACCTGCAGGTGTGTAAACAAAAGGCCTAGTGGGATTTTTTTAGCTAATCGTCAAACCGCGATTTTTATGGAATTTAACGAGCACCGTCTGTCATCTACCATCAAGCGCTTGACAATTCCATACAAATCGTGGTTAACTTTAACGTGATCAAATAGGTGAAAATCAACCACAATCAACCTGCAGGTGTGTTAAGTAGTACAAATTGACAGTTTTACACTCTTATAAAGTCTATGTTAAAACTTTTCTATTTAGAACAGAACCCATAGTAATATATAATATTATAAAATAAAAAACCCAGTGTGTGTCTGTCTGATTGCTACGCTTTAATGATCCTTCTGTTCAACCACTTTTTAACGAAATTTGGTACAGAGATCGGTTGCATCCCGCGAAAGGACAAGGGCAACTTTGTCTTATATCCCAGACAAATAAATAGTTTCCGTAGGAAGTAAACACCTTAATCCACGCGGACAAGGTCGCGGGCATCATCTTGTTTAAGTTAATTATTGTCTCCGATTGCTTAGTTTAAACAGTCGCTTAATATAATCTTCAAACATAATAAAGAATTCAATTAACATACAGATAAGAAAGACTGCCTTCACTTTAGCTTTGTATAATATATTTTCCTTTTCGTTTCAACAAGATTGAACAAACGAAGCTAAAAGAGAACTAATTATTCTCATATAAATCTACTGTATAGTTTTTTATCTTCTCAAATACGTGTGTTTGCATGAGCACTTAATTTATTTTCATCTAGATAGTCCTGACTCATGAAACGTAAAAGCTCTTTAAATATTACTATTCATGCAGACAATTAATTAATTACAGGTATAACCTAAAACTAAAGGTATCAGTGAATTGAGTCATTTTAGATCATCTTAACTAATCCATCAGAGTTTATGGTCAGGTGACTACATTACCTATCAAAAACAAATATCTACTGACAGATTGAAGATGTGGCTAGCATTCACTCATATCTTTGTTGTCTTAACTTATTCACTCATGTCTTTGATTGAATAGACATAAAGCTTGAACTAGGTAAACTTTCTTCCATCCTCTGTGTTCCCTCATGATTATAATATGGGACTCTTCAAAGGGCGAATAAACCAATTTCTCAAAACTACCCGGCAACACATTGGCGGTTCCTCTAGAGCTGCAAATGTTCATGGGCGGCGGTAATCACTTTACATCAGGTGACCCGCCTGCTCGTTTGCTCGCTGTTATATATTTTTTTTAAACTACTCCTAAAAGTCTAATAGGTAGGAATGTTCTTGAAGAGAGTTCTTCGTGTATTTCCTGTAAATATAACTTAGGTACCTTTAAGAAAAGATTGAATAGGCATCTTCTAGGCAAGCGCGCTCCAACCTAGACCTCATCATTGCTTTGTATTAAGCATGATTGTCGTCAAGCGCAAGCCTATACTGATCATATTAAAAAAATTGTAACACTGAAAATTTTATTGATTTCGTTTCTTTTCCCTCTTTGAGCCCACGAGGTCACGTACTTTTCATTTCATTTGCATCACACAGAAACGTCCTTGGAAAATGGTACCAATAACAAAATAACAAAAAAAAACTCCTTTTCATATTTTGACAAAGAAATCGACCTCGAATCTTCCGGATGCCTCAAAGGGTTCTGCTTATTATTCCAACCCGGCGTTTGACAAGCTACCAGTTTTTACGTCGAGCGATTGCCATCTGACCCGCGCCTGTTATTCATGAACCAGTGTCATAAAAACATGGAGTAGATTTATGGTTTACTTTCCATACTTCGGTAGCATAAATTGTCTAGTAGACACCGGTTATGATCTATCTAATTATCCATAACTAGATGATGCCCGAGACTTCGTCCACATGTAACAAATTGATTGTTTACATGTTTGTTGTGCATTGTCGAGTCAACATCTCCTGAAGAGGCTCCGGTATCGGAGTGAAACGTACGTTGAGAATAATTTGGAAGATTTATGTGGTGTGGTGAATATCGCGGACTATAAGATACACACTGTACCTCATAGATTTACTTATTGTCGCGCATTAAAGCGGATTATAGCGAAATAAATGTGACGACCTCCGTGGCGCAGTGTGTAGCGCTGTTGCCTTAACGTCCGGAGGTCCCGGGTTCGATCCCCGGCAGGGTCAATTTGGTAATATATAATTTCTGAATTTCCCTGGTCTGGCCTGGTGGGAGGCTTCGGCCGTGGCTAGTTACCACCCTACCGGCAAAGTCGTGCCGCCAAGCGTTTAAGCGTTCCGGTACGATGCCGTGTAGAAACCGAATAGGGGTATGGGTTTAATATAACTGACATGCCCCTAACAGGTTAGCCCGCTACCATCTTAGACTGCATCATCACTTACCATCAGGTGAGATCGCAGTCAAGGGCTAACTTGTAGTGGATAAAAAAAAAAAAAAAACTTCTAGTTCCTTCATTATCATGGACCACCGCAAAATAAAGCCTACTTCTATCCAACATATGGAATAAGTTTTTTTAATTCCCACGGAACTCCCTAATTTCACAATCACTCTCCAGGATCTCAACTATGCCCATGCAAATTTCAAAATCACGCCGAACCGTTGCTCTGTTGCAACGTGATTGAAGGACATACCAACAAATAAACACACTATCGCGTTTATATAATATTTGTATGATTTTGTAAACAAACTTTTACTATTTAATCCATCACTCGTTAGATTTTGCTGAAACGTAAGGCGGAAACAAATCTAAATTTATAATTTACACTAAAAATAACATCGCCACCTGTGGATTCAATGAAAACGTTGGAAAATTAAATACGATGAATGAGTTCAATGGACTTGGAGACACACCTGTCTTCTGTCTGTCTGTCTATATAGACTAAATAAACAAATAAAGAGACATTAGCTAGCTGCCGACGGAAAACATTAGCGTTTTTAAATCACTAGCGAGTCTCCATGGGACTTACCGAGGCCTTCTTGACAGTAGATAGGTACTGCTTATACAGATTCTGTTACCTTTTTGTGATGTCTCTTTTTGATAACTATATTCCGAGGTTGACAAGATGAATCCATACTTATATTATAATGTGTGTCTATCCGTCTGTCTGTCTGTCTGCTACGCTTTCACGGCCCAACTACTCAACCGATTTTGATGAAATTTGATACAGAGATAGTTTACGTCCATTACATAGTTTACTGGGAAGGCCCCAGGCTACTTTTTATCCCGACAAATTGAAGAGTTCCCGTGGTAATCAAAAAACATCAATCCACGCGAACGAAGTCGCGGGCATCATCTAGTGATAAATAAATGATAAATGAAAATGAAAAAAAATTAAAATGATAAATGTTTATTTTCCAAAAAACAACTATATTATGACAATTTTCTTATATCCAACGGTACCCACACTAGGTAGGTAGTTATCCTGTATCGTGGGCACCTACTAATTTATTTATTTTTCATAAGACAACTTGTGTCACTTATGATACGTCAAGACTCAAAACTATACCACCGGTTCAGAAAGATAAATATACTGAGTAGAGTTGCTCTTTTCTTAGGGACAACTCATCTCAACACATTAAGGCTTATGGCCTTGTGCAAACTAGTGAAAAATACTATCTTCTGTGCTTAAAGTCAAAACGACACCTGCTTAATTATTGCAGATTTACTCTTAAGTCGCTTAAAATATAGACTCATTCACGCTTTAAATTATATTATTGACTCACCTGCCTTTATATTTCATAGACGTCGGCTTTGAAAATTAAAGAGACAGTCATTTCAGATCATTAGCGCTTTGAAACTAAAATTTATAGGACTCAGAAGACATCTGCCTTTATAATATATAGTGTTGCTATATAAATCGCAGATAATTAAAATGTAGTCTCGTTTGCACTTTCAAAAAGGCTTACAACGAATTTATTACATTCAGAGAAACACCTGTCTGTACATTTCATAGACTACAGTTTAACAAATTGATGGAAGTGTTATCCAACTGCAGATAAAAACAGATGAAAATTATTATCGCTTTAAAGCTTTAAGCGAATTTATAGTAGGTACTCAAAACAACACCTGCATTTTCTTTTGCAGAGTTTCACTTTACAAATTCAAAAGGCTAAAACTTGAGAATTCATCTGTTTTTACTAAACATTAATGATACGTGATACGTCCCCCGATTGTCTAAAAGTTGCCGATCAAATCGTCAAGGTTCGGCGTCAAAGTAAAAGAAACCATACTAGCATTAAATTAGAGCTCAATTTCGTGTAGGTATTTATTCTCATCCTTTTAGGGTATCGTACATACCTAAACGTATGAGAATGGATACACGAAATTGAGCTCTAATTCAATGCTGTTATGATTTATTTTACTCTGACGCCGAACTTTGACGATTTGATCATCAATTCTTGCACAATCGCACCTACGATCCCAACCGCTGCAATGAGGCAATGTTTCCTGAGCGCTGGCTGCGCTACCCCGCTGTATAGCCAAACTTAAAATCTTTTTAAAATTCCACAAGAAAATGCACGCAACTTCATGCACGTGGATTTAGGTTTTTTTTAAATCCATTGCTTCATTCGACAAAAGAACACAATTTCGCATTTATAATATTTGTGACAAACTAAAATTTTCCGACTTTCTAAATTTGTAGACTCCTATCAATGTTTAATTTTTTTAACTTTTTGTTGTGTAAATTAAATCTAACCCTTGTCTCTTCCGCAAGAATAAAACTTAATTTCCGCTTTAAAAGTTAGAATTGGGAGTAATTAGGGTACATTGGCGTAGCGTAAAAAAACTGCAGTCTCATGATCAAACTCCCGTGATGCCTTTCCTGACACCATTAAAAGTACGGCAATGTCGACACTTTGACGAATGACGATTCGATTTACCCCTACACCACAGTTCACTGCGTATCAAGGAAACTCTGTGAAAAAAATACTGCATATTACCATGCGTTGTTGTAGTAAAGGAAAATGTGCGCGGGGTTCCACATCAGAAAATATGTCGGAATAAAGGGTTTTCATAATATCATAGTGAACGATATTTTATGATGTTAAAGTAAAAAAGTGATGAAGCCGGGAGTCCATACCTAGTTGTTTGGACTCCCGGCTTCCTAAATGTTGGTCAAGGGTTCGATCCTCGCACCCACATCCCTAATATTTCGGAGTTATGTATGTTTTAATAATAATAATACTAAGAGTTGCTAGTCCGCCGGTTTCCCCTGCCGGGGTGTAATCCTCCGCCCGCTACAACTATTTATTTGTGTATTTGTGTATGTAAGTTTATTCATATCTATTTATTTACGTAAGTTCATTATAATTCTTTTGGTCATATATGTATTTATTTTGTATGCGGGCGTGAGAGTATGATATATAACAATAATAATAATAATAACAGGCAATTACAACCCATAGTTAAACAGACACAGTAGATATTACATCAAAAAGAAAAAAAGTACATTAATAAATTAAATCAAAAGAAATCAAAAGTTTAAATGACATGTCCCAGTTCAGTATGGAGGGTGGTTTTTTATTCTGAGTGTCAATGAACCAGAACCAAATTGCCATCACGTGAAAGAGAAAAATATATAACACTAGCGGACGCCCGCGACTTCGTTCGCGTGGCTTAAGTTTTTTAATTCCCACAGGCACTCCTTAATTTTCCGGGATAAAATAATAAATAATAAATAAATATGTCACTCTCCAGGTCCTCATCTACACCCATGCAAGAAATCACGTCAAACTGTTGCTCTGTTGCGACGGACTTTCATACAAACTTTCCACCCCTATTTTACCTCTTTGGGGATGGAATTTCGAAAAACCCTTTCTTAGTGGATACCTAGTCTTCACAAAGAACACACTCTTCAAATTTCGTGTCTCTAGGACCAGCGGTTTAGGCTGTGCGTTGATATATAAGTCAGTCAGTCAGTCAGGACTTTGAATTTTATATATATAGATTAAACGCCATTTAAATAATAATTTTAGAAAACCCCGTTTTTTTACAAATTAATTATGAAAAATATCGTTGGTAGAAAATATTTTTCGATGGATGGCAACACTAAAACTTTTTCTATAGTGCGTTCCACTAAGCGCCAACAACGATCGCTTCTTTAGTCGTTCCACATAACGACCGCGGTCGTTGTGGTCACGACGAAAACGTCACTTATGACATCATAACTTACGCTCACGCGAAGCTCGCGACACCCCATCTAAACAGGTGGGTCGTCGTGACCGTTGAGAAAATTAGCGGCATTTTCAAAACTCAAAGCATCAAAGATGGCGACCGTGAAACTTACGTTATTTCATGCGGAAAGAGATATTTTAGTATAAGTGAATGTTTATTTTAGTATAAGTTAATGTTTGTAGTTAGTGTTGTGAACGTGAGGCACGTTGAGCATCAGGTAAATATAATTAACTAAACAGGTAAATATAATTAACTATGTAAAACAAGTTTAGAAAAATTAATTACAGTTTGTACCTAATTAATATACATGTATACATTTTTCCTTGATTGCCAATAATATAAACTAACTTTAGAAATGAAAATTAAGTTAGCCTTCTTTAAGTTAGTTTTCTTATTGAAAAAATTTAATTATAATTTTTTTCAATATAATACGATTGAAACAATAATTATTTCAGTTTATTTTCAAGACTTATACAGATTACAACCTAACCTCTTAAATCTTTTGCTTTCTTTTTACTAACTCGCCGTTTGTATTACTTACCTCCACGCTCAAAACGCTCTTTAATCCATACCACTTGAGATTACCACAGTAACGCAAGAAGAACGGGAAAAACTGCGGTCGTGAGCGTGATCGTTGTGAACGCTTAGTGGAACGCACCCTAGATGAATAGATCTATCAAATCTGGCACTCTGTCACTTTAATGTCATACAAAACTGACATTGCCATTTGACAAACATTCTGTGACATACGTGACAAAGACAAACAAGTTTTTTTTTATTTTATTTTTTTACTGTTGATAAGATTCAACAGTAAAAAAATAAAATAAAAAAAAGTTGATTAAGCCACAAAATAAAATAAAATTTTCTCCAAAATGGGGTCCTATAAAAATGTGTAAATTATTCAATAAGCCATATTTTAGGATCTCTATTCACGTGTATTAAAATCATCTTGGTTCATGTTCAAGGCCCAATCTTGGACAAGTCCTTCATCATAATGTTAAAAAGTAAAATTCACTAATAAAAATAAGTTAAAAATAAAGAATAGGTAATAATAAAAAATTGGTTGGGGAACTAAGTTCTAAGTGAAAGCGTTGTTCGCGCACCGATGCAGGCTAGACCAATACTTCGCGAAAGGATTGTTGAAATCCTCAATTATAGCACACAGGATGGAATTGGTACTGTGTCTGAGTCTTTCCCAGAAAGAAGCCGTCCTCGCTCTGAGAATGGCAAAGAAGTCAGGGACCCCCGCAGCAGCAAACATGGCTTTAGCGCTGCAGAAACGTGGCTGCTTCATTAGGATGCGGAAAGCCTTGTTATACTGTATCCTAAGCGCATTGTAACTTCGCTTGGTAAACCTTGTCAACAGCTGGCAGGTGTAAAAGCATTGGCAAAATGCTTTGAACAAGGTCACCTTCACGTCATCGGAGCAGCGCACGAATCTGCGCGCTATCATGTTTTTTTTTTTGCACTAGCGCCTATGATAAGCTGATTCTCATTCATACCAGTTCTCGCATATATTCCTCTCGCACTTTCGTTCCTCATACTTTATCTTTCTTGCATTCGTCTCCTTACTGTCTTTATGGGTGGGATTCCCATTTACTACTCTATTCTTCTAATCTATTTTAATTTATTTCTTCTTATGTTAGGGAGCGCTATCATGTTGGCTCGCACCGAGAGAGCCCTGCGCTCCCTCTCCATATCTCTGTCGTCTTTTAAGTCTTCTGTTAGTATATGTCCTAAATACTTAAAGCTCTTAACAACCCGAACTAACGATCCGTTCAAAAATACTGGCGGAACTATCTCCGGACCTTTTCCAGCTTTAAAAACAAACATTTCAGTTTTTGCTACATTATATTTGAGAAAAATCTCAGTTGCTTGAGCGGTAAAGGAAAACATCGTGAGGAAACCTGCATGCCCGAAATTTCTTCATAATTTCCTCTGGCGTGTATCTCAAGGGAGTATATATTATTTTTTATTTTTTTAATTCCAAAGTATAAATTGTTATTTGATAGTACCTAACATTAAAATCTAAATTAAAAACTAAACATTAAAAATATCCTCTATGCCGCTGCAATGAGGCAGTGTGCCTAGAACGCTGGCTGCGTTACCCCGCTGAATAGCCAAACTTATATGTTGGCCGAGGTAACTGTCAGCCCTCCGGTCACCTGTGGACTCTGTGAGACGAGAAGATAGATCCTTTAAAAAGGATCTAGCATCTTCGCCCCACGACCCCAGGGTATTATATTCTTATATTTTAAATGGAAAGTGTGTCTGTGTGACTGTCACTTTTTACAGCCAATCTGTTTAATCAATTTTGATGAAATTAAGTTCAGTGATAGGTCGCTCTTAGAGATGAAATAAATTAAAGAGTTCCCGAGAGATTTCATTTGAACTTAACTCATTGCGGATGTAGTTTAGAGCATCATCTAATTGTAATCATAAGTTTTGTAATATATAAGCTGAATTAATATTTTGACATATTATGTTAGACTGTCAGTTATACCCATAATACAGTTCCGGACCGCCATTCGTCCGGATTAGATGTAATTCGACTTGTTGTTAAGTAATTAGAATAACTTCGTGTTAATGGTGTGGGCTGTTTAATTTGTTTGACTTCCGGATGCTTCGCAGACATTTTAGTCCGGTTAATTCGAAAACTTTACTGTTATCCATTTTTATCAAACACTAGGTGATGTTAAGGCTTATTCCTTTGTACTCAATCTCTTTAAATAATCTGAATTATATTAATATTATAAATGCGAAAGTGTGTTTGTTTGTTGGTTTGTCCTTCAATCACGCCGCAACGGAGCAACGGATCGACGTGATTTTTGGCATGGGTATAGTTGAGGACCTGGAGAGTGACATAGGCTACTTTTTATCCCGGAAAATTAAGGAGTTCCCGGGGGAATTTAAAAAAACTTAAACCACGTGGACGAAGTCGCGGGCATCAGCTAAGAATTGATAAGTTTAAATCTAATGCTATCCTTTTCCGCAGGAAATATTATGGAAGAGATACCAATTTCCAACACATTTAGAACTAAAATTTAGCCTATGTCACTCTCCAGGTCCTCTAATATACCTACCCATGTCAAAAATCACGTCTATCCCTTGCTCCGTTGCGGCGTGATTGAAGGACAAACCAACAAACAAATACACTTTCGCATTTACAATATTATTAGTATGATATCCACCTTTTGTGAGTAGGTACCGTACTCTGGAGTAAAAATGATATCTACGTTTATTTCATCTTTGAACGCTCTTAATTACGAATTTCCATTAGCCATATTATGAATCGGGGTAACACGAGGGCATATTTTCCTGGCCATCAAGATTCAACCCACTTAAAAAGAAACCTCCTAAGACCCATTTCCTTTATTCTTGGCAGAGAGGTGTCACTTGCTAGAGGTAATAATATCCTATAAAACGGCCTCAATCTAAGGCCAAGATCTGTATATAGCGTGTTTTGACTTTTTTCAAATTTTAGAGTCATAGCATGTTTTTCAGAGCTGAAAGCGAACCTCTTTCCGTCACTTAAAATATATATTCGTTGAGGTTTTTCCTTATATATGTGTGGTTCCCAGGTCCTTGCGGCACAATATTAAGAGCACTTTTTTTAAAAGTGACAGATTAAACGATTATTGGCTGATGATTATTAGGTAATAAGCAAGACCGAAGTGACGGTTAACATGCTTTCAAAGGCACAGTAGAATCGAAAATTTGAATTCTAAATACGTTCATCCATCCAGATGTTGGTTAGCAATCGAAATCAGGTGGGGTGCTTTTTTGAACGCGAGATTTTGACGACATGACGTCTGCTTTTCTATGGTCTTCAACTCAATGTTAGACCCCATTCCCTTTATTCTCCGTATAATAACCGCATTTATGGGCGCTCTCACGGCGGGCCCATCAATGTTACGCCTTGCATGCTCTCGCCATAATTTCATGTTGAAAATAACATAGATAGTCCTGAAAATACTTCAGTGGGAACACCTTGAATGATTTACGTACTTACTGGTTAAGGAAGGGTAATATGTTGCTTTTTATAGCTTTCGTTTAAGTTTAAGGTAGGTTGCCAATGAAGGTACCCTTTGGCGACCTTACTTGCGCTGTGATCTTACAAAGTGGGTGTTACCAGGTTCGCCCAGCGTTGGCTATTTGGGAATTTGTAATTTCTGAATGGTCACTGGTCTGATCTGGTTCTGTCTGGGAGGCTAGATCTCTCTCCGGTCGTGTCGGATTGCCATTCCATTAATCTTTGAAAGTGAGGAAAGGGAAGGAATAATAATATATTGAAATAAGTTTACATGATTATGCGTTTTCTAAAGTGCCCTAGGAAAATAAAAATAGGAAAGACACTTTAGCTAACTTAAAGTTTTTTTTGAAGTCATTTATCAAGTAGGCTTACTACTAAGCAAAGATCTCTCTGAATAACAAGGTTTTTTTAGCCATAGTCCACTACGCACCTTTGACAGCATTATGGAAAACGGGCATTCAGGTTTCCTTCACTGTTAAAGCAAAGGTCTTTCAACGCCGGGGGTTAAATTGTAGACTAAACAGAATTTAATCAAAATGTCAAATATCAGAGTCAAAGTTCGACGACTCATCTGAGACGTCGATTTGTTTTAAAGATAAACATTTGAGAAGTAATTTAGTTTTATATCCTATCTATTAAACGGCTCGGAATAAGATTGTAACATCAAAGGAAACCCATTGGGTTGTATTGAAATTGTTAACAATCTGAGGCGAATAACGTTAGCAAAATTAAACACCGAAGCCTCAGGCTAAATATCATCTAAAGAATTTGGTGTGTGGTACTATGTAGCAAATTTATTTTTGCACGAGTTAACTCATTGATTAACGAACCATGAACGAACGATTGACGAGCTCCCTGGCGCAGAGGTGAGCGCTAAGGTCTTACCAGCGGTAGTTCCCTGGTTCGGTGATCGGTCCACGGCTGGGTCAATTTGAATATTTATAATTTCTGGTCTGGTCTGTGTGGAGGTCTTGACGACCTCCGTGGCGCAGTGTGTAGCGCTGTTGTCTTAACGTGCGGAGGTCCCGGGTTTGATCCCCGGCTGGGTCAATTTGGTAATTTATAATTTCTGAATTTTCCCTGGTCTGGCCTGGTGGGAGGCTTCGGCCGTGGCTAGTTACCACCCTACCGGCAAAGACGTGCCGCCAAGCGATTTAGCGTTCCGGCCTACAATGCCGTGTAGAAACCGATTAGGGGTATGAGTTTAATATAACTGCCATGCCCCTAACAGGTTAGCCCGCTACCATCTTAGACTGCATCATCACTTACCATCAGGTGAGATCGCAGTCAAGGGCTAACTTGTAGTGTATAAAAAAAAAAGGTTTTTCATCCCACCATCTCTGAAAGAGTATTTTTACGCTTCAATATCTGAATGCAAAAGCCGTTATTATCCTCTTGAGGATAAAGTAAATTGAATTTAGAACATCGTGTGCACGTTAGTAAATATCACTCGTCTATGAAGTTTGTGAATTCAAAACATCATTAAAACCTATTTACTTCTACCTCTATGGTGCCGAATTTCCATACAACCGTTTTTAATTTGTTATAACCTCACACTCGTAACCTTCTTGGTGTACTTTTTTAATTTGCTTTGTGCGCACCATTTTCTTTTACGTCATATTGTTTAAAATTAAACCCTTCGATTAAAAACAAGAAGATTGAAAATAAGTGAAAAACCTAAAATGAGTGATTCTAGTGACGAAGAAGTTAATTTGACGCCAACAGAATTGACTGAAACTCTTAAAAATGCGGAAATGAGCTTTCTCCTTCAACAATCACGCGAGAAGTATTTCATTTCCTCGCTGAGGTGGGATGAAAAATTACGTGTTGCACTCGAGTGAAAAGATTTTTCACCTCGTGCTCTTTTGATTCCCTCGCTGACGCTCAGGATTCTAATTTTTGAACCACTCGCTGCGCTCGTGATTCAATTTTAGAATCCTTCGCTTACTCGGTCATCAAAATTGAGCACGTGGTTAAAAAACAACTTTTCACTCTTGTATAACAAATAACTATTGTCTGGTTACCACCTATAACTGCCGTACTCGAGACAGGCCCAATTGCAAATCGTAATGATTTGACAGCTTAAAATATATTACTCGAACTGTTTAAGGAGTTCATGCATGATTTTTGACGTGCAGGCATTTATGAACTCCTTAAACAGGTCGAATTATCCGTTTGACAAATGATTACGATTACAATTTTCTTATACAATCGGAGGGCGGATTAGCCCACTACCAACTTGTTGCGGGCAATCATTACCGTTGTAATCTATGGTTGTAGTATTATAGTCGCCTTAAAATTTTACCCGTAAAGTACACAAGACTCCACCCAATTATCATGGTCCCTACGCCTCTGGCTGGCTACAGCAAAGCCTGTTCTGCAATAAATTTAAATTACTGAGCTGAAATATTATATTGGTTATAACTTAATTTGGAATTCATTAGGGGGAATACTGATAAAGTGGTAGGTATTTTATGCGCGCATAATGAAAACAATATTTCACGAAGATTTAAGGCCGGGACACACACAAAGTGCAGCCGCAACGACACACGACATGCCGTCATGTTACGCATATCAGATTTGTATTAAGGTGCCAGCGGAGAGTGAATTGCCCATACAAACGTAATACCAAAATTATTTGTAATTCGAGAATATTTCCACCATATTATGCGATTATTAAGATTGAACTTGTATTTATCTAGGTCCCTGGATAAAATATTTTTTCAAAATACTTTCCCAAAATTAAATGAAAGCACATTGCGTTTTGCATGTTTTTACGACATAAATGACATGTTTTCTCATTATTGGTTTCATATTAAGACCAACGATATCTCACGTACTAATTGATCACGAACATAGCCTATATTGTAAAGTTACAGAATACACGAAGTTAAAATCACAACAATTTTTCATTCATCATTTTTGGTATTCACGGAACAAGACCAAAATGTATAACAAACTCTGTACGCTCATATTGCTATCGCGCTTGCACGCGATCATGTGTCATCAGCCAAATAGAGATAGCAATATACCGGCAAATTTATATTTGCGGTTGGAATAGAAGTTGCGAGCGCCGCTCCCGGGCCTCTTAAGCATATGCAAGAAACTTTAATCTGCGGTACGATGAAAAAAACCTTAGCCTCAATTATTATAACAGTCAAGAAGCAAACTTTAGTCACTATACCCTCTAGTCGTATACCTTTTCCATGGACAAGCTTTACCCTAACAGGGGAAAGGTAAGTGTGTCTAACATGGCGGGCATGGCATTTGATAATTAGGTATCTAACATGGCGTATCACATTATCTTCCAAAACACTGCAGCAAAGCACCGCGCGCTAAATAGTGTATCCTGTTCCTTGTTTTACGCACTCGTTCGAAGCTAGAAGTAATGCCCCGCCGGCTTCCGTTTTCCCTAGCTATCATAACGAAAAGAAGAAGAATAAAAGCACCTAGTTTCGGCAGTAATGTCACCAATAATTATTCGGTGTGATTGCATTCAAGCGCAAGCTCCTAAAGTTAAAAAGAAAAACGTACATATTATGATTTATGAGTTGGGAACGCGGCGGTCGCGAGTCTAGTGTGTGCAAGCTTGATTTAGTGCCACAGACGGACTTTATTGGAGCGCTTGTGATTTTAATAAGCGCAAATAGGATATTTTATTTTCCCACAGCGTTTATTTTATTAAAGTACGCGGAGGAATTTTTACTATACTTACGCAAAGTTATGAGCGACAAATAGTATTATTCTTCAACTATCTATGTTTTTTTGTGTTTTTGCGTTAGCTTACTGCTTACTAAAACGTATCAACACAATCAAAATCAATTTATTTGATCAAATAAGCAGGTGATATTTGAGATATTGTTAAAGTTTTTACGAAATACCTAGATACTTACTATTTCTATGCCGGCATCCTAAAATGATGCTTCCACCACCACCACTACAGCCCAATAATTTCCCACTGCTGAGCACAGGCCTCCACTCTCATAGGAGAGTGCAGGGAAATAGAGCTTAGACCCACCACGCTGCTCCAATGCGGGTTGGCGGCTTTAACGACTATTATCATGTTAGTGATAATAACCGGGACCGACGGCTTAACGTGCTCAACAATATTTAAATTAATATTATATTAGTTATTGCGTTATTATTAAACTTGATACTATGAGAAACATTCAGTATATAAAAATGTGATAAGTATATTCCTTTACCCTAATCTATATTTCCAGCGATATATGTATTTTTCGCACAAATTCACACGTGCACACATCGTTCAGTGAACAACCGGACAATTTTCAAACAATACGGTGAATTTTCGACCTTCTTGTTGCTTCGTTTGTCCTGTAAAATCGAGGTATATCTATCATTTATATACTACCCACACAAAACGGCGCCCATCTGTTTGAAGGTCTGTACCAATTGAGATGCACGGAGCGGAGCGGCACGTAGCGGCAAAATTTTTTGTATGAGTTTGTGTGGGGCCACGTCGCGCAGTGCATCTGCTTGCCGGGTCGCTAAAGTGGGCCCAGTCCCATACAAACTCATACAAAGAATATTTGCCGCTATACGTGCAAGCCCGCTCCGTGCATCTGTAGTGCGGCTAGAGCTTATTCTGTGCCTTAATACCGAACCCTATAAACCTACTAACTTCATGATCTTTGCGAACTTGATAATATATTCATTTGGTCTGATCTCAAAGTTGTGTGGTTATCGATGAGTTTGAATGCCGACTGATTGATATTAAATCCAAAGGGTTGATGCGCGGAGTATCAGAACTTTGCTTAGTTCAACTTATTTTAAATCCTAACTTTCACTATGATACTGAGAGAAGGTTTCGCATGAATGAAACCACAAAACACTATAGACTAGTTTCTCTTTTTTTCTGCCTTGGGTTCTTTCGAGCCATGTGGTCAAGTGAAGCGAGCCGTTGGTGGACTCGATCAGCCAAGTCACAAAGGTGGAGTGGGAATGGGCGATAGAACTGATGAGAGCACAGCGTTATACGAATACCTCCTCTTGAGAACCTCATCTTTTTCAACACGGACATTTTTCTTTTTATCCACTACAGGTTAGCCCTTGACTGCGATCTCACCTGTTGGTATGTGATGATGCCGTCTAAGATGGTAGCGGGCTAACCCATACCCCTATTAGGTTTCTTCACGGCATCGTACCGGAACACTGAATCGCTTGGCGGCACGTCTTTGCCGGTAGGGTGATAACTAGCCACAGCCGTAGCCTCCCACCAGGCCAGACCAGGGAAAATTCAGAAATTATAAATTCCCAAATTGTCCCTGCCGGGGATCGAACCTGGGACCTCCGCACGTTAAGACATTCAGCGCTACACACTGCGCGACGGAGGTCGTCGAAAACCTAATTAGTCGTCAAAAATCTAATATAGAAATAATTATATGAGGATACAAATTACTAATTATTCTATAGTTCAATTACAATTTAATTACGATATCCGTTGCACACTCATTGCAAGTAAGGCTGAATAATATTTGCCAATATAATTTTCATAGAATATAATATTATGTAATTTGTAAATTAGTTGTTTCTGGTTTATATCCATTATAATTGGGTTAAATTCAAATCGCTCTCAAAAACACAGTGCTAATCCATATTCGATATTACTAATATTATTATATTACATACCTACTAATAACGCGATAGAGTATCTGTCTGTCTATCAGTCTGACAGTCCGTATCTTTTCACAGCTCAATCGACACACCGACCGAATATATTATACAAGATGAAGCTTCGTCCTTTTTTTTTTACGTCATTCATATACTTTTATTTGTATTTATGTACTTACTTTAGCAATTTACACAAATGTTATTTTAATTAAAACTAAGAAATAAATTAAAATTAAAATCTAAATTAAAAAACTTTTTATATTTACAAAAAATACACGCCGTCCAAGTGATCGTTAATGGGCATGGTGCCCAAAACACTGGCGCTATTACCTCGTTGAATGGCAAGGCTAAGCCGTTGGGCTAAATAAGCGCCAGCTCTTTGGTCACCAGAGGCGAGGATCAGTTTTTGGGACACGACATTTATAAAATTCTTCGTGTCCGATGACCATGAATCGCTCTCAAATCTCCAATTTTTTTTTTGTTTTTTTAATGTATGTCGGTGCATATCTCCGTGGGTTCTGAACCATTTTGAAAAAAAAAACCATCAGTCGTTAGAGGCAGCTCTCGAGGTGGTCCCACCACTGACTCCAAATCCTCAATTCTGACACTAAAAAGTTAAAAATAAAAATTATTTCCAAAAAACCGACTTCATAAGCCACTGTAAAGTACAAAATAATTTTGATTTCTATAACCCACTGTTGAAGACGGACGAGTCTGATTCGTCAACTTTGCTTATTCTTGTGACACCCGGCCGACTTCAACATAGTGGGTAGAAATCAATATTATTTTGTACTTTACAGTGGCGTTGGAAGTCTGTTTTTGGAAATAATTTTTATCTTACCAGAGGCTTCCGAAGCGTTGCTCCTCCCTCTACATTTAAACGTAAGAGATCCGACGTGAAGGGTGCTCTACTTCATTATTTAAATTATAATGGTATTTTTTCTTCACATTGTTTGTTTATCGTAACACAGTAAATGGTATTTTTAAAAGCATAATAAACAACAATATACCTAAATAATAACAATAATAATACATACAAATATAATAACAATTGCAAAATTATGTTCATTACACAGCACGCTACACAGTCAAGTTCAAACCTGCATAACCTTTACAGAAGATACAAAGTACATAATAACTTAATTATAACATCTAGGAAATGATTATAATAATGTAGATTATACCCAACTCCTTACCCTTCGTTCAGTAGAGTTAGCCAGGGTCAATAAGACGAAATATTAACTTTAGTCACAGTTGGGAACAATTGTGAATTGGCCTTACTTCCTACCTTTTGAGTTGGTCCGTCCATACCTAAATTTAGGTAGGCATAGACAGACTTACACACTTTCTCGTCTATAATATATTTATAATTTATACATCATAGACACGAAAGTGTGTAAGTCTGTGTGTCACTTTTTCACGAAAAATAAGCGGAGTCACATAACGGCCTAAGTATTCTTTAAACCGCGATTTAACTGAATGTTTTTTAAGCCTATTTACAGCTTATAAGTATGAAATGTATCACCTTCATCCTTTTTCATGTCGAAAAAAGACTACCTATAGGTACTTTCAGAAGTAGTTAGTAGATAGTCATATTTGTTTCAAAGAAACTTTATACATGCCTACAGTATTTTCTCAATACACAGGCAATATAATCATCAGACTTTTTAGTTCGTCTATCTAAGTCTTTAAATTATATTCAGAAAAATATACTGCTGTTTGAAATTGAAACATTTTATATTTTACCTCAGAGCTATTCTATAAGCCTACAGCCTCGGTCTCCAGCAGCGATTGCAGCGATGAAATCTTACTAATATTATAAATGCGAAAGTTTGGATGGATGTATGGATGTATGGATGTATGGATGTTTGTTACTCAATCACGCCTCAACGGCTGAACGGATCTGGCTGAAATTTGGCACAGAGATATATTATAGTCTGGAATAGCACATAGGCTACTTTTTATCCCGGAAAATTAAGGAGTTCCCGCGGGAACCAAAAAACCTCAAATGGATGTTTGTTACTCAATCACGCCAGAACGGCTGAACGGATCTGGATGAAATTTGGCACAGAGATAGATTATAGTCTGGACTAACACATAGGCTACTTTTTATCCCGGAAAATTCAAGAGTTCCCGCGGGAACAACAAAACCTCGAGCCACGCGTACGGAGTCGCGGGCATCAGCTAGTGTAACCATACGTCAACGCCATGTGTGCTCACGGTTGAGCTGTTAGATGTAGGTAAAAAAAATCGCGTCCTGACTGTTGGTAGATAAGCTCCGTGAGGCGTCAGTCTCGTATCAATAAGCTTCACGATGACGAAACTTATATCTGGTACGTGTGCTAACACACAGTGCACAGGTGCGCAGTCAATCTGGATCGCGATCCAGTGATCACGATCAATGTACTATCCAGATTAGTCGTGTACAGTGGTATACCTACGGTCGAAAATGGTCAATCCAACTTCAATCCCCTCTGCGCTCGGTCAATCTGGATCGCGATAATTGACCGCGGCGGATCAACGATGGCGATCCAAATTGACTATGTATATGGCTCTTACTTCGACGGCGACCTCAACGATGAAAATAAAGTAAGAATATTATACTGCAGCATTAAATGCAACTCTTGTTTGAGTGACAATCATAATATCGCAAAGCAATATTCTTGGGATTCAAGAAACTAAGGATCGGTATTTTTATTATCTATGTAGAAGTCTTTCAATTTTGATTTCAGAAATATTGTCATGTCTTTCTTTCATAGATAATTTCATCCCGAGTGTTCTTAGCCATGTTTCATGAAAACCTGTTCAGCCGTTTGAAGATCATCAGCTCTTTAATAGTTGATGTGGGGATCTGACTACCTTCCATATGTCCTATCGATTCGAAATTTGGTACCGTATTACTTCAATTATACCTACTTTAAAAAACAATATAAAAGTAAAATTTTAAAAACCCCCCGACACAAAAAATAAACTCTAAAATCCAACAAATAATATTTTAAACCTTTTATAATTATTATTGTCACATATATTATGTAAGTTCAAATATTTTTATTTTATCCCGAGTATTCTTAGCTAAGCCCGCCAACCCGCATTGGAGCAGCGTGGTGGGTCTAAGCTCTGATTCCCTCTCTCTCATGAGAGTGGAGGCCTGTGCCCAGCAGTGGGACGTTAATGGGCTGTAGTGGTGGTGGTGGTTCTTAGCCATGTTTCATGAAAATCTGTTCATCCGTCTGAAGGTCATCAGCTTTTTTCTTAATCTGTTACTTCCATATTATGTCGGGGGTTGTTTTAAATTTGTAATTTATACTTGTACAATTTAATCTTATTGGCTACCTATTCCCTGTTATTTTATCATAAAACATACTATAATTTCTTAGTACTTATTTTAATATACGTGCCTAATTTAAAGTCTAAATTTTGTTTTATTTCTATATTAGTGCCCAATTTAAAAAGCTACTTTTGAATATTACTTATTTTTATACTTAATTTTATTTAAATATATTTTTTTGTGAATCTTAGTTTTCAGATATTTTTAAAACTATTTACATTAAATTAAAACTAAATTAAATTAAATTAAATCTAAAACGTCATCGAGACCACCGTAGCGAGGCATTGTACCCAAGATGCTGGCAGCATTACCCCTTTGGATGGCCAAACTAATTCTTTGACCAAGGTAGCCGCCGGCTCTCGGGTCCCCCGGTTGACTCGATAACCCTTTTCGAAATTTCCTCAAAAAGAGCTCGAGCCCCCGGGCCCCACGGCCCCAAGGTCTCCACACCAAAAGGCACGAATATGAAGCTCCCATCGAGGTCTTCATATTTGCGCCTCTTGGCCTACTTATATTCTGATTTTTTCCGATCTCCCTTACTTTCTACGGGAGACAATTAAATAATATATAATATCAAAGGGAATCTTAGTATTAATTTCTATGAACTAAACAATTGTAGCCGCCTAGACACTTTCATATTAATGGCAATAACATAAATTTCTACAAAAAATGCAATAAGTATAGTATACTTAGCTTTTTTTTAGTAAGTTTATAAATCAGCTTAATTTTAAGAAACCCGAGTGCATCATTTTGGCTGTCAATCAATTCTTTTTTCCAAAAAATATTCCAACAACTATCAAAACAAGTATGTATTTAAAACCTTTATATATTTTAAAGGTATCTTTTATGATACTAATAGGTAGGTATCTTCGGCATTTTATTCACCTCCCTAGCGCAAGGGTAGATACGCACTGTATTTTCAGGCTCTAAGTAAGTGATAGAGTTGATTTAGGAATTAGAAATTTTTCATTTTTCTCCATTCAGGTCTAGTAGGCTTTGGCCATGACTAGATACCACCCAATCAGCCACCAAGCAATTAAGCGTTTTAATACGATGCCGCTTAATAACGATTAATATTGTACTGGTTAAATTAATGTTGCCCTTAGGCTTTACCTTACAATTTTACTTAGACTTCATCATAGTTTACCAAAATAATCATAATTTACCAAAATCGTAGGAAAGGGCTTAATTGGTAACGAATAAAAAACAAATTAAGGTTCTGGCACTCAAAGGGCGTGGCAAACCGTGAATTTATCACGACACTATAATACCGCGTATGCTACAACATGTCAAATCCGCGTACCAAAAGTAGGGATGTAACCAAATCTGTTTGTACCTACTTAATAAAATACGTAACCGAGTTTGTATTATTGTGTAACTTCAAAAAATTAAAGGTTGGACCATTAATCTTTGGAAGTCGTATATACTTAGCGCAATCCGTAGAAAACTTCGTAATCGCGATGCAGGTTCTAAGTATTCCTACTGCACTACCAGCAATGCCGTGTTATCTATTGGCATATTATGTGGGGACTGTGAAGACAGGCCTAATAAATTGCCAGATCTAGTTTGATCTGGCAACCCTAACCGTAACCACGAGTCACAACACGCTAACATGAAACAGCGTCCGGATAAGGCGACATGCTATGCTGCCACGCCTCCTGTTTTACTAAACCTTTATTTAGTATCACGAAATTGCTTTAGGAACATATTTAAAAAAAATTGTGTATACATAAACTGCTCTTCCTAATAATGTTGGTATAATTGCTGTTTTATATCGACACCATTACATCGATCAAGACGAAAATTGGCACATCTATCGACCTCAATACATGCGAGCATAAGCTGGTAACAGGTAAAACGATGACCCAAAGCCCAAAATTACTCGTAGGTACTTAAATATTTATACGAACTTTAACTGAGGGAGCAAATAGAAATCCATACTTAATAAGTTAATATTATAAATGCAAAAGTGTGTCTGTCTGTCTGTCTGTCTGCTACGCTTTCACGGCCCAACTACTCAACCGATTTTGATGAAATTTGGTATGGAGATAGGTTACATCCCGGGGAAGGACATGGGCTACTTTTAATCCATACTAATATTTTTATATTATAAATGCGAAAGTGTGTCTGTCTGACTGTCTGATACGCTTTCACGGCCCAACTACTCAACCGATTTTAATGAAATTTGGTACAGAGATAGGTTACATCCCGGGGAAGGATATGGGCTACTTTTAATCCCGGAAAATTGAAGATTTCCCACGGGAATCAAAAAAATTATCTTTTCAACCGATTTTGATGAAATTTGGTACAGGGATAGGTTGTATCCTGGGGAAGGACATAGGCCATCATTAATCAATTATATCTTACTAATGATGCCCGCGACTTCGTCCGCGTGCATTGGTGTTTTTTGTATCCCGCGGGAAGTCTTCAATTTTCCCGTATAAAATACCTATGTGCTATTCCAGACTATAATCTATCTCTGTGCGAAATTTCAGCCAGATCCGTTCAGCCGTTAGGGCGTGATTGAGTAACAAACATCCATACATCCATTCAACCTTTCGCATTTACTAAGAATAGTAAGAAGTAAGAAGTAAGATAAACTAATGTTGATAATCAGTAACGGTATCTTTAAACTAAATCTACGAGGGTTCCAAACGCGCCCTGGTCTGAGAAGAGCCCACAACAAACTCAGACGGTTTTTTTTTATTATCACCATTTCACAAATCCGTTAGAGCAAGTTATTGCCAATATTCCTTGTCATCTAAGTAATCCTTTACATGGTAATAAGATTTTTAATGAGTTTACGTTTTACATTAACTTTGAACTTATTCAGAGACATCTTCAACATGTCTTCTGGGAGCTTTTAGTAGAAGTGGACACTGGTTTAAGTATAAGTACCTCCATAAAAGCTGAAAGAAAGAAACAAGATAGGAAAAACAATGAACATAGTTACAAATAAAATTATAGTAATAAAACATGCGTCGAGATCACGGATGGGGTGGCACGTGGTTCTTTTACATAAAGTGGCACGTCTAGTTCTCGTTATGTCGCTTGCCTTACATATTTGCTACGGTATTAAAAGACATTTTATTATTTTTATTTAAAACACCTGGATGCCTGGTCCTCTTCAACCACCCGTTATTTCAGGTCATTTCTGCCACGTACCCGCATATTGTGGAACCAGCTTCCATCTTCTGTGTGTTCCCTCATGATTATTATATTGGGCTCTTCAAAGGGCGGATAAACAAATATCTCAAAAGCCAGCAACGCATTGGCGGTTCCTCTGGTGTTGCAAATGTTCAAGGGCGGCGGTAATCACTTACCATCAGGTGACCCGTCTGCTCGTTTGCTCGCTATAAATATTAAAAAAAACACGATGATACCTGCGTCATCATCTGCGTGTTTTTTATATAGCGAGCAGACCGAAGCCCATAAACATTTGCAGCACTAGAGAAAATACCGGCTTTTGAGAAATTTGTTTATCCACCCTTTGAAGACCCTCATATTGTAATCATGAGGGAACACAGAAGATGGCAGCTGGATCAAGCTTTTTGAAGTGAACTTTTAGGTAGGGGGTAAAAATGTGGAACGGTGTCGGTCGCGCGTTGACACCGTTCTTCTTAAGACAAAAGGTCTTCAGTATAAATATAGTACATTTGTAATTAAACTTTAATGCTTTAGTTTTAAGGTTTATATTTGATTTTTTTTTTTTTTTTAATAAATTTTGATTTTTAATAAATTACTTTTGCTAAATCTTTACTCAAAATACATAGTAACATTAAAATCTAAATTAAAAACTAAAAACTAAACAATAAAAATATCATCTATGCCGCTGCAATGAGGCAATGTGCCCAGAACGCTGGCTGCGTTACCCCGCTGAATAGCCAAACTTATAAGATAGCCGAGGTAACTGCCAGCCCTCCGGTTAAACAAAGTTAGTTTAGTTTTTTTAATTTAAAAAAAAAAATCAAAAAAAAAATTTGTTTCCACTTCTATCGGCAGTCAGCCTGCCAAATTATTTTTGTTCATATAAGTAGTAGAATTAATTCAAAACTATTTAAGGTTGTACTACTTTCAACTTGAACTGCTGAACCGTTCTTTTATTCGGTTCCTTTACGATTTAAGTTGAGTTAAAAAAAAACAATTTTTTTTAAAATCATAACTTGCCTAGTGTATGTGACAAATTATTTAGATTGATAAATAATTAAACCATAAAATTGGCAAAACAGAGAATCGAACAAGAGACCTTCCACTGATAGAACCAAAGTATCACTGCACCAAAGAGTTCATGTAAACTTTGCACATTATTACGTTGCTTTAAGGAAATATTATAAGGCATCAATCACTTCGATTGAAAGAAATTTTGAGATAAAATTCATCATAAAATCGCCGATTCAAAAGTTTTTCATTATGCCAGTAAAAGGTGCTGTAAAAGCGAGCGCACATCATTATTAATTGGACTTTCGACGAATAACCGTGCATTAAACCCTAGAGTAAAAAAAACTGATTCATATTAACCTATTATATCGTCTTAACCTATTCGTGCTACTGAGCACGGGTATCCTTTCAGAATGAGAGGCGTAAAGGCGTTTTTTATACTACTTCAAGTTAGCCCTTGACTGCAATCTCGCTAACGGTTAAGTGATGATGCGCTAAGATTGGAGTGGGCTAAGCTGTTAGGGGTACATTAGTTATATTAAACCCATACATACCCCTTATCGGTTTCTACACGGCAACGCACTGGAACGCTAAATCGCTCAGGATGGTAATAAGCCTCGGCCGAAGCCTCCCACCAGACCAGAAAAAATTCTGAAATAATATAATCGAACCCGGGACCTCCCAAGTTACAAATTGTAACGTGTAAGTTTCAAAAACAGTGTCTAAAACACTTATTCCGGTTACAGTTTCCAACCAAGTGAGTTTGCATATAGGCGAGAGACACAGAGTATAATATTGCATAATTTCATATATACGCGATGAAGAACTTTATTCTAATAAATACTCTTAAGTACAGACTACAGTACAAAATAAAAATAACCCACTGAGCTCTAAATGGTTTCTCTGATATCAGGAATGTAGAGTATTCCAATTTTCTAGTTTTCTAGTTTAAGAATGTAATTACTTACTGTGTCTGGCCTAATTCAAGTACAATCCACATTCCAAGCAATCAGATGCTACACTACTGCACATTAGCTACTTAATCTAAATACTTAGGGAACAAAATATGCATTATGCACAATGCACAAATAGTTAAAACGCTCAAACGGATATTAAAAGAAAAAATTATACCTATAATAATAATTATAAATTGTAATGAAAAAATGGGTCTGCTTATTTTTTTTTAACTAACGTAAGTATTGCAAGTAAAAAAATTAACTTTTATGTCAAACTACGACTTTGCAGGCGGTGCTGAAAAACATATCGATAAAGATGGTGATACACCTATTTATTGTAAACAGCTTTTAAGTTTTTTTAATTAAGAGCGAAAGTACCTAAACGTAAAGTAACCACCGTCAGAAAAATAAAATATCTAACTTCTTATTCTAGTCACACCCAAAGAAGTTTTGCTTTTATAAAATTGTTTAAAAAGTTTTCGCCTCAAACTAAATGCACACAAACGAGGGAAGAATATAAATTTTAACAAAAAAACTTTATGGCCCAACATTTAAAAAAAATCTTAGCACTTTAGTCTGATTAGTCGGCTGACTTTTTAGCATTCTCGTTGCGTTTCTTACAGGTTTTTTTAGGGGAATTACATTAAAAAGTCGAAAGTACCAAACATCTAAATTAATTACTGAGCAACGAGAATTTTAAAACCCTTTTAATAAACTAATTCATATTCTCTGCACAATCAACAATTTTTCAGAATTATAGCGTCAAATAGTCAGCATTCCGTAGTTGGACATTTTCCTTAATCAGACTTATTAACTTTCAGGATAACTTATTAACATTAGCTTTAAAAATTATTCTTAAAAATTTTGTTTAACTAAAGAATAATCGCCGAAACTTATAGCTACGGAGTTTAACTTAAAGCGTATTATTGTAGTTGGATATTCGTTATAAGCCAGCTGCGAACAGAAATATGTGCGCCAGTCTTTAATATCTAAAACAGGTGATTTATTAACGTAACATCGTCCGATCGTCTTGATCGATGGGCCTGTATTCACGGTGCATTTTGCTCATAGTCTATTTTTCATTCTGTTTCAAAGCCTTAATTTTACCCCAAAAGTTATTTACCTCTAACATTATTTCACCGTAGAATAATTTGAATATTCAAAACAGCTCGGTAAAAGGTTACAGTTTACCTACTTATAAAAAATAACACTAGTCACGTTCTTATTTTAAAAAAGCTTTCCTATGAATCCGATGCATTTAATTTTTATGAGGTAAATGTACGTATATGTCACCGTAAGATTGCAAAAGCCGTTGGATTGTAATCTAACTAGCGATATTGTAAACTGTCGACAGATTACAATTTAACGAATTATTTTTCGGTAGATTGCAATCTGTTAGGTACATTAACCTTAGGTAGCACTTAGGTAAAACCTAAGTGCCTAACCTAAAATTTTAAAACGCGTAAGTAACATTTTTCCGCGTTAAAAGTCTGCTTTCTCTGCATCCGTCCATGCTCTCTCCATCATCATCCATCTATCAGCCTGTTTGAGTCCACTGCTGGACATAAGCCTTTTCGAGAGCGCGCACCCAAACACGGTTTTTCGTCATGCTCATCCACACGTTCCCTGTCACCTTCTTTGGATTAATTAACCTATCTTCGTACCTACCTAATATCATCAATATCAAAATAACATTGAGGGAATGGGCAGTTAAAAGATAACAGGGAGACGTACTTAGGTACTTTCGCATAACCATTAGTAAGAAAAAAAAAACTGTCACATCTATAAGGAGCCTCCATATTTCTTTTTAAGTAAAACATATTATAGCATCCGAATGTACCTCATTTCTCAATTTTATTTGAGCTCCAAAGTCACACAAGGATCCTTTACATATTAATATCCTATCAAGGATTCTACTTCTCACGTGTTCTGATTCGCCCTTGACTTGTTTCTTTATTCTAAGTTCACTTTTCGCCGAGTTCTGTACGTTATTATGAATTCACGCCGTTCACTTTCAGTAACTTGTAGACTGTAAAATCAAACTAACATTATAAATGCGAAAGTGTGTTAGTTTGTTGGTTTGTCCTTCAATCACGCCGCAACGGAGCAACGGATCGACGTGATTTTTAGCATGGGGTATAGTTGAGGACCTGCATAGGCTACTTTTATCCCGGAATCTCGCGGGAATCAAAAAATTTAAACTACGGGGACGGAGTCGCGGGCATCAGCTAGTATATTATAATGTAAAAGCAACACGTGTCCTGAAGAGTTCTTTTGACTTCCAAGAATACGAATTAGCATTTACATTAAATAACTAAGTAGTTGATACCCGCGACTTTGTCCGTGTGTACGTTTACTAAACTATCAACCCAAGCATTAGGTACGTTTCCACCAGAGATGTCCTACGTTGCTAAGCTACGGATGTGTGTCAAACCCACCAGTAGAAGCAATGGATCTAACATTTAGCGATCTAAGCTATGATAATCATTCGCTTTCATCTATAACAAAAACAGACTTCAAAACTATACCTATAAGTACCAACTTAAACTAAAAAGTAAAAAACTGTCTGTTTATGTCTGTATCTGAGTATTTATTTTGATTTTGGTTGATTTTCTTAAAAAGCGCTACATCAATTTCGATAAAATCTTTAAGGGACCACCTCTGAAGTATGACCAAACGAAAAAGAATCATCAAATTTGATTCGTGATTGGCGGAATGATCGCGTAACAATTCGACTGTATGTTTCTTTTGTATGTACAAAAGAAACATACAGTTGAATTGAGAACCTCCTTTTTTAAGTCAGTTAAAAATCAAGAACTTCTATTGATGGGTTTGACACACATCCAGAGCTTAGCAACGTAGCACATCTCTGGTGGAAATGCACCCATACGGCCAGTTTCTGAATTGAGAATTACATGTTGAGTCTGTCTCAAAGATTAACCCTAAAGCCGGGTCCGCTGCGCCTTGTTACGAACAAAATATTGTTCTGCTAACACGTTAGTGAAACATAATTTTATAACAGGCCGTCCACTGCGATTTTCGAGTAGGTTTAGATTATTTTTGTTAGTAACATATTTTTTTTTTAATTTATTGATCAAGTACGTACAATCATAAAAACACCATCCTAAAAACCACAGAGTACTTTGTCTATATAGCTAAAAACTTTGACGTAGCGAGGATCATAGAGTAAGATCATACCGCTTATCTAAACCGAAAAACAAAGAGATTTGACGAGTTGTGCCTCTGGCGAGCACAGATACGAAATGAATTAAAGTTCCCCCCGGCCCCCCCGCAGGCGAACGCGGGGATGTTTTCCATCCGAGGCGGCAAACAAAAACACTTTCAAAACAGTTAGGCCACGCCCCCAAATAGCATGACCTTGGTTATAATAACACGTTTGTGTTAGCAAAACACGATAACAAGGCGCAGCGGACCCGGCTTTAGGCTGGCAAGTAACCGAATTCCGGTTACTGGGCGTTTTCGGAGTTATCTGTCATGTCGGATTCCGGTTACAATTAGTATGGCGGAACGCGTCCTCCGCAGATGCGCACATTTTTTTCCCATAAAAATATAATACTGTCTCGATTCCTCTCTAACTTTGGTATTAAATACTAGGATAGACAAGGACACAGTAGGAATTTTTTGACGTTCTTACTGTATGTAATCAATGGGTGGGTAGAAATTTTGAGCGAGGAGGACACCAACTTTAAAAAAAATATATTTTTTTGTCGTTTTTGATTTTGTTCTAGAGCAAGAATTAAGGGACAGAGTCTTTGTTACGTGTGTTTGTTAGAGAGTTGGAACTTGCTGTTTTTGGTTGAATGCTTAATTCAGAAACCGGCCCAATATCATTTCAGAAACAAAAATTTGCTTAATTGGTCCTTAAGTACTCTTTGAGACAGACTCAACATGAAATTCTCAATTCAGAAACCAGCCGTTAATCTGATAGATGTTGGACTGAGCAGTTGGACATTCACTGTATCTCAGAATTTAATTATGTATGTGATCTAATTTTACTCAGGACCGTAACCTGCCCGATTCTATTATTAGATGACCAGAACCGACTTCGCACGGGTCTGTCTCGGGATGAGGGTCGTGGCCCCTTTTCATTAATCACATAATGACAGAAGTTTTCTTGGCATAATAAAGCTGTGTGTTACCAGGTCCTACCGCATACCTACGACTCGACTAAGTACTTTCGACTCTTAGGTTATGTATAATTATTAGTAACGATTATTATAATATGTTAGTGATAATAACCGGGATCGACGGCTTAACGTGCTCTCCGTGACACGGAGGAAACGATAAGGCCAAATTCGGACTTCCAAATTCGGTCACCCATCCATTTACCAATTGGGTCAACGTTGCTTAACAATCGCAATCAACTGATTTGCGTTGTCGCAATTGGGCCACTCGTCCCTCAACGCACGGGTAGGCTCACCTTATGTACAGTTCGCGCGCGAGTTGAGTGTATGTGTCACTATTACTCTGCATTCAACTTGCGCGCGAACTATACTACCTAAAACATTAAAAATATACTTTTTAAAAGCCATTTGTACGCTATTGATTTACGGTTAGCCTTTGAAGGATATTTTAAAGATTTTTAAGAAATATACATGAGACCAACCTGTCAGTATGTAAAAGAAAAAGGCTAGAAAAAAGAATTGTCGAAATCGGTTCAGATTTGACGAAGCTATGTTATGCTATATCGACATCGTTGTTTGCTATAAAAATATCCTATATTATGTTAATGTACCAATCGGCAAAGCAATAACACAGAATAGGTAATAGTACAAGTATTAATATGTAAGTACCATTAGCACAAAATACTACTTATTACAATAATATTATAATGTGCCAAGTTGCATTTAAATCCTTTGCAGTAGTCTTTTAGTATAAAAGGAAAGGGTGACTGACTGACTCACTGGCTGATCTATCAACATTCACACCACAACCACAGCTCAAACCACGACGAATCGGGCTGAAAATCATGCAAATAGCTACTATACGATGTAGACAACCGCTAAGAAGGGATTTTTGAAGATTCGACCACTAAGTGGGTAAAATAAGGATTTGGTGTACCTAGTCCACGCGGACGTAGTCGCGGGCATAAGCTAGCCTTTAACATGACAGCCGTCTGCTTCGGAAGCATTTTTTTTACATTTTAATAAGATATTAATTGATAATAATTACTTAGTACCTAAGTTCTTAACGTTATCTACCTATTTATAGAATAAATTTGTAAAGAAATTAGATTAATTTACCAAAATTTTACCTGTAAAATAAGAAAAGTGAAGATCTCAAAGAGAAACAATTTAAGTATTATAAATTATAATACAGCACCAATTTTGCTATCAAGAAGGATTTTCTGAAATCTTTTACGGGAAAATATTGAAAAATCGAAGCCAAAGCGCACGTTCGAACAATGATTAAGTAATTAAATTCTGTACCAGACGAAGTAATTTACGAAGAATAAAAGTCTATTTCAGGATTTTATTATAAAATCGGCCATTTTGCAACACTCGTTTCGTAATACATTTGTTCAATATAATGTTTTACTCTATTTAAAACTAATTTCAGAAACGTGGATAGTTGGCCTCGACCCTCGTTCAGTAATTCAAAGTCACAATGCTCTTTGAACCGAATAGTGGGTGTCTCTGTGAGGGACAAAATGACAAAATCTCTACTGCAATTGGGAGTGAGTCACAGTCATATAAGGTCACACAGAGTCATATAAGGATCTGGAGATCGATTCGATTGATCGATCGATTACAAGGGAAACTTATAGGAATCTATTTATTATTATTTTCTGGTCTGGTTTAGCCTGTCTAGCTTGAAAACTAGTCACACAGCCATTAAAGATCATCCGATCCGATTCCGAGAGTTCTCGATCCGAAGTTGCCGTGGTACTAGAAAGGTTGCGCACTAGATCCGAATTTCGTTTTCGGAATCCGAGAATATTGGATATACTCAGAGCGTTGTTCACACAGACCATACAACCAAGTTGTTCACGTCACGGACCGAATTAACCTCAATATTACCTACTTGTTTGAACGCTTGCCTTTGATCTGAATCCGAGCCTGACCCGGAACTTTCAGTCTAAAGAATACACAAGCAACTTTCGTCGATCCGGACGCAGTATAAAATATAAAACTTTTAGCTAAGTAAGTAGTTAAGTAGAGTGAGAGTACCTACGTACAATCTGCAGAAAAATGCGCGCCCACTGGTCGATTTAGTAACGGATTCGTACCTGGATACGGATCGGAAGGATTCGTATGCATCCGGATTCAATCCGCGTTTTCTAAATATGAATTGTCTCGGATTTGGATCGGATGCAGTGCGTCCGGATCTCACATCCCTTACGGTCCAGTACGAATCCGTTAAGAGACTAGGCAGTAGGCGCGGGTTTTTCTTTGGGAGTACGTACTCTCACTAATGACTAAAAGTTTTATATTTATTTGAAAAATTGAAGTTCATTTACTTCCATCTAAAAAAGCACTTTAAAGGTTCAAACAATACTGTTTATTTGCATGACAAATCATCAATCTTTACAAACAAATCTAAAGTTCAAGGACCTTCATTTCAAGAAATGAAGATAGATAAAAGGAGGTTCTTTTTTCAGCCATGTTTGTTTGTTGGTTTTTCCCGCAAAAAAACAACGGAGTGACGTGATTTTTTGCATGGATAGGTACTGTTGAGGGCCTTTTTTTTTTGCTGGAAAAATGCATTTACGCATCCCGCACAGGGCGGGTATGTGGGACTCACAGATGGAAGCAGAATACCCACTAAAAAACCAGCAGCACAGTTCGCGTCTAGAAAGAGTGGTCTCAGGATCCCAAGACTGGATTCGACTGAGACGTCTCGACGCTGAACCGACCATAGGATCCTGGACACCTATATTAGGGAGGGAGAAGGTGAGCGAAGCGTCGCCTTCTTCCCCCCTGTCGTCTTCTGCGGATCAGTGGAGCATTAGTATCCAGCTCTCGATCCCGTTCCGCAGCCTCCTTCAGCTCCATAACATTTTCGCAGAAGGAGTTCATCACTTTCCAGCACGTCTCGCTGCCAATCATATCTCGGATGATGCTCGGCAGCGAGAGGCCCCCCTTAATATCGACGATAGAATGTGTCGTTGAGGTCCCCACGCTGCACACTCCACTAGGGTATGGTGCGCTGTGTCCTCTGGAGCACCACACTCATGACAAATGGCTGTTTCCTCCCGCTTCGCAATCTGGTGCAAGTACTTACCGAAACAGCCGTGTCCCGTAAGTACCTGCACCAGCCGATACGTCAATACTCCATGCTTCCTTTGAAGCCAATGTTCGAGATGAGGTCGGATCGCCTCCACCGTCCAGATACCAGCAGCGGGGGACTCCAGGTCCTCTCTCCATCTATGGACCAGCGCTGTATTAGCAATGGTTCTCAAGCTAGCTACTTCCTCAGGTCGCAGTCGTTCGCCTCGGGCCCTCATGTCAGCTCGGTAGCGGTACACTTCAGTGAGTACTTCGGCCTGAAGTTCCCAAGGTGGATCACCCGCCAGAAGAGTTGCAGCTGTCCAAGATACCGTGCGGTACCCACGGATTGCTCGGACCGCGATTATTCTTTGTGGACTCCGCAAAAGGATCTTATTTTGCGGAGTCATGGCATGTACCCAAATGGGTGCTCCATATAGTGCCATGCTTCTCACAATCCCCGCGTACAGTCGTCGGCAAGTAGACTGTGGTCCTCCAATATTAGGGAGCAGTCTCCCCAAGGCGGCGGCGGCGTTAACGAGTCTAGTGCCCAGTTGCTCAAAATGCGATTTAAAACTCCATCGCCCGTCCAGGATGAGGCCCATATATTTCATGTGGGCCTTCACCGCTATTGTTGTGTTCTGGACGGTGATATGCGCACCCCGGGGCGGGCCTTTGCGAGGGCCATGAAAGAGGAGGGCCTCGGTTTTTGAAATTGAGACGCTCAGGCCCAGCATCTGAATTCTATCTACGACCAATGACGCACCAATCTCTGCCAGGCGGGCTGCTTCTTCATACGTCCTTCCACGAGCCGTGACGAGGGTATCATCTGCATAGCAGAGGATGCTCATTCCTGCGAGCAATGGGGCCCGCAGAAGCCAGTCAAATCCAACGTTCCAGAGCACAGGGCCCAGAACTGATCCCTGCGGAACTCCACTGCTGACACAACGTCGAAATATTTGTCCATTGCTTCCCTCCCACATCACTTCCCTGTTTTGTAGGTACGACTCCAGCAATCTACGGAGGTATAGTGGGACCCCATGATGGCAAAGTGCCTCCAACAAAGTCTCGAAGGGAAGACTATTAAAGGCATTTGCAACATCGAGTGAGACCGCAAGGACTACGTCCTCATTATCCACCGCCTCCATAGTCAGGTTCTTCAGGGCATCCAGGGCATTCAGTGTTGAGCGGCCTATCCTAAATCCATATTGTGCTTCGGACAGACCCGGACCCACCATCTCGAGGTGTTCGGTGAGACGGCCAGCCAGAATTTTTTCAAAGAGTTTGCCCGTCTCACTGAGTAGAACTATTGGCCTATACGCTGAAGGAGAATCTAGCGGGCGACCTTCTTTGCGCAGCAGGCATAACTTCCCGTCTTTCCATAATTTAGGGAACTGTCCAGTGCGTAGACAGCTGTCGAACAATTCCCGAAATTTGTCCCCCAGGTATTTCAGCGCAATATAAACAACTTTGCCTGGAACACCATCGGGTCCTGGTGCCGTCTTCCTGGCCCGCAAGCGATCAAGGGCGATGTCCATCTCTTGCTCAGTTATTTTTTTTTTTTTTTTCTTGCACTAGCTCCGCTAACGTAATTAGCGCCTATGTTATACTGATTCTCATTCATACCAGTTCTCGCATATATTCTTCTCGCACTTTCATTCCTCATACTTTATCTTTCTTGCATTCGTCTCCTTACTGTCTTTATGGGTGGGATTCCCATTTACTATATTCTTCTAATCTATTTTAATTTATTTATTTCTTCTTATGTAGGGAAAATAATTATCAGGTCTTATTTTTATTCTTATTTCTCTTCCTTCTTATTCTAATACATGTATTTATTGCTAATCTTATTTCTACTGTATTACATTTGTTTATACAACATCTTATACGTTTATTTATACTACTTCTTATACTATAATTTTTTTATTCTACTGGTAGCTACTATTTTGTTCCTATTTGTACATTCTTTTCTATGCTTACATCTAAATATAATCAATATTTTATGAAACATAGTTTTATTTATCTGTTTTGTTTCGTGCTATTACAATGTTTGCTACTGTTTCACAGAAATCAAGAAGCTTCTGTCTATTTTTGCTGCTCATTACTTCCCCTACACTTTCCCTGGTAAGCTTTACATCCAGCTTCTGTTCTACATTAAACCTCTCAGTGATGTGTACAGGACAATCAAGGACGATATGTGGGATAGACTCCTCTGCATCAGGATCGCAGATGCACGATGGGCTCTCCTTACACTTGAAGCGATTCAAGTATTCGGAGAACCCACCGTGCCCCGTCATAATCTGCGTAAGCACGCCTGCTGGCTGCACCTGTCTTACAATACGGAATGCGGTTATGGCGTTGGGAAAAAACATCCTCGTCACCGAGGCCGCCTTGCCCGACACATATCTCCGATTCCACTCATCAAGTGATCCCTTACGGATCTGGCGCCTGATGAATGAAATCGGACACTGGTCGTAGTCCGGCTTTCTCCGCAACGATAATGCTGCCTCCTTCGCCAACTCGTCCGCGCGCTCGTTCCCCGGCAAGCCCGCGTGGGCTTTGACCCAGAATAGAGACACAGCTTTATTTTGGTTCAAAGCTTGAGTCAAATTGGCTCGCGCGCGAACCGCCAAGGGATGGAGCGCGCCATGATTTGCCAGCGTCTGCAATGCAGACATTGAGTCGCTGTACAAACCATAGCTCGTCTCTCTGCGTTTGAGGATTACGTCCGTCGCTCTACAAATGGCCAGGAGTTCTGCTTGGTAGACTGTGCAGTACGCGGCGAGGCTAAGTTTGAGGTTCTGGATTTCACCTTCATTATCCCATAAGGATAATACGGCTCCAACCTTCCCCTCAATCTTGCTGCCGTCAGTGAAGATTCGCACTGTCTGCACGTTGTTTGTATCCACCTGCTGCTGGTCCGCTAAGCACATGAACTCCAGGTGCATTTGCATTGCCGGGTGAGGGGCTTCCGCGAATCTAGCCATACCCTCTATCTCCCTGTCTCCTGGCACGAACTGGGACAACCCTCTCCTCGCTTCATACAGGGCGGCTGCCTCCTGTATGCGGAGGTCTAGAGGAAGTATTCCAGAGAGCAACAGTGCGGAATTGAGAGAGACAGTACGGTAGGACTTGCAGAGTTTCTGGACGAATCCCCGTTGAACGGAGCCCAACCTCTTCCGTTTGCTCAGTTATTAGGGGAATACTGGTTATATCCTCTCTCCCAGCGGGGAATGACATCGCCGGAGGGGCGTGTCTCTGGGGGTCAGGGAACAGTTCTTCCACTATCCGTAGTAAGAGGTCCGGCTGCAAGGTCTCTGTGATTGGGGCGCCCTGGGTACGAAGTTTATTTCGCGCACTGCGATAGGGGCGTCCCCATGGGTCCCTATTTAGCGCCTCGAGCATCTCTTCACGGGCTGACTGCTTACCTTTACTTATGGCTAGCTGCAACGTCTTTTTTGCCAGTCGATATGCTCTACGCAGCTGGTCTTCTAAATCCGGATCAATTCCATTTCGCCTGCGGCTCCGAACATACAATCTGCGAGCTCTGTTGCAGAGCGCTCGGAGATTTGCGATTTCAGGAGACCACCAGTAGACGCAACGACGGGCAGACCGTCGCCGGGCCCGTGGCATGGCTGCATCACAGATGTCCTTCAGGGCATTGCTCAACCTGCCAGCAAGTTCCTCTGCGGTCGCATCGCCCCTGAATGAAGACCACCGCTGTACAATCGCAGCCTCTTTGGCCAGCTCGCGGTCCAGTAGGCTCAGACTCCAGCGCGGAAATCGACTTTGACCTCTTGAAGGGTTTGGAAACACCGGAAGGGTGGAGATCTCAAAACGAATATAATTGTGATCCGAAAGAGTCTCCACCTCTTCTTCCACTCTCCAATTGACCACTCTAGTAGCAACCGTGGGGGTGGCAAAAGAAAGATCCACTACTGAACCCCCCTGCCGCCGCACACAGGTATGTGCTGTCCCTCTATTGAGGAGGCATAAGCCCGAGAGAAGAGCCCAGATTTGCACCGCCCTTCCCCTTGCGTTAGTGGCGGGATTTCCCCACGCCTGGGACTTCGCGTTAAAATCGCCAAGAACGATAATGTGCCCCCCCTGGTGTCTACTTAAAGCTGATCTTACCGAGTCCAGATAGACCTCAAATTTCGCCAGGGTTGCGGTTGGGCGAGAAATATATACCTAAAATTACGTATTCCCTGCATTTCGCCATCACATATCCGGAACCTCTTTCTAGCGCCGTGAGTGCGTTGTTATTGTTCCCAGTCAGGATCATCACTGAACTATCCAAGTCTCCCACCCAGTGAGATTGGGGAGGGACGTAGTAGGGCTCGCAGGCCACTGCCAGGTCTATTTCCCATTCCATCATTGACTGCACTAAGAGGTCCTGGGCCGCCGCACAGTGGTTAATGTTCGACTGTAGGAAACTGAAATTATGAAACTGACTCATTATGACATTTCAGTTTCCTCTTGCACTTGAGCGCTGGCGGCGGCCTGGGTTAGTGGGTCCGTTCTGCCCTTCATTGGAGAAGGGTTACAGCTCCTCCCTCCCATAAAATGCTCCGAGGGCAGACCTGTATCTGCGCACACTGCGCATCGTAACGGAGCTATGCATCCAGATGATTTGTGGCCACTGCCGCTGCATCGGAAGCACATATCACCCCGGTCCACTGGTGATGGACATACAGGCCTTGTGTGCCCGATAGCAAGGCACCTGAAGCAGCGCAAGGGGCGTTGCGATAGCAGCCGGACCTCTGCAGAGCTCCATCCAACCCGGAGTCTCCCAGCATCGGACAGTAGCTGTGCCCACCCCCCTAGGACCAGACCGCACCTCTCCGACTTTTACCGACTCTAAAGGGCAATTTCCAGCTCGAGCGACAGCGGTGATTATTTTTCCGCTTGTTACTGAGTCATCGAGGCCGGTGACCCTAAGAGACGCTGTTTTAGTAGGCCGGACCACGCTAGCCACGCCATCTAATGCGGTGCGGAGCCTACTTGCAAGCAGTTCGGCCTGCTGCGGGGTCTGACCCTTAGGTAGTTCCAAAACTCTGGCCCCAGTGGCCGCCCGCCGAATTTTGATACCCTCGTTGATCCCAAGATCTTCCAGATTTATGCACTGCTCGGCCCGCTCAAGGATTTGAGCATAGGTCACCCCCTTCTCTGCCGCCTCCGGTTGCAAGGTCAACACAACTGCCGCGGTTTTGGGGGACGTGGGTTTTGATGCAACCGGCTGTGCTTGCCTGGCAGCGGGAGCAGCCGTTGGGGCGGCCGTGTTATTATTTGTAGACGAAGCGGCTTTTTTCCCCCTTTTCCCTTTCCTCACGACCGTGGCCCAATCGGCAGTCTCCGTCGTGCTTGTTTGGCTAAAGCCAACAACAGCCTCAGGTATCCCGGAAGAATTTGAGGTTGCTGTGACGCTCCTAGTCACCGGACCAGAGCGAGAGGTCGAGGGAGCAGTAGCCGATTGGGTTGCCGGTCTCCCTTGCCCACTTTTATCTGATGCCAAGGGTGGGCGGTGCACTTTCTCGGGCAGCAGTCTCTCCTCAATTCCCGCAAATCGGGCGTCCAGCATAACGCCAACTGAGGCAACAATGGCGGCTTTCATGTCCTCAATAACGCCGCCGCTTAAAGTAACAGCGGGAGCAGTATTCGCTGCCGCCGTTTTCATCTCCGAGAATTCCCGCCGGTGGGCCCTCAACTCCACCTTGAGGGTTTCCACCTCTTGGCGTAGGCGCCCATTATCAGATTTCAACCGGCGGATTTCTTAGTCTTCTGATCTCGACACAAGAGAGTCTACCATAAGTTGCAAAGCAGCGGCTGAATCTTTAAGAAGCTTGGCAGACGACCCCTTAAGTTGCCCGGATTTGGAGGCAACCTGGACTATATTTGCCACGCTTTTCCCGACAGCAGCTCGCAGCTGCTCGGCGCTGAGTAAATTGGGATCCTCCTTTTGAACCTCTGAAATTGTCCTTTCTGGGTCTAGAATGAACTCAGGTGCCTTGCTGCGGCACACGCGATCGCGCAAAGATTGATTGAAGGCCTCCTCTTTCGCCTCTTCCTTAGCCGCTCTAAGATGCGTCCTAGCACGGGTGATCCCGGTACCTTTCACTCGGCCTCTAGCACTGCCACGGCTTGTAGAAGAGGCCCTCGAGCTCTCAGAGTCAGAGTCAAATTGGCCCGATCGATGCGGACTCCGAGTTCGCGAGCCGTCTCTCGGCACAGGCGCAATCTGGCTGCGAAGTGTTCTAGCAGCGGCTACCACCGTCTCCTCACTCATCTCGTTTTCCATCTTGGCTTCCTAGCCTATAGCCAGGCAGGCCAATCATCAAATACACAAAATAGACCTGAACCTAGCCTGAACCTAAACCTAACACTAGCCTAAACCTAACCTAAACCTAACCTAAACCTAGCCTAAGCCTAAACCTAGCCTAACCTACACTAACCTAGCTTAAATACTAACTTAATTTAGCCTTATCAAAGTCTCTAGGTCACTTAAGTGTCACTAGGTCACCAGACGTCAGCAGTACGGCAGACTGCAGCACCACAGCAAAGGCACACCTGCTAGATGTGCATGGCTGATTGTGTTAAATACGGCTCTAAATTCACCGACACTCACTCACACTAGTTAGGCCCGATAACAAACATCCGACTCGCGTAACCTTGTTCAAGGATTTACCGAATAGGTACCTACGCTGCAGGTTTGCGCCCGCGCGCCGGTCGCGCGCTCGACACACCGATAACACTACGTTTCGCGACACGTCCGTCTCTCACGAAAAGCGACACGCGACTCCTACTGTTGAGGGCCTGGAGAATAACATAGGCTACTTTTTATCCCCCTTTTAGAGTTCCCGCGGGAATTAAAAAATGTAATCTACGCGGACGAAGTAGCGGGCATCATCTCATCATCACACATCATCATCACTACAGCCTATTAACGTCCCACTGCTGGGCACAGGCCTCCACTCTCATAGGAGAGCGGGAATTAGAGCTTAGACCCACCACGCTGCTCCAATGCGGGTTGGCGGGCTTTAACGACATGTCATGTTAGTGATAATAACCGGGACCGACGGCTTAACGTGCTCTCCGAGGCACGGGGGTGAAACACCGCCAACTTCCAACTCCGGGCTGGCACTGAGAATTTCTTAATTGAAAAACCCAATACCTAACTTTTATGCCCGACCGGGAATCGAACCCACCTCGTGATCCGCAGTCGACTATGCTAACCACTAGACCAACGAGGCAGTCTAATAGTAGGTACTAAATAGAACCTTACACATAAACCCAAAAATTAAGTTTGGATAGGCATTCGTATTTATTATCGTCTGTAGCTAAATATTCTGATTTAATTTGGTTACTTCGTTTCGTACAGCTCAGATAAATCTTAGTAACTTTCAGGGAATTGAATCAGTTGAGCTATTTATCGAGATCAAAGTTTACAGGATCGAATTTTACGTAAACATTCCGTTAGTGAGTGTTCCAATAATCAAGGTTGGGTTCATTCTTGCGCGTGACCGACTTTAAGTGCTTAGCCGTGACCGTGAGTGCAACTTTTAAGATCTCTCTCTTTGCGTCGTATTCCTCATCACTGAGGGTCGTTACCCCTTTCCATTAATCACATAATGGTAGGCGTTTTCTTGGGATAATAATGCGGTGGGTTCCCACGTCCTTCCGCATACGACTCGACTTAGAGTATTAAACTCTTTGGATTTTGTAACGATTATTATCAGATCTTAACATCGATATATATGTAGGTACTAGATGGGCCCTTTCATAGAAAAAGGTTGGGCGACCGACTATGAGAACGCGTTCCTATCCTGTCTTTGTCCCCATCGTAGCGCTGTCACGGTCGCTCGTCGTGTAGATAATTTGTTATTCAGGTTAACATCTAAAGTCTTTAGTTTGGCACTGTACAATTTTTATTTTAAGGTAAGTGTTTCAAGTCACAATTATACATTTCCAAAAAAACGTTATTTAATCTTCCTATTTAATATTTTTATCCATTGCGCAATCATTTAATTTCCGCGGCAAACTGTATGATATTTATTTTAAACTTTCATTCAAATGTTGCAAGCAAGTTCCCGCTTTTCAGACTAGATGGCGTTGATGGCGTTGCTAAAAATACGCCCACATTCTTTGTTTGACAGGGCCCGTCTATGTAAATTGAGGTCGTTGGATCTTAATGATAATAAACGGGACCGACAGCATAACGTGCTCTCTGAGGCACGCAGCAAACGAAAAGGCCAAATTTGAACTTCCAAAATCGCTCATCCATCCAGTTACCGACTTGGGTCAATCGACCGATATGCGTTGTCACTTGTCACAACTAGGCCACTCGTCCCTCACAAGGCCACTCGTCCTTAGTTTAAGATCTAGCCTCACTACACATGCACGGCGCGGCGCTGCACGTATCGGCAAATATTCTTACCAGAAAGCATCAAATGGCTACATACTTACGCAATTGTTGTGATTAGGTGTTTCCTTTTTCATAATATTAATTACTCATTAAAATATTAGTATCTAGATAAAATATTATACATACGAATATTAGAACGACGATCGAGTGAAACCCTATACTCGGACCTTCAAGTAATAAAAAAAATTATACATAAAGGTCCACTTATAGACTTTTTTCTTTTCCGTGGTAATTGGTAAACTAAGTAGGTAAATTGTTTAGCTAATGTCGTGGTCTTGTAGTATTTTTAAATCTATTTGCGGATCGAAAGGTAAAGGTTTTTGTTATCAACTACATGTTAGCCCTAGACTGCGATCTCACCTGATGGTACGTAATGATGCTGTCTAAGATGGTAGCGGGCTAGCCTGTTAGGGGTATGGCAGTTATTTTAAACTCATACCCCTAATTGGTTTCTACTTTCTACACGGCATCGTACCGGAACGTCTCTACCGGTAGGGTGGCAACTAGCCACGGCCAAAGCCTCCCACCAGGCCAGACCAGAGAAATTTTAAATTCCCATATTGACTCTCCGGGGATCGAACCTGGGCCCTCCCACGTTAAGACAACAGCGCTCAACACTACGCCAGGGAGGTCATCAAATAGTAAGCACAGTGTAGTAGTCTGACGGCTGTCCGTTGTCCCCATTCCTCGAATGATTGAGACGCAGCATCTGCCCCGAACATTTCCATTTGGATAATTGTCTTTCTCTGGTACCTTTCGGAATTAGCATTTGCATTACATCAGTTAAGGGTCCAGCGCACGCCGTAAAGGTCTGGACAAACAGAAAGCGCGACGCCAACTACGCGGAACACCGTCATACCGTGAACGCGTGTATAAAGCATAAATAAACTTTTGTAATTTTTGTATAATAATAAGCTTTTCTAAACGCCGTGAACACTTTTACTCGATGTATATATCATTGAATGTGTCACTTTTTTAATGTTATAATTTGTGTGTTAAATATGTATATTGTAAGTGAACCTATTAAAATTAAAATAAAATAAATAAGTCAATGATCTCTACTTGACGATAATTTATCATTTAAAATTTTGCCGCCGTCGTAGCTGAAATTCGATCGGGAGGACATTTTAAGTCGTTTTTATAAATAGTAGAATTAAAATATATTGGAATTCATTCCGATTCTTAAATTGATTCTATTAAATATGGTGTGTATAGGTTGTGTTTGAACGCATTGGCCAATATACGCTTAGCAAGTGCTAGCTCTGCTCACTACACAGCGTGAAAATCTTTTTTTTTAATAATCCATACTAATTTACGCTTTCACGGCCGAACTACTCACCGTTTTGGATGAAATTTGTTACATAAATTATCGGGGAAGGACATAGGCTACTTTTCTCCCAGAAAATTGAAGAGTTCCCGCGGGAATTAAAAAACATCAATCCTACGTACGAAGTCGCGGGCATAATCTAGTATATTATATACTAAAATTTTCCTTTAGCAGTAAGTTCAACTTTTCACTTTTCGATATCTATCCATCCATCTAACTATGTAAGAATGTAATGATTTCGCGATGACTAAGTTGCCGTAACGCGTTCTATCTGACCAAGCCTTTAACAGGACATAGTTAATAAAAAGCGATAGCGCCGGCACGTGATTTTCCCGTAAATGATTAGACGTGACAAGACTCGTGGCGCTAGCATAGCCAGCAAAAGCGGAAGAGTATAGTTGAAAAGTGAACTTATTTAAATAAAATAAATATAGTTCATAAACGAAAGTAGGTATCTTAATGAACAAAGCGGTGGTATAAGTGGAATTTGTACCCGCAGACGGCGTAGACCTGAAGAGTGAACTTAGCTAAAAAATATATATATTCAGTTCATAAATGTCCATAACTTAGCCACGTAGAAATTCTTTTATTAACTTTCTTATGCCTTCTAGGTCAGCGAAGATATTGTCATTGAATGAAAACAATTTATATAACATACCCTGCGCTCAACAGTTCGTAGGGTCAAGGGATCAAGGGATCGATCCTGTTAAAAAACGTGACACTCGAATTATGTCTATATCGAATGGACATAGAGAGATAATGGATAAAAAACCAATAACTAAGTTGCGAAAAATAAACTACTACTAATAAATTATAATAATAAGTTTCCGGTTATGTCGTTATCCCGACCAATGATTCGTAAAGGAGACATAAATATTTTCCTGTGTGTGTTCAATGGGTTTGTTTTGTGTCGTTTCTGCTAATGCATAGGGGAGGGCGGCGACAACCACTCTTATTCTTAAGGTCAGAAAAAAGAGGATAATATCGTCGCTTTTCCTACGAAAGGACCTAACTGACATCGAGTTAATTGTTCAGGGCAAGCGTTTTTCGGTTTCGTGCTCAACTATATTGTCCACAGCTTGCCCAAATAAAGCTATATTAAAATTAAAAAAATATTCTTATAATCTGTGAATCAAGGCCTTTTTGCAAGTAGGAATTGTCTTATTTAAATGTGCGTATTCATTTAGGTAAAAATATTTAAAACAGTTACGCCACTTCATAAGAACTTTGTTTTTCTGAAAAATTAATTACTTAGGAGATACGACTATATTTTTTACTGAATAATTAAATCACATTTAATTCAAAATACTTTGTTTTTTATTTCTTTATATATAATAATAATTAGGATAGTTGTAAATCATTTTTTGACTGAAAGTTTTTGGATTCGTACTATTTTGGATTTTCTTACTGCCCAAGGTTTTATACATTTTTTGTCACCAATTTACATAAATTTTTAACTCTATTAGTTAATGTCTAAGGTATTCCGTCGCAATCAAAATTCAGACGTAAGTGAAAACCCCATTTTTATTCAATATAGTCTAGTTCACACTAAATGACGTATTTTCAGTTACGTCATAGTTGATAGATTTTTATTTAGCTGATCACTAAATAAAAATCTTTCTAATAGCCCTAAGTATAAAATACGCCACTTAGTATGATTTCCTTTTCGCAAATGAGCATATACGCCATACTTACCGATTGTCCTAGCCAGTAAACGGTAAAAGATATGAAAAAGTCGATAAGACAGATCGACAGAGAATCAAAAGTACATTATTATGATGTATTTAGTGCAGTTACGTCAAAAGTGTCAGATAGGTCCTTTCGTAGGAAAAGCGACGTTATATTATGAGGTATAGTGTTCGCTATTTGGAGTACTGTGGATGTATGATATTTTTATATTACTGTGGTCTCTCTCTTTGCGTCGTATTCCTCATTGTTGAGGGTCGTGGCCCCATTTCCATTAATAATAAGCTCTTTATTTCAAATAAAAATCCAATGTTACAATAGTATAAATCCTTATCCTTACTAATATTATAAATGGGAAAGTGAGTTTGTTTGTATGTTTGTTCCGCTTTCACGCCGTAACTACTGAACCGTTTGCTTTGAAATTTTGCAGACGTAAAGTTAGAAGTCCGGATTAAATAATAGGGTACTTTTTATCCCGGAAAATTAAAGAGTTCCCGCGGGAACTAAAACTCCTCAATCCACGCGGACGAAGTCGCGGGTATCAGCTAGTATTAAATAAAAACAAATAAGAATAAAAATAAAATAAAAGCTAGCGTATTACACAATTGCAGGAGTTTTCTTGGGATAGTAATACGGTGGGTTCCCAGGTCCTTCCGCATACGACTTGACTTAGAATACTATTTTAACTTTTAGGTTTTACCGGGACCGACGGCTTAACGAGCTATCCAACGCACGGAGGAAACGAAAAGGCCAAATTCGGACTTCCGAATTCGGTCACCCATCCAGTTACCGACTTGCGTCAACGTTGCTTAACAATTATTGCAATCGGCTGATATGTGTTGTCGCAACTAGGCCACTAGTCTTTCAATTACTGTGGTAAAAGTGGTAATAACTCAAATTAAAACAAAATGTTAGGAAAGGAGCGCATTCAAGATACAAAGGTTGGTCCACACCTGATCATTTTAGCGAAATTGCCATACAACATTCGACCATCATTAAACGTGCGTTTATCATGACAATAGTATTAATTAATCCAATACGCGTAGGGGTATGTAAGTGCGGTCTAGTAACATTTTTATATGTAAAAATTACTACATAAGTACCTATTTATTAAATTATTATATCGAGGATGAAGTCGCAGGAATCACCTTGTATTATAATATATTAGTATAGAAATAAAAGTCCTGACCAATAGTTACTTTGTTTAATTACAGTTATAATTAATCGAACACAATAATAATATATTCGCGTCACGCACGCGCCGACGCGCGGACGTGTTTAATTACGAGCTGAGAGTGAATTTAAAAAATGAGTACTATATGTAACGGATGCAGTGCGGTGATATACGATATATTGTATATGGAGTGTGCACAGGAAAAATGCAAGAAGATATACCATCTTAAGTGTTTAGCTTTGTCAACAAAGCACTTTGAGGAGATGTCCGAGGACTACAAAGCTACCTGGAGATGTCCGGAGTGCATGAGATCTGTCCCAAAAGGAAATAATGCCGATACTCCGGTTCGAGGAAGCACCCTGAACAAGACGTTTACTCCGAGCAGCAGCTGCTATGTCAACACGGAGCGAGGAAATCGGGTTATCCTGGACGAAACTAGGATTGAGGCAGAAGAAAGGCTACTGGAAGAGATGCGCGAGTTCCGCTTGGATATGATATCTCGTTTTGAACAGCAAAAGCAGGAACATGTACTTCTTTTAGAGAAATTTTCTAAAGCGGAATCGGAGTTGGTAGACATAAGACAGACGATGAAGGTAGTTCTAGAAAAAGCTGCCAAAGTAGATTTATTAGAATCAAGAATTAAGTCGTTATTAGAAAAAAACGAACGCCTTGAAACAGCTCTTAGCAAACAGGGCCAAGTAACTAAAGAACCGCTTCAAGTAAGTACGGATTCCGAAAGTACGATTGTTAACACGACTAAGACTAAAAATAATGATACGCAGGTAGTCGTGCAAAACCGTGGGGCCACGAAACCGGTGGGCACAGTAATTGAGGAGGAGAGAACCGTGCGATCTTTTGTAAGCGCCGTGAAACAGAATAATAATATACAGGTGAACGCACGAAAGTTTGGGGCTACGAAACCAGTGGGAGTTGTTATAAATGAGGAAAGAACTCAGGGTATGCAGGCGGAAAATGAAACCCAATATTCTAGTCATATTTCGGAGGAAGTTAAACATACAGGAAGTGACGAAACGTGGACATTGGTCAAAAGAAGGAAGAGTAGATATCCTAATAGCGAGGTAAAACGAGGAGGAAGTACGCAGGCAACAGAAATAAAAGGGACAGAAAAGCAAAAATTTTTACATGTTTGGCGACTTCAGAAGGATACTACTACGGAAAATTTGGAAAAATTTATTAGAAACATAGTAACGGATGTTCAGATCAAAATCGAAAAAATAAAACATAAAACAGAGAGAGACTATGCCTCCTTTGTTATAGGGTTGCCAGAAAGCAAATATGACCAATTATGTCAACCAGAAATATGGCCTGTTAATGTAGAATTTTGTGAATGGGTGTGGTTTCGTAGGACAGCCAGTCACCCAAGTGCAAAAGACAAAAAGTCAGCATAGAGTTATGGAATTATATTACCAGAACGTACGGGGCCTGCGAACAAAACTGGTGGAGTTTTACGAAGGTGTGGCATCCTCCAACGCAGATCTGTTCGCAGTAACAGAAACCGGGTGCAATGAATCTATACACGACGCAGAGATTATTGGTTTTACAATTATTAGATGCGATCGAGCGGACGGGCGTAAACAAGGTGGCGCGTTTCTCGTGGCCGCACCGCGCTTGGAACTACGTCAAGTGCAAAGTGCCGTCAACATCGATGCGCATACATTCGAACTGGTTTCGGCGACAGTGTACATGCGCGAGCGGTTTTTATTTTTGGTGTGTGTAGCATATATTCCACCTAATAGTAGTGAAAATGAATACATGGTATTATTTAGAATCATTGAACAGTATTGTAGTAGCTATTCTCAAGTTGTAGTATTAGGAGACTTCAATTTGTATTCTTGCCCGTCGAGTATAAATAATTATTTTGAATATTTTCAAACGTATTGTGGGTTCACTCAGAGTAACAATATAGGCAACTGTAATAACAGGTGCCTAGACCTAGTTTTAAGTACGTTATCAGAGGGGGGCGGGGTGAGCGTGCGCGCTGCGGCGGCGCCGCTTGTGCCCGTAGACGCGCATCACCCGCCGCTCGAGGTATCAGTGACACTACGTGCGCGCCGTCTCAGCTGTGCTAGTGACGCGAAGTCAGCTGCAACCACGCATACGCCTATGGGCTGGAACTTTTATAAAGCTGACTTTTCGTCATTATATTCGGCGATTGCGACCGCTGACTGGACTCCGATGTATGAGATGGACTTAGAGTATAGTTTGAGTTATTTTTATAATACTATTAATTCTATTATTGATGACTGTGTTCCAAAAAAAAAAGCGAAGTACCGTTACCCCGAGATACGTTTATCCCGAGTGGTACACGGTTGAAATTATTCGCAACATAAAATTAAAAGCTGATCTTCACCGGCGATACAAGGCGGGCAAAGCCCCTGACGACTACGAAGCGTTCGCTCAGTGTAGGGCAAATGTAAAAAGGATGATAGCTCTTGCGCACGAAAGGTATGAACAACGAGTCCAAAATGAACTGTTGGGGGATCCATTGTCGTTCTGGAATTACACAAAATCTAAAAGAGGTTCTAGAGGTCCGCAAAAAATATTAAAAAACGGGGTCTTGTTAACTGCTGAGCAATGCGCTATAGAATTTGCAAACTATTTTCATTCAGTCTATAGTACGGAGCGTGCTGATCTGAATGTTTGCGAAGCGATAGCGGCAGCTGGAGGAAATAACGGTGCGGCGCGTGTTCATCTCGACCGATTGACTTTGGATGAAGTAAGGCAGGCGCTCAAACAACTAAGGCCCAAAAAGTCCGCGGGGCCGGACGGCATACCCCCTTACATTTTTAAAGATTGCCGGTCAGTGCTAGCGGAGCCGTTGCTGTATATATATAACCAATGTCTGAAGCAAGCGGTATTTCCTGAGACCTGGAAAACAACTCGGGTTGTCCCAGTGCCGAAGGGGGGATTGGGTGCACAGGTGGACGGATACAGACCCGTTGCGGTTCTGTCGACTCCTGCGAAGGTTTTAGAGTCTGCTATCCACAAGAGTATATACAGTCAGGTAAGTGCGCAAATCTCAGACGCTCAGCACGGTTTCCGCCCGGCTAGGAGCACGACCAGCAATCTTCTTAACTATATGTCTAGCGTTCTGCCAGCAGTTGACAGGGGAGGCCAGACTGATGCAGCATACTTCGACTTCCGAAAAGCTTTTGATTTAGTGGACAACGATGTATTGCTTAAAAAGTTAGCAGCAGTCGGGTTCACCCCACATTTACTACACTTTTTTGCAAGTTACATGAGAGATAGGCAGCAATATGTGGAATACAGAGGGCATAAGTCTGAGACGTATTTCACGAGGTCTGGTGTAAGTCAGGGCAGTAATTTGGGACCCTTGCAGTTTATTTTGATGATAAATGATTTACCTAATGTAGTCAAGGACGCTAAATGTTTGTTATTTGCGGATGACCTTAAGCTCTCTCTAGCAATTGATGACGAGACTGACTGTAGGAGGCTGCAGAAGGACATTGACAGAGTTGTAAGATGGAGCGTGTTCACGACAATAGATGGCGCTGTCGGACATTGCCTCGCGCTACTACATCGCTGCCCCCAAAAGGCTATATAGATTAAATGAAGCCGTGAATCGTTGTTACGTCCTTGGGTTCAATAAACCTATCCATCGTTAAGTTCAAACCGTGGTTTTAATTAATTCCGCGGTCCCCAAAAGTTCGCGAGTTCAAAGGTGCGCATAGGTTTGTGAACATAATTTGTTCCTATCGAACCGGAAGTTTTGAAGAGCAAGTGGTCGGCGACCACTCACCGTACTCGCAGTGGATTGCTGCAGACACCAGAGTACGTGGTGCAGCAGCGGCGGCAGGCGCCGGCAGAGGGCGCCAGCAGCGCAGACCAGTGTGTGAGCGAGACAAGCGGTGCAGAGCAGGACAACCCAGTACAACAAGGACAACCCGGAGGAATTTGACAGGTGTCAAAGTGTCAAAGTGACAGCTGTCATCGTGACGTGAGTGCAAATAAGTTCGTGTCAACTGTCAAACTGTGAGTAAAAACTTCATATTAAATTTCAAGCAAAAGTGAACTTTATTTGTTTGGTCTCAATAACTTAACTTTATTTTAAAATTTCAAGCAAAAGTGAACCTTATTTGTTTGGTGTCAATAACTTTAAAAATTATTAGTGAATTAAACTTAGGCTAAATTGCATGCTAGTTAGGACTTAGTATAATTTCATTAAAAACGAGGGAACGGGGAACCTATGTCCGATTTCCCTTAGAATTAGTTCAGTTCAAACACTTGTAAAATTTTGAGCATAATTTTGGACATAGAATTTTTTCGATTGAAATTTCAAACACTTGTAAAATTTTCAGCATATTTTTGGACATAGAATTTTTCGATTGAAATTTCAAACACTTGTAAATTTTTTCGATATATTTAGAACATAGAATTTTTTCGATTGAAAAATCAAACACTTTTAAAATTTTCAACATATTTTAGGACATAGATATTTTGCTCAACTTTCAAACATAAAAGTTTTGGAAATATTTAGGACATAGATTGTTTAAGATAAATTTGAAACATACTTTTTTGATGAATAAAACACTTGTGATTTTTAGATTCTAGTACATACAATAATTATTTAAGTTATAGAACACTTATCTCATTTTAATTGGCAACTAATTGTAGTACAAATGGAAGGTCTATTGAATGTACAGTTAGATCTTCACAACTCCATCAAAAAGAGTTTAGCAAATTTTAAAAAGAGTCCAAAAGAAAGAATTAATAAAGAATATTTAGAAGTTAGATCAGAAAATTTAGAACGAGATTGGCTATTGTTTAGGGCAAACAACACTAAGTTGTATGAAATATCAAAACCTGATGTGTTAGCAAACACCTCTTATGTGACAAACGGAGTTTATGATATAACAGAGGAAAATTATTTAATGTGTAAATCGCTTATGAAATCATGTTTGAATCAGTTTGTGTTGCCATCAGAAACTCAGCAACGAGCTGTCAGGTCAAACGAAAAGGATAACGATAAGGTCAGTCATCTTGTAAGGTTACCAAAAATTACAATACCAACTTTTTCTGGTAGCTATTCCGAATGGACAACCTTTCGAGATCTTTTCATGTCCTTAGTTCACAACAATGATGCTTTGGATAATGTACAAAAATTACATTATTTGAAAACTCACTTGACGGGCGAGGCTGAGCAGTTAATAAGGCATACACCAATCACAGATTCAAACTATAGTCAATGCTGGTCTCTATTAGAACAAAGATACAACAATAGAAAGTATTTAGCGAATTGCATTTTTAAACGATTGTTTGGAATTAAACGGATGAATATGGAATCAGCACCAGGTTTGAAAGACCTCATAGATACCACCATGGACTGTTTGAATGCCTTAAAAAATATAGATATTGATGTGAGCACATGGGACATTATCATTATTCACATTGTTAGTTTTAAACTCGATCCAGAAACGCGAAAACAGTGGGAGCTACATATTTCTAGTACACTCGACTTGAATAAATTGCCAACCTTAGATCAATTCAAAAGTTTCGCGGAGAGTCGCTTTCGCGCACTCGAGTTCGTCGATTCTAAGAAGACTCCGGTACAGCATACCAGCGGAACTGGTCCAAGGTCAAAAACTTTTCTTGCTATGAACGTCTCGGGTATGCGCTGCGAATATTGTACTGAGAATCACAAGTTATGCTTCTGTAAAAAGTTTGCTGGGGAAGATATCTCTAAAAGACGAGATTTTGTAGCGAAGAATTCTATTTGTTTTAACTGCTTAGGCGGAAATCATACCGTCTTACAGTGCAAGAAACCTGGAACCTGCAGAATTTGTAATAAGAGGCACCACTCCCTTTTGCACCCTAATATTGAGCGCACAGCTACCAGTACAAAAGCAACCGAAACTATTGCGAATGCTAGTACATCAACTAGTGCACTGCCAATAGTTTCATGCTTATCAACTCAGAGAATCGCCAGTTGTAGTCAGGTTTTACTTGCTACTGCATTAGTAAACACCGAGTCGCAAGCTGGTGGAAATCACATTCTCAGAGTACTATTAGATCAAGGGTCTCAAGCCTGTTTTATAACTGAGGCCGCAGTTCAGCTGTTGCGTCTTAAAAGGACTCCTGCTAGCGGCATAATTACTGGTCTAGGTGGAAATAAGGCTCTAACTTCGAAGTATGTAGTTACGGTAAAACTAAGATCGAGAGTATGCGAGAACACCAATCTACAAATTACAGCCTATGTGTTGAAGAATATTACGTCATTCTTACCAGAACAGCAAATGCAGAAGATCGACTGGACAGAATTACAAAACTTGAGTTTAGCAGATCCCAAGTTTGACACTCCAAAATCTATAGACATGTTGTTAGGGGCTAATGTCTACAGCCAAATATTACAGGAAGGCATAAAAAAGAGTAAAAATGGGAACCTCATTGCACAAAAGACAACATTGGGTTGGATTCTGTCTGGCACTGTCAACGAACGTAGTAACAAGAACAACGAGGACATCCAAAAAATATCGGTAATGCATGCTCAGGTCTCTGAAACGGATATGTTAAAACAGTTTTGGGAATTGGAAGAAGAAAAACATAACACAAAGAGTCTGTGGACAGATGAAGAGAAGAGGTGCGAAGAAATATTCATAAATACAACAAAAAGAACAGAAGAAGGTCGCTACGTTGTGAAATTACCATTCCGAGATGAACAGCCTGGTTGCTTAGGCGGTGATTCACGACAATTAGCTGTAACAAAGTTCAATTCATTAGAAAAAAGGCTATCGAAAGATCAAGAATTAAAAAAGAGTTACACAGAAGTTATGAACGAATATTTACAATTAGGACACATGAGACCAGTGAAGGAAGATGATAGAAGAAGAAATGAAGCTGTATACTTACCTCATCACGCAGTTGTTAGAGACGATAAAACCACAACAAAAGTACGAGTGGTTTTCAATGCTTCGAGCAAAAATAAATTGGGAGTCTCACTTAATGACACGCTGATGGTGGGTCCTAAGTTACAGGCGGATTTGCGCCACACCGTATTAAGGTGGAGAGTTCAACCGATCGCTTTGACAGCTGACATAATAAAAATGTATCGGCAAGTCCGAATTGCAGACGAGGATACAATGTTCCAACGCATAGTCTGGCGTGAAAACCCTGAAACAGAAATACAAGATTTCGAGTTATTGACAGTAACGTTTGGAACGGCATCTGCTCCCTTTTTGGCTGTTCGAGCGCTCATCCAAGTCAGTGACGATGAGGGTAAAAATTACCCCTTAGCTTCCTCAAGAGTAGCCCAATCGTTCTACATGGACGATTTGATGACAGGCTGCGCTAGCGTAGAGGAAGGCATAGAAATTTATAAGCAGATGAAAACGTTATTAGCAAGAGGGGGGTTTGAACTACAGAAATGGAATAGTAATTGTAAGGAGCTGTTAGTAAAGATACAAAATAATGAAAACCAAGAGAAAGACATGCGAAAGCTTCCTCCAATTCAGGACAAACAAATACAGATCACTCAAAAAGTACATAAACAGGACAATATTATAAAAGACATGGAAAACATAAAGGACAAAAAAGCTATAGAACTAAAAGCAGAAAGTACAACTAAGGTTTTAGGACTTACCTGGGACCGAAGTGAAGATCAATTTCGATACTCGGTGAATCTTCCTCATCCGACGTCTGGACCTGAAACAAAAAGATCAATATTATCAGTGGTAGCACGCTTGTATGACCCTCTGGGTTGGATAGCACCTACTATCATAGTAGCAAAAATGTTTATTCAAAAATTATGGTTAGAAGGTGTCAATTGGGATGACCCAATTTCAGAAGAATTAAAAAACGAATGGGTTACTTACCGTAATGAGCTTGAACAACTTACCAGAGTACACGTCCCGCGATGGTTGGGCACCTTAAAATCAGATGCTAACGTTGAATTACATGGATTCTGCGATGCTTCAAAACTCGCATACGCAGCTGTTGTATATTTGCGGGTAGACGACGACGGTGCCGGGAAGAGACATGTTTCATTGTTAGCAGCGAAAACGAGGGTATCACCAATAAAGCAGGTTAGTATCCCACGCCTCGAACTCTGCGGGGCAGCACTCTTATCGAGACTTTTAGTTGAGATAGCTGACGTTTTGAATATCCAAAAGAGCAAGATCAGAGCTTGGACGGACTCCACAGTCGTTCTCGCGTGGTTGAATAGCCATCCTAGTCGGTGGAAAACTTTCGTGGCCAACAGGGTTTCCGAGATCCTGACGAATTTGGACTCTTCTCAGTGGTATCACGTACCATCTAAAGAGAATCCAGCCGATGGTGCGTCACGAGGTATTCAACCAGGTTTACTTGCAGGGAACGAGCTTTGGTTTTCCGGTCCACAATTTCTTAGAGAGCAAACCATCCAATATAAAAGACCAACAGATTTGAAAGTTCATTTAGAAGAAGCAGTTAAAACACACTTTAACGCATTTTCAGAAGACACATTATTCCAACGCTTTTCGTCATTACAGAAGTTGCTAAGGGTAATCGCCTACTGTAGGCGATTCTATCGTCGTAGTGATAAAAGGACAGCTTATTTAACCAAAGCAGAAATAGACCAAGCTAGGATGTGCTGTATCAAAAAAGCACAACAAGAAGAATTTTCTGACGAATATTCACAACTAAATGTCAAAGGATACTTGCAATCTAAAAATAGTAAGCTTACATCTTTGTGTCCTTATTTAGATGACCAAGGGATCATGAGAGTAAGTGGTAGATTACAGAAGTCTCAGTTACCCGAAAAAACCAAGCATCCGATAATATTACCCCACTCATCTCATTTTACAAAGCTGGTAGTAATGGACGCACATCAAAATACTCTTCATGGAGGAGTCCAGTTGATGGTTAATTATTTGAGAACGTCGTATTGGATTACTAGTGTGAAAAGTTTAGTTAAACAGCATATACGTAAATGCGTTACCTGTGTCCGACAAAAAGCAGACATTCAACATCAGTTCATGGGCTCCCTTCCGTCAGTTCGATGTACACCCGCCAGGGCATTTCTTCATAGTGGAGTAGACTATGCAGGGCCCATACAAGTAAGGACAACAAAAGGACGAGGTCATCGGTCTTATAAGGGCTACATCTGCTTATTCATCTGCATGGCTACTCGTGCTATTCATTTAGAAATGGTAAGTGATATGAGCACTCAAGCTTTTCTGGCATGTTTCCGTCGTTTCGTGGCCAGACGTGGCCATTGTGCGCAATTGTGGAGCGACAATGGTACGGCATTTGTAGGTGCTGCAAAAGAGCTTCAGCAACTTAACCATATTCAAAAGGAGGTGGCCGAATATTTGGAAACTCATGGGACAGAGTGGCATTTCATACCGCCCCATGCCCCTAATTTTGGAGGCCTATGGGAAGCGGGCGTGCGGGCTACTAAATTTCACTTAAAACGAGTGATAGGAGAGTCAACCTTGACATTTGAGGAGATGTGTACACTTCTCAGCCAAGTAGAAGCTTGCCTTAATTCGCGGCCCATGTCTGTAGATAGTTCAGATCCGAGTGATCCACTTCCATTAACGCCGGGACACTTTCTTGTTGGAGGACCCCTGATAGCGGTACCGGAGGTCGATAACTATCTGGATTCCAGTGCGAGTTCACTAACAAGGTGGCAGTTCATTCAGAGAATGCTGCAGAACTTTTGGCGACGCTGGTCACAGGAATACTTGTCCCACTTAATGAATCGTTACAAGTGGAACTCCCGCGTACCAGAGCCCAATTTGGGAGATATTGTGCTTGTCAAAGAAGACAACCTGCCACCAAGTCGTTGGTTAATGGGTCGTATAATAGAAAAGCATCCGGGTACTGATAATGTTACCCGTGTGGTCACTATAAAAGTGAAAAATTCTAGCATCAAGAGACCCACATCAAAAATATGTATTTTACCTGTTAGTGATTAAGTTATTGTAATATCATAGTTAGTTCATCCTATTGTTAATTTAGAATAGTTCATTTATATTTTTGTTTATTTGTGCATTTATCGCCAAGGTATTTGAAATTGTTTACAGTTCAGTTCTGATTCAGTTGTTTTTTGTTTGTTTATTTAGAATGTAAGTTTAAAACCTTGTAAGATCACCCACCAAGAACATGGTCACGGTGGGCGGTACGATTTCCCAGTACAACAATTTTAAGGACATTTCTCACTAAATGTCCTTGGTGGGCGGTATGTTCACGACAATAGATGGCGCTGTCGGACATTGCCTCGCGCTACTACATCGCTGCCCCCAAAAGGCTATATAGATTAAATGAAGCCGTGAATCGTTGTTACGTCCTTGGGTTCAATAAACCTATCCATCGTTAAGTTCAAACCGTGGTTTTAATTAATTCCGCGGTCCCCAAAAGTTCGCGAGTTCAAAGGTGCGCATAGGTTTGTGAACAGAGCGAGGACAACTTCTTGCAGTTTAATACCTCAAAGTGTGCAGTGATAACTTTCTCTCGTTCACACGCTCCTATTAGTTATAATTATAAGATAGACGGGATAGCGATGTCCAGAATTGCAGAGGTCAGGGACTTGGGGGTTAGCTTGAACACTGAGCTAACGTTTCGTGGTCATATCATTAAATGCTGTAAAAAAGCATATAGGAATTTAGGTTTTATGCTCCGTACTGTTCACGGCTTCACGAATATAAAAGCTATCGTCGCCTTGTACAATGCACTAGTTAGGAGTCAATTAGAAGGTAATGCAGTCATCTGGGCTCCACATGAAACTAAATATAGTCTTATGTTGGAACGAGTACAGAACAAGTTTGTTAGGTACTTGTATATGAGGATGTATGGGGTGTATCCATTTTATCCGTTGATGTACCCAACATTATTCGTTTTAGGGATGGTTGGGTACAACGAGCTGAGGGTGAGGAGGGAGCTTACGCTCGTAACGTATATTTTTAAGATAATAAGGGGGAAGGTATGCAATGCAGACCTACTGGCGCAGGTGAGGCTGTGTGCCCCGGAGAGGTACGTGGAGCGGAGACGCCGGCCGCCGCTGCTGGCGGTACCGTGCGGGCGCACCAACCTCCTCAAGAAGGCGCCTTTAACGCGCGCACTCCGCACCCTTAATATCATAGCCGCAGAGATAGACATATTTTCTTGTTCTCTGAGTGAACTCACAAAGGTAGCAATGTGGACTATATGTTATAACTAAGTAGGTGATATTTTTGTTTTTTGTTATTTTTTAATAGATTTTTGCACATTTTTATAAGCTAAGCTAGATATAAGTATTGTAACTACACCATCGTATTAGGGATACCTGTAAAGATGATGTAAGAAGTGGATAAATAAATAAATAAATAAATAAATAAATAAATAATAGGAGGACATTTGCACGACGCGAACATGACAAGAGAGAGAGCAGCGCCACAAGCGGCAGCTATATGCGTTAATTTTATTTTTTAATTATTGAGCCTACGAGGCAACGGTTTACGTTACATTCTGCCTACAATTAGGATTAATATCTCACATGTTTACTAATTATTATGTAGGCAGACACAATATTATGTTTAAACGTAGTTAATCATATCCCGGAATTAGTCAGTCTAAATAAGGAACTTAACATTTGGGCTTCTATAATATTGTGTACTTAAAGGTAGTCTCTGCCTACGTAGTGTTTAATTGAAGACCCGATATACCGAAGTCTGTAATTAAACACCGATTAAAGCCCACACACTGTTTTAACATACTATGTAGGTATTTAGCTATTCTATGAACTTATACTAGTACGTGCTACATACTGCGCTAGCTTTGGCATCCGGATTCTAAACCAATGGTTACTTTATTTCACGATTCAAAAATACTTGTAAAAGTTTATTTGCATAAAAAATCGATTTATTGAATCACTAGATGATGCCCACAACTTCGTCCGCGTGAATTAAGTTTTTTCATTCCCACGGGAACTCTTTGATTTTTCGGGATAAACCTATGTCCTTCCCCGGGATACAAACTAACCCTATATCAAATTTAATCAAAATCGATTTAGATTTTATTATTAGTTTATGTATCTTTAATATAATTCACATTATTATTACTATAATATACTTATAATATTATAAATGCAAAAGTGTGGATGGATGGATGGATGTTTGTTACTCAATCACGCCAGAATGGCTGAACGCTAACACAGCTATTTTATACTCGGAAAATTAAAGAGTTCTCGAGTAACCAATAAACCTCAATCCACGCGGACGAAGTCGCGGGCATCAGCAAGCGTATTATAAGGTATGGTTAAAAATCTACCTAGTTATCAATAAACAATAGATAGACTGACTTTACGACAGCTTTTGAAAGCTTTCTATTTCTATCAATGAACTATAAAGACGTTTGATTTTTAGGGTTCCGTACCCAAAGGGTAAAAACCGGACCCTATTACTAAGACTCCGCTGTCTGTCTGTCTGTCTGTCTGTCTGTCTGTCTCCAGGCTGTATCTCATAGACCGTGATAGCTAGAAAGCTGAAATTTTCACAAATGATGTATTTCCGTTGCCGCTATAACAACAAATAATAAAAATTAAAAAAATATATATATTAAGGGGGGTCCCCATACAATAAACGTGTTTTTTTCGTATTTTTTTGCTCAATATTAAAAACGGTAACAGGTAGACAGTTCAAATTTTCACAGAATATTAACACAAAATATTAATTAATAATTATTAATATTACCTTTCAAAATAAATAATTAAATATCAATAAAGTAAATATTAAAGGGGGGCTCCCATACAACAAACGTAATTTTTTGATATTAACAGTAAACCTCTACAAACAAAGTTAGTTTTGCGGTTCATTAACAAAGGTAATTATACCTACTTCTTGAGTACGGAACCCTCGGTGCGCGAGTCCGACTCGCACTTCGCCGGTTTTTAAATCCAATTATTAAGTGTTTTATTAGTTGATTCGAGCTTAGGAATAGACAAGGGTTCGACTAATTATTTCGAGTACCTAAGCAACTACGAAACTGTAAGCATACATTCAGTAGTTTAATCGTGTAGAGTTGTACCGTGTGCGGCACCCTTTTTGCTCATTTGGTTTTGATTCAGCAAAGTGTCATTGTGGAATTTAATTAAGCATCCATATTATTGACACACGAATCGTTTTCGAATTCGGTTATCAAAAGAGTACATCTTTGTTTATTTCGTTTGAGAGTGACATATTTACTGTTCAGATAACGTAGAATGCTTTTTATTTAATTTATTTTTCGAGAAATACAATTTTGCTTTTAACAATGTCTCTCAATTGGACTTCCAGCTCGTTGGCCGTCATTTTAAAATTCGAATGTACAATTAAATTTGCGAATGTTCATTTTACGGATGACGTGATGCCGGCTTCGATTCCCGGGTCGGGCCATAAATAATGATAAAATATGATTTCTTTCACATTTTTTCAATTTGACTTGTTTCACATATTATAAGTTAAGGCTCTACCACTGATTCGGAAAGTTTATTCTACTGAGTTTAAATATAGGGTTATTCTAAGAAATTCTCAATACTAGCCCGGACGTAGGAAGTAAGCGATGTTCCTCCATCATGCCTCGGAGAGCACGTGAAGCCGTCGAGGCTGCGCCTGATCTCTCACCGATCGTGTCGGATCTTCCGTCCTATCGGGCTATGAGAGTAACTAAATAGAGTGCACCTGTGTTTGCGCACAAAGGAATGTACTATGATGATGATGATGATGATGATTCCTCTGCCGAGTTCGGCAACAGCGACTGATTCTCTGCTAGGTAATTGAATTTGAATAAGGGCTTCGCTCATGTGCCCTGATGTGATTAATGTACCCTATTTTAGCACGAAATAAACGCGCGCAGTGAGGACATGACAGGGTACCATCAACATAGTTGTAAGTAATATTGGAGGGTGGTCTACTTTTAAGTTGGTCACGGTAAATGTCCAGATCTAGCCTCCTTTTAGTCTCGAAATCGGTGATATTCTGCTGAACCAAGTGCCTCCAATCCCCTCGGTTTTTAGCCAGACTTTCCCAACGAAAGAAGTCGATCTTGCATCTAGTCATATGCCTCTTTTGCACATCTTTGTATCTAAGGAACTGACCGCCTTGTTTCCGCTTTCCGTCCTTGAGTTCAGAATAAAAGATGCGCTTGGCTAGTCTTTCGTTGGGCATTCTCACAACATGTCCGCACCAACGCAATTGTCGCCGCATAAGGTATGCCTCAATGCCACTGACTTTTGCCCGCCGCAGCACGTCTGTGCTTCTAATGCGATCAGACCATTTGATGTTTAGGATATCACGAAGTCATTTGAGGTGAAACCTGTCCAGAACACGAATATGCTTGCGATAAAGCGTCCAAGTCTCAGCGGAATAAAGAAGATTCGGTAATACTATCGCCATGTACACATAGATTTTCGTGCTCAGCTTAATACCGTGCGATCGGAATACCTTCTCTCGGAGTTTACCAAATGCTGCTGAGGCAGCACAAATCCTACTTGTTAACTCCGAGTCTATGTCCCCTTTAGATGATAAGGTGCTTCCGAGATATTTAAATTTACTAACGTGCTTAAGCTCTGTATCTTGAAGCGATACCCTCAGTGGAGCTTCCACCGAATCCACTGTGTTCATTGCCATTACTTCTGTTTTTGCGATGTTAATTTTAAAACCAAACTTCATACATGAATTATGAAGGTTCATGATAAGCTCTTGCAGGCCATCTGAGGTATCTGCCACGAAACACAAATCATCTGCATACAAGACTTCTGTGACAAGATCATAAGAGACTTTGGTATGGGCCTTTAATCGCCTCAAATTGTACAGCTTATCATCTATACGATAACGAATAGATACACCTTGGGCATTACATTTTAAGGCATCGCTGACTACTACAAAAAGTACAAGGCGAAAAGTGTAGGTGCTAGAACGCAACCTTGCTTTACTCCACACGTTACCGAAAAGCGCTCAGATTCCTCGCCTTCGACCGATACACAACAGGTCATATTATCGTGTAACAGCCGACATTATTTATTAGAATTTTGTGATACCTACCTATTTACCTTTCTACCTTAACAGTTCATTGCTTGTAAAAAACTCCAAAATACGGTAGCTTTTTAACTTTCTCTCTGCCTCGTATTCCTCATTACTGAGGGTCGTGGTCGTGACGTGACCCCTTTCCATTAATCAAATAATGGTTGGAGGTTTCTTGGGATAATAATGCGGTGGGTTCCCACGTCCTTCACGCATTTGAACGTTAGGTATCTACATTTATTATTATTATCTCGTTGCAGTAATACCTACTCCAAACAAGCATGACCTACATTACGCTTAGGTGGAAGTGAAGAGGGAATACCTATTAGTCATATTAAAAATATTCTTCATAAAAATGTTATCTATGGTCTTTGGACTGTAGTACGTGATCAGCAGGTTTCAGGATGCGATAAAAATATTAGGTATTTAATATGGTAATTGTAAATTTAATTTTTCGTTTCGTTTATACTTTTAAAGTTTTTTTTAAATGCTCTTAATAATTAGCTGTTAATTATTATTTGCAATGTAAGACCGAAAACACTCCACGAACAGAAAAAATGACTATACCAGGCATTGACGTAAGCGCCAAACGGTGATTAAAACGCTTGTCCACCTCTTCGGGTGGCCGAGGGTTCGATCCCCAGGTGTGGAACTTTTCGGAGTTACGTTAAATTTCACTTGCTTTTCGATGAAGCAAAATAACCTACACCTCATCCGCATTTCTCAATTACGCATTGGAGTTTTAAATTATGCGAATATTCTATTTTAATAACTACTTCCTTTACTTTGACGACCTCCATGGCGCAGTGTTCAGCGCTGTTGTCGGTCCCGGGTTTGATCCCCAGCAGGGTCAATTTAGGAATTTATGAATTTCCCTTGGTCTGGCCTGGTGGGAGGCTTCGGCCGCGGCTAGTTACCACCCTACCGGCAAAGAAAAGCCGTAAAGCAATTTAGCATTCCGGTACGATGCCGTGTAGAAACCGAATAGGGTTATTTAATATTATAACTGCCATGCCCCTAACAGTTAACCCGCTACCATCTTAGACTGCATCATCACTTACCATCAGGTGAGATCGCAGTCAAGGACTATCTTGTAGTGGATAAAAAAACCCGATTTTTTTTCTTCCGTTGCGGCCAACATTGCCCTAGCCATTTTGCCATTCTTATCTGGTATATCTCTTTGCCGTCACCTATAATGAATACATCTTTCCTTCTCATGCTCTTGCACCGTTTTGAGCCCTTGAAGTCCACTGAAGTAGAGTACAGATGTGTTAAGCAGAGCAATCAGATTAATTAAAGGTAACGTGACGATATTATCGTGCCATTGTTCATTGGTCTGCTTAAGATATATCTCCACTCCGATCCGCTTCAGTGGACAACCAGCCTCCCGCCACCTTCAGGGCGTCTGTCCAGCGAGCTCCTTTTAGAGCTCCACAATTAGTTACGCCTATTAGTAAATAAATAAATAAATAAAAAAGCCTTTTATTCATCCTTAATAAATAGGTGATTTGTTGACTTTACATGTACCTATTATACATGCATCTTAATATTTTTTATGACATTATAGAAACATAGCTTGGTTATAATAAAAATAGAAATTAAGATTTACAATTATATTTAAAATTAATTTAGTTGTGTATGCATTTGTTAATATTTATTAGTTAATCTTGAAGTATAATAATAATTAAAAATGTCAGTTTATTATTTGTAATTTAAGGATCTCTCAACAAGTAAAGGCCTCCTCCTGCCACGCCTATTAGTATCCATTGTTAAAAGTGACTAAATAAAAAATTTAGAGTTAATTAAAAATCCATATCAATACTATCTAGTACGAGTATCTACCACTAATATTATAAATGCGAAAGTGTGTCTGTCTGCTACGATTTTCACGGTCCAACTGTTCAACGGATTTTGATGAAATTTGGCACAGGGATGGTTCGTATCCCGGGGAAAACATAGGCTACTTTTTATCCCGGAAAATTAAGGAGTTCCCGCGGGAATTGCAAAAACTTAATTCACACAGATCATCTTGTGATAAAATGAAGGGGTCGTGACGTCATGTAATGTACCTTTCTAAAACAAGCTAATCTAAAAAAAGGTTTATATGTACATAAGTAACTACTTAATCATCACATCATCACTACAGCCTATTAACGTCCCACTGCTGGGCACAGGCCTCCACTCTCATAGGAGAGCGGGAACTAGAGCTTAGACCCACCACGCTGCTCCAATGCGGGTTGGCGGGCTTCAGGGGAAATTTATTTAATCGTAGGGCATTTGGTAATAGGGACTAAATTAATGAAGGGTAATGCGATTTAGCCGTCTTTACAAAAATAGTAGAGCTAATTAAAAATCCCTCGCTATAAAAAAAAATAGCTCGCTATGAACTCGAAATTAAAAAAAAATCTTCTATCTTAGTCACTTAAATCCATACTAATATTATAAATGCGAAAGTGTGTCCGTTTGTCCGTCTCTCTGTACGTCTGTCTGTCTGTCTGTCTGTCTGCTACGCTTTCACGGCCGTAGTATCCCGGGGAAGGACATAGACTACTTTTTATCCCGGTAAATTAAGGAGTTCCCGCGGGAATCGAAAAAACTTAGTCGACGCGGACGAATTCGCGGGCATCATCTAGTTGCTTATAATAACATATTATATAGGTAGGTATTATCAATCTTTGCAAAATCTGAAGCCAGTAAGGAGCCAGTAATCTGAAGGACAGTAAAAAATTATAGCAACCATTGTTCACATACCTAGGTTCTTAGTTCAATTTAACGTAGGTGCTTACCTTGCTTGATAATTTATTAATAACATTTTATGAAGTATAATAGAGTTCAATTTAATGCCAAATGATATTTGCATATGAAATAACTATAATTACCTACCAGCTCGGCTGTTACAGCAATTGTTAAACTATCAAAGTATTTTACAGCGAGCGTAGATAGGTACCCAGTACCTACTCACACCAGCAATTTACTCCAAGGAGTTCAGGCGATAAATTGTTCATAATAATTAGGTGAATTACTATGCGTTGACACTTAACTGCTATTAAATACAGTTAATTACTTACAAAACGATCTAGTCTCCTTGACTCGAAAATTCGGCGACCGCCAAGAATCCACTTATCAGCTCAAATAGTCATTGTCACTGCGTATATTTACACTTTTTAATTATAATTATAATTAAAAAAATAGCAATGAAATAAAAACTACTTTAACACAAAAAAAAAACAAAACTTTTTCTTTCTTAAGTTTATGAACGGCCAGTGTTATTATTTAAATTTAAAAAGTTAAGTCACATCACTCCCGAAAATCATCGTAATCGTATCTTTTCTCGATCGCTGTTCTTTTTTCAAACTTTTAGCGGGACGCGAATCGACGCGAATGCGAGCGCTCGCACCCGAGTTCAATCGACAAGTGAAAAGAGCATGGACCGGTCCCGTATAAGTCCCGCAATATTAACGGCTATCCCGAATCCCGATCCAGTTCTGTTTTTGCGACAATGCGATCCGTGTCAGTCAATTAAGGAAGATTATGCTGAAATTGAACATTGGCCAATTTAAAACCGTCGCAGTCGAAATTGAAGAACTGGCGAACTCACTGGCACAGTGCGAATACGCAAATCGAAGCTAGAGGATATGGGTTTGATTTTCAGTTTGGTTAATTCCGAAAAATATTATTTCTTATTTATATTATAATCAACTACAAGATGATGCCTGCGACTTAACCTGCACTAGGTTTTTAAAAAAAACCGTGGGAACTCTGCTTTTCCGGGATAAAAATTATAGTTAGCCCCTGTTAGTCCTCGGGATAAGACCTATATTATGTGTGCTATTTTTTTAAATTCAAAAGATGGTCTTGGAAGCGTAGCAGACAGACAGACAGACAAACACACTTTCGCATAAATACATATTGTATTAAGACAAAAGGTCCATATAACTTGCATAGCTAGTTTAAATAAAATAAAAAAACTGAAAAGACCATTCTTCAATCTCATAAAAAATAGTCTAATTTAAGATTTACATGTTCTTTTTATCTATTTGTATTAAGTTCGAGAAGTTGAATCTTATTCAACTGATCTACTTGAAGCCTCTAATTGGCGACCTCCCTGGCGCTGAGCGCTAGGCGTTTTGAATGGGAGGTCCCGGGTTCGATCCCCGGCAGGGTACATTTGGTAATTGATAATTTCTGAATTTTGTCTGGTCTATGAATAGCAAGGCAAGGCGTGTTTAGGCGTTAAGAATACTTCTGCGATTTATTACCTCTTCTATTCTATACTCTAACAGTATAGAAGCCAGTGGAAACAAATAATCCGTTCGAGGTTACGACCTGGCAGGACCACGATCATCAGCAATGAAGGAACGACCAAACAGAGAGATACTCTAAGGAATACTAGATTGTCGATATCCACAAGTAGATAATTACAAAGTATTATAATTTTCGGTGTGAACGCGACATTAGACTAGTGATATCTCCAAGTGCATAGCAATCAAACCTGCGATCGACGAAAAAATCTGTAAAGTCAGAGTTAAGATTTAAAGCTAGGAATTAGTAGGTGGGTATTACTTCTAAGCCTAAACCAAGATCCTCGGCAATTACTGAGGATTTCGCATAACAGAAATTCTCAGTCCAGAGCGGCGGTTTTTTGTAATTCCTAAATCCTTGCATGTCACTTACAGGGATGTCACCTCTTCGAAAAACTATTTTTATATTATTTGATTTATGTTAAATATCCCTAAAAATAAACCTCAACCTATTTTGTACAAATATCAAATTGACGATATTTTTAGATAACCCTAACGAATAGGCTGAAGCAAATTTAGTGTTGGTGCTAACACTGTTTCACGCAAAAGTTGGGAAACACGACCGCGTTGCGAGTGTCTATGTAAGTTTCAAATCAATATTAGACACCAGTTTTAGGTGTAGGTAAGTCATACGTTTTAGCGATACACACACAAACATACAAATTCGAACAACAGTCCATAGCACGTCACGTCCACGTCAGCCACAGCATGGTTTCTCCCCCATCGAATCGTAATATCTTAGACAACCTGGGCGGTATGCTAAGCTTCTAGACTGAGCTTAGCTGGCTAGAGTGATGACAGCGAGGAGGAGCATTTTCACACACACTGTGGGACACACATTTTCACGCACCAGGTAAAAGCTGAATCTGTCTTGAAAGATAATCAAGTTTAATAAATATTTGTGACAACCCTAGTCTCAGTATCCACACCCAGAGCGACTTTTGGCCGCGAAATTCCCTCGAGATGAGTCTCGTGATTACTTAGACACACCGACAGTCGCTGGATTATCCGAGTTTCTACTTTCAACACCCGATTTTCGGAAATCTAGTCAAACTTAATTACATCGGCTGATTTTATTTGGGGCTTGACGAGTCTGCTATCTTGTACTCCAACTTTCCACCAAGTAGGTAGATGAGTTTCTGGTTTTCTAGTTTAGACGAATACACACTGCAATAAAACGTCCGGGATTGGGAACGACGTATTATCTGGTTGGGTATTTAAAAGTCTTTACAAAATACTACTAAGTGCATGTGTGCAAAATAAAGTTATTTCAACTGATGAATAATAAGTAATAAACTATGTCTTCAGTGACGTGCAGTTCATAGAGGCATAAAAGCACTGCTTACCCAAATGGAAATAAGACAATGCTCATTTTGACTAACTAATGCCTGCCCTAGGTTCAAACCTTGTGCACGCCACTGTATGTCTTTGGGCAAATTATTTTGGAGTTCTAAAATTTAGTGTTAAATTAAGTATCTTTCGAGGCTCATAGTTTCCAAATAAATATTTTTTTACTGATTTATATCGCCTAAGCCTAGATAATGACGAGACAAATAGATATCATTCTTATTTTGGGCGTACAATATTAAAAATAGTGAAGAAATCACCCTTCTACGTTTGTATGAAGAACTTCTATGTATGTTTTGCGCAGCCTGAGGACAATAAACATAATAACAATAATCACATTGTATCAAAAGAAAATTTGCTTCATATTGTGGCATAATCCTCGAAATAGAAAATAATTACATCAATGGGTAATAATGGTTGCCAAAGTCACAGAATAATATAATAGTACTAACGTACAGAAGTCTCACTCCTTTGATGTTGACTACTTGCCGACGTTTTAATAGCCTACATAATTATTATTAAAAAGATAAATCACGCACGCAAGCTAAATTAAACTTTATCGCCGCGCGCGAGTGTCCGTATTGCTTTGCATCTTTTCCCTTTCCTACGTCACGGACGACATTGCGAGCTTGTCTAGGGCTGTCAGCAAACAGTACAACAATAAAGTAGGTTTTTCGAATTGGTAAGTAAGGTACCTACTCTGACTATGATCGACTGTGTTTACTGTGTGTCGCTACACAGTGAGTTCTTCACTACGCACGCAACTTGCAAGGTCATTCGTCGCGGCGAAGCAGTGCGGCGAAACATAATATTTCGCTCGGAGAGGTAAGTACACTTCGATCACGGATATATATAAATATATATTCCGTGCCCTTACTCTAAATCGGCAAGGTGTAATAAGAATTAGGGAGTAAGGGCCTAACTAGGGCGAGCGTATTCCCTGCGACTCGTTTGTACTTCCTACAGCTCGTGCCTCAATTCAAAAAAATTACTTGAAATGAGGCTCATTTAAGTTTGACATGAATTGTACCTGTTCCGTGATAGAAGTACTATTAACTACTTATTATTGTATTGACTACTTGCTGACTTGCTTGCTAGCTTTAATAGCCTAAATAATGATTATTAAATTGATAAAACACGCAAGCAAGCTAAATTAAACATTATCGTCGCGCGTTAAACAAAGATTTATCCTACAAATAATTAATATGCTAAACACTTAACTTAAACTATTAAACAAATATTTTCAAAAAACTATTTACGAAAACAGCGTTAAATTCACTAGCACGTCGCTCGCTTATAACGCGCCAGCCCCGACTGCGTAAGCATTCCGGGAATGAGCGCGATCGTCGGTATTTTCGTCGCGCAAGTACCAAGAGTGACACAGGCCTGCCAAAGTTCTCATTCTCATCAGGAAACAACCACAGCACAGACCATAGTATGCAGCCCACATTTCATGCAAAGAACTATATACCTATCTTGTATTCATTGGACGCTCAAAAACGCGCACGTTTTAAAAATTATATTTGTATAAGTATATAATTCATACTTAATATTATAAATGCGAAAGTGTGTTTGTTTGTTGGTTTGTTGGTTTGTCCTTCAATCACGCCGCAACGGAGCAACGGATCGACGTGATATTTGGCATGGGTATAGTTGAGGACCTTGAGAGTGACATAGGCTACTTTTTATCCTGTAAAATTAGGGAGTTCCCGCGGGAATAAAAAAAACTTAAGCCACGCTTCACGAAGTCGCGGGCATCAGCTAGTTGTTCTATAATTAAATTATCTCGTTAGCCCCATTTATAAATCGACATAAATTTTTATAGTATAAAAATCATCGTGTCTGTGGCGAGCTTTCGTATAGGATACAATCTGAATCGAATAGGATTGAAGTTATTGTAACCTGTGTTACCTTAGAGATGTGGGCAATATAAAAGAGAAACTTAATATAAAAATACAACAATAATTATAGAATAACATTTCTTTATTCGTCTCATACAAAACAAATGGTTAAAATTGAAGAAACTTCGCGTACACGGTACACTGTACCTAAATAAGGTACGGTTACGGTAAGGTAGGTATTTCTCTCCGAGCCTGATTACAAAAAAAAAACTATAGATATTATGTGTCTAGAAATATGTGTAATGAAATTCCTGTGCTGCTTCGAGCATTGAAACTTCCTGTGGTTTAATTTTCCAGCTGACTATTCATTTGATACATTATCAATTCGAAGGCTTATGTACGTTTGTATAGATGATGCCCGCGACTTGATCCGGATGAATTGAGGTTATTAAAAAATGACGTGGTAGTTATTTGATTTAATTACCGAGTTAAAATGACCCTGGTATGTTGGTAACCCGGAATACGACCTATCTCGGTACTAAATTTAGCAGACAAATTTAGATAGACAAACAAATACTTACACGCATTTCATCATTCACTTTATCATACGGACTATGGTATACTCGTATCTATATTTTTTTTTTTTTTTTTTTTTTTTTTTTTAATTTAAGGTTTACTAGCGATTTTTACATCGAGATACTTAGTATAGGTACAAGCAAGATGTAACGTTCACAATGTGTAAAAATCATATAAAAGTAAACACAACATGCAAAATTCCTTAGCTACATCACATTACAATAATTACAGTTAAAATGACAATTACATAAAATATGTCTGTATGGTTAAATACAACAACATAATAATGCATTTCAATTATATTTACAATATTTATGAGAACCGTTGTTAATTATTCTTAATTTGTATAGGTGTTATGATATTATGATAATAATAAAAAAAACATTCCACAAACAAAAATTGACAGATAAAGCATACATACTAACAAATCAATACCTAGAACTCATATTGGCTAAGTCGCATATTACTAATTTGCGAAATACAGCACGTGAATTAAAGTTTACATCTATGGACTGACTGCGTTCGTTGTATAGTTTGCACAGTCGAGGCAGAGTAGTGTTGGCGCCAAATACTGTTCTGCTGCCTGGTGGCACTAGGGGAGTTATGGGAGTGCGCGGATATCTATGCGGTGCTCTAAACTTTATTTTGCTAAGCAAATTTGGACAATCTATTTTATTTCTTAGTAAGTTGTACAGAAACATAAGATCCAATAAATCTCTTCTTTTTTCAAGGGTCATCATTTTAAAATATTTTAACCTTTCCTTATAAGAAATAACTGTTTTATGTATTTTAGCTCCAAACGACAGATGCCACATAAATCTTTTTTGTATACGTTCCAATCTTAAATAGTGGGTAGCATAATGTGGCCGCCAAACTACACTACAGTACTCCAGGTGACTCCGAACAAGGCTGTTATAAAGAATTATTTTTGTTTTAGTTTCTTTAAAGGACCGACCTTGCCTCATAATAAAACCCAACATCTTTGATGCCTTGTTAATAACATTGTCTATTTGATTTTGATATGTCAACTTGGTATCTAATATAACACCCAAGTCTTTTATATGATCAACTTCTTTTAAAACCTTGCCATCTAGACTATATTGAGTCGGAATGATGTTATGCTTACGGGTAAATTTGATATGCAGACATTTATTGAAATTGAGTTGCATACCATTAGAAGTGCACCAGTCTGTTAACCTGTTAAGATCCTCTTGTAATAGGATTGAGTCGTTTGAAGAACAGATATTTTTTGAAAATTTTAAATCATCGGCATACAAGTAGGGGGTGGAGTGTTTAAAACAGTAGGCAATATCATTAACAAAGATATTAAATAGTACTGGACCAAGATGCGATCCTTGGGGTATTCCAGATGTTATAGAGTGCAGTGTGGAGCTAAATCCGTTAACAACAACATAGAAAGATCGATCCTTTAAATATGACGATAGCCAATGCAATAGTGGACCCGAATAGCCATAATACAAAAGTTTTTCAATTAGGATTCCGTGCGGTACTTTGTCGAATGCCTTCTTAAAATCCGTGTATATCGTGTCAATTTGCTTTTGTGAATCTATAGCCTCTGATAAAGAGTTAGTGAAATTCACTAAGTTAGAAGACGCGGACCTACCAGGCATAAATCCGTGTTGTTGTTCGGTGACAAACTGTTTGAAATGCATTTGAATTATAGGACACACTAAAGATTCAAGGACCTTTGCAAAAACTGAAAGTATTGAAATGGGTCTATAGTTGCGGACATCTTTTTTGTCGTCACTTTTGTAAATAGGTACTACTTTCGCTTGCTTCCATGCCGCCGGAAAGTTTCCAGAGCGAAGAGAGGATTTAAATATGTGGTATAAAGGTGGGGTAAGACTGGCTGCACAATTTTTTATGAATACTGGTGGTATATTATCGGTTCCTGCGCCTTTTTTTATATCCAGGCTTCTAAGTTTTTTTAATATTTCGGCCTCACTTAAATCAATTGAATTAAGGTTGTCTCGATAACCTAAGTAAAGAATATTTTTTAAATTTGTAGATGTAAATAAGTTACTATTGGAGTCGTTAAGGTTTTCATAGACGGAAGCAAAATAATTTGAAAACATATTGCAAATCTCAATTCCACTAGAAGTTGTTTTAATTCCATTATTCATGGTTGCTGGATATGAGTTAGAGTTTTTACGCTTACTTTTTAAGAATGTCCAAAATGCTTTTGGATTTTTTTGTATTTTCTTTTCCAAATCGCTATTATAATTATTGTAAGCATTGCGAGCAAGTTTGTCGCATCGGTCACTAAGTATTCGTAACTCGATTTCGTCCATTGGATTTTTATAGATTTTGAAACGTTTTAACATTTTGTGCTTTTCCTGAATTCTTTTTATAACTTTGTTATTTATCCACGCAGGATACTTAGATTCTTTAACTTTCCGTTTGGGGACATACTTGTTGATAGCAACGTGCAATTTGTCATAAAATACTTCCACCATTTCATTAATATCATCCAGATTCAATAGTTGGCGCCAATCCATGCCTTTTAAGAACTCATTGATTGAATCATAATCGGCCTTATAGTAGTCAAACCGATCGATAGCTGTATTAATCGTTAGTCTGTCGGTCTTTACGTCGAATATATTGATTGCTAGTGGGGGATGTAGTGGATCTATGTTACTAATAGAATTATATGAACAGTTAACTTCGCATGTAGGTAAATCAACAAGAACTAGATCAAGTATTTTTCCCTTATCATTTAGCACCGAGTTACATTGACGTAGTCCATTTTCAGATACAAAGTCAAGCAAAGTTAGAGCTGCTGGGACTTGTTTTCCATTAGAAGGTTCATTCCAGTTAATACTACTTAGATTGAAATCACCAATGATACATGTTAACATATTGTGTTGCTCCGAAACTCTGTTACAGTTATTCAAATAGTGATCTAGTACACTCTTATTGACAGGCGGTGGGAGGTATACAGCACATAAAGCGAAGTGAGTGATACTTTTTAAATGGGATACGTGAACAACTAACCAGAGATCTTCACAATCACTTTCCCATCGAGTGATTCTATCAGAACTAATACTTTTTTTAACAGCAATTAAAACTCCGCCACCGTCTGTTTTAGTGCTAAGTTTGGAAGACTGTCTATCTCTTCTATATACAATATAACGTGTATCGAACAGTTCGCTACTTAAAATGGAGTTATTTAACCATGTTTCAGTCAAGATAATGATGTCGTAATCGTTAACCACAATGGTTCGATAAACATCGTGTGTTTTAGTTCTGAGCCCGCGCACATTTTGGTACAGAATGCTTAGCGATGTGAATTTGAAGGGGAATACGGCACCAATACTTGACCTCAACCTTACATACTAATTTAATTTATTCAAGAAGTCCTGGTCTTTCACTACTTTGTAATCGGAGGTATCGTCCTTACGAATCAAGATACGACCATTACGAATCCAAACATATTTATATCCCTTTTCTTTTGCTTTTATTCTGGTGGCAGCATGCAGGGCTTTATTTTCTGGAGACAAATGTTCGACCACATAAATGGGCTTTTTCTCGCTGCTAACTCCGATTCCAACGTGAGCAGTATTTAATTTATCATTTGGGTTGCTTTTATTATATTTGATTACTGCAGCCAAAAAACTGTCTCTCATTAACGGAGAGTTAAATTGTACAATGATGGATCTCGGGCGACTACTCAGACGATTCGCTTTAGCTATTCTCGTAATATTCAAGATTTTGTCTGAATTTTTATCCTGACCAATCACTCTTCCCAACTGCTCGATGATTGCAACCAAATTTTCACTTTTTCTTTCCGGAACGCACTGCAATTCCAAGTTATTCGATCTCGATCGCTGTTCTAGATCGCTTACGCGCGTTTTTATTGTTTCTATGGTCGCCTCCAATTTTCTATTCTGTTCCTTTAGGTCCTTTATAATAATTTCGTTAGCACGGTGCTCCTTAATAAAGTCATCATACTGGCTGTTGATAAAATTTATTGAATTTTTCATATCTGTAATTTCTTCTCTCAAAAGTTTCAGTTCGTTATTTAATATACTTTTGATAGATGTAGTTACCTGTTTTACCATCTCGCTCATTTCGGTCTTTAAGATTTCTCTCACGATTTCTCGGAAGTCGCCTTGTTCCGTGGAACATGACAGTTCTGGCGGAGAAAGAGCTACTCTTTTGTTCGATCTTTTCGGTATGGTCTGTTCGTTAACAAACGCGTCTTTACTACGTACTGGTGTATTCTCATTGTTACCTTTTGGTCTTTTTAACGTGCACGAGGGGCACTTCCAATCAGATTCCAGCTCTGTGTTTAAGCTTGATTGTCCAGTCGATAACAAGCATGCATGGTGATAGCCTTTATTACAAATCGCACAACATACATAGTCTTCGTCGCCTTTTGCATTATTGCAACAGTTCCAGAGTATATTTGACAATTTTGTATTTTATTTGTAGTAAATTATATTTGAAAAAGGAAAAGTTATCTTGTCCGGGTTGGATTTGAACCGTCGATTCCCAATGCAATCAGACGAGTACAGTAACCGCTAGGCTACGGAGCTACTGACAGTAGAATGCGAAAATATTGAGTCGTATGCCACACTAACTTTACTTTAAAGTGGGTATTCTATAAAATATTATCGAGTGAACGTCGTTACTGGGCATTAACACTTCAAGTCACAAATATTGCAAGATTATAATAGAAAATTATCTGCTTAGAACTTGCACAATCACTTTATTTTTATCAGTTTTAGGTGTAAACAGTATTATTTTTGATGTGTAAACAAACTATGTTACGAAATTGTCACTTTTAGCCACACTTTTAAAATAAATATTGTCGAGTACACGGAAACACGTCTTGCTCGGTCGGCGCGCGCGCGCGGGGAGATATCCATCCATATCCATCCATACTTCCATACTAATATTATAAATGCGAAAGTATGTCTGTCTGTCTGTCTGCTACGCTTTCATGGCCCATCTGTTCAACCGATTTTAATTAAATTTGGTACAGGGATAGGTTGTATCCCGGGGAAGGACATAGGCTACTTTTTATCCCGGAAAATTCAAAGGTTCCCGCGGGAATCCAAAAATTTATCTGTTCAACCGATTTTAATGAAATTTGGTACAGGGGTAAGTTGTATGCCGGGGAAGGACAGGCTACTTTTTATCCCGGAAAATTCAAGAGTTCCCGCGGGAAACGAAAACTTGGCCCACGCGGACGAAGTCGCGGGAATCATCTAGTCTTCTATATTCAGAGTAATATATCTTCTATCCTCAAAACTTACAAAAGTTTCATGCTAGTTAGCATTTAATGAGAATTGCTCGTTCGCTTTTCAACTTTCGTCAAATTTTATGTAGACGTAAGTTAATAATATCATACGAAGTTTAGCGACATTACAAAAATACAATAATAATGGAAATAGTGGCGGCGCGCATTTCATGACTCCTTTTTTTGTTTTCATTATGCCAATTTTAAACCCTGTGTCAAAAAAATTAACCTGAGTTTAATCATATCTACTCCATTCCGATGGTCGGTGGACTGTGTGTCTGTCAATTAACCTAATAAATTAATTGTATTAGACGTTAACGGCACAAACCTAGTAGTGGCAAAGAACATGAGGAGACCTATTAACAGCTAAACCGAGACAAGGAATGGAAGGCAGTAGACATACAAAAAATTCAATTAGGGAAGGCTCCTTCCTTTTCACATGTAACAAACAAAATAAGGAATGTTGGTTATTTCACGAATTCAACAATACTCAGCCTTGAAGCCGTCATGGTCATGGTCGTACCAACCAGCGATAAACCGAATTCATTCCATAATCAAATAACATGATAAACAATGGCTATAAAAACATAATACGTAGATGATTTAGCAGTATTATTTTTTTTTAACCAAAAGAAGAGCTTAAATACACGTTAAATGTTATTTGCCCCGGATTAAAACGGTGTAAAAAACTTTTCCTTCGTTTATTTTTCTATGATTATCCTTACTTCCTTACTAATATCATAATTTACACGAAAGTTTGTAAGTATGGATGTATGGCCGTTTGTTACTCTTTCACACCAGAACAGCTAAACGCATCTGGATGAAATTGGGCACAGGGAAGGGAAGATCTAGCGTCTGGAATAACACATAGGCTACTTTTTATCCCGGAAAATTAAAGAGTTCCCGCGGGAACCAAAAAATCCCAAATGGATGTTTGTTACTCAATCACGCCAGAACGGCTGAACGGATCTGGATGAACGAATCTTTGGCACAGAGATAGATTATAGTCTGGAATAACACATAGGTTACTTTTTATCCCGGAAAATTGAAGAGATCCCGCGGGGACCAAAAACCTCAATCCACGCGGACGAAGTCCCTATATTGATGTTATTTTTTATTTTGTTTATTTCACAGACGTAGAAATTGTCTTAGATGACTTCACAAGAATGGCAGTAGTGTTCCTGAAACGATTCCAGACACTATTATATAGTAACACCCAAAAACTAAAACTTGTACTTAGTGTTTCTACTTTCTTAAAGCTATAAAAGACCTAAGTACTTAAATGATGCCCCCGAATTCGTCCACGTGGACAAAGGTTTTGAATTCCCGCGGATACTCTAATCAAACCTTGGTATATTAATAAAACTGCCACACCCGTTCTTGGTAAGCTCACTGTAGGGGTTTTATGCATGTGACATCCTATTTAATTTTTTCTGTGAACGCATTCAATGTCTTGCGAACGGCAACGCTTACTGGTCGCGTGCCATTTGCGAATAAGCGAGGAAGTTTTATTTTATCTCCTCAAGACGCCATCCCTCACCTGCTCTGCTAAAGTCGACCCTGATCTTACACTCACTCTCATCTTAGACAATGTGAAATATAGGCAAAGGCAAAAAGGGTTTGAAAAACCTGTGTCAGCTCTCGACTTGTAAGGTTTTTTTTTAATCCACTACTAGTAAGCCCTTGACTGCGATGTCACCTGATGGTAAGTGATAATGCAGTGTAAGATGCAGGTAGCGGGCTAACCTGTTAGGGACATGGCAGTTATAATTAACCCATACCCCTAATCGGTTTCTACACGACATTGTACCGGAACTTGTACTATTACCTACCTATTCTGTGCCAGAACGCTTAATCGCTTGGCGGCACGTCTTTGCTGGTAGGGTGGTAACTAGCCACGGCCGCAGCCACCAGGCCAGACCAGAAAAATTCAGAAATTATAAAATTGACCCTGCCGGGGATCGAACCCGGTACCTCCGCATATTAAAACTAAAGCGCTGCGCCAGGGAGGTCGACATTGAGCTATTTAGGTTTAAGTTTGTAAATACTACATGAGTGATGTGACTCATAACTGCATAAAAAACGAAAAACACTACGTAGGTATTGCGTAAAGATGGAGTGGACACCATTTAACCTGTATTATAGTTGAAGGTGTAAAGATCTGGTACAATAAAATGCAGGAAAGAAAGCAGTTTTAATGTTGTGTTTTTTTTTTGCTAATTTACCAGCTGTAGAATAGTTATTACGCATATTGTAGGTTAAATAATGTATGGTATTTTATTTACCAGAAATTAGCCTAAAAATAAAATGTATATGTCACCGTAAGATTGCAAAAACCGTTAGATTGTAATCTAACCAGCGAAATTGTAAACTGTCGACACATTGTGAACCGTTCAATGTCTTATATTTTTGAAATATTCATTGTATTTACGTTTTCTTGTCTCTTTCTTGTAGGTAAGGTTAGGGTTCGACATAAATAATCAGGTAGTGCCCGACCGCAGGCACTTAGGTTTTATCGGGTTAATATACCTAACAGATTACAATCTACCGAAAAATTATGCGTTAAATTGTAATCTGTCGACAGTTTAGAATATCGCTAGTTAGATTACAATCTAACGGTTTTTGCAATCTTACGGTGACATAAGACACCTAAAGCAGGCCGCGACTTGCAACGGAACTAATAAATCAAATTGTACTGTGTATTGTAGTGAGTTATATCAATTACTAGCTGATGCCCGCGACTTCGTCCGCGTGGATTAAGTTTTTTTGATTCCCACGGGAACTCCTCAATTTTCCGGGATAAAAAGTAGCCTATGTCACTATCCAGGTCCTCAACTATACCCATGCCAAAAAATCACGTCAATCCGTTACTCCGTTGCGGCGTGATTGAAGGACAAACCAACAAACCAAAAAACAAACTGACTTTCGCATTTATAATATTAGTATGATTTAATTGGTCCGTTCAAACCTCCGATAAGCTTCAATCCCATAAAAAGAACTATTTAATGTAGACAATACCTAATACTTATATGCAGAACCATCTCCTTATTACAACAAGATGTAAATCTTCACTGAATTATTGCATCGCTTGAGTATGTACTCGTACATTGTACAGACTTGTGCATTAATTCAATGATATTGAAGCTCAGTGCATATAATAATATGATTTGGATCGTATCCACTTTCCGAGCGCAATATATGCCAAATTATTGCAAGCATGAGTATTCATTAGGCTACTAAATAGTAAATAACCCACTAGCAAGCAGGTCCGTTCTGTTTTAGGTGGCTATTTAATTTAGTTGGATCTACAATTGCAATTCTCAGCTTTAGGTCTAGTTGCCTAATTCTATCACCATTTAACACATTGCCGGCAAGAGCACGAGTCTCTGGGTTTAGCCATGCTCCACCATCCTGGCCAAGTACGGATTGGCAGACTTCAAACACTTTCGAGAGCTTTCTTCATAATGAAGGAAACTCTGCATGCAAGTTTCTTCGCGATGTTTTCCTTCACCGTTTGAAACAAGTGATATTTAGTTTCTTAATACCCCCATAACTCCGAAAAGTTGAAACTGGTGTGTGCCCGGCCGGGGATCGAACTCGCGACCCTTTATAGGATATCGGGCGTCTAAACCACTAAGCTATTACCGGTAATATTGTACCAGTGGTTGCAAATAATATTGTTAACCAACGTTGACCTGAATCTGTTAATGGATCGAATTTGGAGGTCCGAAATTGACCTTTTCATTTTTTCCTTGTCTTATACAGCACGGAGATGTCTCGTCGCTCGTATCGTATCACTAGCATCTGATAATAAACTTAAAATTGTACTCGAATTCGAGTCGTATCCAGAAAAACAGGGACCTGGAAATCCACCTTATTATCATCCCATGAAAATCCTTACCATTCTGTGATTAATGGAAAGGGGTCACCACCCTCTGCAATGAGAATACGACGCAAAGAGGGAAAATGTAAATAACAAGTAGGTAACTAATAACTGCGTTACGACGTCCATGCCCATTGCCCATCCCCATCGGAATCTATCACCAAGATTCAGTGCTAATGACATGATTTCGGTCGGGCACCGCGATTATCTGATAAGAAGGAGAAGTTTGACATTAATTTATTTGGATGATACTTTCTGTAGTATACAAACCACAAAGTACCGATTTGACCAGTTCCGAATAGGAATACCTTAGAGACTTCGAGATAGATTTAATCTTACGTGAACTAATTATAAAACTTAGCTAAACCTTTGATTTAAATCAAAAAGTCGTAACGGTAACGGAATCGTAACGTAGTTTTAGAATTAGTTAAGATAAGATTAACTAAATCTATCTGAAGTCACTACACGTTGTAAGTTGTGACAATTTACTCGTGTAAGTTTAAATGAGAGTACAAAAATATTAAGTGTTAAATTAATACATACTTCTGGAACCACGCTTACACAATGGTAAAGGATGGAGGTATTCAGGTGCAGGTAAGGATGCTAGGAAGGTAGAGTTTCTTAAAACGCCCTCTTTGAACATTCTTTGGTGGCACTTATTTGGTACAATTTCATCGTTGTACAACCGATAGACGTCGACAGCTTTAAGACATGGATCTCCCCAGGCCTCAATCTTGTGCTGCTTGTCGTTGGGATCTTAAATGTTTGAATGACGCCGTCGCACCAGACGCGCAGCGTTGAATGATCCCCCACTTGAAGGACAGACGATCACAAGCGAGCTGCTGAAAAAGACAATTAATATTATATTAGGTACTAGCAGATGCCTGCGACTTCGTCCGCAATAAAATTGAAATAAGTTTTTTAAATTCCCACGGGAACTCTCTAATTTTTCGGTAGCCTATTTTCGGTAGAATTTTCAAAATCGTTTCTCCGAATCTATTGATCCAGAGATTACCCCCTACAACCTCATAAACTCACAAACTTAACCTCTTTATAATATTAGTATAGATACAGAGAGACTTAAATTTTATGCAAGGCTAAAAGGTAGAAAGTAACACACAAAACGGTAGAGAATACAATACCAGCAATAAATCTTTTTGCTTTCGGGCGTTTTTATGCGTACAATAAGTTTCAAAAGTCACGTTAACTCATGCATTTCTCGATTCGCATTAATAAAACCGGACAGCGAGGATTACATTACGAGAATACTGACAGGTCCACTTTTGTGCAATTTATCTCTGGCGCCATGTTTTGACGATCTCCGTGGCGCAGTGTGTAGCGCTGTTGTCTTTAAGTGCGGAGGTCCCGGGTTCGATCCCCGGCAGGGTCAATTTAGGAATTTATAATTTCTAAATGTTCCCTGGCCTGGCCTGGTGGGAGGCTTCAGCCGTAGCTAGTTAACACCCTACCGGCAAAAACGTGCCGCCAAGCGATTTAGCGTTCCGGTACGATGCCGTGTAGAAACCGAATAGGGGTATGGGTCTTATATAACTATCATGCCCCTAACAGGTTAGCCCGCTACCATCTTAGACTGCATCACCATTTACCATCAGGTGAGATGGCTAACTTGTAGTGGTTAAAAAAAATATATTCGTAAGTCTGAAGAGTCTTAAAGGATTCATAGGTATGTCACCGTAAGATTGTAAAAACCGTAAGATTCTAATCTAACGCTTTTTTTTCGGTAGATTGTAAACAGTCGAAAGATTGTGAACCGTTCAATGTTCTAAGTGTCAATTTTTGAAATATTCATTGTATTTTCGTTTTCTTGTCTCTTTCTTGTAGGTTAGGTTAGGGTTCGACATAAATAAACAGGTATTGCCCGGCCGCAGGCCGTGCACTTAGGTTCTATCGGGTTAATAAACCTAACAGATTACAATATATCGAAAAATAATCCGTTATATTGTAATCATTCGACAGTTTACAATTTCGCGAGTTAGATTATAATCTAACGGTTTTTACAATCTTACGGTGACAGGTATGCATACAGATTTCTTCATGTACAAAAAGATTTATAGCTCAAACTCATAAATCTCTATGATGAGAAGGTACAGTACCTTCCTCCTTCTTTGATGTTAGACTGCGGATGACGAGGTCTTTCGCATTAATACCCGGGTAGCCTAAATTATGTAGGTACCTATTGAATTTGTCTGACAAGAAATTCGCAATAAGTACCTACTAGCCCGGTGTTAGGAAATAGGTGGTGTTTCACTCCGTACGTCGAAAGGCACATTAAGTCGGTCTTGCGCTTGATCTCTCTCTTATAAAGCTACTAGCTGATACCCGCGACTTCGTCCGCGTGGATTGAGGAGTTTTAGTTCCCGCGGGAACTCTTTAATTTTCCGGGATAAAAAGTACCCTATTATTTAATCCGGACTTCTAACTTTACGTCTGCAAAATTTCAAAGCAATCGGTTCAGTAGTTACGGCGTGAAAGCGGAACAAACATACAAACAAACTCACTTTCCCATTTATAATATTAGTAAGGATAAGGATGAGAATAAGGGAATAGAGAGTAAACCTCATAGTCATGTTTGAACATACTTGTGCTAAGGTAAGGTACAGGTAAGATTCGGTCGTGAGGACATAATAATGTTATACAGTGATATTATATTTAGTTCTTGGATTTAGTCGGAATGTACACACGTATCGAGTCACTGCGGGCAATTAGATCAAGTTCCCCCACGTAACTCCTTCGAACATAACATTCCTGTACGCTTACTCTGAGTTTTTACATTGCAAATTCGATTGACGTAGTGAGCGTTCACTCAAATTAGCGTCAACCTCAGCTCAGAGACTAACTATAACTAATCTGAGATTATTGTATTCGCTTAGTACACTGTATGTCATCAACCGAACCGCGGGTCCCACATTATCAAGAAATCGCCCCTCCTATTGATTAAAGATCGTGGTAGTTGTGACCGTGGTAGACGACCATGAGACGTTCAAAAACAGAATAGGTAATTATAGTATCAACGCTAGACATATCTCTTGAAGGGACTTTTACAATTTATTTCTCGCCTAAGCAAGAGTCTCGAATCGTTAGAGCAAAAAGACGACACAGAAATAATAAAGTTCAATCGAGTCAATTGATATATTAAGACCAGATTTTTGATTCCAAAAATAGTAACAATTTTATCCTATTCATAAAATTAAAAAATCTCTTTATTTGCAAAATTATAGTTTATTATTTTTTAGTTTTTTATTATAAAAGTGAACTTTGAGTTGGGAGTATTTAAAATATAAGTAGGTAAGTAGTTTCTTTGTCCTTATATATTTATTTTTTATATATTTTCATATATATTTTTTATCCTTATCTTGTGTTCTATTATATTTTATGACAACTCTACGATAAGCTTAAATCTACTATACTTGATACTAACACTGAAATTTTTCTTGAATTTTCTTGAATTGCCACTGTGGAACGGTCAATAGACCTTTTGAAACCTTTTCAAAGCCTAATTCAACACGAGGCATCCATAAACTAGGTACTTGCTTGGTACCTTTGTCTTTTTTTTGGACAATATATTTCTATTACTTCTAATCAAAATATTCAACAGGGAATTTTACAAAACTTTTTATATTACCTACTCACTTGGTGCTCGCGACTTCGTATGCATGAAAATTAAATTTTCTATGCGTGAGAATTAAATTCATATGATTTTAGAAATTATTATATTTAAAGAAGAAAGAAAGAAAGATATAATATATTCCCGTGGAGTATCTTTGTTTCTCTGGGATTAAAAGTTACTTCGGGGCGAAATTTTATACATGGATATGTTGTAACCCGGAGACGGACCCTATTTTTTATCCCGGAAAATCAGAGTACCTACTTTTAATCGCATGATATTAAGTTTGCAACTAACGGGCGGATGAAGTCGTGAGCACCATCTCGTTTAACATACTATGTAAAAGAAAATAGGAATATCTGACATAGATCAATGTGCAGCTCGAAAATATAATTTGTCTAAACACTTGAAATACGTATTAAATATTGCACTACTATTGCACCGGAAGGCCGGCAGTTACCTCGGCCAACATAGCAGTTTGGCTATTCAGCGGGGTAACGCAGCCAGCGGTCTGGGCATATTGCCTCATTGCAGTGGTTTGGATGATATATATGACTTCCCAAGTGGTCCCATATAAATTTTATCGAAATCTGTCAAGCGTTTTTTAAAATATCAACAATAAAATAAGTACTTTGTATAGCGTGTGCTTGTTGTTGTAAAGTTGGCGCGGGAGTTTGAAGTCGGTTGTTTAAAAAGAATTTTTTATATTAAATTTTTAATTTGTAGTTTTTAACTTAGTTTTATTTTCACTACAGGTAAATTTAAAAAGGTGAGTTTAAAGCTAAGTGAATTTTCATAGCATCTTATCAACAAAACTATAAGCTTAAAGCTGAAAATATAAGACATTTAATATCGATACGGGAGTGTAATATCTTTATTTTAATAAACGATAAAGAATTTCAATGCAATTAATTTCATCTTAAGGTATCACTTTGCGGTATTTTTTTCCGTTTTTCTTTTTACCAAGCATGTTAAACGAAGGCTTACAATCTCCATTTAAACTCGTTTGGCAACAAAACATGCTACATATAAATCAAAAATTAAGACCAATTTATTATGATAGCTGTAAATAAACAAGACTGTAACACCTTGATGAATTCTGTAAGTAACCTGATATACTTTTTTTTACTTTCGCGGTAAGACAGGTTTAAATTAAGGTAAGTAATTGCTGTAGTAAGTGCAGTTAACTTGAACCATATTTAAGTTACGAGTAAATACCGTTCACTTTAAATAATTGAGGTTTTTAATGTCATTTTACTAAAATTATAAAGATGTTTATTTTAAACGTTGAACGGAGAAATGAAAAGAAAATATCCTATCTGTACAATAAGCATTAGAGTAAAATTGGAAGGCCTTTTTATCTTTCAAAATAAAGGCCTTCCAATTTTACTCAGAATTAAATATAGTTTTTTACACAGAATTAAATTTAGGTAAAATCATGAATGTAATTTTTTTAATCGTTGTAATGATTGGGTTCTAATTTTTTGCACCGACTATAGTTAAATACTAATATTACTTTTAAAAACTATACTTACCTACGTAGGCAGAAAAACATTACATAATGATACGGGAATTATTTTAAAAGCTATAAATCCATTCGGACAGCGCGGCGTCGCAGCTCCCATCTTTGGTAAAGTTTCCTATACACGCAAGATGATCTTCAGCCGTTTAGTGTTTTTATTTGAGAAGTTTTCGGGTTTCGAATATTCTTCTATTATTTCAGTGATTAGGCCGTTAGACTACTAATAATTATTTTAAACTAGATGATTCCTGCGACTTCGTCCGCGTGGACCAAGTTTTTTCGATTCCCGCGGGAATGTTTGAATTTTCCGGGATAAAAAGTAGCCTATGTCCTTCCCCGGGATACAAATTATCCCTGTACCAAATGTCATCAAAATCCGTTGAAAGGATGGGCCGTGAAAGCGTAGCAGACAAACAGACACACTTTCGCATTTATAATATTAGTATGGATTGTGGATATCTGTAATTTTCATAAATGTAGAAACGCACAAACCTTTTGTAATAACGAGTAGTGGTAGGTACCTATACCTATTTACCTAATTTAAAACTTCCTGGAGTTACTTTAACTAAACCGGCGAGGGCGGCATGGGGACCGCAACTTTAATTAGCACATTTTAGTTCAAATACGAAGTTTCTACATTGTTATACCTAATGTGTACCATTCAAAAACTTACTCTGTCTGAGTTGTAGTTATTATTGCACTTTCCTAGAAATTACTAACTTTGACGCTGAATTTACTGTGTCTTCGAATAGTGCAAATAGCTTCGAAATCTGCCCCCCGATTGTGTAAAGAAAACGTGTAATCGTTGTGTGTTGGTAATCGTTTGTCAAACGTATAATTCGACCTGTTTAAGGAGTGCATAGATGCAAGCACGTCAAAAAGCATGCATGAACTCCTGAAACAGTTCGAGTAATACGTTTTAAGCTGTCAAATGATTACGACTTGCTTAGACAATTGGGCCTCTGTTCCCTAATCTGATAAATAATTTCAGTGGCCCTCAGTGGGCAATGGAGCGGAGGAAGAAAGCCGTGCTTGGAAAAGGGAACTCTACCTGATCATAGTATCAGAAATAAGGAGATGAAAAGCCAAAGTAAGTGATAAAGAATATGATTCCTTATACTGTACTATATTTGGCCGCTACGAGGCTAGACCTTCAGGCGATTCAGGTGGCGCAAAACCACATCGTGTATAGAATAATACACTACAAACATGAATTTGACCTTTTTTTATCCACTACAAGTTAGCCCTTGACTGCGATCTCACTTGATGGTAAGTGATGATGCATTCTGATGGTAGCGGACCTGTTACAATATAAAATCCACACCCTTAATCGGTTTCTACATGGCATCGTACCGGAATCTAGATCGCTTGGCGGCACATCTTTGCCGGTAAGGTGGTAACTAGCCACGGCCGACCAGAGAAAGCCCGACCAGAGAAAATTCAGAAATTATAAATTCCCAAACTCTGCCGGGGTTCGAACCCGGGACCTCCCACGTTAAGACAACAACGCTCAACGCTACGCCAGTGAGATCGACAATCGATCGATAGACCCAAACAACACCATGTACCAAAGTACTAATATATATCGATTACTTTATGAATAAATTTCTATTAACATAGAAACGGCCAAGTCGACTGAATTCGTAATCGAATCAAAAGTATCCTGATAACAGCTTACAAATCTATTACAGAAAAGATTTCAATGTCGGGTCTTGCCCGTGAAAAATCCAACTCAATTGAAGAGGTGAGAGGAGAGAAATCAAAATCCATTCAAATCAAAGACAATATATAAAATTAATCTATGATACAAATAAATTCTTTATGAATTCTTGTAAAGTGAATATTATTTATTGTAAGTAGCATGTTATTATGTGATACCTAAAACCAGTATTAGTTAGTATTCTGTGCTAAAACACTAATTTTATACTGTTCATAATATTATTAATTAGTCATACATACATATAATTTATATGATTTAATAATATTATGTAGATAGGAACCTATCTCTCTGCATACGTAATTATCGTAAAGTGTGGGTAGTTAATAATAAACTAAAATTAATTGAGTAGCGTTAGCCTAGTGGCCTGTTATTTGGGTAGTCAAGGGCAAGGGTTCGATTCTCGGACACGCATTCTAACTGCTAAATGTCATGTAACATTACAAAATCGTTAGGAAACCTCGAGAGTTCTTCATAATAATTTGTTCTTAGCAGTGTGAATTCTGCCAATGCACACTTGGTCAGCGTGGTGGACTATGATTCTGAGAGTAGCTCTCATGCTCAGTAATGGGCCGGCAATGGGCTGAAATGAAATACCTAAATAGTAATTAAGTGAAAGAACAATCTTTTTCATTCTTTTATTCATTTTCATAAAGTACAAGATGATGGATATAAAGGTTATTTGATTCCCGCGGGAACTCCACAAACTATCCCTATAATATCATCAAAATCGGTTGAACAGATGGGTCGTGAAAGCTTAGCAGACAAACAGACTGACAGACAGACACACTTTCGCATTTATAATATTAATATGGATTTTAGTAACTAACTGAAACATTGATGTAGAATTTGAACTGAAAGATCATTCATTTTCATTCTGATTCCTTTTCATAAATTATTTTAGTAGCTAACTGAAAGATCATTTATTTTCTAAATAATAAAAACCGAAACATTTTCGTGGAACAATATTATGAGAAAACTTAAAAGATAAAAGACGTCATTACTATCAAAAACGTAGGTAATGACTTAAGTTCAAAGCAGAACCCGTAATTACCCTTACTTTAATGCTAAAAGCTCTTTCATTATCATAATAGATGCTTAGGTAACCGTATGCCTAATAATCTAATTACAATACTTTTGAGTTCGGGCGCCATTCTGCTACTTATCAGATGCATATCTAAAATCGGAACGGGCTAATCCGGAATTAACTCAGTATGTATTGCAGATTAATCTTTTACCCCTGTTCGGTTTCAATAGTAGGTAAATACTACCTGATGCCCGCGACTTTATCCGCGTGGATTGAGGTTTATTGGCTCTTCAATTTTCCGGGATAAAAAGTAGCCTATGCGTTATTCCAGACTATTTTGACGACCTCCGTGGCGCAGTGTGTAGCGCTGTTGCCTTAACGTGCGGAGGTCCCGGGTTCGATCCCCGGCAGGTTCAATTTGGGAATTTATAATTTCTGAATTTTCCCTGGTCCGGCCTGGTGGGAGGCTTCGGCCGTGGCTAGTTACCACCCTACCGGCAAAGACGTGCCGCCAAGCGATTTAGCGTTCCGGTACGATGCCGTGTAGTAACCGAATAGGGGTATGGGTTTAATATATCCGCCATGCCCCTAACACGTTAGCCCGCTACCATCTTAGACTGCGTCATCACTTACCATCAGGTGAGATCGCAGTCAAGGGCTAACTTGTAGTGGATAAAAAAACACATTAATCTACCCCTATGCCAATTCTATCCAGATCCGCTCAGCCGTTCTGGCATGATTGAGTAGTAAATAAACATCCATGATCCATCCATCCAAATTTCCACATGTATAGATAGAAGAACAGATATGAACTATAAATACTAAGTCAAACCCCCGTAGTTAGTTTCAAAATTAATACTAACTTTAAGTCGTCATTGTCGTCCACTGCTCGAAGAAGGTCTCCTGCATGGATCACCACAGACCACGGTCTTGTGCCGCTTGTTTCCAGCGGCTCCCAGCTGCACGCTTGAGCTCGTCCGTCCACCTAGTGGGGGGTCGTCCAACGCTGCGATTCCCGGTGCGTCAGAGGTGCTAACTTTAAGTACCTATAGGAATCAATTCCTACCACCCATTACCGGCTCTGGCTTAGCATTGACTGAACATGAGTTTCCTCTTAAAATGAGAAGGGTTTGACGTCGACAACATTATGAAGACCTAATCCTTACTAATATTATAAATGGGAAAGTGAGTTTGTTTGTATGTTTGTTCCGCTTTCACGCCGTAACTACTGAACCGATTGCTTTGAAATTTTGCAGACGTAAAGTTAGTCCGGATTACATAATAGGGTACTTTTTATCCCGGAAAATTAAAGAGTTCCCGCGGGAACTAAAACTCCTCAATCCACGCGGACGAAGTCGCGGGTATCAGCTAGTATTATAAACGCGAAAGTTTGTGAGTATGGATGTATGGATGTTTGTTACTCAACCACACCAGAAAGGCTGAACGGATCTGGATGAAATTTGGCAGAGCAATAGATTATAGTCTGGAATAACAAATATGCTACTTTGTATACTGGAAAATTAAAAAGTTCCCGCGGGAATGAAAAAACCTCAATCCACGCGGACGAAGTCGCGGGCATCAGCTAGTGCTACATAATGTTCTCAAATGCTGGTTTCCTAACGATGTTTTGCTTCATGATATTTAATTTATTAAAAAGCAAATAACTCCGAAAAGTTAGAAGTGTGTACCTACCCGACTAGCGAAGTTCGAACCCTTCTCTACCCGAATAGAAAGTCGGGTATTTAAACCACTACAGATGGACGGTGGTCCACCATTTACCAAATCTGGGTTTTTTTTTTTTTAATCCACTACAAGTTAGCCCTTGACTGCGATCTCACCTGATGGTAAGTGATGATGCAGTCTAAGATGGTAGCGAGCTAGCCTGTTAGGGGAATGGCAGTTATATTAAACCCAAACCCCTATTCGGTTTCTACACGGCATCGTACCGGAACGCTAAATCGCTTGGCGGCACGTCTTTGCCGGTAGGGTGGTAACTAGCCACGGCCAAAGCCTCCCACCAGGCCAGACCAGGGAAATTCAGAATTATAAATTTCCAAACCCTGCCGGGGATCGAACCCGGGACCTCCGCACGTTAAGGCAACAGCGCTCAACACTGCGCCACGGAGGTCGGCTTCTTATTTTTGACCCGCATCAGGATTCAAACACGGAACCTTATGAACCATCGTCAAATAACTACCTAACCACTACAAAATAGAGCGTATTTAGGTATAACTATACGAGTAGATACCTACTTAGCTGTTCAAACAGATTTTGCTTCAAAATAGCGTTCCACACGTTGCGGTATACATATATTTAACCTACTCTGTGCCACATAATGAACATCGGTTATGCGCCGGGAGGAACAAATTATAAATTTCCATCACTTCCCGAATCTGTTTAAACTGATTATCAAATTTTCATACGTATTCTAAACAAGGGTTTGGGACAGAAAGTAGGTATGCGCTTCCCACAGGAGCTTCCCTTTAATCGAATCAGGGTATTTCAGATTAAAGGTATTTTATTTGTAACATAATTCGCATCTACGCAAATTAAATATTTAAAACACATATAATACCTGATTAAAAATGAAATGTGTTTATTCAATACTAGATAATGCCCGCGACTTCGTCCGCGTTGATTGTATGTGTTATTCCCGTGGGAACTCCTTAATTTTCCGGAATAAAAATAACCTATGTCCTTCCCCGGCATGAAACCTATTCAAATTTCATCAAAATCGGTTGAAAAGATGGGCCGTTAAAGCCTAGCAGACAGACAGACAGACACGCACTTTCGCATTTATAATATTAGTATGGAAGTATGGATAAAGTTTTTATTTTATTTTGAATTCGACGTACTTCAAATTCCTGTATTTAGAAATATAACAGATGAAGTTTGAAATTTTCGCCTCACTGACCATTCCTACCCCTGTAGATTACGGCCCTGTTATAAAGTTCTTTGACAAAAATTTGTAGCAAACCCTGTAGTAGAGATGCAGGTGTATTTGACCTCACGGTCCCGATGTTCGACTAGGATCTTTTTCAGAGGCGTCTTTAGCCCATGTAGCGCCCGTGTGCAAACATTACCCTAGCGCCCCGGGTAAGCGCGCGGTCAATAAGGAATACCTAGGTAGTTAGTAACAGCACATCAAGTTACCACAAACTGTCAAATTTGCCGCCGGTGCCACTCACTACTACACCAAATATAATCCTTAATTATGTGTTTAAGGTTTATTTCAAGTTAAAAAAGTTTATATTGTAAAAGCCGCTCGTGGCGCGCCTTGCTTTGCTGTAATTCGACAAAATATATAAGAAGAGCTCCAGATGCTATACAAAATGTACTTAAGCAAAGCGGAGCTCTTTTTACGTTGGTCATTGAAAGTGCCGCGGCCGGCGAAACGCGCGCCGAGTGGGGCTCCGTAGCGCGCGGCGCTCGGCGCCCCCTAGGACCGCTGCGCCCGTGTGCACCGCACACCCTGCACTATAGGTAAAGACGCCTCTGATCTGTTTATTATTCTACGAATAACTTCGTACAACTTAATAAATGGTCGAATAATAAGTAAATAATAATATCACCTAATCAACTTTACGGATTACATAATTTAGAATGGCTACACTGAAAAAAATGGTTACCAAATTATTAAAGGTTGGCTGGATTACATGAAAACTCTGATAAATATAACAAAAACTCGCTAAATTTCGCTATTGAACTTACAAAACAAAAAAGGTTGAATTTGGTACCAGAGTTTTGATGTAAATTAACAAAGAATATTGTACATTTTACCAAACAAATGTCAACAATTTAGTCTGGTTGATGTAATCATAAAAATGTGATAAATATTACCAGACCTCGCGGTTGAACTTACAAGACTAAAACGGTTCAGGTCAAAATATAGTCCCTACCAGAGTTCATGGTGTAAATTACCAAAGAATATTGTACATTTTACCAAACAAATGTCGACAATTTAGTCTGGTTGATGTAATCATAAAAATATGATAAATATTACCAGACCTCGCGGTTGAACTTACAAGACTAAAACGGTTTAGGTCAAAATATAGTCCCTACCAGAGTTCATGGTGTAAATTACCAAAGAATATTGTACATTTTACCAAACAAATGGCAACAAATTAAGTCTGGTTGATGTAATCATAAAAATATGATAAATATTACCAGACCTCGCGGTTGAACTTACAAGACTAAAACGGTTCAGGTCAAAATATAGTCCCTACCAGAGTTCATGGTGTAAATTACCAAAGAACATTGTACATTTTACCAAACAAATGTCCACAAATTAAGTCTGGTTGATGTAATCATAAAAATATGATAAATATTACCAGACCTCGCGGTTGAACTTACAAGACTAAAACGGTTCAGGTCAAAATATAGTCCCTACCAGAGTTCATGGTGTAAATTACCAAAGAATATTGTACATTTTACCAAACAAATGGCAACAAATTAAGTCTGGTTGATGTAATCATAAAAATATGATAAATATTACCAGACCTCGCGGTTGAACTTACAAGACTAAAACGGTTCAGGTCAAAATATAGTCCCTACCAGAGTTCATGGTGTAAATTACCAAAGAATATTGTACATTTTACCAAACAAATGTCCACAAATTAAGTCTGGTTGATGTAATCATAAAAATATGATAAATATTACCAGACCTCGCGGTTGAACTTACAAGACTAAAACGGTTCAGGTCAAAATATAGTCCCTACCAGAGTTCATGGTGTAAATTACCAAAGAATATTGTACATTTTACCAAACAAATGTCCACAAATTAAGTCTGGTTGATGTAATCATAAAAATATGATAAATATTACCAGACCTCGCAGTTGAACTTACAAGACTAAAACGGTTCAGGTCAAAATATAGTCCCTACCAGTGTTCCCAACTACACTGTAATAGTGGTAAAGACACTGTATTTTCGGATATTTTACCACCTACTGTAGAGATACTGATATTACACTGTAATTTGTGACTACTGATTAATTAATTTCTCTTTAAACTTTTTAGGTAAAAATATAATAATCTTAAGTTTCTACAACGAATAATTATACTTTATTTTTATCACCGAGGATCTAGCAACATTCTCTGTTTTGTTGCATCTGAAGGGGAATCCCCGTTATTCCCGAACTTACCGCCCGACGAATTTTGTCATTTTTGGTTCCCAATAATTTACTTTACGTTATTTCCTTTCTTTCGTTTTATTTTGTATGCATTATGTAATGGCCCGACCTAATATTCTTTTAGGTGGCGCAAATAGGTAAAGTCAATATAAAATTGTATGAGACCGTTCGAATAGAACGTTTATTGTTAACGCTAGAAGATTCAAAATCCATTAGAAGTTTTATAAACATGCAACATTATAAACATGCACAAATTTTCGCCAAGCCAACTTCCTTCACATTAATTACAGATAGGGTTGCCAACCGTACTTTATAATAAAGTATTGTACACGAAAATACTTTATTTCGCTTGATTAGATTTTATGAGATTTTTAAAAGTTTACTCTAAAAGTATTTTTGCCGTTAAACGGAATTTATCGATATATGTACCTACTGTACTTAGCACTCATTTTCAACAATTTCTGAACGAATTAGGTTAGGTTAGCGCAAGTTATTTCTCTGTTTTCCGTTCACGCTACAAGCTTTTCAAATCAGCACAACCGTTGCATAAAATTATTATTATCGTTTTAGTACAACAGATCCTTTAAATAAAAGCTTGTTTTTAAAGTTTTTTATTAAGAAAGGACATTGATCATCAATGTATGGGCTTTGGTTTCACATTCTATCACAATGTACTTTCATGAAACTTACCTCATTTGTAGGGTACAAATATAACAATACATCCTCAAATTATTAAATCTGTAGTTCGACGGATTTGTGAGAATCAGGTTACAAATGTTCACGAATTTAGGTTACTTTTTTGACACGATAACGTCAATGATCAGCGTCTAGTATATAGTGTATTATCTATGATCAGCGTCCACGATCAGAAACCAAAGAGCCACTACGTGTCAGAAACGTCAATGATAGGGAAGGCCGGAAGATGATCTGAGATCGATTAATCGACAAAATCCTTTTAGGACTAACAGAATCGATATTTTTAATCGATATTACGAAAGTGATGAATAATGTGTTAAGCCTTGTTTTATGTTTAAAATAGACCTAGGACACAATATTTAATGGTTAAATAATATTACCAAATTCTCATGATCGTTGTGACCGTCAGTCGCGTCTTATAATTATACAGCGTACCTAGTAGGTACCGGGCGCTTCATCAGATTTTTGTACCACATCCGAGAATTCAAGGTCGTGTCGTATATTATGGAACTATATACACCAAAAACAGTGTCAGTCTCAAATACTGAAGTCTTTGGAGCGACTTACATGAGCTGCGTCCGATAATTAAATATCTATAAGCGATGATTAAAGAAAACATTGATTCATGCATCGATTATTTAGTTATGTAGGTATATTTCGCAATTGTCTTTGGATACTGGCAGCCCTTTGAAACGTCAAACGACATAAATGGATACAGGAAATGATAAAATCACTTGTTTCTTTACAAGATTTTTGTCCGGCGACGTTATGGTTTGGTATTTTAAAGGATTTTGTAAAAAATATAAACTTAGTTTTTGACACCAGTTTGAATCTGATACAAAACGAAACCAAGTTTGAGCAATCTCCTTTAGTTCCTATTTTTTAGTTTTAGTTATATCATGTAGCACTAGAGTGCTTACCAAAATAAGCCAAACGAACCCAAATACAACTAGTCTATCTTGTTTAGTTCAGAAATTCCTAAGACCACCTACCGCCTCCGTTTTCAGACCCGTTAGCACGTTATATCAGAGTTTGTTAAGACAAAACAAATGAGCCCAAACTTGATTGTTTATTTTGTTTAGTTTAGAAGTTCCTATGGCCACCTTCTGACTCCATCTTCAGACCCTGAATATCATGTAATACCAGAGTTTTTTTTTAGAAAAAACAAATGAGCTCAAAATCGATGGGTTTGTCTTATATAATTTAGGAATAGCTATGGCCACCTTCCTACTCCATCATCAGACCAGCTCCATTGTACCATATTAAATTTCATTAAAATAGGTTGAGGATATCTGCTTCAAAATCGAGTTGCAAGATTCCACCCGAAAAAATTACACACATACATACAGTGCAAGTTAAATAAAGGCTTGTAATAATAAAAATAAAATGTACTCTTTTTCTAAGTCTGTACTTTTTTTTACCCCTTTTGAAATCAGATGTACTCTATTTCTTCTAAAAGAAGTTGGCAACCCTAATTACAGAAAACACCCTTTCTGTAAACGCTGAAGTGGCGGGAACGGACAGTAATCGTGACACCACTTTAAATATGTTTGAAAAAGTAATTTCCTATGAAATTCTTTGCACAGGAATATTTAATGGTACTACTATAAATTTTTTGCCTTATTTCATTAACATATAATAGTAGATTATTTCTATCCAGCACTTTTGATCCATTTTGATTCCTTTTGATTCCGCTTCCCACAGCGGCTTATAGTTTTGCATTCGTTTTCTTTTCTTATTACCACTGCTACTACTGCTAGTGCTGCTAGTATTATACATATCGTCATCTATTTTAATAGTAGATTATGGTACAAGTGTGTAAAGTTGGTGATTACCGCTGAGGCGTTATTGAGACCCGAGCCGTCAGGCGAGGGTCTAAAGAGAGCCGAAGATTTTTAACATTGAATGTATACACCACAAAGTACTAGATTTGTATTTAAAAGATAATTCTTTAAAATATGCCATGAACACATTTTCTGAAAAAGACTGCGTATTCTTGTTGTTTTGCCATTGTATGAACTTTTGATACGCTAATAGATATCTTTCCTTGGAGTTTTCAGGTAGTAAACTATCGATAATGTTAAGGGCTTCACATCAATAACATCTTAAGTATATCGGGCGGTGTACTACATAAATCGTTTTCTTCAGTACTTGTAGACATTTTTATTAATTTATATAACTTTAATTTCAACAGGGAAAACGAATTGTGAAACTTTTTTGTACGGGCGGGAAAAATTAATTAGTTTTTTTTATGCGCACGCATTGACCACAGACAAAATGAATGAGGATTTTTTTTTTGTTAAAGTTGTTGTTTAAAGTTTTAAACAGAGAGAACACAAAAGTTAAGTATATTTGAGTGAAAGTTTTGTTTATTGTACACGTACAAGATGAAATTTTCTATTTTAATACGAAGTTGCATAAAATGAACAAGCAATAGGTAGGTATATTAATTTATTTGTTCTATTGAACGCAATCTATTTGGTATCGATTTTTTTTTGAGAATAATGAAACTCTCGTCCAATATAATAAAAAAAACCTTGAGAGGTGTCAAGGGACACCCGGATGGAACGAAGTTCCTTTCGATTAATTAGTGAAGGAATTGTAATATTTTTTTTTAAGTTATAATATTTTTTTTAAAATTATAAACAAATATAATGGATCTTGGATCGCTAAATGGATGATATATTCGTGATCAGCAACCCCAAAAACCCTGAAAGCGATACCCATATCAATTTTAGTGAAAATTTCAAGTCCGCCATCTTGGATTGCTAAATGGATTATATATTCGTAATCAGCAACCCTGAAAACCCTGAACACGATACCCATATCGATATTAGTGAAAATTTCAAGTCCGCTATCTTGGATCGCTAAATGGATTATATATTCGTGATCAGCAACCCCAAAAACCCTGAAAACGATACCCATATCGATTTTCATCATCATCATCATCATCGGCTTACAACTATAGCAAAAAGTGTCGTGGCAACTTTTAGTTGTCGTGCCGACAACTTTTAATCGCAAAACTGTCGGTGCAACTTAATTTCGTGCCAGTCTTAATTTTTTTCGTCTAGCCCCCTTTCGCAATCGCAACGCGCCATAAGGAACTTCGTTCCAAAAACTATTGATGAAAAAACAATAAAAAACCCACAGTTTATTGTTTTTTCATCACGAGTGTGTAATAGTTATCATTATGTGCCTAATTGCGGTGAGATTAGACGCACATTATGAGTAAGTGTATTGAAAAATTATTTTCACTTTATAACACAGATAACATCTTTATAATAAAGTACAGTTGGCAACCCTAGACGTCGTAGAGTTGGCGCGGCGCCGGCGGCGGCCAGCCCAGCCCCCACTTCCTCAGTCCTCACTCGCCCCGCGTGCCGCGTGCTGTGTTCTTTGCTGTTTACTTCTAGTATCTTTAGGGACTAGTATATGAGTGATCTGTGATCTTTTTGCGCGAGCTCTCATACCAGGTGGTCGCTGTGGTCATTGGTCAAGTTTTAAAATGGATAGTGACATTGAAGAGGACCTAAGTGTGAGTGTCGCCGAATATTTGAAGGAATGGGGATTGTCTTACGAAACCATATCAAACTTTGAAGGTGAGTGCCTATTTTGATCGATATTATATACCTTAGATATTTTTAATAATGCGTGTCTCAAGATGGCGCCATGCCTTTAAGTTGTGTTGTTTTAAAATTAATTTTGGTTGTTCAATGTGTAATATTGTACAGTGAACTAACGATTGAGTGAATGGCTAATGAAGAATTCAACTTGAAACGGAGATAGCCCTTCTTTTGTCAAGGATATCCCACGTGTTTTTTTTTGTAAATCGCTATTACTACTAATAGGGTCAGAGTTTAGAAGGGGACGATAAGTATTTAGGATGCCTAGATATTGACCTAGAAATAGCGGTTAGGTACCTACCTAATTAGCTATTTTACCTTGATAGATTTACAAAACGAACTTCAGTAAATTTTACCAGATTAGTTTGGTAGGCATACATTTGCCCGTAGGTAATCCTAGGTATTGTGTAGTTTTAATTGTGTTTTGGTCTTAAGGACGGATGTACTGTAATAGGGGGAAACATCCTTTTCTGTTCCGACATTTTAGTATACCAAAAATTAAAATTTCATTATCGAATAAATACCATTCGCTACTCATTGAGATATAGTATGATGTAATTAAAAAAAGTGGTCAAAAAATCGTATAGTAACGGCAGAAAATTATTGGGAAATTCATGGAAATCTCAAAAAAGGTCTTATCGCGTTCCGACTATTGTGATTTAATTTGAGACATTATTTAGACAAAAGTTATTTTAAATTGATCGTAAAAGATCAAAAAACACTTTAAATAAATAATATTTTCAATAAAACTTATAGTTTTTTTACAATCTGGTTCCAAACATCCCTCATTTTTACAGCACGAATTTTTCATACAAATTTAGTACGGGCGCGCGCATCACAAAATTTCGTTATATATTCATGAAATACGGCAGTCATTTCCCATACGCCTGCGGGCTCTCAAGGCGTGAGGTTGCGTCCCGTTGCTCCTGAACTGACGTCTGTCACTGTTAGTATCCGTACACAAACGTCAATGCATCCACTACCATTGAACAAAACTAATCATCGATATTTATACGTATAAAAAAAATGTAACTGGACGATTTCTGTATATAAAATATTTATTTTGAAAATTTAATTAGTGGTTATTTTATTATTCACTGAGCCCAAAACGGTATTTTATTCTCTGTCTTATTTTGCCTGTTTTGTGCACGAACTCCACTAAAACTAACTTTGAATGGGTATTTTGGTTCTTATAGCTCAGTCTAAGTAGATTTTTTTCTTTTCTATCAGTCGTCCGAAGGGGGAAACTGGCGAAATATCAATTTCGGGTCTATGGGGTCCACGCAGACGAAGTCGTGGGAATCATCTAGTTCTATATAAATATTTTTGGGGTCTGTATACATAATAAACATTACTCCAAAGATTTATCATAAGTACCTATATAGATAGATAGAATGAAACATAACTAAAACAAAACAAAAGTCCTCATAAAGGCACAATTTTTCCAATCCTCTCTATTGTTTTGTATAAAACAAAGAAACGTGCGCACGCCGCCTAGCTTCATCCAACGCTGAACGCGCAGAACTTGCTTCGCAGTTTTCAGTCGCACGTAGGCTGTCAAAATAGCTTCGTCTCATCTGAAGTAATAATCTTGCTTTCTGTCGAGTACAAAAACAATTTACTTCTGCAGTGTGTGACTATTGTAAAAAAGTAAGTATAATTTGTTTTATTAGTTACCTACAGTAATAGTCAGTGTGATTATTTGTAATATTTGAAATAAAAGATCCCTTCAAAAAAAAAAAATATGGCGTCGGCCGCGGTGATTTTCGTATTGTTGCGCTGATTGTTGGGTTTTGTATCATTGTGTGATTTCAAATTTGACGTTTGTTGAAGTAAAACTTTTACAGACACGTCACCACGTACTTTTACAGCCAGCGCATAATATAATGGAGAGTGCAACGCCAGTAAAACCCATGTACCGACACTTTAATTTTTTGACATAATGACGTAAACATACCTGAGGCTTTTATCAAAGCTCAGCAAAGTTCATCAGTCCATGTATTTTTTAAATTATCTAGACATGATCTAGAATGATTTATTGTGATTCATTATTTTTGCAGATGGGAAAACATAAAAGAAGGTCTGCCTATTATAAAAAAGAAAATAAGCCGTTGCATTGGAAAAAAACAAACAAAAAGTATACTCTTATTTCCTGAAATCTTGAAAGCTGTCATCCCATATCACTTCCACATAATATCACATGCAGATTGCAGAGAAGAAGCAAATAAATGCATTAGTTACCTACATAATTTCTGTACAAGTTTCGCGCTTTATCGCAAAATGGAATTATTCGTTTCTCAATACAAATCAACTAAATTTTCATTTCATTGTACCTACAACACTTTTCCGCTAATTATCATCGCATCAGAGTTATACCATTTCATGTACCTACTCTCACCATAGTCTGTACACTAGTAAAAAAATATTAATTTATAATTAGTAGACTATACCAACAAAAGACATTCATCTTTCCTATCTAAACATTTTGGTTATTTACGTATTGCAGCTTTGAAATTCTAAACGATGATCAAGTTATAGAATATAAATTGGAGAGCTCTGAACAGCAAGGTAAAAAGCATTCGGCAAAAATAACTAAAAGGTAGGTAAATTACAAAACTAGGTATAAATCCTTATCCTTACTAATATTATAAACGCGAAAGCTTGTGAGTATGGATGAGTGGATGTATGCATGTATGTATGTATGTTTGTTACGCTTTCACGCCTGAACGGCTGAACGGATCTGGATGAAATTTGGCACAGAGATAGATTATAGTCTGGAATAACACATACTACTTACTACTTAATAAAACAGCTACTTTTTATCCCGGAAAATTAAGGGAACCAAAAAACCTCATTTTTTGTTGTTGTTTCCAAATTATATCTGTCGGTTTAGTTGATGGGTAAAATTACAATTATAAAGGTTTGAAATAAATAAACGAGTACCTTTTATTTATTTCAAACTAGCTGCACTATTGGTAACTATCGCCCGGAAGGCTGATTCAGTATTAGGTAGGTGTAGGCTCTCATCTTATGACGATAGTGAAGGACTGCCCGCATGCTGATGGGGTCTGACTACTTATCGCCTCTCAAAGATGTCTTATGGTTGCCTAAAATTAACAATGACTAGGAAGGCTAACACATCTTTGAGCGGCCATGTTTAGTGAACGGCCCGATGAATAGCGTCAGTTTTTATACTGTTTACATAGGTACTGCGCATACTTTAATACTGTACAAGAATCAGCCTTCCTAGTTATGGTTCATTTTTGGTAACCATAGTACGTGTTTGAGCGGCCATATCTAGTGAAAGGCTGATCTGCATGCAGGCAGACCTTCACTATCGTCATCAGTGGAGAGCCCTACACCCACCTAATACTGAATCAGCCTTCCTGGCGATAGTTATCTATCGCCAGGAAGGCTGATTCAGCTATCTCATAGTCAGCTATCTCATAGTCAGTACCTACATGATATTATAAACGTTTTTTTGCTGTCATAAAACTTCGGTTTGTCAAAATGTGACAAGGATAATTTTTATTTATATCAATTATATTAGGTACCTTATACTAATAAACTTTATATTGTAGTAATAAATTGCGGTTTTATTTTCCATTTCAAAGTGCTTTAAAAGTTTCACATCAAAAACTAAATAAATAATGGAAATAGGTTTTTTAGGATGAGTTGTGTCATTTATGATTAATCAACGGGACTTTACCCAGCTTGAAAAGGAGATTCTACTGAGGAGAGCTGACAATAACTCAGCAGTTTATAAAAAGAAAAAAAATTGCAATAATGTACCTAGAAAATAATACACAATATATAGGGAGCTACATAAATATATGTACATACATAATGTATCAAGTATTACTCTGATTTAGTGGGCTGTTAGTGGATAGTTTCCATGCAACATTAGGAAAATCATCAGTTGATGCTACGTTAGTTGTTACGGATATGTCTCAAACCCACCAGCATCAATTGATTTTCATAGCTTAGCTCTAGGGGAAAGGGGTTCAACTAAGCAACGAAGTTTTTCACATAATGAGGAAAGGAAACACGTCCTTCTAAGTATTTATTACAAGAGAGGGAATGACAGCATGACAGTCAACAACTTACTTACGTCCATAATGTTCCCTACATTACACATTATACTAGTTGAAGTATGGAACACAGAAGCCGACTAGTTACTTCTCAAACCACTTCATCTACATCGCACATCTCAGATGGAAATGGAATCTCCTAGTGCTGTCTTACACCGTTTTTATACTATTCATGCAGAACTACTACTAATACTAAGTGCCATTATTAATTTAATTTATTTTTCTACCTAAGCATACAACCTTTATCAAATAAACACCTATCTTTACCTATACCTACTCATAGTTATAAATCAGTTAGCAGGAATCAGCCGGTTGGTATATTATCAAGAAGCACCTCTACAATCCATACTATGATATTAAAAATGCCAAAGACGTGTAATTGAACGGCCCATTATTTCAACAAAGTTGGTATAGAGTAAGGTTACATCCCGAGGAAGGACATAAGTTACCTTTATCCCGAAAAATTGAGAAATTCCCGCAGAAATAAAAAAAAATTAACGAACGCAGACGAAGCCGTAAGTATCATCTAGCTATCAATCAATGAATAATATTATTTGTGCCATAGTGAGATAGTTGATCGCATATTGTGTGCTCCCGTGGTAGGGGCTGAATCCTTCTATGTGTGCCTGCGTAGACTGTGGTTGTATGTGTATAGAAACAATTGACAGCGGCTGACAGCAACGCCTAGATGTCGGCCAAGGGTAGGACCCTTAAGCATCTATTCCGAAAGAAAATTAAGCCGAATATTTGCCGGTGTGTAATTACGTAACTAAACCTTAAATAATGAGCTAAAAGACTGATTTAATGTTTTTCTCTTGTTTTTTTAGATAATCACATTACGTTGAAATTGCTTGACGATATACAAGAAACGGAACTGAAAGAATTAATTCCAAGTTTAAAAGACAGAATATTGTCACGATTTCAGTTGAAAATGCGCCAGAGTCAATGCAGTTAGAAATTATCGACATTCAAAACGACCAAGATTTACGCAACAAATTCAACGAAGGAGACTTGCTGAACTTTTACCGCTGCATTGATAAAAATACGTACAAAGAGTTGCGTATAAACGCTCTGAAATGTGCCAGCGAGGATTGAAGAAACTCAGAAACATTATTCATGTAAGTTTTTTTTTCCCCTCATAATGTTTTTCATACATTTTCTGAAGTTATTCAAATAATCATCTCATTTTGCTGAGCTGATGATGGAAGGTATACAAGTCCTTAACGGTTAGGAGTTAGGGGTTAATTCTTTACATATTATTGGTACTTACGGTAAGACTTCGCCGTCCGTCCGTCCGTCTGTCCGTTTGTTTGTCACCAGGCTGTCTGTATCTCAACAAGCGTGATAGCTAGACAGTTGAAATTTTCACAAATGATGTATTTCTGTTGTTGCTAATAACATCAAATACTAAAAAATATGTATGGAGGCTCCTATACAACAAACGTGATTCTTTTGCCGTTTTTATAGATAACTAGCTTTTGCCCGCGGCTCCGCCCGCGTGGATGTCGGTTATCGCGACCAAACATAGCCTATGTTCCATCCAAATTTTAGTCATTTTATAGGGCTCCGAGACTTCAGAGACGAGTAATTTATGTTAACATAACAGCTCATTTTTAACCGACTTCCAAAAAGGAGGAGGTTCTCAATTCGATCGTTTTTTTGTATGTACACCAATTATTCTGAGATTTATCATCCAATTTACGTGATTTTTGTTTAATTCGATGCGGAATTGTTGCCATTTGGTCCCATAAAAAATTTATATAGGTAGTTTGTTCCAGTAGTTTTCATTTTATGAACATGTTTGTATAATTTTAATTCAAACTTTTAACCGACATATTATTTATGATGTCCAATATTTCCGTCGTTTATGAACCGATTTCAAAAATTCTTTTTGCATTGGGTTAAGTATATCTCACAGGTGGTCCCATATCACTTTCATGGGTACTGGACCTTGGATTCCGGAGACACACCAGATAACTCTTCAGAAATCAAATAGGAAGTGAGAAATTATTGCTTTTTAGCTAGTTTTAGGGCGATCCTGTGGCAAGGTAAGCTACATTATGATGGTCAAGGACGTGCTGGAATTACCAAGTCTTGAACTATGGAGGTAGACAACAGAACAGAACTCCTTAATTATATATGGCATGAATGTCTCGTTTATGTTATTGAGAGTATTATATCAGTCTTATGAAACAAAACTCAAAAACTTTGATCGAAGGCATGCTGGACTAGATTAAATCACTAATTGGGGGAAACACTGAAAAGTAAAAAATAAAAAATAAACTACGTTTAAAAAAACCGACTTCAAAAACTCAAAAGTAACTGAACTGAACTGACGGATAAAATAACTGAATCTGATCTGTTAGAAGTCGGTGCCAACTTTGTTTGTGGTGCCTGAACTACTATGCTGGTATCAATTGAAATATGATCTCTCGGACTAGGCCTCGACTTCTAACAGATCAGTAGTGTAAATTCAGTTATTTTTCTCTAAGTTATTTTATACTTTTGAGTTTTTGAAGTCTGTTTTTTTAAACGTAGTTTTTTTTTTATTAATGTATCCTATAAAACATTAAAATAAGCATGTTTTGTTATTTAAACTTTCTGATATTGATGTTTTTTAGGTAAAACATTTACTTGTTTTATGGTACCTATATGAGAGACCGAATATGGAAATGTTTTGAGTTGTTTTTTTTTTGTTGAAAATTTACTTTAATTAATGAGTGTTTAATGCTTGTTACAGGCGACAGAATCTGATGATACTCTTAGCATTGATAGTGATTTTTCTGCGCTCAGTCCCACGTACAGCACAAGCAGTGATGAGTTGCCGACCACGAATGAGACATCTTCTGTAAGTTTTGCCTTTTATGTTTAACACAAGATAATCTGATGTGAATAGATTTATCCTCTGCCCTTGGAATCATGACTAGCAAAAAGTTAACCCGACGCGACTGTGTCATCTCGGTCTATTTAAGTCCTGAAGAAAATGTTATTCTGCATTCAAATATTCTGCTTGAGACTTGCACATTTTGCTACCACTTGACATTTTGAGACTAAACGGTATTTTCTTTTTGTTTAGAATGATGCATGTCTCGGTCTCGGTCTCATGCAAAGGTATGTATAATTTCACTTTTAAGACTAGGAATTATAAAAAATACGTATAAAAGTAAACAATTCATTCTTATTTCCAGAACCAAAGCGAAATCCTCACCCAGCTGGACTATCGGCGAAAAGCCCAAACTGCTAAGGGTCTGCGGTGCCAACCCATCATTATTGCTGTCGGACCAACCATCGATGCCCTAAAAGACTTTTATGTTGCGTATGATAACATCCTTTATAAAATAGACACATTCTTGAAAGCGCTGGACGTATGCTTCAAAACTTTTCATTGCCTGGATGCAGAATATCCCATAGAAGCCGTTCACATTTGGCTATTTCTGCAAAAATATTTTTATAACATTGACACAAAATCAGACAAAAAGCTTTCGGGAGTCTCATCTTTTATCTCCGACTTGGAATAAGTGATTTATTTGATAGATTTAATTAAAATGTTTGTTTGTTTCAAATGTCTCGCTTCAGTTGAAGATTACAAAGATTTTTGTGAACATTTAAAAGACCATCATAACTTAAGTGCAAACTCAACATATCGCTGTAAACAGTATCAATGTGATCGCGAATATCAAAATGTACGTTCTTTTAGACGCCACCTAATTTCCCAACATTTGAATAAACAAACAATTTTCAATCAAAACCTTTCTACAATTGATTGCGCTTTAAGTGAAAATATACATGATACGTGTAGTTTGTTAGATCCTTGTGAATCCCCTGAATATCATCCTCTAAACAATGTTTGTCGTGAGAATGCTTTAGCTACTGCCCATAGTATGTTAGAGCAATCTGCCGCTACGTTAGCGCTTTCATTATTCAGTGACGGTGGGGTTAACCGGAAAACTGCTCTTAAAATATTAGACAATATTCAACTTCACATTACCCAAGTTCTTGGTGATATTTTTAAACATGTGATGCCTATTTATAATGAGTTCAGTCAAAGTGAAAAAGATAACATACATAAACTGATTTCAAATCCTTTTGGTAATATACGCACAGAATATCAAATTTTAAAATACTTTACAGATATCAATTGCTACATTGCTCCTGAAGAGTACATTATTAATGAAACTGTTGCTGACAATACAGTCAACACTTCAGTAATGCTTGCGCCTAAATCCTGTACTGGCGCCAAATTACCGCTTCGCTCAGTATTCAAGAAAATTTTTGAATTACCCAATTTTTACAAATTAGTTTCAAATACATTAAAATTTAACGAAGTTGATTTTCCAAATTTTGCTCACAGTTTAATTTGGCAAAAAAAAATTGCAAGTAAAGAAGGCAAACTCTGTTGTCCTTTTTTTATATATTTCGATGATTTCGAATGTAATAATCCCTTGGGTAGCCACGCCGGTGTACATTCAATATCAGCTGTATATTATCAATTTCCTACTATGCCACACGAATATCTTTCACTGTTAGATAATGTGTTTGTTGCAATGTTGTACAACTCCTATTTTAAGATATACGGTAATCACTCGGCATTCTACGAACTCATTAAAGAATTAAAATATTTAGAGGAAGAAGGTATAGATATATATACTGAAAATGGTAAAGTGAAAATCTATTTTATACTTGGAATGATATTAGGGGACAATCTAGGACTTAACACTATTCTCGGATTTTCTAAATCATTTAGCAGCAATTACTACTGTAGAATATGTAAAAGTCACAAATCTATAATGAAAAAACAAACCAAAGCAGATAATGCACTATTAAGAGATCAGGATAATTATGCTAATGACCTTGAGCAAAATAATGTTACAGAAACAGGAATAAGTGAATATTGTTGTTTTAATAATATTCCTAGCTTTCACGTAGTGGATAACTGTTGTGTTGATATTATGCACGATATTTTCGAAGGAGTGTGTCATTACGACTTAGCCCATATTATTTTGTATTATACTCAAATATTACACTGTTTTGACCTGGCCACTTTAAATAATCGCTTAAAATTATTTGACTATTCAGTTACAGAGCTTAACAATAAGTCTGTTTGCATCAAGCAAGAACATTTAGTTCGCAGTAAGTTTAAAATGTCAGCTTCGGAAATGTTGATGTTTGTACATTTGTTCCCTCTACTAGTTGGAGATTTAGTTCCTAGTGACGATCCCGTTTGGCAATTTTTAATAATCTTACTAAAAATAATTCAGATTATATTATGCAGCGTTGTAGATGCTCCGACTGTAAAATTGTTAGAATCTTTAATTACTGAACATCATGAAAATTACATTAACCTTTTTAATGATACATTAAAACCGAAACACCATTTGATGTTACATTGCCGGACTCTCCACAGATTCTGCTATTTTAAGTCTAAAATATACTGTTAACTATTATATTAATAGAGAAACCTCAGTATATGCATGTTTTCTGGACCTAAGCCGGGCGTTTGACCTCGTCAATTACAAAATCCTATGGCGTAAACTTGCAATACACGCTCCTAACAAATTAGTGAACCTGTGGAGGTTTTGGTACGAGAACCAAACAAACTGTGTGAAGTGGGGCGACGCACTCTCTAGTGAATATAGACTAGAGTGTGGTGTCCGTCAAGGAGGGCTGACATCTCCGGACCTCTTCAATCTGTACGTCAACAGCCTCATTGGGGAGCTGAGAGGAGCCAGGGTCGGTTGTCATATTGGTAACGTGTGCGTTAACAATTTGAGCTACGCCGACGACATGGTGCTTCTCAGCCCCTCAATAAACGGACTCAGAAAACTGCTCAATATTTGTGACCGGTTCGCTAAGGAACATGGTCTCAAATATAATGTAGCAAAAACTGAAATGATTGTCTTTAAAGCTGGTAAAGGTCCGGAGATGGTTCCGCCAGTTTTTTTGAACGGATCGTCAGTTCGGATTGTTAAGAGCTTCAAGTATTTGGGCCATATACTGACAGAAGATTTAAAAGACGACGGAGATATGGAGAGGGAGCGCAGGGCTCTCTCGGTGCGAGCCAACATGATAGCGCGCCGATTCGTGCGCTGTTCCGATGACGCGAAGGTGACCTTGTTCAAAGCATTTTGCCAATGCTTTTACACCTGCCAGCTGTGGACAAGGTTTACCAAGCGAAGCTACAATGCGCTTAGGATACAGTATAACAACGCTTTCCGCATCCTAATGAAGCAGCCACGTTTCTGCAGTGCAAAAGCCATGTTTGCTGCGGCGGGGGTCCCTGACTTCTTCGCCATTCTCAGAGCGAGGACGGCTTCTTTCTGGGAAAGACTTAGACACAGTACCAATTCCATCTTGTGTGCTATAATTGAGGATTTCAACAATCCTTTTGCAAAGTATTGGTCTGACCTGCATCGGTGCGAGAACAACGCTTTCACTTAGATCTTAAGTTACCTGACCAATTTTTACTACCGATTCTTTATTTTTACCTTATTTTATTATTAGTAAATTTTACTTTTTAACTTTGTGATAATTTAAAAAAATAATAATAATTTTATAATTTTATTTTTAAACTTTTGTTTTGCTTTTAATTTAACTTATTAATGTAGTTTTTTTTTTCATGTAATACTGTGTCTGTTAAACTATGGGTTGTAATTGCCTGAAATAAAAATTATTTATTTATTTATTTATTTATTTATTTATTACCCACATATTATTGAGCAGGTGGGTCCCTTAAAGCAATTATGGTGCATGAGATTTGAAGCTAAACACAAAACATTGAAAAACACAGCTCAAATCATAACTTCTAGAAAAAACATATGTCTAACGTTGCTAATAAAAGAACAGTTAGCGTTTGCAAACAGACTTTTTTTACAAAAGGGATTAGAGTCTCGAGTGGAATTAGGAAAAATTACTGTACGGGAGTCGCGTGTGGATATTTCTCACATTAACGATACTTCTAATCAAGATGTTGATTTATCTTGTGATTTTCAATGGATACGTTTTAGGGGCACAAAGTATAACCCAGGAATGATATTAGTTACTACTAATGAAAATGATATTTTTTTTTAACAAATTAGAAAGAATTTTTCGTTCTAAATACTCTATGAGTTTATATTTTCTATGTAAATCATTAAAATGCTCTGGTTTTAATGAACATTTTCAAGCTTATTCAATTCAAGGAGAAAACGATTCCATGGAGCTGTTGAAACCAGAACATTTAATTATTTCTCCCACTAATGTTCATGTTATTGCCACAGGTGAATCTTATTGTCGATTTAGTTACTATTAAAAAAAATAAAAATAAAAAAATTACGATTTACTTACTATTAAAATTAAATGAAAAATTAAATTAAAATAAAAAAAAGTTTTGATCCATATGTATACTTACTGACATAATTTAAAAATAAGTGATCTAGTGATTGTTGTATTACCTATACTTAGGTTTAGTTATTTTCATATTTTGATTTCACTTATGCCTAGGCCCTCATTCTACATGTGAACCGATAGATGCGATATCACTACCATATTTCCACTTCAGCTCTCAACGCCAACTAATAGGAAATGTGATTTTCCAAACAGGAACACTCACTCCCATTTGATGGCGCGGCGTTGACAGATAAAGTGGACTTATGGTGGCGACATCACGGTGGTAATATAGCCGTGAAACTAGCGCCACTTCGGAAATGTTCTTATTATTTATTTATTTTTGAAAATTTTTGAAGTGGCGCTAGTTTTGCGGCTATACTTACCTTAACGCAAATGCCGAATGCTGGCACCTGGTGCCTGGTACGGCTTATCAGCATCCTGGCCGAAACCTGGTAGCCTTGTGTCTTTTAAAATAAGAAAGGTATATCAGTACATATAGGATTCAAAATCCTATATGTACTGATATAATTTTAAGATGAGTGATCTATTGATTATTTAATTGTATTTTTGATTGGTAAAATAAATTTTATGATATGTACTAAAAATGAGTTTATTTTACTTTAAACCACCGTTTTTATTAAGCCCTTAAATAAGGTTACTGGTAATTCGACGTATTCTAGAAACTGCTGATTTTCGGCTAGCCTACATGACCTTTTTAACAGCAAATTGTGAACTTTACTGTATATATCCCTAAAAATAAAATGTTGAATTACCAATAAGCCTGTATATTTTTGAAGTGTTTGTCAAACGGTCTTAACACTTTTTATTTTTTTCAGATCCTGTATTTCTTGTATGTTTTTTGTTTATGTGGTATCATTGAAAAGTTAGAAACTTAGTAGCTAATCTGCAATATTGCTGACATGGTATATCATATTGCAGTTTAGATTTTTAAACTGCTGGCCACGAAAGTAGTACGTAGTTTGAAAATCTAAACTGCAATATGATTTTACTCTCATACCATGTCAGCAATATTGCAGATTAGCTACTAAGTTTCTATTTGGTAATATATACCAAAAAGTCCTGTACATTTTACTAGTGTTAGTTTGATAAATTAACCAAACTAACATCAGTAAAATTTACACTATTTATTTGGTATGTTTTACTAAACTAAGACCGGTACAATCGGACAAGCACTGATAAAATATTGGTAGATATTACCAGTTAAAGTTTAGTAATAACTACAGTACAAATCTGTTAGATATTACCAAACAAATTTTAGGAAAAAATACGAAACAAACATGATAAACAATACTAAACTGTATTTGATAAAATCTACGATACACTTCTGGTAGTTAATACAATATTATCTCTGATAAAAAGCACAATACACATCTGGTAGATATTACCAAACAAATGTTAGGAAAAAATACGAAACAAACATGATAGACAATACTTAATTGTATTTGATAAAATCTACGATACACATCTGATAGATTATACTAAGCTAACCTTGATAAGAACTGCATTACACATCTGGTAGATATTACCAAACAACCTTTGGTTGTAACTAAAATTAAATCTGGTAATTATTACCAAATTAACGCTGATAAAATAGACCAAACGTGATAAGTAAATACTACAAAATGTTGTTTGTTAGAGTTTACCAAAAAAAATAGATAATACTTACGAGTTAAGTTTAGTGTTCTCTATCAAACTGATTTAATACATTCTACCATATAATAAGTGCTATCTACCAAATTTTTGTTGTATATTTTACCAAATACCTTTGCATTTTCTATTAAACTACCTTCGGTAATTTGTACCAACAAAAAGTAACAGTAGAACATGCAAAATGTATTTGATAAAAAAGACAAGTATGTTTGGTAAAATATACAATATCACTTTGGTAGATTGCAGCAAACAACATTGTACTTTTTTACTAGGCTACTTTGATAAAATGGTTACTAAAGTATTTTGGTAAAAATTATACCAAAGTACTTTGGTGAGAAATTTTACCAAGTTTGTTTGGTAAAAAAATATACTAAAGTACTTTGGTGAGAAATGTTACCAAGTTACTTTGGTAAAAAATTATACTAAAGTACTTTGGTGGGAAATGTTACTAAACTACATTGGTAAAAAATGAACAAAACATAGGTGTAATCTACCAAATAAATTTGGTACAACACCAACTTAATAAGTTTGGTAAAATCAACAAAAATTCGTGATAGGACCGAAATCAACCTAAAACTTTGGTAACATTTACGCAAAATCTGTTAAATCCAACCTAACATTTTTTTCAGTGTAGAACGTGGCCTTATTTAAAAGTCTGCTCTTAAAACTCAGAACCCGAAGTGAATTAAACTCATTTAATTTCCAATAAAGTTTATATTTTAGACAATTTGCGTATAATAGAATTACATACCCATGAATAAATTTTCAACCTTCGCGTCGTCGAGGACGATTCGCAGGGCTCATTTGTGATATTGTAACTTCGTTTTTAGTTCGACATCGACACTAATATTATTCTTTATAGCACTGGGCGACCTAAGCCTAGACTTTCTCGTAACTTTGTCAGCAACGCACCGTGAGAAGATACCAACTCACTCTTGCCTTGAAAGTACCTATGTATTTAAATATCAGGTAATACGTTTACTAGAAAAACTTTCCATACCTTAGCGGTTCGTATCAGAAACGTAGAGCCTACATATATGGTACTCGAACGTAATAACCATTTCGTTCGAGTAGGTTGGACGCCAACCGCATAAGGATTGAGTCAAAATTTTCAGGATTTCGAGGGCGGAGAAAGGAGCAAAGGAGAAAGGAAGAGAGCTGGCTTTGTCCTATAGAAGATAACGAACTTTCACCCTCTTTTTAATCACCTTGGAGGTGGAATTTCGGGAAACCTTTCTTAGTATACCTCTAGCCTGGGTGCTCAAGAAATATTCCAAGTTTCTACATTAAGCCGTTTAGGCTAGTCACTCACGAGCCAGCCTTTTATAAATATAGATCATTGATACTAGAAAGATTTTTTCTTCAAATAAACTTATAGAAACTGCTTTAGAAACATGAAGAACTGAATCTACCTACCTACATACATTGTACATAAAAAAAGATAACTACATAGAGAAATAAATTTACGACATCTTTATATTTTGTCAGTTTAGTTTGGTATAATTTTGGCTACTGAAAAGTCGCTCCTCGTCAAACACGGAATATTTTCTTCCCACGATCACATTATTTAAGCAAATATTATGATGGAAATGTTTTAAGGGTAGGCATAAACGTAGACGAAGATTAAAAGCAAAGTTTATTGACAAATTGATCCGACGACGCGACGTCAGAACTGCTTGAGGTAAATAAGAAAAATGTTTTGGCGGTATATAAAATTATATACCGCCAAAACAGTATGAAGCCGAAGCATTTTGATAAGGCCTATTAACTTTGACAAAATATTGTTTCAGACACTGAGTTAAAGGCCATAGAGATGCACATTTTAAATCGTAACTGCTACAACTTTAAATGCTCCAAGTTCTAGAGTCAAATAAGCGCCCATTTACTTTAGTAATGTGATATAGACGTTCATAATAGACATATTTTTAAAGAACAAATTTTAATTTTTAAACAACTAAATGATGTGCACGACTTCGCGTGGAGCCTTTGCCTTTCCCCGAGATGACTTCTGTGCCAAATTTCATCAAAACCGGTTCAACAAAGGAAATGTGCCATGGCAGATAAGTAGACAGACAGATTTTCGCATTTCTAGTATCAGTATGAATGAACGGATAAGGGGCGCGATAATATTATGACGAAGATTGAAAGACATGATAGTAAACACAGGTAATATCGCCATTTTACTTTACAGACACACTACCTCTAGTATTTAACAGCTCTTTGGATTTATTGCAGAGAAGTTGCGAACTAAAAGCGTGTCATGCTTTTAGTTTTATTGGATCTATTAACGAGGTCTGCTTACGTAGATTTCTAAAAACTGAATCAGTAAGTACTTATTATGTAAAAATGGGGCCCTTAAAATTGAATTAGAAGACAGACTTTCAATCAGCTTTCGCTACAGCGAAAAGGCTTAAATTTTTTTTGGAGATTATAATTAAAATAATGGCACGACAGGGGCTTATAAAAATGTTGGTGGAGACAAATTGACGCTTTATTGGAATAACCTGATGAATTTATAGAACACTACCGCTCGGTAAGTAGAAGCCTATTTCAGGCTTACTGCCGTCAACCCTAACTTAGGAGTACATGACAGAAGTAGCTAAAAACTGGCAAAGTTCTACCATCATTTTATGTTCCTAGAATGCATATCAAAATGGTCAGCCGATATACCACTTTCATTCAAACACCAAAGAAATACAATGTAGTCTACGAAGCGTTTTCTTAATTCATGGTAAAATGCCTAGCCTATTTAAGATTTTGAGACTTTTAGAACCTAGTATTTCAAATGCTAATGCTTTTCACCGAAGATTTTTGCAGTTATTCTTCTGTTGAATCTGGTAAATGCATCCTCTGTAGCCACTAGCCATAAAGGTAGGTTGTTACAGTTAACTTGCACTTTGCAGTCCCAGTCTCACGCATTGCTGGAGCGAACAAAGGGTATGGATTTTAGTTGCTCCAGCTTAACGCAGGACTGTATGAGTTATGAATACGCACAAGGCATATTATTACAAATAATTAATAGATTTATTGTAATTTTTTTTTTTTTTTCTTGCTGTATTTTATGGGAGGACATTCCAAACCAGGGTAAGATTGAGTTGACAATTCGAAGAGTTTATTTAAATAAACTCTAAGAAGTGTTTAGTTGATTTATTTAAATTTCTCTTTTCTAATCTATACCAATATTACAAAGAGGTAAAGTTTGTGAGTTTGTGAGGTTGTAGGGGGTAATCTCAAGAAGGGTCTACTGAACCAATTCTGAAAATTCTGGTACCAATAGAAAGCCACATTATTTGTGAGTGTCATACTGTGGTGTCATAGGCTAGGTACATATTTATTAACCAGAAAAATTAGGCGATTTCCGTGGGAAATTAAAAAACTCGTTTCACGCGGACGAAGTCGCGGGCATCTGCTAGTCTGACAAAGTCATTATATATTTCATTGAAACAACTATCTATTCAATGGCGACCGAGCGTGACTAGCTTTCAAAACTTTTGTAACTCCATAGTGTTTTGGATAACTTTTGAAAGTAAGTCGTCTGCAATAGCCGATATTGCTCTACCATCCATTTTGGGTCGTGCGAACGTTTATGGTAACTCAAAAAAAATTCAACTAAAATTATTAAAACGGTTTAGTCAGCGCCAAAGGCCCGACGACCTCCGTGGCGCAGTGTGTAGCGCTGTTGCCCCCGGATCCCCGGCAGGGTCAATTTGGGAATTTATAATTTCTGAATTTTCCCTGGTCTGGCCTGGTGGGAGGCTTTGGCCGTGGCTAGTTACCACCCTACCGGCAAAGACGTGCCGCCAAGCGATTTCGCGTTCCGGTACGATGCCGTGTAGAAACCGAATAGGGGTATGGGTTTAATATAACTGCCATACCCCTAACAGGTTAGCCCATTACCATCTTAGACTGCCTCATCACTTACCATCAGGTGAGATCGCAGTCAAGGGCTAACATGTAGTGGATAAAAAAAAAGCAAAAAGAAATTATTGTCGTCTCTGAGCAGAGGTGCGAGTACTTGTTTGCGCATTTCTCATACAAACTGTCGAAGTCCGTTCCATAAAACGCGCAAAAAGCGACGCGTCTTGCGGTCAACTTCAGACGCGACTAATAGCGCGAGCTATATCACTAAAATTGTGGTGCGGTGCGAAGACAAAGTCGAAATTTAGATACAGTTTTCACCATAAAAGATTTTGTCGCCCGACCCAGGACTCGAACCCAGAGAACATCCGCTTATTACTAAAACTGAACAAGCCGTCCTCCAAGTCTCATTTAGCAGGTTGCCAATTTCAAACGTATGATCAAAATAACATCAGAAAATAAGAGCTGCACCTCTTACTTTCTACTAGATGCCCGTGACTTCGTCCGCGTGGATTAAGGTTTTTTGGTTCCCACAGGAACTCTGTAATTTTCCGAGATAAAAATATGCCTATGTCCTTCCCCGGGATACAAACTATCCCTACTATACCAAATTTCATCAAAATCGGTTGATCACAAAGGCCGTGAAATCGTAGCAGACAGACACACTTTCGCATTTATAATATTAGTATATGGATTATGGAAGTATGTATATAAGATTATGGATATTATATATGGATAGTATGGAAATAGTGGATATGGATATGGATTATTTGATAATATATCTTTAAACATAATTATTCGTTCGTTCAACGAATTACAGTGTGGAGCAATGATATTTGGATACATTTTTGAAAACATTTGCCGTGATTCGTGGATTGTGATGAAAATATAATCAAATATTTTCTTTTGCGGCGGAAATTGCGATTTAGAGAGCTGTCGAATACAGTTTCTAGCTTATATGAATAGAACAAAAGATACATCGAATCGAACTACAAAAACCGGCCAAGTGCGAGTCGGACTCACGCACCGAGGGTTCCGTACAAACCTGTAGTAAGTTTTAAATTATTAAAAATATTTTTATTTTGAATATTTGAGTTGATTGAATGAAAGGTAAAATGCGGTTAACGATTTATGACGTATTAAAAAAAACTACTTACTAGATCTCGTTCAAACCAATTTTCGGTGGAAGTTTGCATGGTAATGTACATCATATATTTTTTTTAGTTTTATCATTCTCTTATTTTAGAAGTTACAGGGGGGGGACACACATTAAACCACTTTGGAAGTGTCTCTCGCGCAAACTATTCAGTTTAGAAAAAAATGATCTTCTTTCTCTTCTTCTTCATTCCGTGGGGTTATTTTCCGCACTTGAACGTAGGCATCCGCTGTGCGTGAAAACCGCTGGTGCGACTCCCCGCTGGATCACTCCAGCCAGCCGAGCTCACTCCAGAATCCGAGCAGGCCACCCAGGTCGGCGAGGACTTCCGGTAGTGTTGCTGGGGAGCCAATGTAGGCTTCTCGTTGGGTGGAAACACCGCTGCACTCGAGCAGCACGTGTTTTGGTGTCTCGTCGCTCTCCATGCAGGCTCTGCATAGAGGGCTGTCGGTGATACCTAGAATAAATAGGTGTTTGTTTAGAGGGCAGTGTCCTGTTATCATACCTACAACTATCCTGAGTTTGACCCGGTTAAGTTGTAGTAGTTTTTTAGTTAGTATAGGGTTGGGGCTGGGTATCGCCTCCTTTGTTTGTCTGCAGTCTGTAGTATTTGCCCATAGTTCGGCATGTGTACTTACGGTTTGTTTTCTTATCCAGGTTTTGTATTCACTGAAGGGTATCGGGACGATCGGGTTGGGTCCCGCTACCTTCAGGTTTGAAGCTCGTCGTGCTAGTTCGTCGGCTGCATCGTTTCCTATGTTCTCACTGTGACCTTTTACCCAGCCCAGTGATACTTTGTTCGATTTGGTCAATATCTGTATTGCCTTGTGACAGTCAAGAACGAGCCTAGAGGTGGTCGTGTTTTTTGCTAGGGCTCTTAGTACCGCTTGACTATCACTGTTAATGTTAATTTGAAAATCTGTTACCTGTCTGCTGGTCAGAGCCATGGCTGCTACTGTGATGCCAACGCACTCCGCTTGAAAAACCGAGTTATTCTTACCAAGAGCGTGGGCTAAATTCCTCATCTGTCAATTGACGCGAACGGACGTTTTGGTGTGTGGGTATTAAAATAAAAATCCCAACTATGTCGAAGTGTTTTCTGTGCTCGAAAAGTATTACGAAAAAGAACCCGGGCCTCGAGTGTAGCAAATGTAATGTAATGTAATGTATGTTTATGTTTAGTTCTGGGCAGTATACTCCTGCACCTGTTCCCTTGTTCGTTTTTGACCCGTCTGTGTACACATCTATTGTGTCTATGCCGGGTGCTTTGGTTGTGTTCTCTGCGATGTTAATCTTGTACTTTTTCTCGATTATGTGTTCTTTCTGTGTCTTATCACATATCCACTCTATTTGTGGACATTTTGTGTGTTCACTCGACAATATCCGGGTGTGCGTTGCGTTCATGTCTTTCCAAAGACCGTAGGCTTTTATCCTTAGTGCTGCGATGGTGGCCTCTTCTTTTATGTGTAGGTGTAGAGGTGGTATTCCTAGCAACACCTCTAGGGCACTTGATGGAGTTGTACTCATGGAGCTGGTGATCGCTAGGCAGGCCTGTCTTTGAAAGCTCTGTAACTCCCGTTGTGTTGTCGTCTGATTTGTCCTGGGCCACCATACTAGTGACGCATATGTTAATGAGCTCCTTACTACCATCAAATAGAGCCAAAGCATTATCTTTGGTTTCAGGCCCCAAGTTTTCCCAATCATGCGTTTGCATTGATTTAGGATAATTGTTGACTTTTCTATTTTCGTTTCTATGTGTTTCTTCCAGTTAAGTTTGCTATCTAGAGTTACCCCTAGATATTTCACTTCTGGTGATAGTGATAGGCTAATGCCAAAGAGTGTTGGCATTTTTGGGATGTCAGGTTTCCTTTTGTTTGTGAATAGAACTAATTCAGTCTTTTTCGGGTTTACCGTTAGTTCGTTGTCTTTGCACCATTTCTCTATTAGTTTTAGTGCGTTTTGCATTACTGCACTGAGTGTATTTTCATGTTTTCCACTTATCAGGATAGTTATGTCGTCCGCGTATCCTATGGTTAAGAATCCACTTTTGTTCATTTTTGTTATTAGGTCATCTACGACCAGGTTCCAGAGTATTGGGGATAGTACTCCAGCTTGTGGGCACCCTTTAGCTACTATTCCTTTAGTTATGCCATTTGTGTCGAGCTGTATGACCCTTTTCTCAAGTAGGGCGCTTATCCACTTGCGTAGTGTACTCGACACTTTGTATCTCTGTAGAGCATCATCAATACTTCTGAATGTGGTTTTGTCGAAGGCGCCTTCAATGTCTATGAAGGCTCCTAGTGTAGATAGGTTGTTATTTAGGTCATGTTCTATCTTACCTATCACATGGTGAAGAGCTGTCTCTGTTGATTTGCCAGTACTGTATGCGTGTTGGTTTTTGTGTATCGGTAGGTTTCTCAGCGCTCCGTCTCTGAGAAAGCGGTCTCCGAGTCTTTCCAGCGTCTTCAGTAGGAAGGACGTTAGGCTTATTGGTCTAAATGCTTTTGGTTGAGTGTAGTCATTCTTGCCCGGTTTTGGCAAGAACACCACTTTGACCTCTCTCCATGAGAGCGGTATGTATTTAAAGGCTAGGCAGGCTTGAAAAATCTGTACTAGCCATGGTGTTATTTCCGAAACCCCCCATTGTAGGAGGGCCGGGAATATTTTATCTGTTCCTGCTGATTTGAAGGGGTGGAAAGTGTCTATTGCCCACTGGACCTTCTCTTGTGTGATTATTTTATTTGCTATTTCCCAGTCTGCTTCTGATGGTATCACCTGTAGGTCATCTGACCAGTCGGGTGTATCTACTATTTTGCAGTCTGGAAAGTGTGTTTGTATGAGTATTTCACTTACTTCCTTGTCGTCTTTGGTGTAGGTGCCATCGGTTTTCTTTAAGGTACCGAGTGTACGATTGTTGTCGTCTGCTAGAATTTTACGGATTCTAGTCGCTGTATCGTATGATTCTATATTTGTGCAGTATCTTTGCCACGACTTGTTCTCTTTGCTCCGTACAAGCTTACTGTATTGTGATTGTGCTTCTTGGCAATTGTCCCAATCTATGGGTTGTCTGGTGTTTTTTGCTCTGTTGAATAGGTGCCTTAACCTTTGTCTTTTCTTTTCCAGGTCTAGGTCCCACCAACTGTTTTTTGGTTCTTGTTTTGTTTTTCTGGTTTTCAGAGGGCAGGCTTGTTCATAGCATATCCTTATGTTTTCAGTTAACTCTGTGACGTTTTTGTCGATATCCGACACATTTTGGATTCTGGTCGTGTTCCTTTGTCCTATGTGTCTTTTTATTAGTGTTTTGTACTGTTTTCTGTTTGTTTTCCTTGGATTTCTCCGAGGTATTTCCGGGGTCTTGGTCAGATCAATTTCGAAACATATTCTACAGTGATCCGACAGTGATGGTTCGCTACTTACATGCCAGTTTTTTACCTGGTTTATTATGTTGTTTGATACTAAGGTTAGATCGATTATTGTTTGATATCTACTAGACACGAAAGTCGGTTTTGTGCATATGTTAGCTATGTAAAGGTTAGTTGTTAGTAAGTACGAGGCTAAAATCTCACCTCGTCGGTTGGTTTTTGTGCTACCCCACAAAATGTGGTGTGCGTTTGTGTCTGCTGAAATGATCAGGTCCATCTTTTGTTCTTCACAGTGGTTGATTAAATCCATAACTTCTTTTGTTGGGATATGGCCTTCAATGGGTAGATACAGTGATGCTAAGACTAGTGGTCTGGGCGTTGACCCATTGTTTAGTTTTATTCCGTTTGGTATTCTTACTGCTGTTAGATCTCTGTAACAGTAATGTGTGAGTAGTGTCGCTGCAATGCAGCGTGGTATGTATATACATGTTCGAGGCGGCTCTTGCATGCTGTGGTAGAAAACCTTACCTTCGCAGTTGCCGAGGCTGCATACGCGGTTTGCCCGAACCCACGGCTCTTGGATTAGGGCTATGGTCTCGGCCTCAACCTCCAGCTGCTTCCTTAGGGTGGCCGTCGCAAGATGTTTATGCTGGAGGTTGGTTTGCACAATTTTAATGTGCTTGAATGTTGTGGTGGAGGTAATGCGTTAGTTGTCATTGTCGGCCATAGGGGCCCATGTATTTAGGAGTTCCTGTAGGGTCGTGTCGGTCATGTCCGTCGTATCAGTCCCCGCCTCCTCAGCCCACTCGTTTGGGAAGGGAGTCGGCGGTGACTCTGTCAGCACCGCGTTTATGTTTTCAAGCACGGTGCTGACAGATGGTTCCGGGGTGTTATCGGGTTGTCTGTCCGTTTGTGCGTTTGGATTGTCGGTTGTTATGTCCGTATCCGTGTCCATTTCTGTATGCACTCCTGGCTCGAGTGGGTCCAGCGGGGGTACATCGCTTACTCCTTCATTTGTGAAGAAGCGGATGTAGATTGACCCCGTGGAGTAGGCTACTTTCCTTCCTCGTGCCAGGATGTCTGCAATTTGCTCCTTAGGTATTCCTAACACTAGGAATACACCAGGAGTATTGCTGTCTACTCTTTGGTAAGTGTACAGGGTCCACGTTGATACCTTGTACCAGGGGTTTTGGCCGGCCAAGATTCTGTGGAGTTTGCCGATCTCTGCCTTGTACCCTGGTACAAAGAGTGCCGATCTAACTCGTACCGGTATTTCGGACTGCTTCATCAGCGTGAGCCCCGTTCCCTCTCGTGGTGACCTGAGTCTTGGTACGACTTCCTGTAACCACGACAGGGCTTCGTCATTGTAGCACCATAGCTTTAGTACCCCCTCACTTAGGAAAGCTTTTCCTTCGAAAGCGGGCGCATAAGGTACGGTGCCTGGTGCCGAGGGTTTGAGGCAAGCGTCGAAGATCTCTTCCTCTATTTGTTCTTGGACGCTGTCTGCCTCTTGTTTTGTCATGTCAGCACGTGGTTGCAGTGTTACAGCCACACTAAGGTGTGGTTTGGTTGCGCGGGCGTATGAGCCCGTGTGTTCAGTCCTTCGCCTTTTGTGTTCCCCCCGAGGGGAGATGGTGTCGTCGAGCCTATCTCGCTTTTGGCTTGACTGGCTCGACGACGGGGCGGGACCTTCTGATCCCCCCCCAGCCCCACCGCTGCTCCGCACTCGCCAGTACGTATTTGTCCGGCGGGCGACAGGGTGTGGCCGAGGTTGGGTCAGGGTGTTGTCATTGTTTGTTTATTGTACGTCTCGGGTGACGGATGATGGGGCATTGCCTGCCCTCGGCTAGTCTGCGCTCACTCGTCCTTCACCCTGGCTTGAGACGACAGTCTCGGCGAGCGGGCAGCGGCCCTGTTGGGGCTGCCGCCCACCTCCGCTCTGACCATGCAAGCCTGTTGCCTGGGGTTCGGTATTTGCGGACACAGACTGTCCGGGTGCCGGCATTGGCCAACTTCCGCTCCTACCCGTTGGGGGGTCTGTCGGTCTGTTTGTTCGTCTTTTCTTCTTCTTTTTCTTTCCGGCGGCCACCAGCGTCCAGGGATTTTGATCCACAGGGGTGGATATGGGGGGGGGTTGGTGGCCTGAGGAGGGGGCCGAGGGCTGTTGGTCTAAGTCCGTTTTACGAGTCATGTCTGTAGTATTCGTTTCGGGTCCGTCAGTCCGTTTTTCGTTTGCCTGGGGTCTTACGTTTGTGGTATTGTCCGTCGGTGTCCGTGAGTTCGCCAAGGGTTGTCGGGGGTGCAAAGCACCAGGCGACTGAGCGCCCAACCCAGAATACGAAGGGCGGCCTGTAGCTCGTCCTCCGGTCGTTGCCGTTCCCGGAGGGCGAGCCACAGCAAGGGATTCTCCAGTCCTGATGGGGCTGGTACCCTTCTGGGGTCTAATTTCCTTAGTCGTCTTTGGGTCCATAGTTTTTTAGAGTTTGTGTGTGGTTTTTGTGTTGTGTATTCTGTGGTGTGTGAGGTGTGGATGTTGTGTGGGACAGTGTTCCTTGGCGCGGGTCCGGCCCCTGCGGTCTCTTCGCGGCGCTGAGGCTAGACGGACACTTGTCTGCGACAATCGTCCCTCCCGCCCCCGCCCCACTCCAAGCCCGCTAGAGCCGTAGTGCACGTTGTGGATATCCGTCTATGTGTTGTCCGTGACGTTATTTGTATGTGTGTGTTTCGTGTGAGTGCATGCGAGTGATGGGGACGAGCAGGATGCAGAGTTTTGGAGGGAGGATCAAAGGATAAGGTTGTAAAGGATCCCGACCAGTGTTGGGTGTGTCACTGGCCGGACCTCTTGTCCGGGGCCCGTAGGCTTCTGTCCGGTTCTGCCCCTGCGGAAGCCTGGCCAGAACCGGGCAGGTCCGGCAATCCGCAACCTGCCGACCCGTCCGGTAGCATGAGGAATGCCTTGTATCACATAAATGTATTTGTGTTGTAGGGCCTCATATAAATGAGACGCCTGCACCACCAATACACATGCACACCGGAAAAAATGATATTATAAACCTCAATATCATTTTTGAAGACCTATCCATAGATAGGGTATGGGTATATATAGGGTATGGGTTTTCATCTAACCCATACCCACACGTATGGGTTAGTTGAAAAAAAAATTTTTGAGTTTCAGTTCTAAGTATGGGGAAACCCCCAAAATTTATTGTTTTTTTCTATTTTTGTAAGAAAATCTTCATGCGGTTCACAGAATACATCTACTTACCAAGTTTCAACAGTATAGTTCTTATAGTTTCGGAAAAAAGTGGCTGTGACATACGGACGGACAGACAGACAGACAGACAGACATGACGAATCTATAAGGGTTCCTTTTTTTGCCAAATTTGGCTACGGAACCCTAAAAATCATTTTGTGTTTCAGCGCTTCACAGAGCAAATTAAAATATATAGCTTGATATTCTTTCTGGCTCGGCAGTGAGTGGAAGTGGAAGTCTCGGGATCTATTCAGACTTCATAAGCCATCAGTTAGTTGTCTATCTGTGTTGGGGGCTCTTCTCAGACGCGCGTTTGGAACCCTCGTAGCTTCTGTTAGCTAATTTATCACCGTAACGTCTCAGATTTTTGACGTTCAAATAAATAGTAGGTAGGTACACCTACACCTACACACACACCTATTTTGAATAAACAGTTTTGACTATTGACTATCTCTAACATTTTTATGGCTCGTCCTTTTAACCGAATTTGATGGGTTATTTGAATGGCATTGGAGATGGACGGACTATCTTTATCCCGGAAAATTAAAATTGTCAAAACCCTGAAACCACGTGGAAGTTGACACTGACAATAATGACATTGTCTAAAAACCGGCCAAGTGCGAGTCGGACTCGCGCACCGAGGATTCCGTACTCAAGAAGTAGGTTATTATTTATTTTGAAAGGTAATATTCAAGTTAATATTCTGTGAAAATTTGAACCGTCTACCTGTTACCGTTTTTAATATTTAGCAAAAAAATACGAAAAAAACACGTTTATTGTATGGGGACCCCCCTTAATATATATATATTTTTTAATTTTTAGTATTTGTTGTTATAGCGGCAACGGAAATACATCATTTGTGAAAATTTCAGCTTTCTAGCTATCACGGTCTATGAGATACAGCCTGGAGACAGACAGACAGACAGACAGACAGACAGACAGACAGACAGCGGAGTCTTAGTAATAGGGTCCCGTTTTTACCCTTTGGGTACGGAACCCTAAAAATGATAAACTTACGTACGACTTCGCCCGTGTGCAATTGTGTTCCCAAAACGAAAAACCAGCCAAGTGCAAGTCGGACTCGCGCACCGAGAGTTCCGTACATACCTGTAGTAAGTTTAAAATTATTCAAAATATTTTTATTATATGATATAACTAAAAATTTATGCTTTTTCCTTTATCTGTGCTATAAGACGTTGCTTCGTACCAAATTTCAAGATTCTGAGTTCACGGGAAGTACCCTGTAGGTTTTGATTCCCTTGAGAGTGTTGAAAAATTGCAGCATAAACGGCTGTATCTTTTGATTGCGTTGGCTTAGAAGTTTGATTTTTTCATAGCTCCAAGGGACAGTATAGGCCTGGGTATTTGATATGAATTTCAACTTGATACTTACCTCATGCGTTCCTGAGAAGAAGGGTCTTGACAGACAGACGGACAACAACAAAGTGATAATAATATAAGGTTCCGTTTTTTCCTTTTGAGGTACGGAACCCTAAAACAGTTATCTAATAAATAATAAATAATAACGTAGTATACACAGGCGAAATGAAGAGATCCGTAGGAGAACCAAAGTCACCGATATAGCCCGAAGAGTTGCGAAGCTGAAGTGGCAATGGGCGGGGCACATAGTCCGGAGAACCGATGGGGTCCCAAAGTGCTGGAATGGTGACCCCGCACTGGAAGGCGTAGCGCCGGCAGACCCCCCCACGGTGGACGGACGACATCAAGAGAGTCGCAGGAAGTCGCTGGATCCAGGCGGCGCAAGACCGTGGCTTGTGGAGGACCCTACAAGAGACCTATGTCCAGCAGTGGACGTCCATCGGTTGACGACTACGACGATACACAGACGAGATGAGTCCAGCCAAGGTTTCATTTTCCGAAACAGAAATTCAACAGAGATACAATTCCTGTCTCTGTACCAAATTTTATCACAATCGATTAAACAGATAGGCCGTCAAAACTTAAAGTGTAGCAGACAGACAAGACAGAACGACATACAGAGACGGACGGATATATAGACAGACAAATGGACAGACAAACGGACAGACTTTTGTCTGGTGCCCCTGAGGTGGGCTTCGGCCGTGGCTAGCTACCACCCTACCGGCAATGACGCGCCGCCAAGCGATTTAGCGTTCCGTTACGATGCCGTGTAGAAACCGATTAAGGGTGTATGGGTTCAATATAACTGCCATTCCCCTAACAGGTTAGTTTTTTCTAAGTAATTTCACTTAAGTTTTTGTTTGTTTCTTCAATGTGTCTGGTAATTCCAAATAAAGATTTTATTTATTAATTTTATTTAAATACTCGTATCATCAGATGAGATCGCAGTCGAGGGCTACCTTGGTGGCTACCAATCTCGACTGCGATCTCATTTGCCACTTCAAGTAGTGGATACAAAAAAAACACACTTTCGCTTAATTTATAATGTTATTATGGATGCATTCGGATGTAAAAACTGGTATAATATGGAGGTTGTTCAGGATCACACATGCGGAAAACGATAAGTAAAAACCTTGTAAAAACATATAGTCTGTCCGTGGCCGTGAAGCAGAAAATTGAGGCCTTCACGCTAATCATGTGGCGAAAAAAGGAGCATGCGATAGCAATATATTGTACGGGTTTGTTTATTCGTTAGAAGCAGTATCTTGAACTAGCTGAACTGTTATCAGAAATTCAGAACTACCTGATGCCTATTAGGTACTTCGTTTGTGGAAAAGTTTTGTGGAAACTTGCTTTTCCAGAATAATAACTTAAGTTTGCCAAGCTTCAATTAAATCCGTCCAGTAGTTATAGTGTCATGCCGTAACAGACGGACAGACAGACAAGAATTTAGTGTTTAGGGTCGACAGACCGACAGAAAAATGTTTAGGACTCTGTATCGATGATAAAACATCCTCTAATTAAAATTTTCCAAAAATATTTTACATGCACTTACATCAGTAAGTTTTACTATAAGTTAGGATTGATAGGATTTTGACAAGACCTAAATGATAAACAAAATGAATAAACGATAAATTATAATGTTCCTGTAGGTAAGTGAATTTCAGCTAACGACAAAACTTGTAAATCCTAATGACTGAAGACGCGATTGTCACAAGCGTAAGACTTGCCAGTCTCTTGAGATTAATTAGGAATTTTTCAATTTGTTTCAAAGAAACGAAGGAAGCAAATCTATAAGAACTTTTATTATAGAGCAACGGTAGAGCAGTTGTGTTTTTCAGGACGTCCTTCGTAGTTATCAGTAGTCGCCTAGCGTCGACTAGGGCACAGACAAGTAAGGTTAACAAGTTTATCTCATCTTATTCCTCATTGCTGAGGGTGATGGCCCCTTTTCATTAATAATGCGGTGAGTACTTCAGAAAAAAAACAATTAAAATTTGTTTATTTATTTTAAAAACTAGGTCACAGCTCCCTTCAAAATCTCTAGGATACAATATCTGCTCTGTGATGAAAATATTATGATGGTTAAGATATTTTTTGTAGGCTCACATTATTTTTTGAGCCGGATTTGCGCGATTGCTTTAGGAATTCGCGCTCATCAAAAAAATCGCCTTATACGTTCCCCAAAGACCCTTCTGTTAGAACGGTATCCGGGGCAAAAAACAAATGGTGTTCTTCATTCCTTGGATGCTTTGTCATAGTTTAGCAACCCCTATAGTCGGGAGCTAATCTAAGCTGTCCACTTATTTATTAATTACAGTTAGCTATCTGATGCTCGCGGCTATATCCGCTTGGATTGATCGTTTAGTAGATCCTGGAGATATTTATTGTTAAATAAATATCTCCAGGATGAAGAGACCCTGTATGTTTGTCTCCTCTAAGATATTATATTCTTTTGTCAAAATCGTTAAGTGATTGAATTAATCATTTATAGTAAGCTGCAGTTTAAGCGCATGCGCACGGGCTTGGGCGCCTGCCATTGCATTACCGCTACCAAATATTTAAGCTACGCTTAAAAGTTTCGCTGATGGTCACAGTAGACGTGTTTGTAATCGGCTTTGACAATTTATTAGATAAGTAGTTATGCAAAAGAAAACATGTCAAAAATTAGGAAAGCATTTATTTAATAACTCTTTTACTCAAGCAACGCGATGCTTACGTCCCGAATTAATAAATAAGTATTAAGTACATTTTCATACTTACCACCCACACGCACCTACTATTAAGTAAATATGGAAACCAACCAAGGCGCCTACGCCGAGTTGCAAGCTAGCCGAAACTTGCCCTAGCACACTGCACAATATAGATATTTTGCTAAACTGCGAGTTCCATCATCGTGTGAAGGACTTTTATTCACACGTATAATATATTTCACTATAATAGAATAAAAGAATTTTGTTACGTATTCGATCGTGTTGTACGTCTTGTAAGTTGTAACGCCCGTCACATCTCTTGGCCTATGAAATAGAAAAAGGTTCATAATAATTTAATATAAAAAATTATTTTTAAACAACCGACTTCAAACTCCCGCGCCAACTTTACAACAACAAGAACACGCTATACAAAGTACTTATTTTATTGTTGATATTTTAAAAACCGCTTAACCGATTTCGATAAAATTTATATGGGACCACTTGGGAAGTATGCCCTTTCAAATAAAAAAAGAATCATCCAAATCGGTCCACCCAGTCAAAAGTTCTGAGGTAACAAACATTTAAAAAAAATACAGTCGAATTGAGAACCTCCTCCTTTTTTTGAAGTCGGTTGAAAACACAGAATAATTTTGTTGCAACAGTAAGAAGTAGGTAGGTATTTTCTTAACTGCTTCCGTTTTGTTTGATTAGATCATTGCTGGTTCTTCTCGGTAGGAACGGCATTCCGAACCAGTGGTAGATTCATTTGACTATTCATAAGCACTTGTAAAAAGTCTATTTGAATAAAAAACATTTGAATTTTGAATTTTGAATTTTTACTATATGATGCCCGCGACTTCGTCCGCGTGGATTAAGGATTTTTGATTCCCGCGGGAACTCTTGAATTTTCCGGGATAAAAAGAGGCTTACTCTTACAGGATACAACCTGTCCCTGTACCAAATTTCAATCAAAAATCAAAATCGATTGAACAGAATATGGGCCGTGTAAGCGTAGCAGACAGACAGACAGACAGACAGACAGACAGAAAGACAGACAGACACACTTTCGCATTTATAATATTAAGTACGGATTGATTAGCTTCTTCACACTAATCATTTAGATTCGTAATAATCATTCATTCTTAGATTAGATAGAAGTATGAGAAAACTTTTTGAGAAATCAGAGATTTAAATACCTAATCCCTTCATGAAAAGTTTAATAATCTTTATAAAGAAAGAGGGGATATACCTAACAACGCCTCGTGCTATGAACTAATTGATTGATTGAAAAAACAATTGCCTATAATAGTTCAAGTCCGTTTCTCAGATACAAGATAAATCTATGCCAAATTTTATCAAGATTGGTTCAGTTGTAGGAAATACAAGGTAAGGTATAGGATAGAAAGAATTGAATTATGATATTGGTATGGATATAGTTGGACGAGTAATTATACACATAGCTGAACTAATTAGTTAATATCAGGAATAGAGAATATTAATATCACATCTGTTTCCTTCTCAGCAATCAATAGGCATGATGACAGTAACCAAGAATCAATGAAATTATGAATTTATCTAATGAATTAGGATTCATGGATTATAAAAAACCTATTTATTTTTCTTTTTCGAGTGAGATTGCTATTTATTTTCATAAAATAAAACTATAAAATACAGCAATCCGCCATATTTGGTGAAACACCAAGAAGCGAATGACGTCATAATTGTTTGTTTTCGAGCTTTGACAATCACACTATTGTTTACTGCACACTGCACAGAGTACATTGGTAAAAACAATAGTGACGTCACAAACGACGCCATGACACTGCCGAGCGTTTTGGCGTGAATTTTAAAATTTTAATTTCAAATGCCAATTTTATCTACCAAACCTTATTTTTCTGCTGAAATAAGATATTTTTTCGAAATAGTAGATACTTCCGAACATAATCTGACCATTTTTCAAAATCAGTCATCATGCCTATTCTGCAATTAAATAAATTGCTAAAATAATTAAAAGCCAATAACTGAAACGCAAGGGTCATGGTTCGACGAATGCAAGAAGTGACTGAATTACATGACGTATTCATCTCGATCATTGTCATAACTCTGGTTCTCGACAGCGTAGTTAAGGCACCACAGTCTTTTGCAAGCAAAAAACGACGTTATTCCAAGCTTCATACAGGACCGGTGACCACGCTTCATCGTTGTGAAATTTATAAAGGTCTGACCTTTAGCATTTAGTTGAAGTCTTATTAAATAATATTGAAAAGGGTTAAAAGTGAATTCATTTTTAAAACTGTTATGTTGAATTATCTACCTACATACAAACAAATAAATAAAAAGATAAATTAAAAACTACTACTAAGAAATTATTTATACTTACCTACTCGTATTTACAATAAATATACGCCGTCCAAGTGATCTTTAATGGGCCTAAACACAGATGCTATTACCTCTCTGAATAGCAAAGCTAAGCCGTTGGGCTAATTAAGTGCCAGCGCTTGGCTCATAGAGTTTAGTCCGAAAGTTTTCTTTTTGAAAAAGAATTTCTGAGTTAAATTATCACGGCATCCAAACGCCTGGATATATTTTGTCAATTTCAGTAAGTACTAAATAGAGGAAATTGCGTTTTTAACAATTGGTTTGCAACTGATAGATTTACCTTTCGAATTCACAATAGTTTTTTTTTAAATCTTGACTTTGAACTCATAGAATTTATTCAACTGTTTTGTGTTTTAGGAGCGTCGTCTTAAATCCCTGTGAGTCAGTGCCATTAAAGTGTACTGTGTTTAAGCTTCGAACTATAAAGGGCAATACGAATTTTAATATATGCGAGACGAGGGGTAAGCGATATTTTATACTGCAGCGTGATCAAAGGACAAATACATTTTTATATTCAATATTAGTAGGCCCAGACAGATACAGCCACAAAATATTGTCTAGATCAGACATCAAGTCTGGTCAAGTAAAAAGCTGGAGAAGAAATAGCCACCAAAAAGCCGTATGTGTAAATATAAGTTTAAGTTCTTCAGAAAACTTCTTAGAGCGCTTTGCTGTTTGTTATACCTCCCGCGGGAATTGAGTTGGATTGAACCTGGATTTCAGAACGGACCTGGACGACCTTTGGATAGGTAATCGGCCGCGTGGTCTTTTGTCCTTCATCTTGCCTACGACTACAAGCTTACCTTATTTAACCGAGTTAGCCCCGAGACCAGTCCAGTCCAGTCAGACCAGGAAAAACACAAAATCCTATGTTTGAAAATTGTGTTTGTTGGATTGGCAGACTTTACACACTTTTACATTGTAAAGAACTAGTTTAGTAAGAAGATAGTTGATGATTTGTATGATATTAAAAAAAAACCGGCTGAGTTTTTTGCGCGCTCTTCTCAAACCAGGGCGCGTTTAGAACCCTCGTAACTTAAGTTTTAAGATACCGTAACTAATTATCGCCATCTTGATTTATATAAGTTATTGGACGTCAATTAGTGTACAGTGTACCTACCTAATTTGTTTTTTTTTATCCACTACAAGTTAGCCTTTGACTACGATCTCACCTGATGGTAAGTGATGATGCAGTCTAAGATGGTAGCGGGCTAACATTTTAGGGGCATGGCAGTTATATTGATTGATTGAACTCTGAGGTAGGTATGCAGATTTTCTCGAAATCGAACAAACGAATCGGATCGAATCCTAGACCTTGAAATAGGAGGCTAAACCAACATCTGAGCCACTAGGCTATCACCGCTTTATAAATAAGTAAATAGTAGGTAAGTTGGCAGTGAAGAAAAGTATAATAAAATCAAGGTTTATTAAAATTGTATAACCTAGTTTTCCTTAGAGAATAGAAAAGGTAAACAAATCGCAGAAGGCAACGTTCTCGGGTTTTCGAGATGTTTTTCTCTCTTATCACGAATTCATTATTTTTTTGCGGTAAGAATGTTCTATCCCGCCCGTACAAAACACAGAGGCGTGTCTGAGCGAGAAGGTACATTATAGGTACTAACATTTCTTTTCTTAGTTAAAAAAAATTGGCAGTCATAGGGACTGCCGATAGAAGTGAAAACGAATATTTTTTTTATATTTATAATAAATAAAATATAAACCTTAAATCTAAGGTATTAAACATTAATTACGAATGGAGTATATTTATATTTATGAACTTTTGTCTTCGTAACAACGCGAGCATGTCGGTGTTCGCGAGCATGTCGGAGAGAGGTGTCGGTGACGCGAATCCACAAGTTTACCCCCTACCAATAAGTGCTCAACGCGGCTAAAGAAGTTTTCACTTCAAAAACGGACTATACATAGAGTCGACTGCACCAATGCAACGCCGAGATACGTTTATAATAACGTTATACCTCGTTGGTCTAGTGGTTAGCATGTTCGACTGCGGCCGACGAGGTCCCGGGTTTCGGGTCCCGGTCTGTCCATAACATTAAGTATTGGGACTAGAAATTCTTAGTACCTACTAGCCCGGAGTTAGGAAGTAGGCGGTGTTCCACCCCCGTGCCCCGGAGAGCACGTTAAGCCGTCGGTCCCGGTTATTATCACTAACATGATAATAGTCGGTAAAGCCCGCCAACACGCATTGGAGCAGCGTGGTAGGTCTAGTCTAAGGTCTAATTCCTTCTCTCCTATGAGAGTGGAGGATGTTCAGCCGTGGGACGTTAATGCCTAATGGGCTGTAGTAGTAAATACGTTTGTCTATGCGTAGATGTTTTGACAGATGTTTTAAATACGACTTCTGTCAAAATTAGGTTAAAAGTAATAATGTCCTCCCGACCGAATTTCGGCCACGGCGACCTGTCTCCAGAGAGATTAGCCATCTGCGTGGGAGATATTATAGTGCACAAGTGTGTGCGCATACACAGGTTCACTCTCTGTTCCTTTACTCTCATAGCCCGATGGGACGGAAAATCCGACACGACCGGAGAGAGATCAGGCGCAGGACCGACTGCTTTACGTGCTCTCCGAGGCACGGGTGTGAAACACCGCCAATTTCCTTACTCCGGGCTAGTACTGAGAATTTCTTGTCAGAAAAACCCAATACTTGCTATGGCCCGACCCGGGAATCGAACCCGGGACCTTGTCGGCCGCAGTCGAACATGCTAACCACTAGACCAACGAGGCAGTCAGGTTAAAAGTAACTCGGAGTCGGCCCAATCATTGTAAAGCTGGTTGACGGAAATACCTTAAACAGCAGTGTCTAAACGGATCTCTTGTAAGATCGAAGATGCACTCAGGCAATAACCGTTATTGATACCAAAAACTGAACAACCGATTATAAACCTTAGATCGGCGATCATTTTACGCCCCTCGCTCTGCACGGAACCGTATAACGAGTTGTTTGAACTGTGCAAATAGCATTAAGGTACCTATATATACTAAATTACACCAATAAATGTAGCGTCTACAGCCCTACAATCCCTGCTACTTTAAAAATATCATTGGATTTTAGTACAAAGAATTTATGATAAGGAAAGTGGCTTATCCTTTTACCCACCTAGGTATACGTCTTTGACAAAGGGTTACGATTTTAGCAGTCTATAGCATATATACGTATGTTTGTAGGTATTTATGTATGCTTCTGCTGTAACGTCTACAGTCTACACTACTGATTTTGATCAATGAGGTGTCAATCAATTCGTTATTATGGTCCCGGTGACCTAGGCTACATTTCATACAAACAAAATCGATATGACGGATGTTAGGTACATCCAAAAAGTGCGGATCTCAAGTTTTTTTCTTTTTCTATTGTATCGAGTGGGATGTCAATTGAAAGAGGAGACAATTGTGATTTCACAAATATAAATAGCACAATTTTAAAATATACCAAGCGTCAGATAAACAATTACAATATTAATTCCGTATAGTCGGGTTAAAGTTTTTTTATAAACTTTTTTATGTTGTTAAAGTACTTATTGCTTTTAAAAATTTAACCCTCCCTCCTAGATCCTTAGGTTCGTAAAGGTATCGAAGCTTGCATACATCATACATAACTAAATGCAATGTTCATCCAAGCTCCTACTAGGAGCTTAAATAAAATAAATAAAATAGAAACATAGGTAGGTGCGTCTAAATACATACCTGTAACAAAAGTATACGTACTGACTAGTACTTGTACAAGTAAGCTGAGACAGTGGTGCCAATAGTCTGTTTTTCAAGTTTTCTCCTTCTCGAAGTTGTCTGCACAACACAAAACTAACTAAACTAACATGACACGAACTGAAACTTCTGTCTTCTTTTTCCGTCAAATAAATCGCGAGAGAGCTAGCACGACTACAGTATCTGTGCATATCAGTTTAGTTTAGTTTTGTTCGGTTTTGTTCGGTTTTTAGATTAAAATGCATCAATGTATGGAATCGAAACCAATGTACAATGTATGTAAGTATATTATGTACCTGGAACAAAAATATCATAACGTATCAAACAATTGCGAAAATCATTAGGTATTGTTAATTTTTAAAATCTCAAAAACTTGAGGTAGGTAGGTATTTAAGAAAATATTAGCTACTTCCATAAGAAAAGATTTAACTAAGCACAATTTATTAGTGTAATATTCTGTAGGGTCGGGTAGAATTTAGTGAGTAATAACATTCAATCAAATTCACGGTCTTCAAAGTTTTCTCTCAATGAATACCTACTCGTAAACCTCGAGATATAGGTAGATACTTATATTTCATACCTAAAGAAAAATGAAATTCAATGATTAAAAAAAAATATGTAAGTGAGATTGATTAAGGGTTGTTTCGAAATTTCGAAGTCCCTAAATACATTTCTTACTTTTTCAATCAAAACAGATTTTTCATGATTTTTAGTTGCATTGCAAGTTCTGGAAATAATGGAAATAATGCCCTTGTAACGCTTGTATCTTCGCTATTGAACAATCTTGGATTTAAATTAATTAATTAATATTTTTAAGAACATACCTTTGGTCTTCGACTTGGCGCCAAGTTACAACAGCCACATCTTTGCCACTGTGGTGGGGCAGTGGACGCGTATGGCCATCACGGGCTTTCTTGTATTAAAAGTGCCGGTCGTCTTTCGCGACATGCTTCCCTGAACGACATCATTCGTAGGTCTCTTGCCACCGCTAAAGTGCCTGCAGTATTAGAGCCTAATGGCTTGGCGCGCACAGTAATGGTAAGAGACCTGACGGGATGACTCTTGTTCCGTGGAAGCAAGGAAGGTCGCTTGTTTGGGATGCCACATGCGTGGATACGCTAGCGTTATCCCACTTGCAGGCGTCCTCCATGACAGCGGGGGCGGCGGCCACTAATGCAGAAAGAGCCAAGAGGCGCAAGTATGAAATTATTGAAAATATTTTCATTTTTGTGCCTTTTGGAGTTGAAACCCTGGGGTCGTGGGGCGAAGATGCTAGATCCTTTTTTAAGGATCTATCTTCTCGTCTCACAGAGTCCACAGGTGACCGGAGGGCTGGCAGTTACCTCGGCCAACATATAAGTTTGGCTATTCAGCGGGGTAACGCAGCCAGCGTTCTGGGCACACTGCCTCATTGCAGCGGGATAGATGATATTTTTAATGTTTAGTTTTCAGTTTTTAATTTAGTTTTTAATTTTGATTTAATTTTGATTTTAATGATTTGTATTTTGAAATAAGATATTTTTTGGAAATAGTAGATACTTCAGAACATACCTAATTATTTCTGTCATCGATTCGTCATAGTATGATTTAAAAAAAATTTTGGTCAAAGGTAAACGGTCTTTAAGTCTATGGTAAAAACAAGTTCCCCATCTTTACATTTCCATTTAAGTATACCTACCCGACTTAGTTGGTATAGCCGAAAACTGTCTCTATACAAATATAGAGACTAAAGTATTTTGCTTCCAGCTGAATAAAATCACAAAAGCACCAAAGTTTGTGTTAACCAAATAAAAGAAAAGGGAAGTAGAATTAAATTAGAAATGACTAGAGTAGACCATAATATTATTTCAGGTTAAGACTTCGGAGGAGGATTTGGTAAGTAGGTAGGTAAATCGAATTTATTTTCGCGAATTTCTTGCCGAAAAATAAATTGGGTGTCTTTAAGTGAAGTAGAGAACGATTTATAGAACGTAACCTTGCTGTTCTAGTGATATGGAATTAGAATACCTTAGCGTGTTATCATGTAAATGTGATATGTTTCAGGGCGTTACGTTAGAATTTATTGCCCCTAGAGTATTGAGGTATTCATATCTTTCTATCCCATTTGGAAAATCTAATTGGTTTACATTGTCTGAGTTTAAATTGAGGACCGAAGGTTAACTAAAAGTTTCTAGAATCAAATTTAAATTTACGTTTTTTATCCAAATAAACTTTTCTTGAAGTGCCTTTAACAGGATAGTTCGGAAAGCTATTCCTACCGAGAAGAACCAGCAAGAAACTCGGCGGTTGCTCTTTTTCAAAAAAGTCAACAATAATCAAAACTAATGATTTCAAATTATTCTATTGAATAGTCTCTACTTTATTTATAAAACGGAGGTTTAAAACCAAATCTTGGTATTTGTTTAGATAAATTCACGATGCAAAGCTATCGCCTTCGTCACGAGCAGTTCAGCATTTGAGCCATATTTTAAGGGTTCCGTAGTCAACAAAGAAACCCTTAGGTATAGTTTCGCCATATCCGTCCGTCTGTCTGTCCACAGCTTAGCTCAGAGGCCCTTATTACTAGAAAGCCTTAACATTATAGCAATATGAAGGAGTCGCGAATTTCAGCAATGTGGAACACGATGCAGAGAAGATATAGTATAAGATGGGCTGAGAAACGTAAATGTTACTCGCAGCTCGCTTTGGTCGTGATATTATTAAAATTTCTCCCGGTTCTTGCATCTAATAATAGCGTGATGGCATTTATTCCGTTCTAGGAGACATGCTGCATGTGCATGCGGAATACAAAGTGGAAGTAATGCACTAAGAAGCTTTCCTTTGGTGAATTTAAATGAATTCAATGAATATCGAAAGTTTAATTTGGTAGTTACCTGAAGCATAACTTGGTTCGGGGCATCGAGTTCTAATAAAAATGACATAGAGACGCAGACCTCGTACATCAGACAAAAAAATGCCCCCACCTTATTTAGTGACTAGATAATATTTTAACACATTTTATGATACAAAATGTTAAACAGGCAATGTTAAAGTAAAAGAAATACGCACGTTAATTTAGTGAATATTTAAGGCCTAGTAGATAACTATCACACACACACACTACAGCCTATTAACGTCCCACTGCTGGGCACAGGCCTCCACTCTCATAGGAGAGCGGGAATTAGAGCTTAGACCCACCACGCTGCTCCAATGCGATAATGCTTAGATAACTATAGGCATATATTATTATGTATGTAAAGTTATCACCTCTGATTGTCATTGGTCAGACACACTGCACTTCAACTCATTCTCAAAATATGCGGTTGTAGAAATGAGATAAAACTCACAGGTTTTGTTAAATTGTCAATCAACGGTCAACTCTCCAAAGGCGTCTTAGAGTAATAATAGTTAAAAAATTGGAAATAAAAACCTTAGTACAAAATACACAGATTTATTGAGGGGGTAGTCAGCGACCTGCTGACTACCTCTCTCGACCTGAATCTTATGCACATTCAGGTCGAGAGAGGCGTTTTTACCCGATATCACCGCCTCTAGTAGGTACGACACCTCTCTGCCTGAGAAGATTATGTTGGTTTGGAGCAAGAAGTGAACGAGAAATTAATTCAGCATGCAAATGTGATAATACCTAGCCGAATCAGGTTCCTTCGCTCCCTATTTTCTTCTTCTTCAACTGGTTTTGGTTGTTCCACCAACGTAAGGTACCTACCTACGGTAGGCTACCTATTTAGGATTTCATCGAACACCAAAAGAGTGTATTAAATGCTTCTCAATTTTATGGCATTTTGGTAACGTCTACGTGTAGCTCTGCAGCATTGATCACAAAGTACCTAAAAGAAGGTACACACAATATAATATAACTATTCAAAAATATGTGTTACTATAAAATCTGTACCCTTGTCATGGGTAGCAAATCCCCTATTTCGAATAATGTCCCTCGCCAAAAAGTATTAGGTTAATCCCACCGTAATTCGCCTCCTTAAGCTGGAAATAATATGGGTTCAGACTTGTTATTTTAGACATTTTTGTCAGATTATTTCGTTGCTGGCTTTGGGCAGATACCGCTAAATAAATTTGATTCCTGAAGCTCTGAACCTTAGCTCGATACCGAGGCCTGAATAATAAAAGTTTCTTAGTAAGTAGGAAGTTATTCCAATTCCAATTCATTAAAAAATATTTGGAACTGAAATATCGATGGACAGTTTTTGCAATGTCACGATGAGCGCGATGCGCCCGACTTCGCCCGCGTGGATTGAGGTTTTTTGGTTTCTCCGCGGGATAAAAAGTAGCCTATGTGCTATTCCAGACTGTATAATCTATCTCTGTGCAAAATTTCATACAGATCCGTTCAGCCGTTCTGGCGTAATTGAGTAACAAACATCCATCCATCCATCCATCCATCCAAACATTCGCATTTATAATAGATACTTATCGAAATAAGAGTGACCTATCGGTCTACAAGGTAACAAAGTTTAACGAGTCGCGAAGCTGAGCTGGCAATGGGTGGATGGACATAGATCATAGGACTGTTCAAGGCGTTGGAGTCCTAAAGTGTTGGAATGGCGATGGCAAACTAACACCAAAAAGCCAAAAAGCGTAGCGCTTATGAAGACTCGCTACTTAGGTGTGAGGAAGAACTCAAGCGAGTAGCTGAGGTTGTCCTAAAATAACACATTTGTAGATATAAGATAATGTTCCTTTGGCTCCAGCACAAAATAGATAGGCTCCAGGCTAGTTCTTGTTTGTATAAGATAACTAAACTTTTATCCTATTGTTTACCATAACTATGCTATATCTATCCAATGAAACTTGGTCTTAGCGGGTAGGATCTATGTACTGCGTCAGCTGATATTATCAGAAAACTGCTATTAATGTTATTATTATAATTATCTTCTAAGACCGTGAAATAAAACTTTTACACCAATTATGATCTCTTGAGAAACTTCTAGCTTGTTTTAGATAAGGTAGGCCTACCTATTTTTGTAGTTATAACCTCTTCTTTTGCCTTTTGGAAATAATGCCTCTTATTCACTAGGGGATAAAATATGCCCCGCAACACGTAAAGAAGTCGGGCGACGTGGGGCGATGTCGGCTGACATTGCCAGACATCAGCTTGTCTCGCGACCTTTTGCCTATGCCAGACTTGTCGTCTGATGTCGGGCGAAGTCTCTGGCAAGAGCGACACATTGTCGCGGGACATTTTGTGCCCTTCGAACAATGAATAAGTAGCTCAGGCTACTTATGCAAGCGTTGTATGGGAACCCTAAAATAAAAATGTAAAGCTGATTTTTGGCTCAAGTGTTTCTTGGGGTCTGAGAAGTACCTCTTAAAAATTCCCCCTCCCTAGGCCGCGGGCGTTCCCCCCCCCAACGTCTCCCCAACCACAGTTTTTTGTGATTTTCTCAAAAAATATTAGTGCTAGAAAAAAACCATCTATGGCGAAAATATTGTACATTAAATAATCTACCAAATGGCATTTAAATCATTATGATAGGACAAATAGTTTTGGAAATATGCCGGCTTATTTTGCGAATTTTTTATTTTTTTGAAAAATTGTTTATGTTTCTTGTGATTTATACGAAAATTATAAGAGCTAGCAAAAAACCACAAGAACAAATTGAAAGTTCATAAAATTGTCTACAAAATGTTTTTTATTTCATTTCAATAGACCTAATACTTTCGGAAATATTTATACGATCGAAAATGTGCATGACATTTTATTTGAAAATCATCGATGCTATAATACAATAAACTAATAGTAATAATCATGACATCTTTATCTATCTATGTACAAAACAACACCACACTTCGTAAATAATGGGGGGAGGGGGGTTGTGGGAGGGGGGAGGGGTTTGTGGGAGGGAGGAGGGTGTTGTGGGTGATGGAGGGTGGGAGGGGGGCTGTGGGAGGTGGAGGGGGGTTGTGGAAGGGGAGAAGGGGGTTGTGGGAGGAGGGGATGTTATAAAAATATGTTACATTTATGGGTAAATTTCTATTTATTATGTAGAATTATGCTAAGGCTACATGACTACCACCGGTTCTTACACAACAGCAAGGTATATTTCGAAAACTATTTGTCCTATCAAAATAAACTAAACACTATTTTATAGGTAAATTAATTATCTTTGTACTAAGTCCTGACAGCTTTTTTCCTAACTCTAATACTTTTTCTTGAAATTGCAATAAACATTTACGGATTTTACAAAGGTTTAGTTTTTTATTCCAGTTAGGCAGCCATATTTCCGAAACTATTAGTTGTATCAAAATAAACTAAAAACTATTTTGGAGATAATTTAATGAAGTTCATTTTTGCTTCTTATATTTATTTTCCTAGTTCTAGTAGTTACTGTGAAAATTCAAAAATATAACCACGGTTGTTGAAAAATCAAAAAAAAACTTGGAATATTGGTTGCCATATTTCTCGAACTATGGGTCCTATCTAAATTCACCATGACACTTTTTTGTGGGTAATTTAGTGAAATTAATTATTCTTCCGAGGATTTTTTCCAGCTCTAATAGTTTTTGTGGAAATTGCAAATAACATAGGATTCTAGCAATTTTTTTATTTTTTTTCGTACACTATACATGGATATATATTCGAAATTATTAGTCCTATCTTTATAAACTAATTTTTTTAAAATAAGTGGATAAATGGTGTTTATTTTTTTTCCGAGAGTTTTTTGCTTAGCTCTAATAGTTTTCTAGAAATTACAGAAAACATATAAAATTTTGAGCAATATTGCTTTCATGTTAACTATGACAGGTATATTTCCGAAATTATTCGTGCTATCAAAATGAACTAAATACTATTTGGTAGGTAATTTAACTATGTTTCTTATTGCTTCAATCAGTTTTTCCTAACTTTGTAATTTTTTTTTCAAAAATTAAAAACCACGTACACGGTATTTGCATATTATTTTCTTTATCTTACACAATAGGTAGGCATATCTCCAAAACTATTACTCTTATCAAAATAAACTAAATATCATTTTATAGCTAATTTAATAGCCTTTCATTTTGCTTCAGACAATATTTTTGTAGCTTTATCAGTTTTTATGGAAATCACAAGAAACTACATTACAAAAAGCCATATATCTAATATATAAATATTATAAATGCGAAAGTTTGGATGGATGTCTGGATGGATGTATGGATGTATGGATGTTTGTTACTCAATCACGCCCCAACGTCTGAACGGATCTGGCTGAAATTTGGCACAGAGATAGATTATAGTCTGGAATAGCACATAGGCTACTTTTTATCCGGAAAATTGAAGAGTTCCCGCGGGAATCAAACAAATGTATCTGTTCAACTGATTTTGATAAAATTTGGTACAGGGATAGGTTGTATCCCGGGGAAGGACGTAGGCTACTTTTTATCCCGGAAATTAAGGAGTTCCCGCGGAAACCAAAAAACCTCAAACCACGCGGACGAAGTCGCGGGCATTCGCTAGTGCAAAATATTTTCTTTTCATGCATAAAGGGTTAACATATCTCCGAAACTATTAGTCTTATCGAAATGAACTATAGTATTGTTTTGTAGATAATTTAATGAAGATAATTTTCGCCATAGAAAGCTTTTTTTTAGCACTAATATTTTTTGAGAAAATTACAAAAAACTGCGGTTGGTGAGACGTTTGGGGGGTGGGGGGGGGAACGCCCGCGGCCTAGGGGGGGGGAAGTTTTAAGAGGTACTTCCCAGACCCCAAGGAACACTTGTGCCAAAAATCAGCTTTACATTTTTTTTTTGGGTCAATGTTTATTAGTCCCGTACTAAAGAGCCTTTATGCTCACCTGTGACGATAAGTCGTTTGACTTAAGTCAAACCATAATTCAACTAGTGCATTCTTGCCCATTCACGACATCAGTGCAAATCCTCGATCGACTACGACTATGACCGGCTGGGTGGGTACGCGCACGGTCAAAATGTCATGAATGCCATTCCAACCGAGAAGAGCCAGCAAGAAACTCGGTGGTACCTAATGACTTAAGCTGGGGATTTTAGTGGACACGGACATTCCGTGGATTGGCATCGCGCCAAAATTTGGCTTACGGCTTAATTTTGACGACCCCCGTGGCGCAGTGTGTAACGCTGTTGCCTTAATGTGCGGAGGTCCCGGGTTCGATCCCCGGCAGGGTCAATTTGGGAATTTATAATTTCTGAATTTTCCCTGGTCTGGCCTGGTGGGAGGCTTCGGCCGTGGCTAGTTACCACCCTACCGGCAAAGACGTGTCGCCAAGCGATTTAGCGTTCCGGTACGATGCCGTGTAGAAACCGAATAGGGGTATGAGTTTAATATAACTTCCATGCCCCTACCAGGTTAGCCCGCTACCATCTTAGACTGCATCATCACTTACCATCAGATGAGATCGCAGTCAAGGGCTAACTTGTAGTGGATAAAAAAAAAAGGATAACACAATCACGATCTTGATTTATTGCGACTTAAGTCAAATGATTAGGAGGTATACCATCAATGCCCAACATTAGAAAAACATTTTGCTAGTAGATAAGTAGGTACTTTTAGTGCAGGAAGGAGCTCGAGTTAAAATTTATTAAAAAAAACACTAGACCTCCTTGAAATTGGGTCACCCACCAGGCCACGTGCCGAGGCCCAAAGGAGTTATTTTATAATTTCCGGAAATTTATTATAATACCTACCATGACGTCCCCTTTGGCAGATCATTTTGATGAATTTTTCCCTTTTCCTCATTTTTTCCTTAAAAAGTTAGATAAGGGTAGGTAATTATAAAAGGAACCCTTTCTTCGTGATTGTGGTTTTAATGGTGTACCGGCCTAAGTGCTTTTATCGAAATTAACAAAATAATGAAATATGTATAGCTTTTTAAATAAATAATCAATACAAATAGACAACAATATTTAGAAAATTGTGAAGAAAGTGAGTTTGTAAAAGATCGCTGATTTTATTAAGTAGGTAAATTAATAAATATATGTATAGTTTTAGATGATGCCCACGAGTCACGACATCGGCCGCGTGGATTAAGGTTTTTTGATTCCCGCGGGAACTCTTTAATTTTCCGGGATAAAAAGTAGCCTATGACCTTCCCCGGGATACAACCTATCTCTGTACCAAATTTCATCAAAATCGGTTGAACAGATGGGCCATAAAAGCGTAGCAGACAGACAGACAGACAGACACACTTTCGTACTTATAATATTAGTATGGAAGTATGGAATGAGTTCATTGATACCTACTCATGATTTGTTAATTATGTACCTACTAACACAATATTCCATTACAACAAGATAGGTATTGAAGATTTATGAATTAGAAAAATCAAATAGGAACCCCAATGGAGTAATACGGGGAACTCTTTGATTTTTTTATTTCAGTTGAAAAGTAGCCTACTGTACTATAGGTATGTCCTTGCTTTGGTTGCAAATGAGTCGTGAAGCATAGCAAACAGACAGACAAAAACGATTAATAAGTACCTACGTTAGAGAAAGTACGATATAGGACTAAGTACCCAATCATTATATTTAGAAACTATGTTTAGAACTTTGTTAGTTGTTGTGGTATTTATCGAGGCCTCCGAGACTCGAGTGCACTTTGGTGAACTAATGATCAATAATATAAATCATCATCAATGCATTCGTCTTGCCGTCCGTCTGTCAGGTCAGAGCCTCGTAATTTCTGAAAGAAATCTCTGTCAATACAAGTAATACTGTATCCATGGAACTTTTTCACTGCATGCGTGACGAGAAAGAAGAGCACCTGCGTAATTTTTTTGCAAAAACTTTTTACCAACATTTTGACAAAATCTAAACTCAAAGTGGTTCAAGCTATAAAACTCAAGTATATTATGTAATTATTGGTTTAGGTATGCATTATTATGCATTATATTAGCACATTTTACGAGTATGTTAGGTAGCGTCTAATTAACTATTTTCCTTACCATTCCATAAACCTCAGCTAAAATTCTACATCAATGATAAACCTACTAATTTAATTTCTAAATAAATTCCGGTATCGACATTTTACTTCCGGTCACAGCATCCGGTATTTTTTTTTATTGACTCACTTTACGGCTCTGGGTTCCAGCCCTTATGAGCCTCAAAACCGGTAAACTCTATGCTGATCAGACAGTAACACAGATATGACAGTAATAAAATGTAATGGTACATTCACATGGCGCGAAGGGTACAGTATACACGAGGAGATTAACGTTAGGAATCGTATGTCGATTTCAACATCGAATGATGGATCGTTCATTCGATGTTAAAATCGACATACAAAGGTTTTTTTCAGTTTTCACTACGGGGGCTACTATGAGCTCTTATAACAGGACAGATATTGAACTGCACCTAACTTCAAGGCACTGAACTGGTAGGCAGACACTGCATTGAACTGTGCTGCAGTTCAATTTCTGTCCTGCTATAAAGAGCTCATAGTAACCCCCCCTGAAGTTAGTTAATTTAGAGTTCGTGTACAAAAAAGAATATCTACACTATCCCAGCGTCGTGTCGCCTCGTGGCTGAGTGCGAACGAGCAAGGACCGTAAAATTCACAGATGCAATATAGAATTATTAAAAAGATCTGCTACACACTGTGGCACACCACTACACTTAATGGCATAGACAAATGTTAAAAAGTAGGCAGTCAAAATCCAAACAGCAGGGCGACCGCGTATCTTTTGCATCAATCATTGATACATCGCAATCACCTCCGATTGGCTGAATTTATGGTATTCTTGCTGCGTCAATGGATTTCGTCCAATAGTGGAAGAGTGTTAACCAATTGTGATTGCGATGTATCAATGATTGATGTAAAAGATACGCGGTCGCCCTGCAGTAATGAAAGTATTAATATGTCAAAATAACGTCAAAGACCAGTGTTGCCAACTGCACCGTAATTACGGTAAAAACACCGTAACCAGCATTGATTTACCACTTACGGTAGGATTATAATTACGGTAGCAAAAAACACCGTAATTTGGATTTTAACATAAAGACGACATAATTATGTCAAATAATATATGAAATTAATTAAAAAAATTTTTTTTGTTAGTGTGTTTTCGTTTTATTCTAACGACAACACTGTTTATTTTCGGGAAGTCCCCCAAATAGCACGGTATCAGCTCGGAGATATTACGCGAACGAATTCGGTAGGTGTAGTTCGATTGCTGTATGTATTTAAATATTTAGAACTTTTTAATTTACCTTGTTTATTTGTATCCTAATCGTCTCACATTCATGATCGGCGAAGTCTGACCCAGCTAATTTGAAAACCATTCAGATTCAGAAATCATTTAATATTTTTTAATATATTTCAATGTATTTTTCTGTGTAAACACCAAATTTTTAGAAGATGGGGATCAATAATAAAAATAATTACGAAACAATAAAAAAGTCGTTCTAATGGCAATACGGAGTATAGATACCAGAGTATAAAAGTAGAAAGTAACGTGTCAAATGTCAATTACTGTCAACTCAATCAAATGTCATTCGTGGACCGTGGTTAGAGATGTGCCAACTCGGAAAAAACACGTTAACTCGAGTTGAAATTCAGGTAACTCGGAATTGAATTCGAGTTTCACAACTCGAGTTAGCATTTAAAGAAACTAAGTGTATTTTATTTGTTACAAAATACTTTTTTACATACATATTTGTACTTCAATCCAACTCTCTGTTAGGACAATTATTATTATCATTGCTTATCTTCGTAGGTAGGATTGAAATAAAAAGGGTTTTATAGTTTACCTATAATTATTTATAACGTTCTCATTAGAGTTAATACACATTTATTCTTGGTTTTAGTGTTAGTTTAGTTATAGTAAGTACTCATATTTAACAACAAAACCAGTTATGTATATAGCAGTCTTCAAAAAATAATATCAGTCTAACTTTATAATGTAGGTACATATTATGTTATTAATAGTTTAATCAGCACAATGAAAATATTCATAAATAACTTTTTTAATAGTTGGTGTCATTCGGTCAATGCAATGGCGGGAGTACGTAGACAGAGAAAGAGATATAGACAGGGTGTCAGCGTATACAGTATGCGATATTAATTAATTAATAAATACGTAATTGTAATTAATTAAAAACGTTAATTTAATTCAAACGCGATGCATTATCGATACAGTCCCGCGCTGTAGTACCTGCCGGCACCCCTCGCTCTTCTTTTACCCGATGTCACCTGAAATGCTCACGCTTCGCGACGCGATTGTATCGCTATTGAATTGCTTCTGTCGCGCGTTGTAAATGCGACTAACGCCCAAAAGTAGCGATGCATAAGAGCGTTAGGGTTAACCCCCCTTTTCAAACAATAAGAATACTATAACAACCATCAATTTGTATGTCATAATATACTTACTGGCCGCGTTATGAATTACGTAGGTTTAATGTACCCAGCAGGTAGGTAACTTGTTTTTATGTAGGTAGGAAAGCGTATGACTATTTGGTACATAGTCAGATAATATTAATCTGCAGTGCCTGATAGATTTTTCAAAGCTATTAAATGGTCATCTGGCTTAAAAACCATGAAATAGAAATCTAACCTCACTTTTAACTATTACTACGAATATCTTTTTTCTCCCAACTTTATTTGATTGACTTTCATAAACTTTTTTGTTAGTCTGGTTTAGTATAAAAAGTATGAGAAGTTTGATGCGTGAACGTGAACCTCAAGTTTGGGTCAAATACTATATGGGAGCTCGCCGACCTCCTTTCAAACTAAGTACTTAACATTAGGCAAGAGTTTCTCGTGTTGTGTTCTATTTGATCTATTGATTCTATTTGATTTGTAATATATTTACGCAGCAGGCCATACAGCGGAACGGAATTTTTTTTATTGATTTTAATCCCACTTGCGCTATGAATATGATACAAATTTACAAAAACATAATATCGATATGTATAAAAATATCGAAACAATAATTATATTGTCTGATTCTGATTAAAATATGAGTTTTTTTTTCAACTCTGACACCTAACTTACTACTAATTATACAAGGTAATCCTACCGTATTTCAAATGTAAAGAAACTACGTTTAAAAAAACCGACTTCAAAAACTCAAAAGTAACTGAACTGAACTGACGGATAAAATAACTGAATCTGATCTGTTAGAAGTCGGTGCCAACTTTGTTTGTGGTGCCTGAACTACTATGCTGGTATCAATTGAAATATGATCTCTCGGACTAGGCCTCGACTTCTAACAGATCAGTAGTGTAAATTCAGTTATTTTTCTCTAAGTTATTTTATACTTTTGAGTTTTTGAAGTCGGTTTTTTAAACGTAGTTTTTTTTTATTAATGTATCCTATAAAACATTAAAATAAGCATGTTTTGTTATTTAAACTTTCTGATATTGATGTTTTTTAGGTAAAACATTCACTTGTTTTATGGTACCTATATGAGAGACCGAATATGGAAATGTTTTGAGTTGTTTTTTTTTTTTTGTTGAAAATTTACTTTAATTAATGAGTGTTTAATGCTTGTTACAGGCGACAGAATCTGATGATACTCTTAGCATTGATAGTGATTTTTCTGCGCTCAGTCCCACGTACAGCACAAGCAGTGATGAGTTGCCGACCACGAATGAGACATCTTCTGTAAGTTTTGCCTTTTATGTTTAACACAAGATAATCTGATGTGAATAGATTTATCCTCTGCCCTTGGAATCATGACTAGCAAAAAGTTAACCCGACGCGACTGTGTCATCTCGGTCTATTTAAGTCCTGAAGAAAATGTTATTCTGCATGCAAATATTCTGTTTGAGACTTGCACATTTTGCTACCACTTGACATTTTGAGACTAAACGGTATTTTCTTTTTGTTTAGAATGATGATTTAGAGATTATTTTAAAAAGCAATAGTACAGGAGAATTGTGTCTAGCTTATTTAAAAAAAAATGGTAAATTAGACACTGCGGCACGGAACTACTTGGTTAAATCAGTAGTGGAATACCATGTGAAAAAATATGGCGAAATGAAAAAAGGACAATTTCAGGATATTTCCGCCCAAATTGTTTCATTAGTCCCAACTGATGTGAAGGTATCAAAATGCAAATTGACTTTTTAAATTGTAATGAAATGAGATACCTATGTAGTTACAGTAGTTAGCTAATTATGATATCTAATTTACTTAACGTAAAGTAAAGTAAAGTTTATTTGCCAAACAAGTTAAAGCTACTTACATAATTACATATTGACTCACAAAAAATAGTGTTTACAAGACTAGATAAGTAATTACCTACCTAGCAATTCACCAGCTTTATAAATGGTAGTGGTAGCTTTCCATACAGATTAGCAACGGGCACCAAACTCGGCTGAGCCTGTCACTTGGTTACCCAGATTGTAGAATTTACTCCCTGTAATGTAAGGCATTGTATGATGTGTAGTGTAGTGCTTTTTTTTTCAAAATTTTAGGCCCAGTAGTTTCGGAGATAGAGGGTGGGGTAAAAAAATTCACTATCATGGTTCATGAGATACAGGCTGGTGACCGACGGACGCACGGACAGCAGTCTTGTAATAAGGGTCCCGTTTTACCCTTTGGGTACGGAACCCTAAATACTATAATTTCCATGTTGTTAAGCTGACATTCATGACAAATACACATTGTTATTTCGATTTCCATAGGAGACATACTACATTCCGAGCCAAAAGTTTGGAAAAAATAAATATATTCCGGCAAGGGGAAAGCTTGCTGACAAATATAACAATCACAAACGGTTGCTGCGGAAGAGTGGGGTAATAACAAACGAAAGGAGAGCCCACACGAGCACTGACGATGTTTCAGCTGACACAGCTGCAGCAGTTGAAAATCAAAGTTGTATAAATTTGAACATAAATAAATATTATATATGTCACCGTAAGATTGTAAAAACCGTAAGATTGTAATCTAACGCTTTTTTTTTTCGATAGATTGTAAACAGTCGATGGATTGTGAACCGTTCAATGTTTTAAATGTCAATTTTTGAAATATTCATTGTATTTACGTTTTCTTGTCTCTTTCTTGTAGGTTAGGTTAGGGTTCGACATAAATAACCAAGTAGTGCCCAGGGCACTTAGGTTCTATCGGGTTAATAAACCTAACAGATTACAATCTACCGAAAAATAATCCGTTATATTGTAATCATTCGACAGTTTACAATTTCGCGAGTTAGATTATAATCTAACGGTTTTTACAATCTTACGGTGACACATACAAGATCCACGAAAAACCCTTTGTTTTCCGAGGGCTAGTTAGCGAAAATAAATATTTTATTTTGTGGTCAAGCAGATCTGACTAAAGAGTTCAATTATTTGTATTAATCTGCAGTGTTGCTAATTAGCAACCGAATGAGCAAAGTGTTCTGGTGGATTTTGAATTACAATAAATCTATGATACTGTTATAAAGTTGTAAAAATGCTACGACGCAGGCAGGACGTTAGCGCAGTGCGACCGCTGCGCATCGGAATGTATGGTAACAGGTTAGTGACGCCACAAAGGATGCGCGACGCAAGCGGGACGTCTTGTGTAACGTCCTCCCTGCGTCGTAGGTACCATTTTTACAACTGTATATACCGGCGCGCAGTGGTTGCGCTGTGCGACCTAAGCCTTTAAGATTATCAAAATACAGAAAACCGTATTATCGGAATATTTCTTTTAATTTATGTTGACTATTTTTCTTTATTCATTAGTTTTGCCTAAAGCTCTATCTACTTGTTTCTTTGCCCAAAGTCAACTTACACTACACAACACTTGCACATTAATAGCACATTTAACCCTTTGACTACCAAAGACGGCAGATCACGTCATCGGAAATTCGTGCCACTGACGCCAATGACGTCAACTGACGTCCAATCAAAAACATTAAAATTCAAACAGCTACATGTGTTTCTCCATCCCTGTTAAATTTGGAGTAATTCAATTTTTTTTCGTTTTGCTCTCAGTGGCACGGTGAATTTCTTTGCCACTTGACGCTCAAGAAGGTGAGGATTCCGTACCTTCTTGAATCTTTAGAGCGTCCTTGGGCTAGATACTGCCCAAGAGCAAACCTATTCGCTATAATATATTATATATAAATAAACTTATAATCGTGTTTTTTTTTCCAGATTGAACTGGATTTCGAATCCAAGTTTAAAGGATCAGAGCTCCGACTATTAAAAAAATGGCCCATATTTTTAGAGAAAGCTCTCATTCATTTAAAAACAATTAAAGCTGCTTCTGTCTACATTAAATTGATTGAGGAAAATCCAAGTGAAGGTTGTTTATTAAGTATACCTACTCGTGTCAATCAAAATTTTCGCGAATGCCACACAAAAACCGAACTCGATGTTTTTTTTTGTGAAATTCGTGAAAGTTTTTATAATAAAACCATTTATATTTTTTTAGTATATTTAAAGTGTATTATTATAATAGCAAATAGCTTTATAATAACAGAAAGAGTTCAGGAGGTTTAGCAAAAAAAAATCTCTGATAACCAGTTATCTGGCTAAACTTCTTAATAAAACTTAAACTAAGAATATTGTCTTCGGTTTCCGCGATTGTCACTCATTTAAATAAAACACTTTAAACGGATTTTATCGCGTGTATACAAAAAAAATTGGCTCATCTGGCATACTGTATGTAATGTACCTACACCTTTATTTTTTAATTCAGACTATTAAAGTGGGTAGTTAGCACAAATGTTATTTTGACAGAGCAAAACTATGTTTTTCTTAGTCCACCTTTGACAACGGTAACTGTAAAGTTATCGAAACGTCAGGGAGGCTCAATAATGAATACACGTGATAAAATCCGTTTAAAGTGTTTAATTTAAACTAATAACTTAAACCAATTATTCTAACTTATTCCATTTTTATTTTTCAGATGTTAGAGACTTCTGTTATTGCGCGGCAATCGGATATAAAATAGTTCCAACTGTGAGAATACAGTGCAAAGATACAGATGGCAAAAAAAAACCATAAAGCCAAGCATTCAAGAAGCTATGAACAGTTTCATTCTTCATGCAAAGGTATGTATAATTTCACTTTTAAGACTAGGAATTATAAAAAATACGTAAAAAAGTAAACAATTCATTCTTATTTCCAGAACCAAAGCGAAATCCTTACCCAGCTGGACTATCGGCGAAAAGCCCAAACTGCTAAGGGTCTGCGGTGCCAACCCATCATTATTGCTGTCGGAACAACCATCGATGCCCTAAAAGACTTTTATGTTGCGTATGATAACATCCTTTATAAAATAGACACATTCTTGAAAGCGCTGGACGTATGCTTCAAAACTTTTCATTGCCTGGATGCAGAATATCCCATAGAAGCCGTTCACATTTGGCTATTTCTGCAAAAATATTTTTATAACATTGACACAAAATCAGACAAAAAGCTTTCGGGAGTCTCATCTTTTATCTCCGACTTGGAATAAGTGATTTATTTGATAGATTTAATTAAAATGTTTGTTTGTTTCAAATGTCTCGCTTCAGTTGAAGATTACAAAGATTTTTGTGAACATTTAAAAGACCATCATAACTTAAGTGCAAACTCAACATATCGCTGTAAACAGTATCAATGTGATCGCGAATATCAAAATGTACGTTCTTTTAGACGCCACCTAATTTCCCAACATTTGAATAAACAAACAATTTTCAATCAAAACCTTTCTACAATTGATTGCGCTTTAAGTGAAAATATACATGATACGTGTAGTTTGTTAGATCCTTGTGAATCCCCTGAATATCATCCTCTAAACAATGTTTGTCGTGAGAATGCTTTAGCTACTGCCCATAGTATGTTAGAGCAATCTGCCGCTACGTTAGCGCTTTCATTATTCAGTGACGGTGGGGTTAACCGGAAAACTGCTCTTAAAATATTAGACAATATTCAACTTCACATTACCCAAGTTCTTGGTGATATTTTTAAACATGTGATGCCTATTTATAATGAGTTCAGTCAAAGTGAAAAAGATAACATACATAAACTGATTTCAAATCCTTTTGGTAATATACGCACAGAATATCAAGTTTTAAAATACTTTACAGATATCAATTGCTACATTGCTCCTGAAGAGTACATTATTAATGAAACTGTTGCTGACAATACAGTCAACACTTCAGTAATGCTTGCGCCTAAATCCTGTACTGGCGCCAAATTACCGCTTCGCTCAGTATTCAAGAAAATTTTTGAATTACCCAATTTTTACAAATTAGTTTCAAATACATTAAAATTTAACGAAGTTGATTTTCCAAATTTTGCTCACAGTTTAATTTGGCAAAAAAAAATTGCAAGTAAAGAAGGCAAACTCTGTTGTCCTTTTTTTATATATTTCGATGATTTCGAATGTAATAATCCCTTGGGTAGCCACGCTGGTGTACATTCAATATCAGCTGTATATTATCAATTTCCTACTATGCCACACGAATATCTTTCACTGTTGGATAATGTGTTTGTTGCAATGTTGTACAACTCCTATTTTAAGATATACGGTAATCACTCAGCATTCTACGAACTCATTAAAGAATCAAAATATTTAGAGGAAGAAGGTATAGATATATATACTGAAAATGGTAAAGTGAAAATCTATTTTATACTTGGAATGATATTAGGGGACAATCTAGGACTTAACACTATTCTCGGATTTTCTAAATCATTTAGCAGCAATTACTACTGTAGAATATGTAAAAGTCACAAATCTATAATGAAAAAACAAACCAAAGCAGATAATGCACTATTAAGAGATCAGGATAATTATGCTAATGACCTTGAGCAAAATAATGTTACAGAAACAGGAATAAGTGAATATTGTTGTTTTAATAATATTCCTAGCTTTCACGTAGTGGATAACTGTTGTGTTGATATTATGCACGATATTTTCGAAGGAGTGTGTCATTACGACTTAGCCCATATTATTTTGTATTATACTCAAATATTACACTGTTTTGACCTGGCCACTTTAAATAATCGCTTAAAATTATTTGACTATTCAGTTACAGAGCTTAACAATAAGTCTGTTTGCATCAAGCAAAAACATTTAGTTCGCAGTAAGTTTAAAATGTCAGCTTCGGAAATGTTGATGTTTGTACATTTGTTTCCTCTACTAGTTGGAGATTTAGTTCCTAGTGACGATCCCGTTTGGCAATTTTTAATAATCTTACTAAAAATAATTCAGATTATATTATGCAGCGTTGTAAATGCTCCGACTGTAAAATTGTTAGAATCTTTAATTACTGAACATCATGAAAATTACATTAACCTTTTTAATGATACATTAAAACCGAAACACCATTTGATGTTACATTACCCACATATTATTGAGCAGGTGGGTCCCTTAAAGCAATTATGGTGCATGAGATTTGAAGCTAAACACAAAACATTGAAAAACACAGCTCAAATCATAACTTCTAGAAAAAACATATGTCTAACGTTGCTAATAAAAGAACAGTTAAAGTTTGCAAACAGACTTTTTTTACAAAAGGGATTAGAGTCTCGAGTGGAATTAGGAAAAATTACTGTATTTTATTTTTATTTTATTTTATTTATTAGGTTTACTAACGGACACTTACATTAAAACATACAAAGGTAAACTTATCCTATAGAATAAAAAAGTTAAATGTAGTACCCACTTATAAGTAAACACAACATTATAAATTAAATTCGTTACAAAGCTAAAAAATAATAATTAAATGAACAAAAACAACTAAAACTAAAAATGAGGAATAATAATAGGTACCTAATTAAACTTACTACAAAGAATAGTTATGGTAAGGTTCATAATCTGATTTTATCACGGAACTTGGGTAGCGAGTCAAAGTGAATGTCAAGATTTATGCTGTTGTGGTTTAGGGTCTTACATAATCTTGAGACTGGAGAATGGGTGCCGAGGACAGTTCTACGCAACGGTGGATAAAGAGGTGTAATGGACTTACGTGGGTAATGGACAGGAACCTTAAACTTAAAGCTGCTCAACAATTGAGGACAGTCAATTTTAGCATTAAAGATTTTATACAAGAATTGCATATCTAAGAGTTCCCTGCGTTTTTCTAAGGAATGCATTTTAAAACGAGACAGTCTATCTTTATATGAAAAAGTTCTGTTGGCTTTTCCTATACTAGCAGCTAGGTGCCAAAGGAATCTTTTTTGAATACGTTCGAGTCTTAAAATGTGTGTTGCGTAGTGAGGTCTCCAAACAACTGAACAATATTCTAAGATGCTTCGGACTAAATTATTATAAAGAAGCTGTTTTGTTTTGATATTTTTAAAAACTTTACCATTTCTAACTATAAAACCGAGCATCCGAGACGCCCGTTTAGTTACATTTTCAATATGTGGAATAAACGTCAATTTTTGGTCGTATATTACCCCTAAGTCTTTTATTGTTTCTAGTTCATCTAACTGTACGGGAGTCGCGTGTGTATATTTCTCACATTAACGATACTTCTAATCAAGATGTTGATTTATCTTGTGATTTTCAATGGATACGTTTTAGGGGCACAAAGTATAACCCAGGAATGATATTAGTTACTACTAATGAAAATGATATTTTTTTTTACAAATTAGAAAGAATTTTTCGTTCTAAATACTCTATGAGTTTATATTTTCTATGTAAATCATTAAAATGCTCTGGTTTTAATGAACATTTTCAAGCTTATTCAATTCAAGGAGAAAACGATTCCATGGAGCTGTTGAAACCAGAACATTTAATTATTTCTCCCACTAATGTTCATGTTATTGCCACAGGTGAATCTTATTGTCGATTTAGTTACTATTAAAAAAATAAAAATAAAAAAATTACGATTTACTTACTATTAAAATTAAATGAAAAATTAAATTAAAATAAAAAAAGTTTTGATCCATATGTATACTTACTGACATAATTTAAAAATAAGTGATCTAGTGATTGTTGTATTACCTATACTTAGGTTTAGTTATTTTCATATTTTGATTTCACTTATGCCTAGGCCCTCATTCTAATGTGAGCCAATAGATGCGATATCACTACCATATGTCCACTTCAGCTCTCAACGCCAACTAATAGGAAATGTGATTTTCCAAACAGGAACACTCACTCCCATTTGATGGCGCGGCGTTGACAGATAAAGTGGACTTATGGTGGCGACATCACGGTGATAATATAGCCGTGAAACTAGCGCCACTTCGGAAATGTTCTTATTATTTATTTATTTTTGAAAATTTTTGAAGTGGCGCTAGTTTTGCGACTATACTTACCTTAACGCAAATGCCGAATGCTGGCACCTGGTGCCTGGTACGGCTTATCAGCATCCTGGCCGAAACCTGGTAGCCTTGTGTCTTTTAAAATAAGAAAGGTATATCAGTACATATAGGATTCAAAATCCTATATGTACTGATATAATTTTAAGATGAGTGATCTATTGATTATTTAATTGTATTTTTGATTGGTAAAATAAATTTTATGATATGTACTAAAAATGAGTTTATTTTACTTTAAACCACCGTTTTTATTAAGCCCTTAAATAAGGTTACTGGTAATTCGACGTATTCTAGAAACTGCTGATTTTCGGCTAGCCTACATGACCTTTTTAACAGCAAATTGTGAACTTTACTGTATATATCCCTAAAAATAAAATGTTGAATTACCAATAAGCCTGTATATTTTTGAAGTGTTTGTCAAACGGTCTTAAAACTTTTTATTTTTTTCAGATCCTGTATTTCTTGTATGGTTTTTGTTTATGTGGTATCATTGAAAAGTTAGAAACTTAGTAGCTAATCTGCAATATTGCTGACATGGTATATCATATTGCAGTTTAGATATTTAAACTGCTGGCCACGAAAGTAGTACGTAGTTTGAAAATCTAAACTGCAATATGATTTTACTCTCATACCATGTCAGCAATATTGCAGATTAGCTACTAAGTTTCTATTTGGTAATATATACCAAAAAGTCCTGTACATTTTACTAGTCTGATAAAGTTTAGTTTGATAAATTAACCAAACTAACATCAGTAAAATTTACACTATTTATTTGGTATGTTTTACTTAACTAAGACCGGTACAATCGGACAAGCACTGATAAAATATTGGTAGATATTACCAGTTAAAGTTTGGTAATAACTACAGTACAAATCTGTTAGATATTACCAAACAAATTTTAGGAAAAAATACGAAACAAACATGATAAACAATACTAAATTGTATTTGATAAAATCTACGATACACTTCTGGTAGTTAATACAATATTATCTCTGATAAAAAGCACAATACACATCTGGTAGATATTACCAAACAAATGTTAGGAAAAAATACGAAACAAACATGATAGACCATACTTAATTGTATTTGATAAAATCTACGATACACATCTGATAGATTATACTAAGCTAACCTTGATAAGAACTGCATTACACATCTGGTAGATATTACCAAACAACCTTTGGTTGTAACTAAAATTAAATCTGGTAATTATTACCAAATTAACGCTGATAAAATAGACCAAACGTGATAAGTAAATACTACAAAATGTTGTTTGTTAGAGTTTACCAAAAAAAATAGATAATACTTACGAGTTAAGTATAGTGTTCTCTATCAAACTGATTTAATACATTCTACCATATAATAAGTGCTATCTACCAAATTTTTGTTGTATATTTTACCAAATACCTTTGCATTTTCTATTAAACTACCTTCGGTAATTTGTACCAATAAAAAGTAACAGTAGAACATGCAAAATGTATTTGATAAAAAAGACAAGTATGTTTGGTAAAATATACAATATCACTTTGGTAGATTGCAGCAAACAACATTGTACTTTTTTACTAGACTACTTTGATAAAAAGGTTACTAAAGTATTTTGGTAAAAATTATACCAAAGTACTTTGGTGAGAAATTTTACCAAGTTTGTTTGGTAAAAAAATATACTAAAGTACTTTGGTGAGAAATGTTACCAAGTTACTTTGGTAAAAAATTATACTAAAGTACTTTGGTGGGAAATGTTACTAAACTACAGTGGTAAAAAATGAACAAAACATAGGTGTAATCTACCAAATAAATTTGGTACAACACCAACTTAATAAGTTTGGTAAAATCAACAAAAATTCGTGATAGGACCGAAATCAACCTAAAACTTTGGTAACATTTACGCAAAATCTGTTAAATCCAACCTAACATTTTTTTCAGTGTATATCTGTCAACTGACGAATCTTTTTAACCGCGTATGCAGCAGAACTAAGCCTGTTCGATTAGACATTTATGTGATTGCCCCATTGGAGTTTAGCATCTAACGTTATTCCAAGAAAAACAGCGGTATCCACTAAATCTAATTCCTCATGATCAAGTTGTACAGTGGTTTTTACCTGTTTGACATTAGATAATGTAAATTTGATACACTTTGTCTTTTTCCCATTGAGGAGTAGGTTATTAGCTTCAAACCACTGTACCACTTTAGTGAGAGAATTGTTTACTTGATGGATGGATGTTTGTTACTCAATCACGCCGCAACGGCTGAACGGATCTGGATGAAATTTGGTACAGAGATAGATTATAGTCTGGAATAGCACATAGGCTACTTTTTATCCCGGAAAATTAAGGAGTTCCCGCGGGAACCAAAAAACCTCAATCCACGCGGACGTAGTCGGGGGCATCAGCTAGTAGTTTATAAATTAATTAAGTACCTCTAGTCTTTCGCGGCTCGAGGCGACGCCCTTGCGGGCGCGGTTCGCGGCGACGCACTCGCTGGCGCGGCTCGCGGCGACGCAAACGCGGGCTCGGCTCGCGGCGACGCACTCGCTGGCGCGGCTCGCGGCGACGCACTCGCTGGCGCGGCTCGCGGCGACGCAAACGCGGGCTCGGCTCGCGGCGACGCACTCGCTGGCTCGGCTCGCGGCGACGCACTCGCTGGCGCGGCTCGCGGCGACGCAAACGCGGGCTCGGCTCGCGGCGACGCACTCGCTGGCTCGGCTCGCGGCGACGCACTCGCTGGCGCGGCTCGCGGCGACGCAATCGCGGGCTCGGCCCAGGGCGACGCAGGTGCACGCGGAAACGAGGAGGCGGTGGAGCAAACCTGCTCCACGCGGTACGCTTTGCCCCACGACAGGTACGTCCTAACATCCTCGGGGGCTTGGCTTAATGGAGAGCATCGTATTCGCCACGCGAGTTCTGGGGCTGGCACATTCCTCAGAACCACATGATACAGCAGCTCGAGCAGTTGCCCGAGCCGCTCATCCGGCCTGTGCTGCACCCACCGAAGGACGCTGTCCAGCACCATAAGGGCGTCGGTCATAGAGGTAGTATAAGGTAAAAAGGTACAGTCAGCGGGCGCGGGTTGCCGGTCACGAGGGGTGACGTCACTCACACTCACTTTGACGCCGTCCCGCTGCAGGATATACTACCTCTGTGGCGTCGGTCTTCTGCGGGGAAAAAGGTACAGTCAGCGGGCGCGGGTTGCCGGTCACGAGGGGTGACGTCACTCACACTCACTTTGACGCCGTCCCGCTGCAGGAGCCGTCCCAGCGCGTTCGCCTCCAGCGCAGCAAATTGTTCGGACCACGCCACCTGCACAAACACAAGCACGGGCACGTCAGCACTCAGCACTAGGGCTTTCGAATACCGGATATTTTCAACACCGGTTTAAACACTGGAAAGTTTTTTTCCGGTAAAGTAGCAAAATGTAACGTAATGTTATATTGTTAGTAATAAATGAGTAAAAAATAGTCATAGAATTTAATATAACACTTATTAAATAAAAACAGTAGAATGTACCTAGGTTGCCAACATTTCTTCAGCGAAATATAGTATTTTTCAGACTAAGCTATAAAAAAATTTAGTACACTTAAAAAAAATAGTATTTTATGGAAAACACAAAAAGTAGACGAAGATATGGTTGAACTATAGTATACTACCCGCGACGGGGGGGGGAAGGGGATGGGGGAGAGGAGGAGGGAGGGAGGGATATACCCCCCTCCAAGTAAAACTTTCGAATTTTAGTAGTTTCCGAGATATTATTTTTTTTAAATTTTGAGGTTAGTTTTACGAAAATTCCTGCTTAACTCTGATAACCTTTATACCTTGTGTTTTAGGTAGGTAGTGGGATAGGTTAATTTCTGAATTGGAATGGGCTACGCCAGAAGACTCGCTTCGTCGCCCCTGAATGAAGCTTCGCCTACTCGACCTCCTACACGAGCTTCTGGCTTCGCGCTTAAAAAAAACACTCTAGGGGTAGGGCAGACAAGACTGCGTGGAGTCGGGGTGAGCCGATTCGGTTTTGCGTATTATATGCTCAAGTACCTAATTATACATAAATAATAACCTACCTTTATACCTTTTCAGTAAATTATATCTATAACCTTTAAAAGTTTTTTTTAACCTTTACACTAAAAAGCGTGTAAAACGATGACTCATAGATTTGAATTCAATAATATCATTTGGACACTTTGGCGCCAACGCACGCGTTCCGTTTTTCCAATAATCGGTACACGTCATAAAACTCGCCGATTGCGCAATATTTTGCCAATTCCAACCAAAGTTATGTTAGCACAATCTCTCCTTCTCTCTATTCTCGATTATGGTGATGCAAGCTTTCTTAATTTGACCCAGGACCAACTTAACAAACTTGAGCGACTTCAAAATCTCGCTATTCGGTTCATATTTGGCTTACGCAAATATGACCACGTATCTGAATTCCGCCAAAAGCTCAAGTGGCTCCCTATTCGCCGTCGCCGGGATATGCATGTTCTCTCTCTTCTGTACTGTGTTTTATTTCACCTAAAAACTCCTTCTTATCTTAAAGAGAAGTTTCAATTTATTGGGGTGCAGTCAGACATGAGAACTTGTCGAACGCTTACTCTGAAAATGCCTTCACATAAAACCAAATTTTTTGGAAATTCGTTCACTGTGCAGGCAATTGAACTGTGGAATGCACTCCCACTGAATATAAGACAGTCGAAATCGCTGGGCGTGTTCAAAAATGCTCTTAGGACGTATTACCTTGCTAATTGAAGACGACTTTAGTTTATATTTAATTTTATTGTATGTATATGTATGTAATTGTATATTTAAGTTCATATTATGGTATTTATATGTATAATAATATTTGTTAGTTTATAATATATGTATGCATTGTATGTATTAAGATATTTGTGTATTGTTGTCTATGTATTGTTATGTAATATTTTTTTTTTGTATTAGTATAATTTTGCGCCACCTGCAGTCTAATTGTTTCCTTGTGTTCTCCTAATAAGGTTGCCTGGAAGAAATTGCTACTTAGCAATAAGGCCGCCCTTTGTACTTCTTTGTTTTATTTTATGTTTTCTGTATTTTACTTTTGTTATGTGTGGTACAAATAAAGAGTTTAATAATAATAATAATAATAATAATAATAATAATAACTCGACGTTTTACGATTATAAACATTTTATAATACTTTTTATGTTTGGAACGGATTTTAATACGTAAAATGAAACTTTAGTACGCCAACTAAACGTCAATGAGTCTGTAATCTATGGCAAATGTCGTAAGAAATAGTGAAAGATTTTCAAAAAAATATTTCTCGAAAATTATTAAGTAGAAATCGAAGTAAAATATTTTAGTGCAAGGCTTACCACATCAAGGTCTTTCTGTAAAAAAAATATGAACATCCAACTCCACGGGTAGTATACTATAGTTGAGCCGAAGATATATTTATTACCTATTTATTTTTATAAAAATTTCTTTTCCAATCAGGTTTATATTTTTGGAGTTTTTCTTGTATTTTTCGCTTTTTAATCGCACTTGAACTTGACGCACTTTCGTTATCGCTACCATTTTTCATAACTTGTCTGTTTAGGACTTCGATTTCTCAAAAGAAAGAACAATATCTAATTGGAAATAATTACAAAAATCCCAAAACAAAAATAAAACGGAGTCTTAGTAATAGGGTCCCGTTTTTACCCTTTGGGTACGGAACCCTAATAAAGCAGACCAATGACCAAACATTCGTTTGACTTTGTCAATTTGACTTTGACAAGTTTGAAACCCAGTAAGATAGATACATTCGGTTATGCTACTTACATGCTATTGCATCAGTCAAAATTTAATGAAAAGCACGTTCATAATTTTAAAATTAAAAGATCTGTTTGTTAGATTTCGGTGTTGAAAATACAGTATTTTTGCTTACTATGTGCTTCTTCAACAGTATATAGTACGCAGACCGAAATACAGATACTATACTATAGATATTATAGTACGGTTGGCAACCCTACTAGGTAAATGTATGTCTTACCCAATTATTGTCTATTAGCATCATGGAGAGCGGGTGTAACGAAAAATTTCTATTTGTGTTTGATTATGAACTCGTCAGTCGCCACTAACTAACTAACTAATTCACTAGGAAGATCCAAACTAGTGAAAACACTAGATTCTAAATTATCGTTGTTGACAGTTGTCGCACCTCTCCAAAATGCTCCTCTATGTATTGGATGGCGGCGGTGGTGAGCTGCTGGCTCGCATAGCGCTCCGCTAAGGCGCAGATTCGGATGGCGGTGTGTGGCGCCAGCATCGTTTTCAGCCTAACGAGGCATTCACTGCGCACCGGGCTCACACGGAGGCGCGTCGCGGCATTCAGCACACTCTGCGACACAAAGTACATCTTCATCTAAATCCATCCATACAAATATTATAAATGCGAAAGTGTGTCTGTCTGTCTGTCTGTCTGTCTGCTACGCTTTCACAACCCATCTATTCGACCGATTTTGATGAAATTTGGTACAGGGATAGGTTGTATCCCGGGGAAGGACATGGGCTACTTTTTATCTCGGAAAATTAAAGAGTTCCCGCGGGAATCAAAAAACCTTGATCCACACGGACGAAGTCGCGGGCATCATCTAGTGTTATAAATGCGAAAGTGTGTTTGTTGGTTTGTCCTTCAATCACGGAGCAACAACGAATCGATGTGATTTTTCGCATAATCCATATTGGATTGAAGACCGTGAGTGACAGGCTACTTTTATCCCGGAAAATAAAGTAGTTCCAGTGGGAATTAAAAAAACTTATTCCACGCGGACCAAGTCAGGCATCATCAGCTGGTTCTTGATAAACACAATCTACGGAGTTTACATTTGATCTGAGCCCAACGATGCTGGTTTTCCACAGGGCTCAGTGTTAGGGTAAAAACAAAACTTACTTCTAAGTTCTCCTCGCAGAGAACATGAGAGAGGATAGTGTGATCGTAGAAGAATTCTACAATCACTTCTAATGCCTCAAACTCGACGTCCTGAAACAATAAAAAAATAATTTATCAACTCTATTCCGTATTTCGTACTAGATATAAAATAAATAAAAATAAATAAATAAATTTTTAGTGACCAACAGTTACAGACATACTTAGGTAAACGCGCGGTTTCACTTGTGGTTTCACGGTCGAAGTTCATACAGTAGAAATTACAATGCATAGTGAACCGACTCTTTTATAAATACACACTAGCGGTCGCCCGCGACTTCGTCCGCGTGCAGGTTCTGATTTCCTATGACATTATGAAATTTTCCCACTGCAAAGTCTATCTAAAGAGGCTTTATATAGCTTACTAGAAGGGCGCGTGGGTGCGTGGCCCGCTAAAGCGGACCACGTAGTGGACCGTGCGGACCACTGTCTACTTACTTGCTCTCCTTCTATCCTAGTGTTTGCTGCCTACGTGTTCTGAAGTAAACAACACACTGCTATGCTAGCAAGCACAGTGGAAGCGCCAGCGGGCCAAGCGTCCGGTGGACGTAAATAAAATTCTCATTGGTCTAGTGGTTAGCATGTTTGACTGCGGCTGACGAGGTCCCGGGTTCGAGTCCCGGGTCGGGTCATAATAAGTGTTGGGTTTTTCTGACTAGAAATTCTCAGCACTAGCCCGGAGTCAGGAAGTTGGCGGTGTTTCACCCCCGTGCCTCGGAGAGCACGTTAAGCCGTCGGTCCCGGTTATTATCACTAACATGATAATAGTCGTTAAAGCCCGCCAACCCGCATTGGAGCAGCGTGGTGGGTCTAAGCTCTAATTCCCTCTCTCCTATGAGAGTGGAGGCCTGTGCCCAGCAGTGGGACGTTAATGGGCTGTAGTGGTGGTGGTGGGGGAAGAAAACATAAAACAGAGACCCCCCCCTACTAAAAAGGCCTATAAATGTAAAAAACTTTCCAGACATGCATACAGTGTAAGAGACCGTTGAATTAAAAACACAAAGAAACCTTCCTTAGTTGATTAATATCAATATCATACCGCTGACGATCGGGTACCTTTGGGTGCCATTGAACTTCGCCATCTTGGCTTTCCTAACGGCAAACCGACAATTCTTCCATAAAGAACAAATCTTGTAAAAAAAAACATATCAAAGTCATGCATATGGCATGGTCCCATCTGCCCCGCTGGCTCTGCCCCGCTAAAAAAAGTGTTTTCACACCACTCGCTCAACAACGCCTCATTACATGGCCTGTTAAGACATTAAATCCCTAGGGTTATAATGTTGTACAGTGTACTGTAATCCATTATTCCCTAGGGTTATACTGTGATTTGAATTTAGAATTATCGCGCATCTGAAGCAAGATCTGAAGGAAATTCTTTTCATTCCAAAGAGGTTTTATTCATAATTCTTATTGCTAAAGTCTAATTTCGGTAAACAGAATGTGTTCTCAGCAGGCGCGGCCAACTCGATTTTCGAAAACCGAAGCCGTGGCCCACTAGATTCGCACTGACGACATTTGTTTGTCAAATCGAGTAAGTAGGCCACGCCAGCTGAAAGAAGTGGTTGTATCGCGAGGTGTGAAAAGTAGAGTATTCACCGTAGGGGTACCTAATGCTGTATTAATCTTGGGCGCCCCTAATTCCCGCGCTACTCTCAGGATTCTAGATGCAACACCCTCGCTACGCTCGGGAGTTACTCTAAAATCCCTCGTTCCGCTTGGGATTTATCCCGGCGCCCGTGACATAATACATCGCATTACCCCCGTGGTGAATAATCTACTATATTTGGAAACTGCGAAAATCATCTAAGTTTACAATTATTTACTTACTAGCTGATGCCTGCGACTTTGTCTGCGGCGTTTAAGTTTTTTGTTATTCCCGCGGGAACTCCTTATTTTTCCGGGATAAAAAGTAGCCCATGTCACTCTCCAGGCCCTCAACTATACCTACCCATGCCAAAAATCACGTCAATCCGTTGCTCCTTTGCGGCGTGATTGAAGGACAAACCAACAAACCAATAAACCAACAAACAAACACACTTTCGCATTTATAATATTGGTATGATTTACCAATACTTTTTGTGCATTGTGTGATAAAAACAATCGCCTACTACCTACCTACCCAAGACAACGCCGTGCGAAAGAAGCGCCGCCCTACCGCGCCACACGACCACGAGTATAGGTAGGTAGTTTCCCGCGCTGCCGAAGCTAGTACCACAGTATTGGTATCGACCAATAGGGGTTACATAGGCATTAGGCGCATTGGAGTATTTATGTTGCCTAATTCCTTGTTTATTTGGTTCATTTTGCACTCAACAAATCCTGGTAGGTATATAATCGCAATATACAATCCACGCAGGAACTACCTACCTCCCTGCACGTGTCCTAGGTGTCCTAGGTGGTGCTAAACGAGCGACGAACTTGCAAGCGAAATAAGCGTTCTTTTTATAAAAACGCATTTATGTAAACGCCATACAATTAAATAAATCCATAATACTCGTGCTTAGCTAGGTGAATACACGAGCGCGTGCGACACAATCTTCGCTATGCGTGCGACGACCTAAAATTTAATTTAATGATCTGCCTCGTGCGTGAAAATTTCCACAATTCTCGTGCTTAGATATGAACCTTCATGCACTTCCCTAACCTACAAAACTTTATATCACATGTAACAGCGAAGTACTTTTACAGTACAATGATAGATGGCGCTCAAATATATTTTTTTGACGCATTATTTAGGCGACACGGGTGACATCTATCAAGACGAATGTAAACTTCACACCTCATACATGCGTAAATCTGAAACTTTTTGAATGCCGTTTTTATATTATAAAAAAGAATGTAAATATTTGCCTGACATGAAAACTGCCCCTATAAAAAGCCCTAAATAAAAAACTTGAGAGGTGTCAAGGGACATCCGGTGGAACGAAGTTCCTTTAGATTAATTAGTGAAGGAATTGTAATAAAATTTACACAGAGAAACACGCGCACGCCGCACGCGGCACGCCCCCTTTCGCAACACGCGATAAGGAACTCCGTTCCAATAATATCTGGTCGTGTGGCTATACCCAGATACATCAAAGAACCAATCAACGCCTGATATGGTATGTTCTTCATTTCTTCTTCTGTTTAAACTCTCTCCAATTTTAAACCAGTTTCGATCGGCGTTGAAACCGGCTTACATTCGCCCATGTTAAATTATTCTATTAATTTTTCGAAATAGCTCGTCTGTGACAACCTCATTTCTCCCCCTACCCATAACATATAACACGTATAATATAACTAGCCTATGTAACTATTGAAAACATAATTCTTTAAAATTATTTCGCCTTTTTATTTTCAACAACTTGAAGTCAACAACACAAGTAGCCATAGCAACCAAAATCATCTTTTCATAAAAAGTGTCGTTACAACTTTAGGTCTTATATTTTCCATCTAGCCCCCTTTCGCAACGCGCGATAAGGAACTCCGTTCCAATGACACAACAAATTAAAAAAAGAAATTTTTTTATATATTTCAAGAATAATCGAAAAGAAAATGTAAGTATGAAAGTCGACCTATGCACATCCGTCTTAAGATACCGTGACTGATTACCACCATCATATTTTATAAGTACCTACTACCTACCTATCAGTAGGGTGATTGCGTAACTTCTGCATCAATCATTGTTACAGTATCAACTATCAATTGTTGTGATTGGCTGAATTTATAAATACCTATATACTTCGTTACCTTAATAGCGACCGGAACCCGCGTGTTCCCATTAGTTGCCGTCAGCAGCTGCTGCATGTATATTGATGATGCCCTCAGTATGACCCTATGCGCGTAAATCGGCCTTGGGTCTACGACGTTGCCATTTTCGACCTGCGGGAGCGCAAAGCGTTAATGTATACTATATCGGTCTCTTTAATTATCAGATCGCGCAGGTAGGGCGAGCACGCCCCAGCGACACGCGGTGCTGCCATGCCCCTGACAGGTTAACCCGCTACCATCTTAGACTGCATCATCCTTTACCATCAGGTGAGATAGCAGTCAAGGGCTAACTATTGTAGTGGATTAAAAAAAACATTTAGGTACTTAAATGTGGTCTGACCCGGGACTCGAACCCGGGACCTCGTTGGCCGCAGTCGAACATGTTAACCACTAGGCCAACGAGGCAGTTATAATATATTATTATAAGTATGTACCTACTAAATCTAAAAACTGCATGCATTTCTGATCTCGCAAGTGCGGGGTTACCAGTTAGTTAACAAATAGGTACATATACATAGCTTTAAACTGTAGTGCACAATCTCTAAACTAAACTAAAATGACAGCATTGAACATAATATGGCTAACCCTTTCCTAAATGTAGGTACTCCCTTCGGAAACTAAAATTGACAGCTTTAAATCTAGTTCTACATCTATAGCTGTCATTTTAGTTTAGTTTAATGATTGTTTATTGTTATACAGAATTGGCCACAATATGTAATTAAATCTATCAATAATAAAGACAAATATTATTACAAAATACCCAGATTTCGCATTCCCCGCAAGAATCGGGTGATCCGTTAAGTTACCTAAGGACTATGGTAAGTTGAAGTTACCATGGTCCCCTGTAACTTCACGGATCTGTTATCCGCTTGAGTTATATATCAAATCTAAATATAGGTTATTTTATAACAAACGCGACGGTATAGTATTGGCTACAATAAACTTTTCAAAAAAGAAAATTAAGGTGAGTGGGGGGGTAAGATGAAAAATGGGGGAAGATAAAAAAAGGAAAATAGCGCCGAAATTTGAGGAATTATTTTATTACAGGCAAAATCGTTGCATACACCCTTTAGTCAGGTCCCGCCCTGCAGCCTTCATCAGTCGCTTAATGAAAACCCGCGTGTGTTACGTGGTGATTTTTGTAACGACACATTTCCCGCGAAAATTTGGGATTTTCAATCTTACCCCGCTTGTTGTATCTTTTTACGCAGATAAGTTACATTGATTTTGTATAGATATTGACAATTATATTGCAAATGTTATATGCACTATATAGGGGTAATCAGTAAATTTCTCATATTTAAAGAGTTATCGTGCCTTTCAAACTAACCCCGGCAAAATTTGAAGGGGTAAGATGGTAATATAAATCATTCCGTCTTACCCCGCTAACAAAATATATAGAAAAAGTCACTGGTTCTCAAGCGTTAGTAAAAGATCAATGTTCAAATCATCTTAAAATTTGGTTGAAACACCTGTAATATATTTTTTTTTTGTATAATATACTAAAATACTAATATCAGCTAATACTCAAATATAAATAAAATAACCACACTTATTCTTTGCAGAATTTTCGTTAGATATAAAATTATAAGACGTGACTAAGTATGGAGGAACAATAGTTTTTTGTTTCAGGAAGAAAATGACTCGTAACTATGTCAGAAAATCCTTACGGGCAACTTATTGATTATTATATCGACTGCAACTGCCGTACGGAGAGTTGAGAACAAAGAAATGACAATTTACGCAGTAGCTTAGGAATATGAGATAATATAAATCTAGTTCGACTGATTTTCGTTACCTGAGATTTATGCTTCGAGGCTTTGAAGTGTTTTGTTAAATGGTTAATTTTGTGTAATTTTTGTATTTTTAAAATATATACTAAAAATTTAACGTTTTTATTTTTATTTATCTACTTGAAAACGTGAGCCTGTATTTTTTAAAATATCATATCAAAATATTTGAGAACCTCTGGCTGTCTGCCTTTTCACGGGGTAAGATTGATATATATTTTTGATGCATTATTATTTTTTGCATTAAACAAGGCGATTTTTTAATTTCAGTTACTTTCAGGCTATTTAGGACGTAGAAGCCAGGAGTTTATTTATCATCACGAATGCATAATGGCCATAAATAGGATTCTAGTAACTACATAAATCTTAGGACCCCACTGTAGTTCCATCTTTCCCCTGATATTTTTTTTCTGAAGTGCAAACTTTGCAAGCTTTTTTAAGATCAAACAATGATTCAAACTGATTTCTGTCAACTCTAGTATAATATTTGTACTATACTTTTTCACTCAAAACAAAATTATTAGCATTTAACATAAAACTCTATGTTTTACAACAGTTTAAAATCAACACTATGTATCTCACCAAAAAACCATTTAGACTTGCCCCCACTCACCTTAATTTAAATTAATTAATTTAAAAATAGTCTGGACCGGATATTGATAGGCAACCTATTTTAGGCGTATTTATCTATTATTAAATATAAATAAAATGTAGGTTTCATCCATTAACCAGCTCGGTGGAGGTCGTTGTATATCGGGATCATAGACTAGTTGTAAGGTCAGATTACTCGCGTCACCTGTAAGATGACGTCGCATCCATCTGCGTTGCACCGCTCCTGCACCACTTGCGTTCGCTTTAGATTAATGTAGGCTTCAAGTAGTGATTTCGTATCCCTAAATGATCAGTAAATTAATTGAAAAATTAATTTTATTTTCAAGATAAAGAACAATATTTTTCAAATTAAAACAACGAAATATAGATTCACTCGACGATTCAAAAGTACTTGTAAAAGTTTATTTGAATAAAAAACATTTGAATTTTGAAATAGCCCAGAACGCTGGCTGCGTTACCCCGCTGAATAGCCAAACTTATGTGTTGGCCAAGGTGACTACCAGCCCTCCGGTCACATGCGTACCTACTCTGTGAGACGAGAAGATAGATCCATAAAAAAGGATCTAGCATCTTCACCCCAAGGCCCAGGGGTTCAACACCAATTAAAGGCACAAAAATGAAATTATTTTCAATAATCTCATACTTGCGCCTCTTGTCTCTTTCTGTATTTTAGGTAGTGGCCGCCATCCCACTGTCATGTTTTAAAAAATTACTTTAAAATAATAATAAATAATAACTTTTCTGACGACCTCCCTGACGCAGTGTTGAGCGATTCCCGGCAGATTCAATTTGTGAATCTATATAGGTAATTTCTGAATTTTCTCTGGTCCGGCCTGGTGGGAGGATTCGGCCGTGGCTAGTTACCACCATACCGGCAAAGACATGCCGCCGAGCGATTTAGCGTTCCGGTACGATGCCGTGTAGAAACCGATTAAGGGTATGGGTTTATTATAACTGCCCTAACAAGTTAGCCCGCTACCTATGAAAACTATAACGGTACCTAATCATATCGACGCTTTAGAGGCAATAATTACCAAGCGACGCGACGTGTTGACAACTTTACACTAGAGCATTTTAAAGTTTTTATTTAAAATTCGGAATAAATCACCTATTAGTCATAAGTTCATAACTACTCGATTCCAACGAATTTTAAATGCAGTTTATCGGTTTAGTAAACTGGTATTTAAAAATATATATGAAATAACTAGGTAAGTGTCGGTTAGGAATAATTTCATCAAAATCACAAACGTAAAAGTTACTTACCGATAAAAAAAATTTATGTATTATAAAACAAGCAAAATTAACTAAATCCCATCATTTTGTAACTTTATTTTGTTTGAAGAAAAATGACGCATCCAGAAGTAACGCATGTTTGACACAGTAAAAACTAAAAACATTTCTGCCAGTTTCATAGTACCTACAAATTAAGTAAGGTTATTGCAGGATTGTGTTGAACAAGTAACAATGAATTTAGGAAAATTGAAGACTTACGAACAAAGGTTTTCGACGCATATCGTGATCATCATCATCATTACAATTTACAGCCCTTGTACCTAGTAGGTATCACCGACTCCGCTGAGTACCCATTGGCCTCCATCTGATGAGGGACGAATAGAACATAAATTCCACCTCTTGCTCTGGTTCGGATAGGTGGAAGTTGTAAGCCAGTAAGTAGCCCTTTTGGTAGACGTCTATACCTATTACATACGAATGTTTCAGTCAAATCTCTCGTAATGTGGATTGCCGACCCCCGATATCGTACATACCTAAAGGATATCGTACATACCTAAACGTATGAGAATAGATACATGAAATTGAGCTCTAATTCAATGCTGTTATGGTTTATTTTACTTTGACGATTTGATCGGCAATTCTTACACAATCGCACCTCCAATCTTTAGCATGTGGGTTGTCACTTGTCGTAGAATATTTAAGATAGCTTTCTCAATTATTTGTAAAAATTAAATAGGGCATTTTAAGATTATTTTATTTATAAGTAGGTAATTTCAAATCAGTACAATTTCAACTAAGAAGACTTATCTGCAGCTTTTAAAGGACTACTAATCGTGGCTTAACGGAAAGAAAAAAAAAACATTTATTTAAAAAAAATACGCCATACGAAAAAAAAAACTAAGAAGAAAATTGTTATCAAGTTTTTAAAACTACTGTTACAAAAAATGCAAAATTGGAGTGGGTTTCTTGTACCTACCTAGGTACCTATTGAGTTCTTAACTACATACATAATATTGAACCAAAAAATCAACCCATTTACATGAAGTATATAAGTATCTGCCCCCCGATTGTGTAAGCTTATGCGACAGTTCGGTGAAGACTAATTGATATTTTGTTACCAACAGCCACTCAAAATAGTTACCTACCTATACTTCATAGGTATTAGTTTAGACAAAAGGAAAAGGTGACTGGCTTTCTGTCTAATCTATCAACGCACAGCTGAACCACTGGACGGATCGGAATGAAATTTGGCATACATGTTCCTCATTTTTCGTAGTTCATTTTGCCTGCAGTCTTATCCCACAAATAGACAGTCTCAAACTCATAGTACCTACTTTCTTACTTATTTCTGGTGGGAGTCTTCGTCCGTACCGCCAATAGGTAATTGGTAAATTTATTCTCTAAATGAAACCGATTAGAGGTATGAGTATAACAACTAGGTTAGCCTGCTACCATCTTAGACTGCATCATAACTATAGTTGATAAAATATAGCTTGATACCTGTGACAGATGTCATCCAAATGACGCCTATGAAGTTCAGTATTATGTCATCGTACAAATGTATGAAAAATGTATGCGAAAAATCTAATACTTTATTGGTTTCTGCACATGAATAGTGACGTTCCTTTTTTATCGTAACCAAAGTCTATTTTATGGGCACTACAAAATATACGTTAAATCGGAATAAGTTGTTACTTTTTAGGGTTCCGTACCCAAAGGGTAAAAACGGGACCCTATTACTAAGACTCCGCTGTCTGTCTGTCTGTCTGTCTGTCTGTCTGTCTGTCTCCAGGCTGTATCTCATAGACCGTGATAGCTAGAAAGCTGAAATTTTCACAAATGATGTATTTCCGTTGCCGCTATAACAACAAATACCAAAAATTAAAAAAATATATATATATTAAGGGGGGTCCCCATACAATAAACGTGTTTTTTTCGTATTTTTTTGCTCAATATTAAAAACGGTAACAGGTAGACGGTTCAAATTTTCACAGAATATTAACTTGCATATTACCTTTCAAAAAATTTAGCAGGTGACCGGAGGGCTGGCAGTTACCTCGGCCAACATATAAGTTTGGCTATTCAGCGGGGTAACGCAGCCAGCGTTCTGGGCACACTGCCTCATTGCAGCGGGATAGATGATATTTTTAATGTTTAGTTTTTAGTTTTTAATTTAGTTTTTAATTTAGATTTAATTTAGATTTTAATTTTATCTACTTATAATATTTTCTTTCATCTTTTGAATAAATTCCTTTCAAAATAAATAATTAAATATCAATAAAGTAAATATTAAAGGGGGGCTCCCATACAACAAACGTAATTTTTTGATATTAACAGTAAACCTCTACAAACAAAGTTAGTTTTGCGGTTCATTAACAAAGGTAATTATACCTACTTCTTGAGTACGGAACCCTCGGTGCGCGAGTCCGACTCGCACTTGGCCGGTTTTTAAATTAAAAAATCTAGTTATTAACATTTTATTCATATTGTTATTTGGGTAATTGAAAAAATAATAGCAATTTAAATTCATTTTTGGAAATAATTAAATACATTTATCCCTTTTGTTTGATTTCGTTATAACAAGTAGTTATAAATTATTATCCTAGTATAGTAGATATCAATGAAAAACATAATATAGTAACAATAAAATCGACATTTGTAGCTAGTACCTACCAACAATATCGATAATAGGTATTATGATGGATTTTCAACATTGTCCTAGTCCTATCTATGTCACTCTGACACACAGCTGTCACAGCTGCCACAGGTATCAAGCTATATTTTACCAACTGTAGTAAATTTATTATTATTATCAGAAGATTTTTCTTTAAATATACCCACATAACAGAATGAATAAAAAAATATTATTAGGAAAATAATAATCCCTTGAAAAAGATAAAAATACAAAAGTCAACACAAGCAGAGTCGAGTTGTGACTTTGACGACCTCCCTGGCGCAAAGGTGAAAGCAGTCTTATTGTGGGAGGTTCCGGGTTCGATTTCCAGCAGGGTCAATTTGGGAATTAATAATTTTTAAATTTTCTCTTGTCTGATCTGGTAGGAAGGTTCAGCCGTGGCTAGTTACCACCCTATCGGCAGAGACGTACCTCCAAGCGATTTAGCGTTACGGTACGATGTCGTGTAAAAATCGTTATGGGTTTAATAGGTATACCTACTTGCCCTACCCTAACAAGTAAGCTGCTACCATCTTAGACTGTATCATCGTATCAGGTGAGCCGTGGGATCGCAGTCAAGAGCTAACTTGTAGTGGATAAAAAAGAAAAAAATATAAAGTTCCCAACTGAGTGTTGTAGACCTCCCTGGCGCAGTGGTGCGCGCCAGGGAGGTCTATAGGTCTAGGTCACGGGTTCGATTCCCGGCCAAATTGACCCTAATTTGGTAATTTATCTATATCTATATATATAAAATTCAAAGTCCTGACTGACTGACTGACTGACTTATATGTATATCAACGCACAGCCTAAACCGGGATAGAGACTTGAATTTTTGACAGTAGCTTTCATTTGTAGGCGCTCACTAAGGAAGGATTTTTCAAAATTCTACCCCTAAGGGGGTGAAATAGGGGTTGAAAATTTGTATGAAAGTCCGTCATTTCTCACGTTATATCCATGAAACTTGGTATGTGTGCTACGGTTGAAAATAAAGAAATACGTGTTTCACAGTCTTTGAAAATTCTACCCCCTAAGGGGTGAAATAGGGGACGAAAGTTTATATGAAAGAATTTCATTTCTCAAGATATTTCTCAAGTTGTATCAACGAAACTTGGTATTTTGGCTTTTGTTAATAAATAAAGAACTGTGTGTGGCACAGTTTTTCAAAATTCCATCCCCAAAGGGGTAAAATAAGGGTTGAAAGTTTGTATGAAAGTCCTTATTTCTCAAGTTATAGCCATGAAACGTAGCATTTGGGGTTTAATTAGATATGCAGACGTACGTGTTTCACCATTTTTGAAAATTCGCCCCCAAAGGGGTGAAATAGGGGATAAATGTCCTTCATTTATCAGGATATTTTTCAAGTAATAACAACGAAACTACGTATTTTAGCTTTCGGTATAATATAAAGAAGTACGTGTGTAGCACTTTTTCAAAATTCCACCCCCAAACGGGTAAAATGGGGGCTGTAAGTTGGAAGGCCGGCGTTTTTCAAGTTAAAACCATGAAACTTGATATTTGTGCTAACGGTTTAAATTAAGTATGAAATACTTACATAATTCACAATTTTTATAAATCCTATCCCAAAGGACGTTAAATAGTCCTTCAATCACGCCGCAACAGAGCAACGGATCGACGTGTTTTTTTTTCATGGGTTCTTTTTATCCCGGAAAATTAAGGAATGCCTATGGGAAATGAAAAAACTTATGCCACTTATTCAGAAACAAAAATTTGTCCTTAAGTAGTTTTTGAGACAGACTCAACATGAAATTCTCAATTCAGAAACCGGCCGTAAAGCCAATATCATCTCGAAGTCCTCGACTATACCCATGCAAAAAAAACGTTAATCCGTTGCTTTGTTGCGTCGTGATTGAATGACGAACACTCTATTTAACGCCATTGGGGATAAAAAAATTAAAATTTTAAGTCGAGTCGTATGCGGAAGGATGTGGGAACCCACCGCAGTAATATCCCAAGAAAACTCCTACCATTATTTGATTAATGGAAAGGGGTCACGAGTCACGACCCTCAGTAATGAGGAATACGAAGCAGACAGAGAGAAGGCTTTATTGTAACTAACTGCCTTATGCCTAACAGGTAAGCCCGCTATCATCTTAGACTGCATCATCACTTACCGTCAGCTGAGATCGCACTCAAGGGCTAACTAAAATTTCTTAAGCAATGCCACACCCTAAAAATATACTTTATGTTTTTAAACGCTTTAATTCGAGTCAAGGCAAAAGTTACTTTTAATAAGTGTATAAAGTTAAAATCGAATAGGTACCTACCAAGTGAAAGTTATTCATAAATAAATTGGTAAAATTTTAGTCGGTTGGTCGCCAAAAACTGTAATTTTTTTTTTTTTTAGGGTTCCGTACCCAAAGGGTAAAAACGGGACCCTATTACTAAGACACCGCTGTCTGTCTGTCTGTCTGTCTGTCTGTCTGTCTGTCTGTCTGTCTGTCTCCAGGCTGTATCTCATAGACCGTGATAGCTAGAAAGCTGAAATTTTCACAAATGATGTATTTCCGTTGCCGCTATAACAACAAATACTAAAAATTAAATATATATATATATTAAGGGGGGTCCCCATACAATAAACGTGTTTTTTTCGTATTTTTTTGCTCAATATTAAAAACGGTAACAGGTAGACGGTTCAAATTTTCACAGAATATTAACTTGTATATTACCTTTCAAAATAAATAATTAAATATCAATAAAGTAAATATTTAAGGGGGGCTCCCATACAACAAACGTAATTTTTTGATATTAACAGTAAACCTCTACAAACAAAGTTAGTTTTGCGGTTCATTAACAAAGGTAATTATATCTACTTCTTGAGTACGGAACCCTCGGTGCGCGAGCCCGACTCGCACTTGGCCGATTTTTTAAGTTACTAAGCGACAATAAAACTCTTCGTAGCGATACGACAATAGGACCAATCGACTCGGAATTTTTTGCTTATTTTTAATGATGTACCTATATCCATATCGCCCAAAATGTCGTTTGGTAATTATTGCCTTTCAACCTTAGATATATTTTTTTCACAGAAAACTACTACAGAAACTAGCCACAAGCTAAACCCTATAAAAACAAAATGAATGAATCCCTATATCTCCCTATATATACTATCCACTAATCTAAAGCTAATTTGCTATTTAAAATTACTTACATTTCATCCATGCCTACTTCAAAACTTTTCAAAAACACTAGGTAACACAATATGCTTTAGAAAACAAGTAACTGTAAGTAAACAAGTAACAAGTAACAAGATACTGCAGCAATGAAATAAGTCTGAGTTCCTTTTATACGCTTTGTTTATGTTTTTTACCGACTACCTTCAATTTCATCGCGCACTATTTGTTATTGCGATCTACGAATCAACGCGCCACACGAGGCTGATGACGCCTGTACTTTACGAAGTGGGCGGCGCCTGGCAGAAAACCCACAAAAAAAGACCACACGTGTCGCGTGAGCACTTGGATTCGGATTTAAGGTACCATACGATTTCCATACTAATTTATTTTTCCATTTATGCGCATCGAGAGCATAATTTCATACTGAAATCACACCCGTAATATATTTATCTGAAGAAAACAATAGAATAATAGCTAAATGAGATCGAAATTTTTACTAATTTATGTCAATGTATGAGTGAACGACAACAGTGTCGTTAGGCTATACTACCTCTGTGGTCGTACGCTATCGTTCGTTTAGGAAGTAGGTGCGGCGCATTGAGGTACATAATATAATGTACTAACGTACGTGCGGCGTTGCCAGTTCGCTGCTAATACGATGGCAAGCGCTGTTGCCGCTCTTCGTTTTGCGTTTGACAATGAAATTAGAACTTTTAGTTTTCTTTGCATCCTAGTCAGGTATTGCCAACTGTATGAATTTTCGGAAGAATTTAGGGAAATATTCTTTTGAAAACATGAACTATATCGCAGTATTACACTAAGTCTATGATAATGAATAATGATAAAATATATACTTGCTTTTAATTGCCTATACTTAGTAGGTATTAGTAGTAAAAGTTTTTTGATCGGTTTTACCAAAACCAAATTTTACGTCAACTTATGGATATTACTCATTATTTCATTAATACAGACTTAAAAATTATACTAAGGTATTTAAAATGAATCATCTAGCTAATAAAATAATTACACGTTTAATGAGCTCGGGTTGTATGGCGCACTCCGAAATAATGTTCAGGCAAAAAATATTTAGGGGTGGCAACCCCGTTACTATGAGTTCGCGCCGCGGTAGGTATATAGGTATAGTAGACAGCAGTTCTTGTTACAAAAATGAACAAATGTTACTTTGTTGGATTTATTTCTCCAACTTACGACATCACTATTTTGAAAATAATAAAAACTTATATTATTATAATAAAAACTAGTGAAATTTTATAAAAATTGTGCACCTATTGCCTGAAGTTGTACTTAGTAGAGTCAGCAATAATCAAAGTTGCTTAGATATTTCATTGTGGTATAATAAGGGGATACCGTACGGTCTCCTTTGAGGCGGCGACTCTTCTCGCTGGATCTCCGCCGTGGGATCTCGACGCAAAAACCCTCGCCTCCCTGTACCAGTGGACAGTGGAGGCGCGAGGACGGGGCGAAAGACTGGCGCCGTGCGTATTCGCGCGGCGTCGATCCCATCTCCGTCAGATCCTACTGGCGGAATGGAGGGACCGCCTGGAGACGCCCAGCGCAGGGCACTCCACGATAGCGGCGGTGAGGCCCGTCATGCGGGACTGGTTGGGGCGCAAGCATGGCGCCCTGACGTTCCGGCTGACGCAGATGCTAACCGGACACGGTTGTTTCGGTGAGTATCTGCATCGTATCGGCAGGGAGCAATCGCCCGGTTGCCACCATTGCGGAAACCGCTCCGTGGACACGGCGCGGCACACCCTGGAGGAGTGCCCAGCGTGGGCAGAGCAGCGCCGTGCACTCGTTGCCGCAATCGGTAGCCTCTCGCTCCCGAATGTCGTTTTATCGATGGTTCGGAGCGAGACGGTGTGGGGTACCGCTTCCTCCTTTTGCGAGGAAGTGATGTCCGCAAAGGAGGAGGCGGAGCGCGAGAGGGAGTTTCTAGCTCAAGATCCCTCGCGCAGGAGACGCACCGGGCGCCGGAGGGTGCAAGACGGCCTCCGACCGCCGTGAGGTGCCGGCCTGTGGGTGACGGACGTAGGGGGCGTCCGTCTCCCGACTGACGACAGGCCAGGAGGTGGCGCGCCATGTTCCGGGTGCGCCTCGCTCTGGAGGATTCGGCAGCGGAGAATGCCGAGGAGAAGGGACCCACCTCCACGGGTCGAAAGACAGGCGGGAGCGCGGCGATTACTTTTCGGAGTGCAACCCGCGCGAACGCCGGTCTGTTGCGGAACCACACTGGTTTTAGTGGGTGCAAGCCCCACATAACCTCTCCGTGTCCCCTCACGGAGAGGTATGCGTCAGGCATTTCCAGTGTATAAAAAAAAAAAAAAAAAAAGATATTTCATTGTGGTAGGTAGTTAAATTCAATAAATATATTTGAAAAATGTCTCTACTCTTAATAATCCTATCATCATATAAAAATATGTAATGCTATAGTGTGTTTGTTGGTTTGTCCTTCAATCACGTCGCAACAGAGCAACGGATTGATGCGATTTTTTGCATGGGTGTAGTAGTGGGTCCTCAGACCGGGAGAGCTACTTTTTATCTCGGATAATAAGAGTTCCCGCGGGATTTTTAAAAACTAAATCCATGCGGACGGAGTCACGGGCAACAGCTAGTATAATATAATTTTAAACAATGAATAAAAAAAATAAAAAAGGAAATGGCAAGTCAAGGTATAGAACTCGGTATTCGTAGACGATGTACCTAGCCTAATGTCTAAAGTTCTAAACCAATAGGCCAACAAGTATTACTCAAAAATTCTGAAATTAGTAAACACTTTTGTAAACAACAAACCTTTGAATGTGTGTGTGAAAAGTTCTGCTGCTACCACCGCGTGATTAACGGTACAAATGAAAGTATTTTGACACTTAAAATCCGTCTGGACTGTAGTTGGATAAATTATAAATATAACGCTATAATCGGGAACCACATTATTATAAAAAAATATGCACATTTTCATTCATAAAAAAAAAAAAATAGTTTTATTACAAAATCAATGCCATCTATTGGCGCTGATGTGCCTAGCTGACCGTATCAAACCACCTTTTTTTATCCACTACAAGTAAGCCCTTGACTGCGATCTCACCTGATGGTAAGTGATGATGCAGTCGTCTAAGATGGTAGCGGGCTAATCTGTTAGGGGCATGGCAGTAGCTAATCGGTTTCTACACGGCACGGTACCGGAACGCTTAATCGCTTGGCGGCACGTATTTTTGCCGGTAGGCCGTAGTGTGGTAGGTAACTACCACGGCCGAAGTTGTGTGTGTCTGCTTCGCTGCTCAACTACTCAACCGATTTGGTACAGAGACAGGTCACATCCCGGGGAAGGCTTAGACATAGGCTTTTTAGCCCGGAATATTAAAGAGTTCCCCTGGGAATAAAAATAAAAATACTTAATAAAATAAAACAGACCAAGTCGCGTGCATCATCTAGTGATGAAATAAATAAAAGATTGGAGACGCGCGACAAGGAAGTACCTAACTGAATTGAGAGCGCAGAACATTAACTTAAATCGCTGGACGACACGATGTGAGACCTTACGCCTATCGCAAATCGTAGTCAATAAATTGACAGTTTAAAAATTCTTTCCAAAAAACCGACTTCCAAAGCTATGTACCTAAATTAAAAAATAATTTTGATTTCTACACACTGTGTTGAAGTCGGGCGAGTATAACTAAGATAGGCATAGTTGACGCGTGAGGCTCGCCCGACTTCAACATAGGTATACTGTGTAGAAATCAAAATTATTTTTAATAATTAGATAAGGGGGGGGGGAACGGTATTTTTTTAGACATTTTCCCCGATAAATCAAAAACTATCATAACTAAAAATAATTAAAAATCTGTTTTAAAGTAAACCCTTTCATATGATACCCCACACAGTACAGTTATCTCACTTTTAAATTTCAACCCTCGGATTTTCCCCCCTTTTTAAATAAGAACAAAAATAATTTCCAATTTTTTTTAATTCCAGTGTCTTTGGGCCACTAATATACCTACACAACTATTCCAAATTTCATGTCGATAGCTTCGGTAGTTACTGAAATAATCGAGTGTGACGGACGGACAGACAGACGGAGAAAGTCGCACCATAAGGGTTCCATTTTACCATTTTGGTACGGAACCCTAAAAAGACTACTTATCATATTATCTAATTTCATAAAACCTATTGGACCAATTATACTTAAAATGGTTCCGTTATCTATTTGTAAAAACATTCTATTAAGTAATTGGGTTTTAGCTGTAAATTACCTACATGGAAATCAATGCTAATAATTAACGATGCAATAACAACAAAATTGTTTGATAACTTTTTGTAGGTACCTACCTACCGATTCGTCGAACACTCGCTAGTCTATACTCGTATTTCAAGTTTCTTAGAACAAGCGTTGAAGATTCCCCTGAGAAGTATCTTTATATTTTAAGATTCCTGTACGTTTTTATCCATCAGTGTTGCTATACATATAATAGTATATGTACAAATATAAAAAAAGAAAATGTCCGTCTGTGAATATTAGAGAAAAGAGATAAACCTACATAAAGAAGGATGGCCAAATATGACCTGACCAAAAATGAAAGCGACCATTGATAAATACAATGGCAAAATATAGGTGATTAAAGGGGCATTTAAGTACAACTATTATATTTTTTTATTAAAGCCGGAATAAAAAATAAAATGATTGCAAAATACCTTCGGATCGTATTAATGTTTCTGAACACACCTTTAGATATATTCTTTAATCTGTGCACCATAATTCATCACTACGTTTCGTTTCATCACGTAATCTAATGCAGTTATCTACAGTTTTTATCTTGTTTAATGTGTTTCATGTGTGAATAATTTTGTGTAACAGCAAAAATTATATGAAACGGATCGCAGACGTCAACGTCAAGTGACAGCTGTCATCAGTCAAAGAGTATCGTCAAAACTCAAATCAAATTCAAAATCTGAACGAGGGTTGCCAATCCTATAAACATCCTTTTCTATTGATGCACCATTGTTCTTAAAAACATCGATGCTTCTACGGCAAACATCGAAAATGAACTAACTAAAAACCAACATCGAAAAAGCAAAAATGGCTTATACTCCAAAATAAATGAAAGATATAATATACTGGAGTACCTACCTATTATGGTTGTTTTTGAATAATGGCGCCGGTGTCGTATTCAATCCTAACCTCAAAACCAAACATGAATTTACCAGCAAATTCCGGCTTTAAAAAAAATAAAAAACCGGGCAAGTGCGAGTCGGACTCGCGCACGAAGGGTTCCGTACCATTATTAATAAATAATTACCTTTGTTAATGAACCGCAAGACTAACTTTGTTTGTAGAGGTTTATTGTTAATATCAAAAAAACTATGCTAGTTAGAGCATTGGCTATAGTTTTCCTGTAAAATTTACGTAAATTCCTATTGACCATAATTATTTCAAATTTTTCGATTGGTAAACTCCGGAGATAAGGGGGGGGGGAACGGTATTTTTTTAGACATTTTCCCCGATAAATCAAAAACTATCATAACTAAAAATAATTAAAAATCTGTTTTAGAATGTACAAAGTAAACCCTTTCATACGATACCCCACACAGTACAGTTATCTCACTTTTAAATTTCAACCCTCAGATTTTCCCCCCTTTTTAAATAGGAACAAAAATAATTTCCAATTTTTTTTAATTTCAGTGTCTTTGGGCCACTAATATACACAACTATTCCAAATTTCATGTCGATAGCTTCGGTAGTTACTGAAATAATCGAGTGTGACGGACGGACAGACGGACAGACGGACAGACGGACAGACGGACAGACAGACGGAGAAAGTCAGGGTATAAGGGTTCCATTTTACCATTTTGGTACGGAACCCTAAAAAGAATCATTAGATTTAATACACTGCTATATTATCAATCGATCCCACCTTAGGTCATTTATGGTCGCGACACTTTACAATCAGGTCACAGTTTGTATGAAGCTGACCGACCTTCTTTGTTAACTAACGAAGTAGAACGTAGATAGGTACGTACCTTTTAAGAACCTACACGAATGATATTTTCATGATAAAGCAATCGACTTTGCACCCAGTACCCATCGAGCGTAGGTATTTCCCTTTCCGTGTTCAGTTGGCGACAAAAATCAGCACGGTTTTGTATTAATATCCAACTCGACAAATCCGTGCTTAGTTCGCCTCAACTGAGCACGCTTTTGCGATCAAGGAACATTAAAAACGTTTTACAAAACAGCGTACAGCTGAATCAAACACGGTTTTTTATTACTATGAAATTCAACTAACCCGTGTTCAATTCGCATCAACTGTCTTTGTAACGAGTGGCGCTAGGTGATGTTTTACAAATGAGTGTGTAGTTGAACTGAATACAGCAAGGGTAAGGTATGAAATTGGTTAAGTATGGAAGTTCAGTGAAACATACAATCAAAAAAAAACATTTATTTGCTCAAAAATAAGTACGTAGTACATGACTAACAAGTGGAGATCCATTGTTTTTGTCTATGTGAAGGCAAGAGCGAGCGAAGCGAGCTCGGGACTGGGGGCACTCCGACTTGGATAGTTTAGGTGACGAAGAGGATGGCTCCGTCGACCGAGCCTTGGAGGGGGTGAGAGGAAGAGGGTGAAGTCTAAGAAGAAGGGTCTGCCGCGATTTATTCCGAACATTCCCGAACAATCCGAACATTCTCTTAAAATGCACACGGTTTTGTAAAACGTTTGTTAGCGTTGCTTGATCGCAAAATCGTGTTCAGTTGACGCCAATTAAGCACGGGTTTGGCGAGTTGAACAGTAATACAAAACCGTGCTGATTTTTGTCGCCAACTGAACACGGAAAGGGAAATACGCAGCCATCGAGGTTTACTTGATGTATACTAGTGATGTAACGGATATTCGCATTCGCATTTGCATTCGCGAATATCCACATATTTTTCAATATTCGCATTCGCATTCGCATTCGCAAAAATTATGCGAATATTTAGCGAATGTTTTTAATAATCAAAAAGGAAATTATTATATGCATGCATATGAAATAATAATACAATAGATAACACTTAGATATTTTTATTAAATCATACTTCTACATTCTAAATTAAAATCTCATTTATGAAAAAAGAACTTCAGAGATCTGATCAAATCTAACATTAATCAGCCTTGTTACAACTATGTAAGGTTTGCATTTATTTAGTAGTATATTATTACTTAACTACCATTTTTAAATAAAGTTTACAGTTTCTATTTACTAAAAAACTAAACAATTATTACTTGAAACAAAATTATTAAACTTTAAATATCTAATGTATTAAGTATTTATAACCTTTGGCTTTAAATGTATATTTTTTCATTCCACTTTATATATCTGAGGAATTAAATATATTTATAATGAATGCAATATAAACTTAAAAAACAAAACAACGAATACTTAACTATTTGTAAATAAACCTTTTTTCAAAAACAAAATTATAATTAATTTTATTTTAAACTAAAGTAAACTTCTAATACTTGTTAAGTTGTTATGTTAACATTTGGTTTCTAAATCCAAACTTCGCTGATGTGTGCTTTACTCATGTTTTTATGCCACTTTGTCCCTTAAATATCAGTTATATTTGATATAACATAAAACTAACCTCAAAACAAAACAAAACTTTTAGAATGAACTTTCTGTGACTAAATTCATTCAAATAACCAATATCGGCTCGACTATGTTCAATTTAAACATGGCCGACACGAAACGTCAAACCTGTCAAACATTTTACGCGCACTTTTTTTGAAATTTTAAAATATTCTCATTCACATTCGCATTCGCGAATGTTGAAGATAAATATTCGCAATCGCATTCGCATTCGCGAATGTGAAAAATCCAACATTCGTTACATTCACTAATTTATACCTACTTTTAGTACTGTACATATTACTTCAATGCCAGTAGCCCTCAAAATTATGTAGGTAGAGGTACCTACTTAATATAGGTAAGGTGAGTGGGGGCAAGTCTTAATTGGTTTTTTGGTGAGATAAATAGTGTTGATTTGAAACTGTTGTAAATTATAGAGTTTTATGTTAAATGCTAATATTTTGTTTTGAGTGAAAAGTATAGTGCAAATATTATACTAGAGTTGACAGAAATCAGTTTGAAACATTGTTTGATTTAAAAAAAAGTTGCAAAGTTTGCACTTCAGAAAAAAACAATCAGGGGAAAGATGGAACTACAGTGGGGTAAGATTGATATAGTGTGAGGAATGAACGCTATTCGCAGTGTTGTTGCGATGCTGAGTTGTGATTCATAGGTGATTTTGCATTGCATTTCATGTTCAATTTAGGTTTCTTGCAATGAATTGTTCATTTTACTTTGGAGGTTATATTTTGGCAACATTGAGTGTTGCAGGATGCAGAGTTTATTTTGATTGATGCTAAGTAATTTAATCACCAATCGTAGCTTTTCAATATATAGGCTGTAATCATGACAGCCAATCACAAAAATTCAGGAGAATGTTGGTGGGTCGGTAACAGAAAAATAGTATAAAGGTGAGAGAAAATGGCGTCGGGAGTTCAGTCAGTATTAAAATTTTGAGGAGTTATTACAAGTGGATAAAGTGTATATTATTATTGATTGTATTGGTGAAGATTAGGGTGGATTACTGCATTTTGCTGAGATAAGTATAAATTGTAATTACATACTATTTTAAGAGGTTATGTTAGGTTATTATTATCGATTTCTAAACAATTGGCTTTTGGAATATTTTGAGACAGATCTTGTAGTGAAATTTATTAAATTCAATATAATTGTAAAATCAACTTTAATAGTTCATCGTTTTTATATAATATTATGTTTTAATATCATTGGCTGTTCAATAATTTTTAAAGAGCAACTATACCAGTTTGTTGCAGTTTCTTCTGGATAGAATGTGATTCTAACATACACAACAAACTGGAATGAACAGAAATTAAAATCTATTCATGGTTATCTTTGTGTTTATTTTTAACCTACTAGCAGTGTGGTCTAATGTCTTTGACATTTTCAGAAGTGGGATCCTACAGAGGTAGGATCCCACAGCCCACATACAATTGGAGCACGAGGCCACTTCCTGATGCATTTGGAGCATGAGGCCACTTCCTTGGAGGCAGTACATCAAATGAGTATCCGGATTTACTGGTAGGATCTAATTAAATTATTATTACCGATAGTTATGCGGGGACGGTACCCGCATTTTATCTAATGTTTATACAAATTCGATCGTCCTACAATTGGTGGTTTAATAATAATTAAGTACTAGATTTTCCTAGCAGGTTTATTTTACTGTTATACAGGTATTATTTATGTTCCAATTATTTTACGTTACGGTCCATACAGGAATTATAGAAGAAAGCATACATTTATGGTTCTATTTACATGGTGTCGTTTGGGATGTTAAGTTTTATTAATTGGTTAATATCAGGATGGTTATGGTTATGGTGGTACGATATGTGATCTTGGTTTTCAAAAGTTTTTATTATTTTCTATATACCCTTATTTTGAGATTAAGTGGTTTAAGTTTTGCTGTTCAGTGCCGTATTAATGATCATTTGATAATTTGTGCTATTGTTTAAATTTCACGTATTTCGAAGTAATCAACAAAAAGTAATTATTCTACTTAAAACAAATTATTAACAAAAGCAAAGTTTTCAAGCAAATATTCTAAATAAATAGTTAATACTTAAATTTGAAAAACGAATCGTATACGTAACTATTGATATTAGTAATGCTACATATTTCTTGATCTAGTTCCTCAATAAAACTTTCTTGTTTTGCTACTTGCACTGCAAACGTTTTAGTATAGTTTGTTTACTTTAATTCTTAAATGCCAATTAAATCGTCAACAAAAATACTATGACAGGATGGCGTGAGCAGTCCAATTTTTTAGCGTATTTTGACTTGCTAAATTATTATTATATTGTTCATTTTAAAACGAAAGGATTGTAAATGGAGTTTCATTGAAGTGAATTTTTGATTATGGCTGTTTTATGGGCATTTTGTCGTATTTGGGTTCGAAGAAGATTCTTCTAGATGAAAAAAAGAGAGGAAATTGGAGCTTGTGTCGTGGCCCTAAGTATGACCCTCTACTATTAATTATTCAGGGCAAAATACAAGGCAAAAGGGGCGTGGGACAGAGAAGGACATCCTGACTGAAGCACATACACCAGTGGTTCAATAAAATCATCCGATCCATATTTAGATCTGCAGTGTCGAATGTTCAAGTTGCCAATATTATCGCCAACCTTCGATAGAAGCGGCACCGATAGAAGTATTTGGGTTTATTTTTGCGTTTAAATTGATTACTGTTCTGGCAAATTCCGAAATCCGAAACACAACTGTCGCGGAGTATCGTTGAAAGTATTGAGCAACAATTTAAAGATTTCAGATTTGTAACTCTGGAGTTTTGCTATCGGCTTTAGTTTCACTTATTTTTACTGAAGTTTGCTATTAATTGCGTTTTCAAAATTTTAATTGATAGATGATTTAGTTTGAGTGTTGATATTGTAGAGGCGATGGAGTTGATATAGTAGAGTCGATAGAGTTGATATAGTAGAGTCGATAGAGTTGATATAGTAGAGTCGATAGAGTTGATATGGTAGAGTCGATAGAGTTGATATGGTAGAGTCGATAGAGTTGATATGGTAGAGTCGATAGAGTTGATATGGTAGAGTCGATAGAGTTGATATGGTAGAGTCGATAGAGTTGATATGGTAGAGTCGATAGAGTTGATATGGTAGAGTCGATAGAGTTGATATGGTAGAGTCGATAGAGTTGATATGGTAGAGTCGATAGAGTTGATATGGTAGAGTCGATAGAGTTGATATGATAGAGTCGATAGAGTTGATATGATAGAGTCGATAGAGTTGAATTAGCAGAGCTGATAGTTGGTATAGTTATAATAATATGATTACCTAAGAAAATTAAATTATTGTTATCAATGAAATTCACAAATGTGAAGTACTTAATTCAGATTTTAGTGTCACTTGTTTCGTATTGCTTGTTGACAAAAGCCTCCTCGGTGCGCTCTACCTCGAAACGTTTTCGATCTCAATCTTCGTGTCTATTTTATTTAGAATGTCGGTTACTTTTGTTTGCTTTCTTATACCTCGGCTACTGTGTCGGTCTTTGATCTTTACTACCAGCATACTTCTTGCCTCGTGGTGGTACCTTCTCGTGGATTGCATTAAGAGCCCAGGTTTCGCAACCATAGGTTAAGCATGGTAAGACACAAGCGTTGACTACTCTATTTGTAAGCGCAATCCAAGTCATAAGTCTCTTGCTCCATTCATTTGCAACCCTTCTCTAAATTTATTTTGTTGTTAGATCTATAACGGAAATTATCTGCCCTAAATAGATATATTCGTCAATGTAGTCAATATTTATCCGTCTATTGTAATGTGATAGGAGAGTCTATATGGAGAGACTATAGTTGATGGTCATTAACTATATGAGTTATTATAGGAAGTCTTATGAACGGAATGTCAGAGTAATGAATTAGACGAAAGTAAAGATCCGGTCACTAATAGAGACGCATTGACACAGCAAGGTTAGCAGATCAAAAATCATGTAAACATAGTGGACCAAGGCCAACTCGCTGCAGAAAACTTCAAAAGACTGAAGTTGATTGGTTGTTGACTGAGAAATATGATACACGGGATAACCGGCGTCGAGGATTTGAATAGGATATCTACTCATAAGATGCTTTCATCGTTATCATCTCCGAAGACAAGATAACAGAGTGTAAAAGTGGGGACTTCCATACAGTTCTGCTGCTGCTGATTTTGTTTTCGTCATTTCCGAACTGTTGAAGATGCTTTCATCATAATCTCCAAAGATAAGAGGACAAGAAATATACTGCTGCTGCTGCTGCTGAGTTTGTTTTCATCATCTCCGAGCTGCTAAAGATAAGAAGACTAGAAATATACTGCTGCTGCTGAGGTTGTTTTCATCATCTCCGAGCTGCTGAAGATGAGAGGACTAGAAATATACTGCTGGTGCTCACATAGAGTTGATGCTGATGAGGACAAGGAGTGTAGAGTGAAGACTCATAAACAGTTCTGCTGAAGGTATCTACAGTACACAAGGTAAGTCGCATGTTAAATGTGGCAAAATTTTTGAGTTAAGTCTCAAGTCAAAATCTCTGGCCAGGTGCAGTAGCTGGGATTATAAAAATAGGACTTGGCACTACAAACATTAAATAGCTGGTTACCAGGTTACAACATACAGATTTGACTACAAGTAAGTTTTACCTTGGATACCCCTATTGATACTCCGTCGGTGATTGGATCAGTTGGACGTGTCTGATGGCAACTTAAGAAGACTGCACTAGAGGTAATGATTGGTCTTGATTATTACTAATTGGTTACCCAAACAAGTTGGTAATATAAGGCCTACCCGAACAAGTTCGTAATAAAACTTAAAAGAAGTTCGTAATTTCGAGTTTAAAGATTTAATAGAAGTTAAAATATTATACTGTTTGGATAATCGATTAAAATTAAGTTGCAAGGTTTGCGACTAAGTGATTTGGAAAAAGCCGCAGTGGCTAAATGGTTTTATTGTTAGTGGCTAAATGGAAATTTGGAAAAAAAAAATGGTTCTAATGGTTATAAATGGTTTTACTTGGCAAAAATATATGATGGTTTATTGGAATATATATGAGAAAATTGAAAAAAATGGTTTTAATGGTTTTTAATGGTTGCCACTTGGAAAAATGGTTATAATGGTTTATAATATGGTTGCCACTTGGAAAAATGGTTATGACGGTTGCCACTATTTGGTTCTGGAAGGTTATACTGGTTATTACAGATTTCTTTGGACAGTTGCAATGGTTGCGACTGAAAGGTTTGAATAGTTTTAATGATTGCAAATAAAACTTTTGTAAATGAATTTGATAAAAAGCTGAGCAAAATGTGTATTTTGGTAAATGGTCATATTCGATGATTATTTGTTGAGTGGGCTCATAGCAAATGGTATATATTTTGATGAAAAGGTATACTTGCTCGATGAATTGGTTTGATAAAAAAAAATAGCAGGGTATATTTGGTAAATTACAATTATAAACATTTGGTGAATAAATTTAATTATGAAGGCCGGCGGGTGGAGGTTGAGAAAGGTCTGAAATTTTCTTATAATTAGGGTTTACTGAATAATTTTACAGTTGCGATTTTTATAATTACTTATTAACGTGCGAACATGGTTGAAAATAGTTGTCCGTGAGAATACTAAATCTAACATTTTCGCTCACTGTAACACTATACGCTGATGAAGTGCAAACGTAATCTGTCAGCCGTAGGGTTGGTGCTGTCTTAGAGTCACAGGGTTGTCACTATAACAATTTGATAAACAGATGGGCAAAATGTGTACTTTGTTAAATGGTCATATTTAATGATTATTTGTTAAATAGGCCTGATTATCTAAGTGTGTTTATGTTGGTAATAAATAAATGAACAGCTCTTCCATATATAAATAATGAATAATATACTTGAATAACGGGAAATTAATGGAAACTATCTGATAAATGCGTATACTTACTCTTCTTATAAACAGATGTATTTTATGAGTCGGTGCTTTATAAAATCTTGTGAAAATCTCTTTGAAAATAAACTATGTACTTTACTTTGCTCGCAATAGAGTCTTTATATTGGTCAAGTAACAAAAGAAAAAAGCAGTGGGATTGATTGGTCGTTACTACATAGAGTTCATTTTTCTCCAAGGTTAGGTTGCTTGGTTGTTTTCATGTATGCGGTGATCGAACCTATTCATACCAATTTTTCTTTGCAGGGACGCAAAGAGGCGTCAGGATGGGCGAGTGTGAGGAATGAACGCTATTCGCAGTGTTGTTGCGATGCTGAGTTGTGATTCATAGGTGATTTTGCATTGCATTTCATGTTCAATTTAGGTTTCTTGCAATGAATTGTTCATTTTACTTTGGAGGTTATATTTTGGCAACATTGAGTGTTGCAGGATGCAGAGTTTATTTTGATTGATGCTAAGTAATTTAATCACCAATCGTAGCTTTTCAATATATAGGCTGTAATCATGACAGCCAATCACAAAAATTCAGGAGAATGTTGGTGGGTCGGTAACAGAAAAATAGTATAAAGGTGAGAGAAAATGGCGTCGGGAGTTCAGTCAGTATTAAAATTTTGAGGAGTTATTACAAGTGGATAAAGTGTATATTATTATTGATTGTATTGGTGAAGATTAGGGTGGATTACTGCATTTTGCTGAGATAAGTATAAATTGTAATTACATACTATTTTAAGAGGTTATGTTAGGTTATTATTATCGATTTCTAAACAATTGGCTTTTGGAATATTTTGAGACAGATCTTGTAGTGAAATTTATTAAATTCAATATAATTGTAAAATCAACTTTAATAGTTCATCGTTTTTATATAATATTATGTTTTAATATCATTGGCTGTTCAATAATTTTTAAAGAGCAACTATACCAGTTTGTTGCAGTTTCTTCTGGATAGAATGTGATTCTAACATACACAACAAACTGGAATGAACAGAAATTAAAATCTATTCATGGTTATCTTTGTGTTTATTTTTAACCTACTAGCAGTGTGGTCTAATGTCTTTGACAATAGTTACTAGAATCGTATTTATGGCCATTATCCATTCGTGATGATAAATAAACTCCCGGCTTCTACGACATATATAGCTTGAAAGTAACTGAAATTAAAAAATCGCCTTGCTTAATGCAAAAAATAATAATTCATCAAATATATATATCAATCTTACCCCGTAAAAAGGCAGACAGCCTGAGGTTCTCAAATATTTTGATATGATATTTTCAAAAATACAGGTTCACGTTTTCAAGTAGATAAATAAAAATAATAACGTAAATTTTTTAGTATACATATATTTAAAAATACAAAAATAACACAAAATTAACCATTTAACAAAACAGTTCAAAGCCTTGAAGCATAAATCTCGAAAATCAGTCGAACTAGCCTTATATTATCTTATATTCCTAAGCTACAGCGTACATCGTCATTTCTTTGTTCTCCACTCTCCGTATGGCAGTTGCAGTAGATTTAATAAGTTGACGACCTCCGTGGCGCAGTGTGTAGCGCTGTTGCCTTAACGTGTGGAGGTCCCGGGTTCGATCCCCGGCAGGGTCAATTTGGGAATTTATAATTTCTGAATTTTCCTTGGTCTGGCCTGGTGGGAGGCTTCGGCCGTGGCTAGTTACCACCCTACCGGCAAAGACGTGCCGCCAAGCGATTTAGCGTTCCGGTACGATGCCGTGTAGAAACCGAATAGGGGTATGGGTTTAATATAACTGCCATGCCCCTATAACAGGTTAGCCCGCTACCATCTTAGACTGCATCATCACTTACCATCAGGTGAGATCGCAGTCAAGGGCTAACTTGTAGTGGATAAAAAAAAAAAAAAAAAAAAAAAAAAAAAAAAAAAAAAAAAAAAAAAAAAAAAAAAAAAAAAGTTGCCCGTAAGGATTTCTGAAATAGTTAAAAGTCATTTTCTTCCTGAAACAAAAAACTACTGGTTCCACCGTACTCAGCCTCACGTCTTATAATTTTATATCTAACGAAAATTCGCCCGACTTCAACATAGTGTGTAGAAATCAAAATTATTTCTTACTTTACAGTGACTTTGGAAGTCGGTTTTTTGGAAAGAATTTTTATTTTTAACTTTTTAGTGTACTCTAAATCCCTACGGCTTAGGAGTGCAGTACCATGCAGCATCAGAGTTGAGGAGTTGGAAATTGGGTTTAAGTATGAAGTCGTTGCTTGACACCTACAATATTAATTCACCATAAAAAAATCCTAAACCACTATGTTTAAGGAGTTCTGTACCCTGCAGCATCAGGGTTGAGGAGTTGGGACTTGGGTTTAAGTATGAAGTCGTTACTTCACACCTACAATATTAATTCATCATAAAAAAATCTTAAATCGTTATTTTTAAGGAGTTCTGTACCCTACAGCATCAGGGTTGAGGAGTTAGGACTCAGGGTTGAGGAGTTGGGACTCAGAGTTGTATCGTATACACGTGACTTGATACCTACTATATGAATTCACCATCAAAACTCCTAACTCCCTAGTTTTGAGACGTAGGTACACCTACAGCATCAGGATTGAGGATTTGGAGTCAGATTTTTTTATGGGACCACCTCATGAGCTTCCTCTAACCAATGTAAAAAAAAAAATTCGAATCGGTTTAGAAACCACGGAGATATGCACCGACATACATTAAAAAAAAAAAAAAAAAAAGATACGCGCCGAATTGAGAACCTCCTCCTTTTTTGGAAGTCGGTTAAAAACCACTTGTCAACAACTTATTTTCGGGTAATCTACCGTATTTTCAGGAGAATTCTACCACCTGCTAGATTTCAGAGTTGGCAACACTCAAAAACTCAAAATTCAAATTTCAAATTGAATTCGATTTTCGATAGATTCTAAATTCTAAAATTCAAAATTGTTTACATGTTTTAATCCAAAGTGCAGTGGCAAAGTGTAATGATTTTCTCTTCTACTAAGTTTTACATCGATTCAATGAACAGAAATGTATTTCAGTAATTCTAAGTAGAATAATGCAGTGATGATCCAAAACATATTGAACATTTCATGGTTCGTGGCTAAAAAATGATAGAACAGGCAAAAATTTACAAATATAATTATTCGCCTTTAAACCCTGAGCCCGAGTAAGTATTTAAAAGAGCATTTTATTTAAAAAAAAAATAATTTAAAATATTCTATGAAGTCCATTTACATTTAGGCTATTTATGTGCGTATTCTGTGCTTCAAAGCCTGGGAGAAAAACCTTTCATTTCTGCGAATGTTTTCATCATTTCAACCAGTCACTGGCCCACTACAGTGAAAATGATTTAGGCAACGGTTCCTCACAAGTCAAGTGTGGATTGGCAGACTTCCCACACTTATGATAACACAGAGAACTCACAAACATATAGATTTCCTCCTGATGCTTTCCCTCACTTAAAGCAAGTGATATGTATTTAATTTTTTTAACTACCTATTATGAAACTATGAAAAGTGACGGCATTGGTCAAATGTCAAACCCTTGAATGATGCAAGGATTATGTGGCTGAAATTTTAACGACTTGGCTATCATTGCTAAGGTTAGTACTTATCACACATGATTTACTTAAGTACTTAGTTAATACTTTTTTTAAGGACTCACTGATTGGTTTATCTGTGATTCATATAAGTACCTATTACTTACATAGTTTTACAGCGTTTTATTAAAATCATTTAATTATGTTATTGTAAGTTGGTACTTTCCATGTTCAACTTTTCCATGTTCTATGAATCCACTAGCGTCTTTCATCAAGGTTTTTCAGTTTATTACTTTATTTTATGATAGTCGAATAATGTAATACTTTTTATCCTGGAATCCTTATTCCATGGTCCAATATTATAGATGCAAAATATGTGTGTCTGTCCCTCTGGTATGCTTTCACAGCCCATCTTTTCAACTGATTTTTATCCTGGAAAATTAAAGTCACCACAGGAATTAAAAATGCTTTAATCCACTTGGGCATCATCTAGTTTAACTTGATAATATATATTTAGTATAAGTACTTAACTGCCATTTATAAATAACACAAATAAATAATGGAACTGGTAATTCCTTATGCAGGAATAGCTGCTGCAAGCATCATACAGAGATCTATTCTAAGGGCTAAAATACAGTAGTGACTGTCATAAGGGAGATTTCAATTTATTGTTTGTAATAAAGTTTACTTTCGGTTGTATCGAAATGAAACACGTCCAATTGATTTGATTGTTTATTCGCTATTACTAATGCATGCGTAATACAAAACGAAGTTTAATAGTTATAACACCATTGATATAACGGGACTCTCGGAACAACTCTGGAAGATATAACGGGTAATAACATAGATACACGGAATAGATAAATACTACAATTTTGAGTCTAACACAATCACTTTTATCAAATCCACTTTATGCAGCTATCCACAGTTTGTTCAATGTAAATTTTACCAGTACACAATATTTATTATTAAGGTTGATTCTGAAATTAGGGTCGACAGCAGTGGTGTCTTGGCAGTGCAATGTTTCTTTCTATCAGCTTTTTTAATAGTAGGCTGTGGGAATATAACTAGATGCAACAATAATTTTACCCATGCATAGGCTGTGGTGCCCTTGCCTGTGTTTCCAGTGAGTTCTTAAAAGAAAGAGAACCATATCTAAATCTAACTGCACACTGGGTAATTTTGTTATTTCTAATCTAAACAAAGTTGTCTGGGAATATATTATCTAGTGATGTCCTTTTCCGCAGGGATCATTATAAAAGGGATAGCATTTCAAATAATCCTGCCATTTAAGTCTAGTGATTGGGTGCAACAGAATTAGCAATATACTTAATGCATGCACGCTCCAATATTATTATGAATGGCATGGCTCATTCTTTTTTCCATTATATCTATTTATCTACCTGCCATCTATATCTATCTTTCTAGCCATAATCAGATTTTAGGAATTTATTGTAGCATAGGCATTAGGCATATTTCATGTTGCTTGCGTGTACCTATTTTTCTAAGAAAAGTCTGCTGATGACTATAAAAGTCCTCCAACCATGTAGGAGAAGAAAAGGTTGCAAAGACAAAAGTTGCTCATGAGAATGAGTTATTTACTCTGAATCCTATTTCTCACATGCTTCGTAATGTGAGAAAACTATGTCATCACTCATCACTAACCCGTAAATTATATTGGCAATGTGATGATGCTGTTGGGGATTGGTACAGATATAATTAAGTCAGCTAAGGCTTCGTTCACACCAAGATTATTTTCCGCAGCCAATGTTAGTTAAGTTTACAGCTAGTCACAGTATGAATTGTGATTGTTAGTTGTGACGTCTCATAGACCAAAGACTGCATAGCATTATGAAGTTTCGCAATAGTAATTGAAACAACAGAACAATAGCTAGTTTAGTACTTATTTTTATTTCCATGACGAGTTTTCCGTCAAATTGATAAGTAAGTAGGTGTTAATTGAGCCAATCCCATTTCTTTGTTTAGATTTATCCCGTGATTTCATCCGCGTTGGTAAGTCTTTTTCTCCTTTTTGACATTCCGTGGGAACCCTTATCTTTCGGGCTAAAGTAGGTACTTTTTATCTCGACATGCATAGGTATGCGAAAACGGACCGAATATGTTTCTCATCAGTTAGGTACTTACTGCATAACGCGTATTTCCTTACTGGCCTCCGGAGTCCGGGATTCAAGTTGTCCTTTGTAGTTGTACCCGACTTTGTCAAACTCGGTTAAACAGAAAAGCCATGTAGCAGATTGACAAACAGAGAAACACACTTTTGCATTAACAATTCTGATATTTTCAATCTTGAGGATTTGACCATAGTCAACTACGCTGGCTAAGTGCGGGCTAGCAGACTTCACGCAACTTTTAGAACATTATGGGGAAATTTCGGGCATGCAGGTTTCCTCACGTTTAAAGCTAGAGGTTGGGGTATCGAACCCCCGACGACACGAAAGGTGGCCGGCGTTCAAAATTATAGACTATCACCGTTTTAAGGTAAGTACCTACATAGTCTTTGAGTTATCCTACCGAAAATTAAACTTGCAGAACTATCTCCAAGTTTAACAAATTGTCTGAATAATAAACGCGAGCTTGCCCGCTGGCGGCTAACAAGTATAGTGTGATCGTCGCCTTAGGTCAGTCGATATCAGATAAGATCGGTCTCAATAATAGAAAGCCATAGCATGTAATAATCTATCAACAACGCTTGTAGATACATGCCTTGTTATGTATAGTGGGGGTATACACGCGTGAGTGCTCTCAGTGCAGACTGCAGTCAGCAGTGAGAGGCGCGGGCGTCGAAAGGCTTGCCGGCCTTTGAATTCCACAATTAATTACACCCCCAAATCAAAATATACCTTGTAGTGCAAAAATTAAAGTTCAGTTTTGATTCGTGTAGTTTCAGAGAAACTTTTGCGAAACAGTGACCCCGGGTGTAGTGTGACAATGAATGATGAACATTCTGTTAGTGATGATTTAAAAAGGCAGGCTGCGTTGTTTTATAATTCAACTGAAAGGTTAGTGATGTGTCTACTATGTATTGCAGGTATTTGACCGGTTTTATGCATGCCTATCGTGCTTTGACCTAAGTGCAGTGCCTTTGTTTTGCTAGCGGAATCTAATCAGATTTTGTTTTAAACTTCAACCTAACAACCATTTCAATCGCCAGCAGAAATCGTTAACCTTAGATACCTATCATAAATAATTAGATAAGTAACCTAGTTAGGTCAGGTTAGATTATTCAAACTTAGATTTTGTCGACATGATTTTCATGATATATACCTACCTACCTTATTCTGACGGAAACCCTACAAATATTATCTAAGCCTACAATAAACTTTTTGCCTATCCCTAACCTTACAGTAACAGTTCCATATGGATGGGATGGGACCGTCCTATTAGGTACCTACGTATTAGGTGAAAACTTACCCGTGACGGTAAAGAGTAGGTAACCCATATTATTTTCATAAATAAGAATAATTAATTTACTTGAGTAGTATAAAAAACTTGTTTTATGGTTTTAAATAGTGGTGCGGTATGTCAGATTCCACCAGAACTTGTTTGACTCGTACCCATTGAATTAAACCACATCATTTCCAGGAAGCCGAAACAGTTCTACATATTCAACAGTTACACGTATATAATTTGGCTAAGTTAGTTATGTAAGCAATAGAGTTATGACTTCATTAAATGGTCTCTTCTATATATACCTATGCTGACTTGTAAAGTTGTAACTTGTAACTGCTGAGCTGATGCACCTATGCATTTTATTCTTTATTGCACACCACATAATACAGAAAAGAACAATTTACAAAAAGAGAAACTCAAATAAGTGCATAGGCACAACATCTTACATCACGGTCTTATCGCTAGTAGCCAAATATATCAGAGTCGAGTAAGTAGACTGAATGTTATAAAGAGAAGTAATTTCTTGGGAAATTGTATTATAGAAGATAGCAAAGAGTAAAGGAGACAACATAGCTCCTTGAGTTACGCCGGCCGATATTTCACACCAAGATCATGGAAACTTATCCCACGATGCTGTCGTTTTCTAAACACTGAAACCATCGTGCCACTGATGAGCTAATGTAATGGATGAAGACTCAAATCACAAATCAGCTTGCAGACGGGCCGTAAAAATTTTAAACACAGCCTGATTAACATGATTATAGATATTACACTTTCTCATTTATAATTATACTAGAGGACTCCCGCGACTTCGTCCGCGTACAATTTCCGATTTCCTATGAGATTATGAAAGTTTCCTGCTGCAAAAAGCCTTTCTATAGAGGCTTTGTATATAGGGTTTTTTGTACGTTTTTAGTATTTAAAACTAATAACCTAAATGCTGATTTTCTTGTCTATACTCTATACCTACTTCAAAATCATAGGACTTTTATGTACCTAAGAAACCGCCATTGCAATGGGGTGGATTTTCGTAAAACTGCTTAAACAGATTTTTATTATTTAAAACTAATAACTTAAATGCCAATTTTCATGTGTCTTACTTCGGAGTTAGACCCATTTTCGAAGGATTACTAAAAGAAACGATACAATTAATGTTAAAAAAGATCCCATACACAGTTAAAAAGAGGCGGGCTATTTGATCCGTTGAATCATCTTCATCAAGAAAAAAAACAATAGTTGTAGCCGGATGAGAGTCGAATACATTCAACCCGAGCATTGATCTCGAAATATTTTTGATTGGATGTTATTTATTTTAATTTTTTAGTTTTAGTTTAATCTTTAATGTATTAAAAATACGTACATATTAAATGCCAAGATGCCTACCTAATACCGACGAGTAGATAATTAGCTGCTACAATGTGGACTTGTGGTCTGCGAATATTTTTTGTATGCTATTTCACATGCAATTAGTATGCGAATTTTTTATCATCTGCATCCCAAGAACAGCTAGGTATGACTACATATACACTGAAGTCTGAATATACACATCTCGCGCCTCATCTACTTAAATTCTTAGAGACAAGTTATCCACTAGATTGTTACTCAGTTTTCAAACGAATAACTGTAGTATTCCATACCTACACCGATCGCCCATGATCACCATATTATTAGATAACAGAATAAAGGAACATTTTATAGTTAACAGTGCACGGTTGCATATCACAGATTCGTAATGAACATGAAGTCACCTCGGTTGGTAACCTGTGTCAAATGAAAGTATTCGATAACACATTAGAAGTTACCCGCCAACACAAAACTTCTGTTCAAGCACCTAGGTATGTCCACTGAAATACTTAATAGACCTACAACCAAACCTAATGTTAGTTATTTAATTCAACAATATAAGTGCCGGAGACAAGCGTGTTTTCGCCGTAAATAAGCAGAAAAGACATAAATCCAAGGACAGGAGCTAATTTATATGTAACTGTAGACCTACAGTAACATACGTAGTCACTAGATGGGAACTTAGTAGGTACCGAGTGGGTACACGAAATGAAATAATACGTTTATCCTACACATGCAAATTTACTTTTGGAGTGCCTCTAAATTGCATATGATATAAACGAGTTTAAAATTTAAATGGCTATTAAAAATCCGAGTATGTTTGCAAGTATGCAAAGCTTATTACACAATTGAAGATTATTTCAACAATGATAATATGATAAATTCTAAGGACTAATGCTGAGCGTGTGTTGAATGGAAAATAGTTTTTAAACGACTTCAACAATAAGGCTCTGACAATTCGACCCGTTCGTACATTTGTTCGCAAATCGCGATTTTCTTTGCGAATTGCAATTTAATCATATTCCTGAAAGCACAAAGAAAATAAGTGTAGTCTGTTGCATGTGGAGCCATTATTTAGGCCTCAAAGAAAAGTTAGTAAAATACAAAGATTTTGGTCATCAGAGCAGTCATTTCACAATATATTTTTTTCAAATCTTTGAAACTAAGATCATACTTAAACTAGTTAAAGAAAATAAGTTTAAGAATTTATGAAAACCAATAATTTTTTTTAATGTGGATGTGTCCCAAAACCGAAGCACCGACTAGACTCCGCGTAGTCTTGTCTGCCCTACCTCGAGTGGTTTTTGCATTTCCCATCTACAGGTTACATCTGTTTTTCTACTGGACACCCTACATCATAATAATATTATAAATGCGAAAGTGTGTTTGTTTGTTGGTTTGTCCTTCAATCAACGGATTGACGTAATTTTTTGCATGGGTATAGTTGAGGACCTGGAGAGTGACATAGGCTACTTTTTATCCCGGAAAATTAAGGAGTTCCCGTGGGAATTAAAAAACTTATTCCACGCGGACGAAGTCGCGGGCATCAGCTAGTTAATTATATGGTCAAACGTCTTTCAACAAATCAACATATGGCCACTGGCGGAATAGTTAACTATTTCATGAAATGATCAATTCTTTGATTACTTACGTAAAACATTTTCGTGGATGTTCTCATAGGTACTTAGGCAAGTAACTGGTTTTTAAGATTACTAGGAATTTTACCAGAAACTGTATACTTAATATGTTTTAATTATACCCTCACTTACAACAGCTAGTTATTAAAGTTGGTAGGAAGGTAGTTAGATAATATTCAGTAGGAGTTTCCTGGTACATACTTATAATAACTATTATTTTAAATTTTCATTGCAATAACAAACTTATTAAAGCTTCAGGTAGGCAAGCAGGTTTATTATGCTATATAATTTAATTTTATATTTACTTTTTTATTTACCACTTAATTTATATTCCTACCTAAATCACGATGTTGCGTGATTGATAAAAGTGATACAAGTAATTTATATAGAACACGAGGGAGACGAGAATAAACAGACACTTTACTTTTTTTTTATGCTGTACAATTAAGCTACCTATTTTTTATGTATATACCTAGTACAAATGGCTATTTAAAGACCCTTTAATTATTATTTATCTTCAAATTGATATTTTTATTCATAAAACTGTCTCGGAAACCTCGTACCTAGTTAATCTTTTTACAAAATAACTAATAAACTAAGTAGGTATCACTCGAGGGGTTGAGTTGAAATATTTTGACTCGCTTTACTTTTTAAGAATAAGACAGTAGGGGTACATAAAAATACATTGGCTTACTAAAAATATATACAGGTATAATTATAACTTACTTAAAAATCTTTTATTTTTATCCACCTCTACGAGTAGTGGTGATCGGTTATACCTATGAGTCTACCTACCAATAATTTAATTAATTATATTAAACCGTCTGTTACACAAGACGGACAAACGGACTTGACGAAACTGTAAGGGTTCCTGTTTTATTACAGAACCTTATAAAAAGTCCTTTACTTAATGCTTAAATAATAATTAACTGCATCTTAGAGCCAGTCGGCCGGTTTCTGAATTGAGAATTTCATGTTGAGTCTGTCTCAAAGACTACTTAAGGACTAATTAAGCAAATTTTTGTTTCTGAATTGTTATTGGACCGGTTTCTGAGTTAGGCATTCAAGCGAAAACAGCAAGTTCCAACTCTCAAACCTTACACAATATCAATTCAGAAACAAAAATTTGCTTAATTACTCCTTAAGTAGTCTTTAAGACAGACTCAACATGAAATTCTCAATTCAGAAATCGGCCGAGTGTCATGTAAACACTTCCAAAATATTTTGGGCATTAATCCCAAGCAATATTTATTTGCTGTTATTACGTCCACGATTGGCATACAAAAAGGGGATACCATTCTGTCGGTCCCTTTTCTCTGTTTAATCCTACCATAACTCTCCGAGATGTTTCTTATCTACAATAGAAGAGAAATTAGGTCAACAATCATGACGCGGTGTGATCAATTTTTATGGTTTATATCAATTTTCTCGGGTACTTTTGGTATTAAGTGGGCCAAAGCCTACTTTTTTAGAGGAGTCACCCGAGACACCGTAAAAAATTATTTTGAGGAGATTCAAAAGCCCTTAGGAAATTTGGATACCTGAACCATCTCAATCATCTGTCATATTGAGTAGGTGTAATAGGGAATATGCATGATTTTTTTTTATTTCTTAAATCAATCATTTACATCTTTATAACATAGTAAAAAATATAAATAGGTTTGAAAATAGTCATATAATTACGTTAATTGGTGTTTCAAAGTTTGAATAAATTTGAGCCGTTCAAACGCCACCATTAATCGCGCGCTTTTGAAGACGTCATTGGTTATGTCCCGTTCATTCATTTGTTTACTATAGCGATTCAGTTCAGTTACTTCATAATTATTATTTTCAGTTTTAATTGCTAAGTACACAAATTATGGAAGAAGTTAAAAAACCTTCTTACAAGTATTGTATGGTACCGAAGTGCAAAAATACTACTCTTAGTGCACCCGATAAAGTGTTTTTTCGTATTCCACGCGATGCGAAATTACGAGAAAAATGGTGCAAAATGATGAGAAGGGATAATCTAGCTCCATTATCGGTTGTATTTTGTTGTGAAGATCATTTTAACGTAAGTACTCAATACTCAATCATTTATTCAATATAGGTACACTGTAGGTACACTTATTGACGTTAAAAATTACATAGAAAACATGATGGTGATAATCGGTTACGGTATCTTAAAACTAAAGCTACGAACGAGGCTTCGCTTCGCTTAGCTCGTCTCGGCGGGGACACTCCCGTAAATTAGGAATTTAGGAACAATTTTAATGACAAATGGTTATGTATAGGTTATGTTTAGGTGTAAGTATTATTTAAATTTTTATGCATTAAAATCTATGTTATGGATTAAAATATACCATGTAACATAATAATTACCTTGCAGCTTTCACTCCTTTGATCTCAGCGCTCGTAAAATCGAGATTTGATGCAAAATATGCTGACATCATAAATGCATCTATTTTCGGTAGATTATCCGATTGTGCTTTGACAAAACCAGTTTCTGTCATCGTCCTAGATTGACTACAAATATATATATACAAGTAATCACACAGGAATACAGTTTTAAACAATTTTTTCTCACAAACACTACTAACACAGTATGAATATCGACGCCGATAAATCCACTGACGTGACCATTTACGTCACATTTCGTTTCGACCAATGGTGACGCGTTTTGCAAGTTTGAATTTGCCTCCCTTACTTTTCACCTTCTATTTAATATTTTCTGGGTTTAAATAATAACTAAATAAAAAAATACCTTTTAAGTATAATGTAAAGACAATAAAGAATCTAGAAAAAATATTTGAGACAAATTTAAATTTTATGCATATACCCTACTAAAATATTCCTTTAATTACTATATTTTTTCTGTTATAAGTACTTATTTATTACAATATTACTGAACTAATAATTTTAGGCTTAGTCAAAATTATTACTATTAATTAATAGAGGTGTTATTTTCAGTAGTGATTAATTATATCAAACACCACAGTCCACATTATAATCAAGTAGGTACTTACTTAGGTATTTTCTACGAATTGCATTTCAACTAAAAAATACTTACTTACCAGTTTAATTATTTATTATATTATGCTTAATTTACAATAATATACTTACTTAATTGAAATGTTTATTTTTTGTCCCAACATCTTACAAAAGTATAAAAACGTATTATGTCGGAACAATTACCTGTTCCGCATTTCAAAATTAGTATACTTACCTACCCAACATACAGACTATGGCAGTTACGGTTACATGCCGATTATAGTCTCATAACCTTGTGTAGATACAGTGTACCTGCTTTATAACTGTTAGTTACGAGTAGGTACATTGATCAAGAATTTAACTTACAGTATCTGTCAATTAATCTATCATTGTTGTGAACTTAAACCGGCATTCAATTCTGATGTAATAGTTCTTTAACTTTCCGAGAACTGTCGTTTCTGTTGTGATATGTAACTTAACCTCGAATGTTCGAATGGAATTCCATTTTCCTACTCCTTTGTTGCGAAACTTGAGATTAAACACCAATACGTTGTTACTTGTTAGTTGTTACTGGCTGAATCGATTTCACTCTTTCTTGAAGCAATAGAAAGACTGTTCAAGGGCCCTCTGTATATCAGCCAATCAGAATTATTGCATTATTGCAACATTCGCAATATTTAATTGTAAATCTCAGCACCTAGCACAAATATAACAGAATAGGTCCTTTTTGTACCTTCTTAACAGGTGCGCGCCGATACAGGCCTGAATGTGTCTGTGCCTGTGCCTGTGGCACTGAGAAAAATAAGAGCACTTTAAAGTCACTAATATCTCCTAGTTAAATTGCAATCAATCGTATCACGGATGTCTACAAAATTGAAAACACTTCTATAGTAGACAGGACAGACAGGTCCTAAGGCTAGGTATGCTATACCTTACAACCTATTCGAAAACGCGGACTATAGCAGAGACTACAATGATGAGTTGTGTGAGCAAAGATTATGTTTAGGAGATGAAATCCCTCATAATCAATCTATTAATCAGAACTTAAAATGATTGAATCGGTGTACCTACTTAAAAAGTAATTGGGTCACAACCTAATTGGGTCGCCTGACACCATCGACTGGCTTCTTATGGCTGCCATCGGCGTAATGGTACCACCGGGAATTTAGTTAACGACGTATTAAAAAGGGGCAATTATTCCAAGATAATATCTTTGGCAGACCACGACTGTTTTTTAATGACCATTTTTGGTTGTTGCACGCAGCACGGCCTTGTATTGATCCCAAGAAAGTTCTTTTACCTTGTTAACTTTTGCAGTCTGTGCCTCGTTCCATCGCCTTTCCTTTCTGATTTTGCATTCTATCCTTCTGACATAACGTTGTGATGCCAGGTAACCAAGGTTTAAGCCTATCTCGGCCTTCATCATCTTAGTTTTTTCTATGTGTCTGCCTTGGAGTTGGGAATATGACCCTGGTTCCTATGCATGGCCAATTTTACTTGCGACGCAGTAGTTAATACGGTTTCTAGTGTGGCCTTATGTTGATAATTGCGAATGGAATTAAATGCAAGAATGGCCGTCATAATGAAGATTATGAATGCGATAGCAGCAAATGGCATAGGTAAAAGCAGTATCGGTTTTATTGTGTGCCCACCGCGTACGGCTGTAGGATCATCGATGCATCATTGAAATATTTCAATACCATATAAGTTCTCGTATCTACCTATTGATGCTGTTTTACGCCGGAACAGTGATATGCGACATTATGTGGCATGCTAAAAAACCTAATTATTAATGAAATAACTATCATGGACTTCCGCAAAGTAATGCCTGCTTCTATCCAATATTCGAATTATTAATTTTGAGGCCTTAAAAATAAAAATACGTCACACTGAATTAATATGGCGGATGATAAAAGCTTGTTTTTTTTAATTATTTATAACTTATTTATACACGCCTAGTAAAAAAATTCGCTCAGGTCGTATATCATAAAATGTTGAAATCCCCTAATGTTGAAATTTTTCAATGTTGCAGAACGTCGACTTTCTACAAATTTAAATTCTGGAAATGTTGAAATCCCATAATGTCGTACCTAATTACAAGTCCTATTAATTGTCATTTGTCAGGAAGAAAAATCAAAGCCTGATGCTATTAGAAGTGTAAAATTATGTATGGTATGTGTGTGTCACAACTATGGGCTCGAATCGGACGGTGAAAATAATATATCTGTTTGTTTGGTATTTATTTTCCCAGGTGAAGCTGTAAGTATAGTTTGTGTCATGACATTATCATCTCAGTTATCATAAAATCGATATGGAGGATCATCTAAATGTCGGATAACAATCCAATAAATCGGAAAATACTTGTACCTACCTACTTTCAGACTGCGACAGATATAAATGACTTGACTAGCTCCTCCGCCCTGGCTTCGCTGGGTAGAATTTCTTAAAATTATTTCCTAGTGGGGGAACAGAATACAGACTACTTATTTGATACTACGTGCGGGTGTCTATTACAAGTCTTTAGATCCAATGATTAAAGCTATGTAGCATCGTCTACATTATATTGGTCAGTCTATTTCTCCTTTTTTAAACTTGTTACAGATCTCTCTCAAACAATGCATTTAAGTCATTACTTTTTATTTAGTAAATACGTAGTAAATAATTCGTTCAAAGAAAACAATTACTTACAAACTCATCGTTTTACAAGGTACGCGACATTTATGAGAAAAAGTAAAGCTTTTCACGGTGTGTTAAACATTTTTGTATGAATAACAAAGAGCATTCATTTGTTTGCATTTATAAAACATTTGCTTAGTATAATGCTCGCCTTGAAGGCTAAAAAACTACTATTATTCAGCTTAAATAGTACGCTCTGATAGCTTTAGTTCTTCATGCCTCCTGTATTCTAATTGGCCGAACGAAGTGGGGTCTCAGAGTCTACTTGGGTTTAAATTTTTCTGTTCGGCTTTCAGTCAGAACTTGGACCTTCATTTATACTTCTATACAGATACCTATACTGTGTTAAGTTACTTACCTAATTACACATGGATTCGACATCGTTTCAATCAATCGCCGGAACACTACGAGTCTCATCTCAGAATGAGAATGGCCATGGCCCACGGTCATCGCACACCTTTGAGAACTTTGCTCTGGATAAAAAACTCCTTTGAGAACTTTGCTTTAAAAAAAGAAACTCACGGGCATGTAGATTTGCTCACAATGTTTTCCTTCACCGTGATATTTAATTGTTAAAAACGCACGCAACTTAGAAAATTTAAAAGTGCGCGCCCGAGGATCTGACCTCGGACCACCCGAATAGGAGGCCGAACGTCTGAACTAGTCTAGTCTATCACCGCTCTTAAAAATAACAATAACACAATGCACATGTACTAAATTTCATTAAATTCATACCGAGAGCCTACTCAAGTATTCATAGAAATAAAAGTAATACGTACACTTTTTCACTGCGAGATTGAGGTAGGTATTCGCGCCTGCCTTATTTTACCCTGCAATAACTTTTTCGCGTGCTTACACAGACAATTGGCTATAGGTCCGAAATCCGACCTACCGGAAACTCATAGAGAGCGATCTCAGTTCGTTACGTGGTAACGATTTCGCTTGCCAAGGATTTGGGTCATCGTTGCTGGTTGATTGAAATGTAACGAATTTATGTTCACGTGCGATCTACTACCTATAAACAAAAGCAAATTTCCAACTTTATTTATCTACTGTATCCACTATGAACGATCCACGGTGTCGATTGCGGTTTGTAACACAACTGAGCATTATTTGCCTACTGGGACGTTTCTAGGGCTTCCTCGAGTGAGGACGGGTCGAGGGGATATCGAGGTTACGACTTAGGAATATCAGTCTGGAGATTGCAGCTTATTTTCGAAGATATTATCTATGATTACTTTCTATGAATTAATCTGTTATCTATGATTTTATGATTTAACAAAGATGAATTTAAAAGTCAAAAAAGGGTCGGGCCCAAGATGCTTCCCTGAGGAACACCAAAATCAATATTAATTTCTTGGCTCAATGTACTTCCTATTTTGACACATTGTTTTCTATTGGTTAAATAATCGAGAAACAGATCAAGTTGATTATCACGAATACAAAAGTGTTGTAATTTACGTGCGAGAAGGTGACCTGAAACTGTGTCAAAAGTCTTGGCTAATGCTAAAAAAATCGGCTATTATCTCTTGTTTCTCATCCAACCAAAGCCCTGAAAATATGACCAGTGAGCTCGCCAACCGCATCGGAAACCAAACTGATTGTTTGAGAGAAGTTGTTTAGTTTCTAAATATTTCGTGAGTTTAACAATAGTTCTATTTTTTTTGATAAAGTGGGTAAAATAGATATTGAGTGATATATAATACTTAATAGCTGTTATTTAGTTGTAACTAGTGGGCCCGGCAGACGTTGTCCTGCCCTATCTTCCTCGCAATTTTTCCATATTTCCTCACCGTTTAAACCTTCCCTGGACTACGACAAACATTTCAAAACCAAAATCAGCTAAATCGGCCCAGCCGTTCTCGAGTTTTAGCGAGACAAACGAAAAGCAATTGATTTTTATATATATAGATTTATAGATAGGTATGTTAAGAGCTTTTTCGAAGACGTTCGGGAATTTTCCACTACTAAAACTAAGGTTACAAAATAATAATGAGTTAGATGTGAAATCAAGATATCCTTAAATTGTTTTCCTAGGTGGGCTGGAATATTATCCCATCCAACTAACCCATCGGCCTTAAGGCAGTCAATTAGGTTTCCGATTTCCGTTTCGTCTGTTTATAATTTTACTAAATACACTTGTATTATTTTGTGAGATACTGGCCTTTCTAGTAGATAGACCTAAGTAAATAATAATATTTCAATGATAGTACCACTGAATATTTAAACTTATTACAGAAATACAGAACTACTGAATACGTACAGAATACTTTACCTTTAGTAACTTAATAAAATACTGCTCTTACAAAAGGCGGAAGTAAGTTTTTGCACGTGGACTTACCTATGACTTGTATGGTTACAACTTACAAACTCCTCGTCTCGGCTTTTGCAAATAAACCCTCAATTTTGTAAATAAACAACTTTTAGACAATTGATTTTAGCCTGCGAAGTGTAGGTAAATGTAGTGATGAGAATCGAGATAGATAGTTCACAGAACTGCCGTATAGAAGTTATAAAGGTTAAATATTATTAAATAGGTAAATTAAGTAACTTAAGTACTTAAATCTTGTTTTACATTTTATAACACTAGTAGGTAAAGTGGTTGAAAGAAATGGCAGTTTTACTTATAATTCAAAAACATAAACATTTACTTTACTTTATCATCATCATTTAGTAATAAATTAAATGAAAGCATGAAACAAATTTTAGTCTAAGTTTTTTATATTATCAATAGAATTTGTTTCATGCTTCGCACAAACATCGATTCGTTATCATAATTATTAATCTTTAAGACTCTTGACCCCGTCCACTATTTTGTCCACAGCGCTCGGCTCCTTAGGCTTAACAGCGTCTGCGATCGCTGATCCCGCGTTCTCTGCAGCCTCTTTCACTGCTTTGCCAGCATTTTTCACGGCGTCTTTCGTAGATTCCATCACGTCCTGTTTCAAATAGTTTTCAGGTTCTGATAATAGCGCTGGTACAGGCGCAAAACTGTAAAGAAAAAATCTCTTATAGAAATAGAGAATTAATAAAACCGTTTTTAGGGTTCCGTACCAAAATGGTAAGAAAATAAAGGAAGCTAAGGAAGATAATACTACTGCTAAAGATTTAAACTTTGGAATAGTTTTAAACAATGCTTGTCGAACCTTATTGGAAATGAAAGAATTAGAATATATTATAGTACGACAAAAAATTTTAAGGTGGGTTTACTAGATCGAATGGGATTTTGCAAAGCGATCAATGTGAAATTATTATTTGAGTTGAAAGAGGTTTATGTAAACTTTTCAGTAAAAATATTCTCAGGAACACGCGGAGGCATCAAGTTGAAAATAATATCAAATACTAAGGTTACCGGTCCATTGGAGCTGTAAATAAATCAAGCATCTTAGTCAACGCAATCAAAAGATTTTTGAAATCAATCCTATTGACCTATAATCATGAAATTCGGCAAGAAGCAAGGTCTCACAGCATAAGCATAGGAAAAAATCCGAAAATCGTTAATTAGGGTTCCGTACTCATAGGTTGTCGAATTGTTTATCAGGCGCTACCAGCTTAGCGCCATGTGTAAGCCAGTTATTTCACACCTGATTACGTGTTATGACATCTTTCTTGATATTTACTAAATACTACTGCTTTTAACTCAAAACTAGTCTTATCTGAAGGAAACTGCACCATAAAAAAACAGTTACTTATCCATAAAAAATATTTTTTCACCACACTCCAAAAGAGCTTAAATTCAATGAAGAAATGGCATTTTTTTACTCGTTAAAATACATAGTTTAGTCAAAACACAAATTAATTAAAAATTCAATAGTTATTTTTTTAAAGAAAATAAATCATAATAAAAAAATTGCATTGAATGAAAATAGATTTCTGAACGTTTCATGAGCAATGAAATAGAAATGCCAAGCCACAGGGTTCTAAATTCAAACACTATTTTTTCCCTCTGAGTGATCAAAAATGACTTTTCTTCACTGGTTTTAAGCAATAAAGGTGCTCTTATTGAGCTAATGTGCTTGAGATACAAGTTTTAAATTTAGCCGAATAAAAACAGGGGCACATGTACCAAGAAATATAATATGCAATAGCCAGTGTTTCGTTTATAGTGTCACCAATACCGGTATCCCGGTATTAGGCATTTCAATACCGGTATTGAAAACGGCCGAAAAAGCCCGGGATCCCGATCTTTTCGGCTTCCTAGGGCTTCCAATAGTCCGGAACCCTTTGTGCGCGAGCCTGACTCGCACTTGACCAGTTTATTGACGATGTTTTTGGTCGGCAGCATTGTAAAGCTGGCAAAGGAACACAGCTATACTTGATTGTGCAGTAGGATATTAATAGAATAAAGCTATTTTTGTAACCGAGTGTTATTCTGTTTTGTTCTGCTTAATGACGGTTGAAAACTAAAACTAGGTAAGCCAAATAACTTTCGCATATTCCTGATTTCACTTAATCAAAAAATATCGATTTTTTTGTGGTAAGTAAATACTCAAATCCAGAAATTTCATAATGCAATTAGCCATAAAATTGATAAAAATAGGCATAAATCAATTATTAGAATCAAATTGTAAGTAAAGATTCCTGGTTTTAACTCACTAGTTTGCCCGACTAGTTTCGAACCCGTCCGGGGCCCTAATTCATTCAGAAATTTCCGCCTCACCACGTTTCAAGTCTGATTTCAAAATGTTAAGACTGATAAGGGAAGCTCAGGAACCCCAAAAGTTTTAAGAGTAGTCGGGAGTGTCGTAGACAGGTATTTTTAATTAATCTTAATTTAAAAATTTGACTCTACCCCTGTCAAACGTAAATGTGTCACTTACGACCAAAAGTTTTCAGGTGGAAATTATTTAGTACACTTCATAACAACCATGTTATGTAAAACAAGAATTTTAAAATTTGCTAAGCACAACCCACTAGGACCTAGGTCAACAGAGAAAACACTAAGAAAAAAAACACTCACTCCCTCAGATATCTCACGATAAAACTTTAAAAAATTAAATAACAAACTCTGAAACTACCAAAAGTTGCTGAACATACAGGCTTAGGGAAGAGGAATCAAAAATTTTCTTTGGATGTCACTATTGGGATTTGGGACCACTCTGTATAGGTACCTATCGTGTATAACTTCCTACATGCAAACTAACAAATCTAACCAATTTACTTAATATTAAAAATATTGAACAAAAAAGTAATTCAGATCAAATAAAAAGTAAAAATACCTAAATAAAATAATCATCTACCTACTTAGTAAGTAATATTAATTATTATTAATATAAATATGTACCTAGGAGTATATGTAATATGGTAGAATAAATATTGAAAATAAAATTATGTAAGTAATAAAATAAATTATGAACACATTACCACTCCGATGTGCAGTCGCGTAATGAATAGATAAGTATGTACTTACCAGACACAAGTAAACTGAAAGTCAATGACACTAGAGGTAATATTATTACGTTTTAGCCAAAAGTATAACAAATTCAGGTGTTGTTTGTACCGAATCCGATGTCCTTCTGTTCCGTGGAAAATTTCGTAGCAAGAAATCATGAACTTGTTTCGTGCAATAGACGTGTCTACTAGGGTTGCCACTAATAACTACTGTTGTCTGTTTACATTATTAAATTAACTATTTTAAGTTAAAAAAATAACAATGAATGAAAATAAAGTACTATTTAGTATTTAAGGACGCTCTGTGTCTGTATTTTTCGTCCAGCTGCTTAGCATTCATCAGAGGGAAACTCTCTCTATAAATGCTAAAGTGGCGGAAACTGATCGTTGTCGTATTCTTATAATTTTATGTATATTTACAAATTCATTATTCATTTGATTTTATTTGCCACTTTTCCACCAAGTACTAAATAGAGCCATAGTATCTTTAGCAGTACTAAATTAATATCATCCCCGTAGAAATCTTGTGCCTTTTGCCTTTTTATTAAGATTTCTATGCCATTTCCCACTTATCAACAGATTATCATCCCACTTCTCAACATATTTCTGATGTAATAGGTACGAACCTATTGCATCAGAAATATGTTTTGCACATTTGCGATTCAATTGGTCAATCTGCCAATTGTTATTTATAGACCAATCAATAAACTTAAAAAAAATCCACCTCACTACTGTACTAATACTTATCACATTACATCAAGAATTTTTATTTTGCGCTGTCCAGTGTCCATCCATAGCATTTATTTTATTAGAATTGTTCGCGCCACCTATGTATTAGTTGTCTGTGGTCGCTGTGACAGATGAATACTGTGTGAACGTAGCTAGCTTGCCGCGCTTTTTGATAAAACTTTTGGTTTTGACAGTTCGACAGAGTTCAAGATTGGTTTTTGCTAGCGGCCGCGCCTCGAATTGTTGATTGTAAAAAATAAGCTTTTCTTTGTAATCCGTATTGTTAGAACCTCGCTATAGCTTAAGGTTCCCGCGAGAAATTAGCTTCTAGTTATTTCGGTACTAAGTAAAGACTTACTTGCGGTACTGAGTGGCATTGATAGTTGTGTGGCCACGTTGACACCTGCCGGCTGCAAACTGTGTATAATTCCGTAAATAATTAATCTAAGTAGCTTATAGACGAACGTTAGTGCTGTGCTGTGTGTGTTGTGTGTTAGTGCCGTCTTGAAGCAAGAAGCTACGGCCGAACAGCAAGTACCTTCTCATTCCTGACCTTTCCTACCCTTTAACCCACATTCTTCCTTATCGAGGAGCCGTGGTCACCTTGGACTCTGTAAGTGCATAGCATAAGTTAAATCTATCAATAATTTAGTTATCTAAGTTAAGCCGGAACAGTTCTGTCCTCATTAGGCCCTGAGCCAATGGTCTAAGAGGCTCGAATCCAGCTGATGGGCCCCTGGAACAGCGTCTTAGGGTTGTAGCATTGGACCAGGTTGAAGCCCCAACATTTGGTAGCAGAGCGTGGTTGTACTAAACGCTGCGGACAGGTCTGTACCGGTTTAATAGTGTAAGCTAGTGGGGCATTTATTGTGGGATATAGTTAGGTAAATTAAAACAAGCTTTTACTTTGAATTACTTAGCTATAGTTCCCACTTGCTGCGGTAAATGTATTGAAGCGGCATAAGAGAATTTTATACATTAGGTTTGATTCTTGCCGCACAAACTATACTTTTGTGGTGTCAAAGCTTGTACTTGGTGTCTGTTTAATTAAATAACTGTTTTGTTTATGAAAGTACTTATTTAAATTGAAAGTTTGTAGTTGAGATTGAGGAAAGGTTGCAAGCTGTAATTAGTTTGTTAAATACATACTAGCTTGTTAGCAGCTTATTGATTTGTTGGCAAACTTCTAAATTAATTGGCCAACAGCTGTTCAACACTTTAACTGAATTTGTGTACAGATAATAACTTGTAATAAAGGGTATTATGTATACATTTTTTACCCTTTATATGTTGATATTGCTAATTACAAGGTTTGATATTGCTTGTCTGCATTGCGAATGTGACTGTATATGAATTTGTTGTCTTGAATTAATTGCTTATTATTAATTGGATTTGTAAATTTAACCACTACCTTTGGTTTTGTCCCCTACTAGTTGCAAATTAAAAACTTGTTTTTAATTATTGAACGGTAATCATTGATTACACAGTGTTTTCAGTCACATATATAGTTGCCCACCTATCTTTGCCTGTCTTTGCAATTGTTTAAAACTTGAATTTGTAACTTCTAACTTATGCTTAAGATTATACTACAATTACTATAATTACATATTATTGTTGTTTGTCTCGGGTTAACTATACACATAACTTGTTTTTTGTTTTTACATGTATGTCTGTCTGTATTTGAAGGTTAACCCCTGATAATTTGATAATTTTAATGTAGGTAAGTTTAACTTGCTTTTAATTGTAGTTCTTATTCTTGTTTATTTTTAATTCTTTACTTTGATTATTGTAGCAATCAACAGTGTAACAACCTAACATATAAATTCATTGTTTACAATAGAATTTGAACATTGTTTATTTGCTGTTATTTGTTTGTTGTTTGTTGCTGTTTTGTGTGTTGTTATACTGTTGTTGTTTTGTTGTGAATTCACACAGCTGGCTAATTGTTAGTTAGGGTTACCACCTCAATCCAGCCTAAATTGTAAGTGTGAATCATAAAGTAATTTATTTAATTGCAAATTGCAATACCTATTGCGTACAAGATGTCAGCTCATAAAAGGCTCGTTGGCTCGATACAAGCTGAACTCCGATGGGCGGCTACAGCTCGTACCTTGATAGGCCGTGAGGACAGAGCATCCGCACTGCTCAAGCGATGTGAACAGGTGCCGACCAGACAGGCAATTGTCGAGGAAGCGCTTAGGGACCTAGTGGTTTTGGAACCGCCCGAGGAACTGCTCCAGTCCGCTCAGCGAGACTATGAGCAGTTCTTTGAACTAACGGACGGCCTTGTGGAGGAAAGCTCTAAGCTTAAGAAGGAGGCGAGACTAAGCTCTCTTCTCGAGTCTCCTTTGAGTCCTTCAACTCAACCTGCGCTACTAGGTAGGTTACCCACTATAGACCTATCTAAATTTTCGGGCAATTTGAGTGAGTGGTTAGGTTTCCTCGTCCTCTTTGATAGTCTGGTGCATGCTAGGAAGGATCTGTCTCCCTGCCAGAAACTGAGCTACCTGCTGTCCTCCTTGCAGGGAGAGGCTCTGAGTGTGGTCTGCCACCTGGACCTCTCCGAGGAGAGCTATACTACCGCCCGGGAACTACTCACCCGGCGGTATGCCAACGTGCGCCGATTAGCGGACACGCACGTGGCGCAAATTTTGTCTCTGCCACGTGTCTCAGGGGTTGCTCGTTTGAGGGAATCTTTGTTAAACCCGTTGATTGTAGCATGTAATGCACTTAGGCGACTAGAGCTCCCGGTGGACCAGTGGTCTTTTCTGTTGCTGCATATAGTGTTGTCCCGCCTACCTCCCGAATTAAAATTGCGGTTTGAACAGAGGTATGGTGGAGACGGTGCCAGCTATCTGCCCCCCTTTTCAGATTTGCTAAAGTTCCTCGAGGAGGAGTGCCGGCAGGCTGACAACTCTGGTGTTGCTGGTCCTTCAAGGACCTCAGAGCAACCTGCCCAGCCGAGGAAGGGAAGGGGTCAGATTGGCAGCCCTGGTAAGGGGGCCTCTGAGCGAAGGCCAATGCCAGTCTACAGGGGGCTTGCTGCCACTGAGGCCACCCCCTGTAAATATTGCAAGCGTCCGGGCCACAGGGCCACGGGTAGGGTTTTCGACCCCCCTGCGACAATTTGATGCGGGATTTGCTGCCGCCACGGCGACGGGCCGTCCTACTCGCTACTCACCCCCGCTTCACGAGTGGCCGCGACTAGAGCGCCGCCCACCTCGTATGGGTCGCCAACCTCACTACGGTGTGCCGGCCTCTGCCCGCTTGACTAGGCCTGTGCTTCCGCCGCGGGATGGCGCGTGGATTTACCCAAATGTAGGTCCGTCTCCTCCGCCTCTGGAGGTTCCGCATGAATCTCGATTCGAGGTTCCCCGGTTCGAGGACCGGTTTGATGAAGGCGACCAATGCTAGGTAGTCGCCGCCCTAGCCCCCACCACAGCCACATCTCCTGAGAATCTTAATCGTCAGCAGTCCGTCTGTCAGACCGTTCTTTTGCCGACTGTCTCAGTGAAGGTGTACAACCCGAAAGGTGAATGTTTGATAGTTCGTGCCCTCTTGGATTCGGGTTCACAGCGCTGTATTGCTTCTTCTTATTTGGTGGGTAAGCTAGGGCTCCCTTGGAGTCCTCATGCGGTTCGGATGATAGGTATCGGTGGTGCCGAGCCCTCGACTCCTAAGGGTGAAGCGGAGTTGATGTTTGGCCCAATTAAGGGCGATCTCCGCGTCTTGGTCAAGGTGTCAGTCCTTGACGATATCTTGGGTCCTCTACCACAGGAAAGAATCGCTGATGTTGCGGTTTCCTGTACGGCAGGTCTGACCCCTGCCGACCCTCACTGGACTGAACCTGGTCCCATGGATCTTTTGTTGGGTTCTGATGTCCTAGGCCTGATCTTGTCAGGAGGAATTAGGGTCCTGCAGAAAGATGGACTTTGCGCCATCTCCACTATATTTGGTCATAGCTTTCTTGGACCCGTTTTGTGGTCTTCAGACCCACCGGTGCTAGACCAATTGCAGGCAGCCGGCTTAACGTTGTCGGATGTAGTCCAGCGTTTTTGGGAAGTCGAGGAGCCGCCACACGCCGCACCGGTTAATCCTCTTGACCTTGAATGCGAGTTGTTCTATCAAAATAACACAGGCCGCCGTACTGACGGGCGCTTCGTAACTCGCTTGCCCTTCCTCGCCTCTCGCCCCCCTCTTGGTCATTCACGGGCCTTAGCTGAGAAAAGGCTCTTGTCTATGGAACGGCGCATGCGGCGCGACCCTACCTTCCGCACCAAGTATATTGAATTTATGCGCGAGTACGAAGACCTTGGACACATGTCACCATCCAATTTTGATTGGCGTTCGCACGAGCACTACTTCCTACCCCACCATGCTGTCTTGAAGACCCCTGGGGGTAAGATTCGAGTGGTATTTGACGGCTCCGCGGCTACGTCTAACGGGGTGACTTTGAACCAGTGTCTGCACGCTGGCCCTAAGTTGATCAAGGATATCTCCGACATCCTCACGCATTTCCGCCGTCACCAAATTGTCTTTGTTGCTGACATCAAGATGATGTTCAGACAGTCGGTGGTGCATCGCGATGATCGGAGGTATCAGCTGATTTTGTGGCGCGAGAGTCCTAATGAGCCGATACGGGTCTTTGAATTGAACACAACGACCTATGGACTCCGGTCAAGCCCCTATATTGCTATTAGGACCTTGTTGGAATTGGCTAACCGCGAGCGGCTGAATTATCCTCGTGCATCAGCCACATTGGAATCGTCAGTCTATATGGACGACATCTGCACAGGAGCTTCTAGTGTTGAAGAAGCTTTGACCCTGCGTGACGAATTGATCGCAATACTGAAGTCCGGAGGTTATGAATTGCGAAAGTGGCTATCCAACTCCCCTCACGTTTTGAAGGATCTCCCGGGAGAGGATCAGCAGGACCCTCATATTTTTGAAAACCTTGAAAATCCTAATTTGTTGACGGTCCTTGGAATACAGTACCAGCCCGTCCAGGATGTCTTCACCTACCGGGTTAAATTGAACCCACCTCCTAAGGTTTGGACTAAGCGCTCCGTCTTGTCTACGGTTGCCCGCACTTTTGATCCAAACGGGTGGATCACTCCCGTAATATTTTTGGCCAAATGCTTCCTTCAGAAGCTTTGGATCGCTGAAGTCGGTTGGGACGAGCCTCTCCAAGGGAAATTATTGAAGGAGTGGCACTCCCTTGTGTCTGCACTTCCGGACGTCGACCGAATTTCGATGCCTCGACGCTTCCTACCACCAGGAAGGTGCCACGCCAGTCTCCATGGGTTTTGTGACGCCTCCGAACGAGGCTATGCTGCCGTGGTATATATGCGGACTGTCGATGCCACTGGTGAGGTAGCGACACATCTTGTCTTGGCAAAGAGCAAGGTGGCCCCTATTCGGTCACGCTTGACGATCCCTAAATTAGAATTGTCTGGCGCTGCTCTTTTGGTGCGCCTTCTTAACCACGTCCGTTCATCTTTGGCATCCGTGGTCGAACTGACCGACGTGTATGCTTGGACGGACAGTGAAATTGTCCTATGTTGGCTCCGAGCCGCCCCTCACAACTTGGAGGTCTTTGTCGCGAATCGGGTGTCCCAAATTCAGTGCTCTGAAACTCCGTTGATTTGGAGAGACGTACCCGGAGAATTGAACCCGGCCGATTGTGCCTCTCGCGGTCTCGAGGCCTCTTCACTTGTCAACCATCCCCTTTGGTGGGGCCCAAGTTGGTTAACGCAACCTGAGTCGACTTGGCCTCAGAATCGGTTCTCCGCTCCGGAAGTTTTGCCGGGCTTAAGAGTCGGAGTCGTGGAGGATAAACTGATCCCAGACTCCAACTTCCTCTTGGAACGATACAGTTCCCTTGATAAACTCATTGGTGTTACCGGTTGGATTAGACGTTTCATCCATAATGGAAGGAACCCAGGTAATAAAAATTTGAATCCTGTCTTGTCGCCTCTTGAACGTCGAGAAGCCCGAACACATTGGGTGCGTGTGGTTCAGGCAGAACATTTTGCGTCCGTGATTGACACCATAAAAGGAGGCTTAGCTTTGAAAGGCCCGCTTGCTCGCTTAAGCCCCTTTTTGGACGATGACGGATTGTTACGCGTTGGCGGACGCCTTAGGAATGCTGAGTTGCCCTATGGTGCTCGTCACCCGTTGCTGCTCCCTAAGGACGGCACCTTTGTTAAATTGCTGGTGACCTCTTATCACCTGAAAAATGCCCATGCTGGTTGCAATGCCCTCTCGGCTATTTTACAGCGTGAGTTTTGGATTTTGGCAGGGAGACGCACAATCCGGAGCGTCATTTTCAAATGCATCCCTTGCTACCGTTTGAAGGCCCCTACTGCGCAGCCGATGATGGGTGACTTGCCCCCCGACCGCGTCATGGCCACTCGACCTTTTGCCGGAGTTGGCACTGATTTTGCAGGCCCTTTCGCCATCAAGAGCTCTAACCTCCGCAACGCCCGGTCACTCAAGGCCTATCTGTGCGTTTTTGTTTGTCTCTCTACTAAAGCGGTCCATTTGGAACTGGTGAGTGCCTTAAGCACTGAGGCCTTTGTGGCCACACTAAGTAGATTTGTCTCTCGTCGAGGATTGCCTGACCTGGTTCGCACCGATTGCGGTACTAATTATAAGGGTACCGATAGATATTTAAGAGAAATTGTTGAATTTTTGTCTAGTAATAAGATTAGTTTAAGTACTGCAATGTCCAAGATGGGGATAACCTGGAAGTTTGACCCTCCAGCTTGCCCCCACTGGGGTGGGATCTTCGAAGCTGTCGTCAAGGTCGCCAAGACACATCTCCGACGCGTTATAGGAGAAACTATCTTGACCTTCGAAGAACTCGCCACTGTGTTTTGTAAAATTGAGGCCATACTCAATTCTCGGCCACTCTGCCCCCTCTCGTCTGACCCAAACGACCTGGAGGTCTTAACTCCCGGCCACTTCTTGATTGGTCAGCCCCTTAACGCCTTGCCCGAATACCCCTTCAGGGACGCGAGAACCTCACGTTTGTCTCGGTTTGAACTGTTGCAGCAAATGACTCAGAGCTTTTGGCATCGTTGGTCACTCGAGTATTTGCACCTTTTGCAGCAACGTGTTAAGTGGGCTGACAAATCCGATCCCCCTAAGGTTGGTGATCCTGTATTGGTAAAGGAATCTAATTTGCTACCTTTGTATTGGCGTCGTGGACGCATTGTTAAGCTAATGTACGGGTCTGATGGGGTTCCCAGAGTCGCCGAGGTAATGGTCGGAGATTCGGTCTTGCACCGAGCCGTTTGCACCTTGTCACGTCTCCCCATCTGTTAGTGAGTGGACGTAAATCCTTGCGTCCACGGGCGGGGGATTGTTCGCGCCACCTATGTATTAGTTGTCTGTGGTCGCTGTGACAGATGAATACTGTGTGAACGTAGCTAGCTTGCCGCGCTTTTTGATAAAACTTTTGGTTTTGACAGTTCGACAGAGTTCAAGATTGGTTTTTGCTAGCGGCCGCGCCTCGAATTGTTGATTGTAAAAAATAAGCTTTTCTTTGTAATCCGTATTGTTAGAACCTCGCTATAGCTTAAGGTTCCCGCGAGAAATTAGCTTCTAGTTATTTCGGTACTAAGTAAAGACTTACTTGCGGTACTGAGTGGCATTGATAGTTGTGTGGCCACGTTGACACCTGCCGGCTGCAAACTGTGTATAATTCCGTAAATAATTAATCTAAGTAGCTTATAGACGAACGTTAGTGCTGTGCTGTGTGTGTTGTGTGTTAGTGCCGTCTTGAAGCAAGAAGCTACGGCCGAACAGCAAGTACCTTCTCATTCCTGACCTTTCCTACCCTTTAACCCACATTCTTCCTTATCGAGGAGCCGTGGTCACCTTGGACTCTGTAAGTGCATAGCATAAGTTAAATCTATCAATAATTTAGTTATCTAAGTTAAGCCGGAACAGTTCTGTCCTCATTAGGCCCTGAGCCAATGGTCTAAGAGGCTCGAATCCAGCTGATGGGCCCCTGGAACAGCGTCTTAGGGTTGTAGCATTGGACCAGGTTGAAGCCCCAACAAGAATATTCGGGTAAGGCTTTATCATATTCCTAGTATTTCTTCAACTTCAACAATAAACGAAGAAAAAATCTCTATAGTATGAAGTGAAACAAGATATTATATAAAATATTTTTTGAAAACAAGCTTTTATCGTCCACACTATTAAATTTAGTGCGACGTCAATAAGCAAATTCCCTGGACGTCATTTTATTTTTCGGATTCTTCTCAACAAACGCTTTTAATATTTAAAAAAAATGGTAGCCCAAATTCGCCTAAGAATCAACATAAGTTTGAAATATACAGTAATTCTTAGCTTATTTTGTAACCTTTATTAAAATATAAGAATTCAACGGACACTTCAAATTAATTAAAAAATAATAAATGGGTATTAAATTGATTGCCATACTTTTCCGTCTCTCGATCAGTTTCCACAGATTCATAACTTACAGGTTAAAATAATAATCAATACCACCGCTTGAGAGCTGGATCCGTAACTTAAGCAACAAGATTAAAGCAGCTTAAAGCGCTAAGTGCGCTAGTATTATGAATCTCCCAACGTCGTCTATTGAAAGTACCATAATTTAATATTTATAACGCCATCTGTGAAGTTCTCGATGAACTACAACGAAACTATAACGAGGTTAGAGATTCAGTGCATACTTTTTGATAACGGAATCTGTAATTTTTTTATAAACTACGACGAAACTTGTCTTATCTACATACTATTTATAGCTCTATTACAATTGGATAAAAATGATTTGTACACAAATAATGCACAAATTTTCCCTCTTCCTAAAAAGCTTAAACCATCATCTGTTAACGATTTTCGATCCATTTCTATTTTACCTTTTCTCTCAACAGTTCTTGAGAAGTTAGTCTATCAACAATTATTAAACCTGTTCCTTAATAAACATCTTCTCAGTCCATTGCAATCTGGATTTCGTCCTGGTCATAGTACGGTTACAGCGCTGGTCAAGGTTACCGACGACATTCGTTACGCAATGGATAATAAACAGCTCACAATTTTAACGTTGCTCGATTTTAGTAATGCATTTAATTCCGTAGGTTACGACATTTTGTCTGTTGTTGTTGCGTTCTTCTTTTAACATAGCTTTGTCGGTGATTGATTGGTTTCGGAGTTACCTCAATGGTCGTCGACAGCGCATTCGAATCGACGAGGCCTTTTCGTCGTGGTGTAATGTTACGGCCGGGGTACCTCAGGGTGGCGTGTTGTCTCCTTTACTATTTGCTATTTTTATTAACTCTGTTACTCCGTATATCTCTTCTCTCTACCACCTGTATGCAGATGATATCCAAATTTATCGGTCTGCAACTCTAGAAGACCTTGGTTCAGCCATTACCGCCATTAATAACGACCTAGCTGCAATTTCTGAGTGGAGCAGAAAATATGGACTTCGCGTAAATCCTGCAAAATCTCAGGCAATTGTTATTGGCAGCCCAGGGTTTATTTCTAGAGTTGACTGGCAGAGCATTTCTCCGATTATGTTTGATGGCGTTGCTATATCATACTGCGCCTCTGCTGAAGATCTTGGTATTCATTTGGATTCGGAACTGTTCTGGTCTGTGCAGATAAAGGAAATGAGCAGGAAAACGTTTGGTGTTATGAGCTCGTTACGTCGATTGCGTAGCCAATTCCTGTTGGAATTGTGGAATTGTGTTGGAGTTAATTCCTGTTGGAATTAACCAAAATTATGTTGGCACAATCTCTCCTTCTGTCTATTCTCGATAATGTGGATGCAAGCTTTCATAATTTGACCCAGGACCAACTTAATAAGCTTGAGCGACTTCAAAATATTGCTATTCGGTTCATATTTGGCTTACGCAAATATGACCACGTTTCCGAATTTCGTCAAAAGCTCAATTGGCTCCCTATCCGGCGACGGCGAATAGGGAGCCAATTGAGCAAAAACTCCTTCTTATTTCAAGGAGAAGTTTCAATTTCTTGGGGTGCAATCAGACATAAGATTTTGTCGAACACTTACTTACCTTGAAAATGCCTGCACACAAAACAAAATTTTATCAAAATTCTTTTACTGTACAGGCAATTGAATTGTGGAATGCACTGCCACTGACAATTAGACAGTCAAAATCGCTGGGCGTATTCAAGAACGCTCTGAAGACATATATTCAACATATTTCCTTTCAAATTGAAGACGACTTTAGTTTATTCTATATTATTCTATGGTATGTATGTATTTGTAATGTGTATGTACCTATATTATATATGTATATTTTAGTGTATATTATTTAGATATATATATTTTCGTTTAAGTATAATATACCTATATAGATGTTATATTATGTATATTTATTATTGTATTATTTAATTAAGTAAGTAGAAATTTAGAGCCAACCTCTTTCTGGTTTCCTAGCGCTTTCCTAATCTTAAGGTTGCCTGGAAGAAATCGCTGTTTAACGATAAGGCCGCCTTTTGTGCCTTCTTCTTTATTTTATTTCATGTCTTATTGTCTTTGTTTTTCTTGTGTGGTGCAAATAAAGAGTTAAATAATAATAATAATAATTATTATTATTTATTTGTTCAAGCAGATTGAGTTGAAATAACCTCAAAATTGAAAATATTTTTTGTAATAAGTAAATTCTCAGAAGTGTCCGTTGTTTCAATCTGCCCTCAAGTATTAAAATATATTATTTTGAACCCAGTAATAAATGTTTTATGGCGGTTGGTTTTTAGGCAAACTTTGTATGGGGACAGATCTCCTTTAGAATGACGTCACTAACACATGCAAGTCATCCAAACTAAACGTGTATGCAAAATGTCAGCTCAATCGGAAACCAGGAGGTGGATCTTTAACTTGCACTTACTACACTAAACAAAAGAATATTATATAAAAGCAAAATAAACGTACCCTCGTCACTGTGAGCCCCCCGATCCCCGTTCAGACAAGCTCTTTTGTACGCAGGTGTTGACGATATTTCTTCAATTTCAAATAGAACATAATATTATGAATAATTCTCTTGTGTGTATTCACACAACGGCGCTTTTTAGGGTTCCGTAGCCAAATTTGGCAAAAACAGAACCCTTATAGATTCGTCATGTCTGTCTGTCTGTCTGTCCGTCCGTATGTCACAGCCACTTTTTTCCGAAACTGTAAGAACTATACTGTTGAAACTTGGTAAGTAGATGTATTCTGTGAACCGCATTAAGATTTTCTTACAAAAATAGAAAAAAAACAATAAATGTTGGGGGTGCCCCATACTTAGAACTGAAACTCAAAAATTTTTTTTTATCTAACCCATAGGTGTGGGGTAACTATGGATAGGTCTTCAAAAATGATATTGAGGTTTGTAATATCATTTTTTTCTAAACTGAATAGTTTGCGCGAGAGACACTTCCAAAGTGGTAAAATGTGTGTCCCCCCCCGTAACTTCTAAAATAAGCGAATGATAAAACTAAAAAAAATATATGATGTACATTACCATGCAAACTTCCACCGAAAATTGGTTTGAACGAGATCTAGTAAGTAGTTTTTTTTAATACGTCATAAATCGTAAACCGCAATTTACCTTTCATTCAATCAACTCAAATATTTAAAAAAAACATTTAATTTAAAACTTACTACAGGTTTGTACGGAACCCTCGGTGCGCGAGTCTGACTCGCACTTGGCCGGTTTTTTACGCCGGGTGCCGTCCAAATGGAGGATGTCATGCTTCGAAAGACCTACAATAGAATTTGAAGAAATACTAGGTTTAAGTATATAGTATAAGATGCCGGGATACAACCTATCCCTATACCAAATTGCAACAAAATCGGTTGAACAGAACGTAACAGACAGACAGACACACTTTCGCATTTAAAATATTAGTATGGATAAAGTCTTGCTGAAATCCATACTTCCATACTAACGCGGACGAAGTCGCGGGCATTATATCTAGTATTCCAACAAATAGGTACATGGTATGGAAGAGCATCCCAAAAAACTTTGTTATAAAACAAAACAATTCTAGTGAGGTGTAATCAAGGGTGGAATAAAACCATAATGAAACAGTATTTTTTTTTGTTTTTTTATGTTTATTAGGTATTTGGTCTCTTATTATGATATGACAGTCGGTTAGCCATTTCTTTTACAGAGAGGTTTTGATGCGGTGTTACATACTTCAAGGAATATTTTATTGAGATCTCGCAATTGCTAATATCGTATAGCAGGCGTTTGCTTCTATGCGATGCCTAATAACGGTCTTATTGACATTGTGTACTATCATATCCAGATGCTATTAGGATAATATTTACTAGTTAGCAGTCAATCCTTTTTTCTCTAGTGACGGTAATCATAAGGAATAGTTATTTGTTATACAAGAGTGAAAAGTTGTTTTTTAACCGCGTGCTCAATTTTGATGACCGAGCAAGCGAAGGATCATGCGCTCGTGATTCACAAATTAGTATCCTGAGAGTCAGCGAGGGAATCAAAAGAGCACGAGGTGAAAAATCTTTTCACTCGAGTGCAACACGTAACTTTTCATCCCACCTCAGCGAGGAAATGACATGACGTGAAAGAAAATGGTGCGCGCAAAGCAAATTAAAAAAGTACACCAAGAAGGTTACGAGTGTGAGTTTTTAACAAATTAAAAAAGGTTATATGGAAATTCGGCACCATAGAGGTAGAAGTAAATAGGTTTTAATGATGTTTTGAATTCACCAACTTCATATAGACGAGTGATATTTACTAACGTGCACACGATGTTCTAAATTCAATTTACTTTATCCTCTAGTCTAGAGGATAATAACGGCTTTTGCATTCAGATATCGAAGATTAAAAATACTCTTTCCGAGATGGTGGGATGAAAAAGACATTTAAATCTATTCTTAATATCCTAATAGTATTTGGATATGATAGTAGGTACGTACCTACCTTGTGCATCTTATCAATCATAGTCTAGCAGTGGGACCACATTGTGATAAGCTTTTTTTATCCACACAAGTTAGACCGTGACTGCAATCTCACCTGATAAGTGATGATGCAGTCTAAGATGGTACCTAGCGGGCCAACTTGTTTGGGGCATGGCAGTTATAATTAACCCATACCCCTAACCCGTCGTGGGAATGGGATCTTGGGCTATAATTGGTTTCTACACGACATCGTACCGGAACGCTAAAATGATTGTCTTTGCCGGTAGGGTGGTTTTCAAAAATTATAATTTCCTAAATTGACCCTGCCGGGGATCGAACCCGCGACCTGACACCAGCGCAAAACACTGCGCCAAGGAGGTTGTCAAAAAAAGGATGGATTATTTATTACAGTTCGCCACTCGCATTGTGTTCACGGTTCAAATCAATGCTCCATCTTATTTTAGAGGCAGCAAACGATAGAATATTTACTACCTACCGTAAACATGTTATGATCTACTTATCTAATCAAATCACATCATCGAATATAGGATACGCGTCTATTGTCTAAGAATCACATAATAAGTACCTATAAGGTATATCTATATATATTATCGACCTTATGGCACGGATGCGGGCATGCAATTGTAAGGACCTCAAAGTGATTAACATTTTCAGACTGTGACTGTCCTATATTAATTGGTATGAGATTCATTTGAAATAAAAGCCTGTTTTAACGGAGACATTTATTATTTTGAAACTTCTGGTACATTTTATATTTGAAGAATAAAATAACTGGTTTTAGACTGCTACTCTAAACTAGCTAACTCTAGTTCTAGAAAAAGTTATAAAGGCTTAATAAATTAACTTAGATCCATGTTCAAATCCTGTTTCATTTTTATATCACAAATACAGAGGTAGAGAGGAATGGCAGTTTGTATTATTATTTAAAAAGATTAACATTACAATAATTTATATTAGTTATTGTACTTTATTATTGGAGTAACAAATTATAAAATTGAGTTTATATTAAACATTTTTTATCCGCTACAAGTTAGCCCTTGACTGCACTCTCACCAGATGGTAAATGGTAATGAAGTCCTAAGATGGTAGCGGCCTAACCTGCTATATTAAACCCAAATTTAATTCGAGAATAATTTAAACTTTTTTATTATCTTCATGCTTAAAATTTGTACTTTAAGTTGTTTTGTGTACAGGTATGTTGTATAATAAAAGTATGCTTTTCTAAATCATGAATTCGTTATCATATTAATCTTTAAGAGTCTTGACCCCGTCCAAGACTTTGTCTACGGCAGCCTGCTCTGTAGACTTAGCAGAGTCTGCGACTGCTGTCCCCGCTGTGGTTGCAGCTTTTGATACTGCTTTCCCAGCATCCTTAATGGCTTCTTTCGTAGATTCCATCTTGTCCTGTATCAAACCCTTTTCAGATTCTGATGAGCGCTGTGCAGTGCACAAAACTGTAAAGAAAAAAGAAATACTTACTTAATAAATGTCTTATGGAAATAAAGAATGATTTAAAAAGTTTTTTAGAAGTTTTTCCTAGAGTATTCCTAGTTAGTGTAGTTAGAGTAGTTTTTCCTATATTACCTAGGCTAATACTTGCAAGTATCAGCCTAGGTAATATAGGCAAAAATTCTAAGAACTTCAAAACTTCTTTTGAAGAACCACTTCAGAATTCAAACACAAACAAATCCAAATGACATAAGCTAAGCTAATTAGATGGGGGCATTTTACGGATTGTTCTTAATTGACAAGGAAGATAATGCTAGTACATTTACTATAGAAAAGAGGTTGGCTGTTTAGTTACTTTAAAATTGGTACATCAAAGAAAAACTAAACAAAAGTTAAATTAAAATTTACAATTTTTTTACACTGAAGAATGATGTTCTAAGCGGTATTTTTATTCCACATAGGTACTAGACAAAAACAGTGATAGCGCGATTAAATCAATCGATACATAGATAATTTATAATAAACCAATAGCACTATCTATCAGTGTAAGAAAACTTTGGAATCGGATCATAAGTTCCGGAGATTTATATTATATATAAACTAACAAATAAAATAAAGAGTACCAGCTACCTAATTACTTAGTAGCTAAATAAAATTGGTATCTACTTAACAAGAAATAGAACCTAATAAAAAGGAAAATAAAATGTAATTAGCTTTACCACAGTAGGTACCTACTACTTATATGTAAAAACGTTATGTATCAATATATACAATATACATACACAGTATTAGTATAACTATCAGTAATCAGTATCTAAGATATATAATATGGATAAACATACCTAAATATAGTATAAATACGTAATAATAATATTACATGAACACATTTAAACACTCTGATCTTTAGTACAATAAATAATTACCTAATATAGGAATGTACTTACATACAAGTCGCAAGAAGACTGAAAGTCGTGCTGCCGCTTCAGAGGTTATGTAACGTTTAAGAAATATTTAATATTATAACAAAGTCAGGTGTTGTTAGGACCGAATCAGATAACCTTCTGTGGAAAATTTCGACTAATACATCAACAAGAAATCATGAAGTCGCTTCGTGCAAATGACGTCGCAACTGCCAAACGAGTCGATAGAACACAGTTGACCTTGGCTATTTATTGCTGGCTGTCCCGCAAGGTGACGGCGCGCGCAACATATTATGCGCGCGCAGTTCGAAAAAAATAATATGCGCGCCTTTTCACTCTTCGCTGATCACTGATATGGATCTATTTTAGGGAGTTCATAGATGCCTGCATGTCAAAAAGCATGTACTTATGGACTTCTTAAAGAGTTCGAAACTTCGAGTTAAGTATAGGTACTTAGGTACATTTTGAGCTCTCAAATGATTAAGATTTTCTTAGACAATTGGGCCTCAATTATAATCAATATAATTACAAACATGTTTAGTAATCGCTATGCACAACACTGATCAAAGTGCAAACTGCCAACTGGCGTTACGTCATAAAAAAGCAACGCAGGTAGTGTGCCTAGTGAAACTTTGAAAGTCGGGCAACACTGGCGTTACATACAAAAACCGGCCAAGTGCGAGTCGGACTCGCGCACCGAGGGTTCCGTACAAACCTGTAGGTAGGTATATAAGGAAAAGTTATAGTATTTTTATTCCACTTATCTATTTTAATTTCAATTTAATACCTCTACGCGTTCAGGCGGAAAGGGGTAGTACTAAGTTTAAAATTATTAAAAATATTTTTATTATATGATGTGACTAAAAATTTATGCTTTTCGCAATTTTTCCTTTATCTGTGCTATAAGACGTTGCTTCGTATCAAATTTCAAGATTCTGAGTTCACGGGAAGTACCCTGTATGTTTTGATTCCCTTGCGCGTGCCGAAAATTTGCAAAAAAATATTTTTATTATATGATGTAACTAAAAATTAATGTTTTTGGCAATTCTTCCTATATCTGTGCTATAAGACGTTGCTTCCTACCAAGTTTCAAGATTCTGAGTTCACGGGAAGTACCCTGTAGGTTTTGATTCTCTTGTGAGTGCAAGAAAATTCGAAAATTTGCAGCTTAAACGGCTGTATCTTTTGATTGCGTTGGCTCAGAAGCTTGATTTTTTTACAGCTCCAAGCAACCGTAGACCTGAGTATGTGATATGAATTTCAGCTTGATACCTCCATGCGTTCCTGAGAAAAAGGGTCTTGACACACAGACGGACGGACACCGAAGTGATCCTATAAGGGTTCCGTTTTTTCCTTTTGAGGTACGGAACCCTAAAAATGAAAACTCGAGGCTAAACATAAATAAAAAATCTTGTATGGGATTAAATATAACGAGTACATACCTAACGAGTAACGAGCTAACGACCAACCAAAAATACTTTGAGACCCATAAGCTAAATAAATAATATAATCTAGGTAGTAAAATATGTTCACCAAGGTTTGATATTTGTGAGTACTTTATTTGCGAAACCCTAAGTTTTTTATATATATAATTTAATAAATATTGGCCACCTTAAAAATTAAGATACTCTTACTTACGTTTTATGACTTCCATACTTAGAAGTCAGAAAACAGCACATAATAAACTTACTTTCGGAAAGAAAATTTGACATTTTTACATGTTTTTACCTTGTAAGGATTTTACTATATAAAGTGCAAAAATGATACCCGCAACTCAGCTGATAATCCCGCAACTTCGTACGCGTGGATTAAAGTTTTTCGGTTCTCGCGGGATTCTTTTCGATTGCGGGAAATTTTCGGGATAAAAAGTAGCCTATGTGCTATTCCAGACTATAATCTATCTCTGTGCCAAATTTCATCCAGATCCGTTCAGCCGTTCTGGCGTGATTGAGTAACACTAAGAAACATCCATCCATATAGATAGGTGCTCGGGTTGTTATATCTTCATGTGTAACTAGATGTTGTCCGCGACTTTGTCCGCGTTGACTAAGTTTTTTTATTCCCGTGGGAACTTGTTAACATCTTCCTGGACAAAAAGAAGTCTACGTCCTTCCCCAAACAATTTATCCATTTACTAAATTTCATCAAAATCGGTTGAAAATATGGGCCGTTATAACTTATATCGTAGCAGACAGGCAGACTGATAGACAGGCACACTTTGCACTTGTAATATAAAAGTCGTTAACCAAGAAAATAAGTCTTAAATTATAAGCTATTTATTATTCCTTATTTTAGATCAATATTAAAATAATACTGCTCTGAACGATGGGTCTATTTTTTTGTGCTTGGACTCTTATCCATACTAATATTATAAATGCGAAAATGTGTCTGTCTGTCTGTCTGTCTGCTACGCTTTCCCGGCCCATCTTTTCAACCGATTTTGCTGAAATTTAGTATAGTGGTAGGTTATGCTTATCGCGGGGAACATAGGTACCTAATCAAAAAACATTAATCCACGCGGACGAAGTCTGGGGCATCATCTAGTACCTATCTATATATTTATTTATATTATACATGGGTAGTTAGACTTGTTTCTTTAAATGAGACATCAATATTATACCAAAAAATTATATTTGTTACAGTTGTAAAACAATTGGCATTAGACTGCGTGACGAAAGGCAATGTAGCAAAGTTAACAAAGGGATAATAAATTAACTTAGGTACTTTTTGATTTTATACCAATAGTACAGAGGCAGAGAGATGGCAGTAGGTATATATTAAAGATAAAGAATATAACGTTTTTGTTACTCTACTTTATAATATTTAAACTAGCAAATAGCAATTTAAATTAAAGGATGAAATGAATTTTAATTAAATAGATTTATATTTATTTTATAGGTATGTGACAATACATCGATTTTTTATCAAAATAATCATCATTGTCCCTTGACCCCGTCTATAATTTTATCCATAGTACTCTTCTCTGTAGGCATTACAGCGTCTGCAATTGCCTCTCCTGCTTGATTAATCGACTTCCCAGCCTCTGACATAGCGTCTTTCATGCTTTCTAACACGTCCCGCTTCAAACGACTCTCAGAGTCTGATGGCAGCGCTAGTATAACTACTGCGGATACCTGCAAATAAATGTATCATTCAGAAGGATATAATCGATGAAAACGTTAATTTAGACTACTACGTTACTAAATACCACATAACGGCTAAGTTACGTCGTTAAAAAGTGACGTAAGTTATTGTTAAATTGTACGTCGAATATTAACAGTACTGTCGTAGGTACAATATTTAAGGATGACGTTTTTGTACTTTGTTGGATAGAACTTTTATAAATAACTAGCTGATGCCCGCTACTTCGTACGCGTGGATCGAGGTTTTGTGGTTCCCGCGGGAACTCTTTAATTTTCCGGGATTAAAAGTATGTGCTATTCCAGACTATAATCTATCTCTGTGCCAAATTTCAGCCGATCCGTGCAGCCGTTGGCGCGTGATTGAGTAACAAACATCCATACATCCAGCCATCCATCCATCCATCCATCCATCCTTACATACATACATACATCCATCCAAAATTTCGCAAAGAATGAGCACACAATTCAAATTAGTCAGACATCCCTTATTCCAGACACATCTCAAAACGAATCAAATGTCCGTATTTCAACCGAAGATTGGCTTAATAAAAATATAACTGCCGTAGGTACCTAGACTTACACCTAACAGGTTAGCCCGCTACTATATTAGACTGCATCATTACTTACCACCAGGTATGAGATTACAGTTAAGGGCTAACTTATATCGTAGAATGAAAAAAACGATCTCGCCACGTCTTTCGATGGCAAAATAGGGGGTGCAACTAAGAAGTGTTAAAAACCATGGATGTACCATAGGATCCTAAGGATGTAATCTCAAAAATCGTCTCTGGTTAAACTTAAAACATAAAACTGCTTCGTAAGTATATGGTTATAACAAATGCTATTAATTACTTAACTGATGAAAGCAAATATACCTACTTAAATTAATAAAAAAAATTGAAAAAAAATCTGTTGTTGTTTTAAAAATAATAAATGTTAAATGAATAAAAAAGCTTAAACCTTATTAAAAAACCTAAATACTTTATATGATTTTCAATTGCCCGGGTGAAAAAGGTAAGTACCTAATTAATCCTGTTTTGTTTTGAGGATTTTGTCCCTTACTGGCTCGAATAAAATCTGGTAATGTTATTCAAATGCCCTTATGCGCGTAACAGGCACGCCGAGATAATTTTAATCATATTTTTTCGTGTGACACAAAATAGGAGCTAGGTAAAGACCTTCAGTGTTATGCTATGCTTATCATGTATGCCTTTTACAAACAGAAGCATTTGAGAAAAATAAATATTACCTACGATAGCACTGATATGCAGCGCCATGAGCCATCATATTTATTTTGCTGTGTTTATAGATAAAATTTCGATGGGAATAGGCGTCTCTTTCGAGCGCTTATACTATTGGACATAATCTTATATTGGGCTATTTAAACGAAGTTTGATTCTTATTATTTATGGTAATAATATTTACTAACCAAATGCAATAAAATATTCTATAAACACACTCTAGAAACTAATATTTGTTCAGATTTCCGTAAAAACAAGAAGTTTACAGGTCTATAAAAATCTTTAACAAAATAAAACATTTACAATTTACATAAAAAAGTGTTTGTGTGCAATTCACACACGGCAGAAGTGAAACTTCAGAAAATTAGCATTATTAAATAAGAGAGAATGAGTAATGAATAAACACTCCTTTGCAATGTAAAGTCAGATAATAAATAGATAATATCTATACTTACAATGCATAAGAAAATTGCAAGCCTTAATGCCATTTTTGATGAGATATCACTCTTTGGAAAATCTTAACGAAGTCCTGTGCTGTCAGTACAGAATCCGATGTCCTACTGGATATAGTCGTTGTTGTGCTGGCTACTTTATCGACAGGAAATCATTAATTTTCTATTTGCGATTGTATGGAATAAGCCTGGAGACGAAACCGCACACAATTGACAATGGGAAATGGGCAATTTAAAAATAAATCGGCTTGTCTAATAAAAACCTTAGGTATAATCTGGAATTTTTCCATTAGGCCTGACAAGGAATATGGGTACGGCGACCGGATCTGGTAACCGGACCGCGGTTGGTCCAAAAGATTTACTTAAGAGGAGTCCACTTCGATTGTGCGACATAGAAAAGAAGTTCGGTTCAATTCAATGCTTATAAATCTGTGATTCAATGAAATGTAGACATGGACGAGGAATATATTACTTATTTGTGTGTAGTTTGACAGATTTACATTATAATATTTATAGTTTTGAAGTAACTCAATACAGTAAAACCCGCTTAAGACGATCTTCAAGGTGGAAAGTTGCCATGGTGGCAAAGCAAGTAAAGGGAGGCTGACTATTCGTGCCTGTGCCAAATTGATAGGTCGGAAAAGATACGTTTACTAGTGATTCGTAAGGCGAAAAATCTACGTTGCTTCCAAAAATCGGACTCTATAACATAATGATGCACAGTCTGGAGCGTCAAGCTCAGATCATTGGCATTCGTTTCATAGACTAGTTAAAGACTTTAAATGATCACTTCCAGGTCAAACGTAGACGCATAATTCTGATTGATTACCCTAAAGATGTTGAGCTAAGGAATATCTAACATTCTATTCTATTAGGTCATTTAAAAATGCTTTCTAACAACTCTATAAAATATACATGGGCGTTCACATTCTCGGTATAGGTATGAAATAATAGGCAGAAAATTCTAAATAAAATTTATTTTTCAATATAGTCTCCCATAGCCTCAATGCACTCATTTGATCGGGTAAATAACTTTTCGATGCCCTCTAAAATATATTTTTCCCCTGCCTGAAAAATGTTCATTAATTGGCTTCTTCAACTCTTCATCGTCGGAAAAATGCTTACCCCGAAGATCTTTCTTCAGGTTTGGGAACAAAAGTAATCACTGGGTGCCAGGTAAGGGCTGTAGGGTGGATGAGTGATTTCTTCAAATCCACAATTCCTCACGGCAGCCTTGGGCAACGCGCCCTGTGTGAACCGGCGCGTTGTCGTGAAGAAGCATGACACCAGCGGTCAATTTTTCACGTCTTTTTTCTTTTATAGCGTCCTTCAAATTGCGTTGGCTGTTTGCGTAAGCTGCGGCAGTAATACTTTGACCCTTTTTTCGTCGCTTTTCCTACGAAAGGACCTATCTGACACTTTTGACGTAACTGCACTAAATACATCATAATAATGTACTTTTGATTCTCTGTCGATCTGTCTTATCGACTTTTTCATATCTTTTACCGTTTACTGGCTAGGACAATCGGTAAGTATGGCGTATATGCTCATTTGCGAAAAGGAAATCATACTAAGTGGCGTATTTTATACTTAGGGCTATTAGAAAGATTTTTATTTAGTGATCAGCTAAATAAAAATCTATCAACTATGACGTAACTGAAAATACGTCATTTAGTGTGAACTAGACTATATTAAATAAAAATGGGGTTTTCACTTACGTCTGAATTTTGATTGCGACGGAATACCTTAGACATTAACTAATAGAGTTAAAAATGTATGTAAATTGGTGACAAAAAATGTATAAAACCTTGGGCAGTAAAAAAATCCAAAATAGTACGAATCCAAAAACTTTCAGTCAAAAAATGATTTAAAACTATCCTAATTATTATTATATATAAAGAAATAAAAAACAAATTATTTTGAATTAAATGTGATTTAATTATTCAGTAAAAAATAAAGTCGTATCTCCTAAGTAATTAATGTAACAGAAAAACAAAGTTCTTATGAAGTGGCGTAACTGTTTTAAATATTTTTACCTAAATGAATACGCACATTTAAATAAGACAATTCCTACTTGCAAAAAGGCCTTGATTCACAGATTATAAGAATATTTTTTTAATTTTAATATAGCTTTATTTGAGCAAGCTGTGGACAATATAGTTGAGCACGAAACCGAAAAACGCTTGCCCTGAACAATTAACTCGATGTCAGTTAGGTCCTTTCGTAGGAAAAGCGACGTTTTGTGTATTTGATCAGTAAAATTCCCTAAAAATCCCAAAACACTGTGGCCATGAGTTTTCCGGCTGATGGGCAGACTTTAAACTTACTAGACCACTTCTGAATAGTAGATAATGAAGAAAGGAGCAGAATCTTGATAAACAGCCACCATTTCTTCATGAATAACTTTTTGAGTCTTTCCTTGTTTTGTAAGGAATTTAATAACTGCGCGGTGCTCGATTTTAGTCAACATTGTGGCGTCTGTCATTGTAGTTGTCTTCTCGAATTGATAACTTGAATACTAATGATGACAGTTACATGAAATTTTATATTTATACCCTCAAAGAGGTAACTCAAAGAGGTACCTCAAAGAGGTTGTTTAACTAATGAGGTAATTAATTTGCTCTTAATATTAGTTAATCACCCCGATACCGAGAATACATTGAACGCCCCTCTACGTAAATAAATAAATAAGCCTTTATTAACTGAAAATTGTTTACAAGTTCAGTGTTTGTCTTAAACTGTATTAGACTTAAACTTATTTTAGTAGCTCAACAGAATAGGTCACACAACTCACATACAACATTTATGTAGGTAAATGTTAGATATTAGGTATTATGTAGATTATATAATTATTAATTTACAATATTAGTTAATCACCCCGATACCTAGAATACATTGAACGCCCCTCTACATAAATAAATAAATAAGCCTTTATTAACTGAAAATTGTTTACAAGTTCAGTGTTTGTCTTAAACTGTATTAGACTTAAACTTATTTTAGTAGCTCAACAGAATAGGTCACACAACATACAACATTTATGTAGGTACATGTTAGATATTAGGTATTATGTAGATTATATAATTATTAATTTACAATATTAGTTAATCACCCCGATACCGAGAATACATTGAACGCCCCTCTACATAAATAAATAAATAAGCCTTTATTAACTGAAAATTGTTTACAAGTTCAGTGTTTGTCTTAAACTGTATTAGACTTAAACTTATTTTAGTAGCTCAACAGAATAGGTCACGCAACTCACATACAACATTTATGTAGGTACATGTTAGATATTAGGTATTATGTAGATTATATAATTATTAATTTACAATATTAGTTAATTACCCCGATACCGAGAATACATTGAACGCCTCTCTACATAAATAAATAAATAAGCCTTTATTAACTGAAAATTGTTTACAAGTTCAGTGTTTGTCTTAAACTGTATTAGACTTATACTTATTTTAGTAGCTCAACAGAATAGGTCACGCAACTCACATACAACATTTATGTAGGTACATGTTAGATATTAGGTATTATGTAGATTATATAATTATTAATTTACAATATTAGTTAATCACCCCGATACCGAGAATACATTGAACGCCTCTCTACATAAATAAATAAATAAGCCTTTATTAACTGAAAATTGTTTACAAGTTCAGTGTTTGTCTTAAACTGTATTAGACTTATACTTATTTTAGTAGCTCAACAGAATAGGTCACGCAACTCACATACAACATTTATGTAGGTACATGTTAGATATTAGGTATTATGTAGATTATATAATTATTAATTTACAATATTAGTTAATCACCCCGATACCGAGAATACATTGAACGCCCCTCTACATAAATAAATAAATAAGCCTTTATTAACTGAAAATTGTTTACAAGTTCAGTGTTTGTCTTAAACTGTATTAGACTTAAACTTATTTTAGTAGCTCAACAGAATAGGTCACACAACATACAACATTTATGTAGGTACATGTTAGATATTAGGTATTATGTAGATTAAATAATTATTAATTTACAAAAAAAAAACTTATTTTACTTGCACAACTAACAATACGTTTACTCTTTAACACATTTCAAGCTACTCATGCACATCAAATAATTAATACTTCAATATTATCTAAGTAATACTTAATTCTATGACAACAATGTTATTTATTTATATTAAATAGCCCCTCTACATACATCATACAATACATATTATGTAATTCAATACTTATACAAAATTAGTAGGTACATAATACGTTTAATATCCTTATCCTCACACTCGTGACTTTAATCGGCATTTAGCCTACTCGGAACTTTACTTGAAGGTCGTGAAAGAGCCCCTAAAACTACATAATTATATTAAGGGAATTGGATGAAACAGAACACACAGACAAATATAACGTTACCGTGTCTACGAAATTTAATTAAGTTTGATTGGATAATAAAAACCAAACTTTTTTTGTATGGGGCGGGCTCGGAAGCGCTGAGTAGGTACCTAAATTCATTTGGATTTTATTGTTATGAAAATAGTTAAACACAGCCATTGATGTAGAACTTTAGTAAAAGCTGAAATTTAGATATCTATCATTACCATCACTATAATATTATATTTAGAATTCTAGGTAACTCGGAAAACCGATGAGAACGATGAGTATTGAATGCTGTTCTATCACTATGCAGAAAGAGTTTTGGCAATTTACCCCGTGAATTATCAAATAAATGTTAAACCTTACAACCTTAACTTCGTTTTCACGCATTTTGTGTAAGGATACGTTATTGACAAGCGTGTTTCAAAAGGCTAATATCAGAGTCCACAATCTACACCCTAACAGTAGAGAGCACTAAGTCCCTTGCTCTACAGCTTGCTCTTCTTTTAGTCGCCTTAAATTACGTACGATATGTAAACAGTCTTGTAAGTGGCGTATTCTATGAAAATGTTAGTTAACGTAAGTTACCTACGTACACTGCTTACGTAAAAACTTACTAGTGTAATCGTGGGCCGTGGCCTTAGACATAATTATCTTGCTCATTTTTAGACCCACTGTTGAAAGACTCTGCTGAGGTCATTGAGCAAAGAGCATTGCATTGAGGTCTCTCAGAGTCTGCCATAAAGACTCTCTGTCATAATTGGAAAACCGAAAGTGATGTAGGTACCTATACTCGCCGTATGTTCATCCAGAAGCCTAAAGACGTATCTTCTAATGCAGCGGTAAATAATAAATAAAGCCTTGTTAATCCATAACTCCTTCCACCCGATTTTGACAATACTTTTTCCTTTACAATATTTACTATCAGGTTGGTCTCATGTAAATTTCGCGAAGATATGAGATACGTTTTAGATGGTGCAAAAGGTAATTTGTAATAAAGGATTATGGTTTTAACGAAAGCTTTCATTCTTTTGAAACTTCAATATAAATTTTTCTGTTTTATTTAAAAACAAACAGGAGCCCATTCGTTTACTTGCAGTGTGACACCAATTAAGGATCTTTAGTTTCACATTGCAGGTACAATAAGTCTATGTACTAACTAAACGATTGCAATGTCTTTATGTGATACTTACCATAATGTGAGGCCTAATCATTTGACAGCTTAAAGCGTATTACTCGAACTGTATATGGATTATGGAGTTCATACTTCATACCTTCTTCATACATGCTTTTGACGTGTAGGCATCTACGAACTCCCTGATCGCATTATCCGATTGACAAACGATTACAATTACGATTTCCTTACACAATCGGGGACCTGGCGTGATACTTGTCTTTCTAGTAGATATGGTAATTGAATATAATAACATTGAAATATTAGAAATAGCCTCTAAACCATTAATAAAAAATTAAAATATAGGTGTAACGGACAGAGCCAATTTTGTCACACTTGGATTTATACATAACTAGATGATTCCCGCGACTTCGTCCGCGTGGACCAAGTTTTTTCGATTCCCACGGGAACTCTTGAATTTTCCGGGATAAAAAGTAACATAATATGTCCTTCCCCGGGATACAACCTACCCCTGTACCAAATTTCATTAAAATCGGTTGAACAGGTAAATTTTTTGATTCCCGCGGGAACCTTTGAATTTTCCGGGATAAAAAGTAACCTATGTCCTTCCCCGGGATTCAACCTATCCCTGTAGTAAATTTCATCAAAATCGGTTGAACAGATGGGCCGTGAAAGCGTAGGAGACAGACACACTTTCGCATTTATAATATTAGTATGGATATATACTTGTTGTTGTTGCATATTGTGCATTCAATGTCATATCATAAAATTACAATTGTGAAAAAAATGGCATTAGAACGAAAGGCTTGTTGAGAAAAAACAAAAGCATAATAAAATAACTTAGATCCTATTTGATTTTATTTTTATACTTCTAGTACAGAGGTAGAAAGAGGTGATGGTATGTATCAAATAATATTATATACATAACGTTTTCGTTACTTTACTTAAAATAAAGTAACTATTTATTAATGTATGACCATGAAGCTTTTAATTAGATAATTTCAAGTTTACATGATATTCTTACTGAAAATTTGTTTCGTGCTTTTCAAAATCATATTTGTAACAAAAGATCGATGTCAAAGTTGACAAGCATCGATTTCTTAACATAATCATTATTCTCCCTTGACCCCGTCCACGACTTTATCCACAATACTCTTCTCTGTAGGCTTTACTGCGTCTGCAATTGCAGCTCCTGCTTCAGTAACGGCCTTCCCAGCCTCTGCCGCAGCGTTGTTCAAGGTTTCCTTCACGTCCCGCCTCAAACGGCTCTCAGAGTCTGATGGCAGCGCTAGTATAACCACTGTGGATACCTGCAAATGAATGTATCATACATAAAGATATTTTGGAAAATTTTAATCAAGGAAACGCTGTGAGGTTGATCCCATGTTAATTTTATAAAGTTATGATTAATAAATATTTCGGAGATGGAAATAGATGATTATTACGTAAATAATAAAATATTAATTACAAACATGTTAAAACTTTCACGCTTTTCAAAATTTTACTTTTAATTACTTTTAGTAACAAAGTAAGTATATGATTTTGATTTGTCCCCGGTGAAAAGGTTATGCCGTTTTGCTAAATTGAACATTTTGTCCCCTACAGGCTCGAATAAAATATGGTACCTACTTCATGCTTTTCACTCAAATCAAACTCAAATGCTCTTAGACAGAAGCGTCGGGCTAATTTGTAATAATTATATTTTTACACGCTTTTATTAGCTTCAGCTGTAACTAACTATGTAGCTATGCACTTGAACAAATATTGGAAGTCGAATTTAACTGTCGCGTCGTACCGATTGCAATTTTGCAAATGTACGCAATACCTACTACCGATGCAGAAAATGCAATAATTATGTTCCGCAGAGCTGATCTGATGATGGAACCAGAAAGTGGCGTAAGTACACAGGGCTTGAAGCTAGGGTAAGCACTAGGCAGAAAACCTATTTACTGACTGATAAAATGAAAATAAGCAATGACGTATTTCCATTCTGGTAAGCAGTGCTTTTATGCTTCTATGAACTGCACGCCACTGGAACCAGAGGTTCCAGTGGCGTGCATTTCAGACTTTTGAGTGGAACTCAAAAGTCACCAAAGCTAACAATGGCTTCCAGTACTTAAACCCCTTGAATTACCTATATTTATTTATTTCACTACAAGCTAGCCCTTTCCTGCAATCTTACTCACCTTACCAATGGGTAAGGTTGTAAGTCAAGGGCATAAAGCAAGAACCTTTTAACCAGAAATACACTTTCTTGGCATAAAGCGGCAAACTTACAAACATACATTTACATATAGGATCATGAAATTAAGGGATGATTTCCACTAGAGATACGTGCTACGTTGCTAAGCTACATGTGTGTGACAAACCTACACATGGGAGCGATTGATTTTCATAGCTTTGATCCCTAGATCATAGCTTTGATCATAGCGCTCCTGTTGGTGGATCTGTCACACAGCTTAGAAACATAGCACATCTTTAGTGGCGAACGCACCCTAAACCCTAACACTTTGCGTAATGTCCACTCCTATGTGTAATCGCGTAATAAATAGATAAATAGGTACTTACAATGCATAAGAAAATTGCAAGTTTTAATGCCATTTTAGATGAGATATCACTGTTTTTAAAATATTAACAATGTCCTGTGCTGTCAGTACAGAATCAGATGTCCTACTGGATATACTCGCAGTAGTACTGGCTACTTTATAAACAGGAAATCATGAATTTACCATGTGGTACGATTGCGTGGAATAAGCCTGAAGACGAAATCGCACACAATTGTCATAGAGAGAAACAGTCCGTTTTCTATTAGGAAACGATATATTGATTCAAAATTCAAATGATTTTTATTCAAATAATCTTCTACAAGTAATTTTGAATCGTCGAGTTAATCTACCACTGGTTCGGAATGCCATTCGCATACCGAGAAGAACCAGAAAGAAACTCGGCGGTTGCTCTTTTGAAAAATATATAAGTTGCCTGGTGGGAGGCTTCGGCCGTGGCTAGTTACCACCCTACCGGCAAAGACGTGCCGCCAAGCGATTGAGCGTTCCGGTACGATGCCGTGTAGAAACCGAATAGGGGTATGGGTTTAATATAACTGCCATGCCCCTAACAGGTTAGCCCGCTACCATCTTAGACTGCATCATCACTTACCATCAGGTGAGATCGCAGTCAAGGGCTAACTTGTAGTGGATAAAAAAAAAACAGCTGTCCTTAGCATTGCTGGAGCGAGTCAAATCCATACTGCCTTTGTCATTTACGTAATCTTCAACAGTATAATAAGCTTTTTTCAGGAGCATAATTTTAATGGACTTCTTAAACTTGTGTAAAGGCAAGTTGTGGAATTTTGTTATAAAATAGAATGCTCATTCCCACGAACGACCTTCGGACCTTCTTGAGGCGAAGCGATGGAGTCACGAGCTTATAGCGGCCTCTAGTTTGCCTATCATGCAGATCGCTTTTTTTTTGATTGTTTGATGTTGTGTATTTTATTGGTTTACAATTTTGAGTAGGTAGAGCAAAATCACTCAATGAGGGTGTTATCTGAGTCCACCTGAGCTCAAAAAGCCTGGTATGCAGAACTAACTACGCTACAGGTGTGAGCGGAGGGTGGTTAAGGTTTGGAACCCCCTGCGCTTGGAACAAATGTAGCGGATGTATAAATTGTAACTCGAGGTCAAGTTTGGTTTCGTTTTCAGATTAATCGATAATAGCAATGCGAACCTAAAAGGTAGGAAATCAGCCCTTATGGTGCGACTTTATCCGTCCGGTCACACGTAGCATATAGTTACTACTTATTTGCTACAGACTCGAAATTTGGAATAGTTTTAAATAATGCTTACCCAACCTTATTGCAAATGAAAGAATTCAAAAATAATACGATTACTATTACAAAAGGGGCTGAAATGGGGCGGTTGAAATTTAAAGTGGGTTTCCTAGATCGAGTGAGGTATCATAACGAAAGGGCTAAATTTGAACATTCATTCATTTTATATTTTGATTTATAGTTAAAAATGTCAAAACTCAACACCGTTGCCCCCCTTTATCTTCGAAGTTGAGTTGAATTGAGTTTACTTATGTAACCTTTATAGGAAAATCTTATAACTAAATCTAAATGGCACAGTCTTTTTTAGTAATAAGCCATAAAGTAACCTTTACAAACAAACTTATTTTTGCGGTCCAAAATAAAAAGAATTATTAGAAGCTGGATAAATAACCCAAATCCTTCCAAGGTACGCAAGCCTCGATGCGCGAGTCCGACTCGCACTTGGCCGGTTTTTTGCAATTTACACAAAATCTAGAGCTATTTTAGGTAAAAACCGTCACTATCCAAAATGATAGCTATCCCGGTCCATAAGAAAAGTATCTCATATTTTGGAATAATATTTATAGTAGGTTCATAATCATCGCATACATATACATTTTTGATTTTGGTGGCTGTCTTTTTTTTTACACCGCCACCAATTAAGTGGTTTTGCTCTACTTCAACTTGTCATACTTTTGCCCAATAGAAAACTGACTGAAACGGGCAATTTAAAAATAAATCAGCTGACCGCCGAATAAAAAACTTAGGTATAGTTACCTACCTAATTTGGAAATTTTCCATTGCCTGATAAGGTCTAAATAATATTATTGTTATGGCTAACAACTGACCTGGTAACCGGACCTCGGTTGCTCCAAGAGATTAAATTAAGAGGAGTCCAGCTCGAGCGCGCCACATAGAAAATAAGTTCGGTTCTTGTTTAAGTATTAACCTACTCAATGAAATTTTGTAGATGACAGATTTCTTTTAACCTATGTACTTACATAGTTATACAGACAAAGTTTTGAAGTTACACGGGCTCAATGTAAAAGTAAGCAATTCTTTGAGCCCTTGCCGCAAAACAGGAAAACAAGACACATTTATTAGTTACTATACCGTGCCTGCAAATTTTAAGTAAGTACTTATGATTGGTTAAAAATGGTTACAAGCATTGACTTACCAAATCGATGGTTACAAGCAATGATATTATATACATTACAAGACCAAACTTCGTTTGTATGGGAAGCTCTCGGGAGCGCTCGAGTATAGATACTCAATACTCATTTAATTAAATTTTATTGTTATGAAAAAAGGTAAATGATTAAAGCTGAATTGTATAGACTACTAGCTGATGCCCGCGACTTTGTCCGCGTGGATTGAGGTTTTTTGGTTCCCGCGGGAATTCCTTAATTTTCCGGGATAAAAGTAGCCTATGTTTTATTCCAGACTATAATCTATCTCTGCGCCAAATTTCATCCAGATCCGTTCAGCCGCTCTGGCGTGATTGAGTAACAAACATCCATCCATCCATACATCCACCAAAACTTTCGCATTTATGATATATATATAGATTATAGACTACATATTATTATCGTCACTATGTATTTTATCAACCGACTTCAAAAAAAGGAGGAGGTTCTCAATTCGACTGTATTTTTTTTTTTTTTTTAATTTTTATGTTTGTTACCTCAGAACTTTTGACTGGGTGGACCGATTTGGATGATTCTTTTTTTATTTGAAAGGGCATACTTCCTATGTGGTCCCATATAAATTTTATCGAAATCGGTGGAGCGGTTTTTAAAATATCAACAATAAAATAAGTACTTTGTATAGCGTGTGCTTGTTGTTGTAAAGTTGGCGCGGGAGTTTGAAGTCGGTTGTTTAAAAAGAATTTTTTATTTTAAATTATTATAAAGCAAAGCTCAAACAAAGCTGAGTCAGACTCGCGCACAAAGTGTACGCACAATTATTTTAGTAAATAACAAGAAAGATCATAACAACACGTACTTAATCAGTGGTGAAATAACTGGCTTACATAATATGGCGCTTAACTGGTAACGCCTGACAAACAATTCGACATCGACACCCTATATGTACGGAATCCTAATTAACGATTTTCGGATTTTTTCCTATTTCGTGCCAAGCATGATTCTAGGTCAACAGGAAGAAGTACTTTATAGGTTTTGATTTACTGGCGAGTAGCGAGTATCAAAATATGCGTCATAAACGGCCGTATCCTTTATTGCGTTGACTTAGAAGCTTGATATTTTTACAGCTCCAAGGGACCATAGGGCATAGGCACCTTGATTTGGGATTTGATATTAATTTCATCTTGATACCTCCTCCGCGCGATCCCGAAAAAAAGTTTGTTGACCGACAGACAGACAGACAGGCGGATAACGAAGTGACCCTGTAAGGGGAACCCTTTACCCTTTTTGATGAAATTGACATAGGTAGATTGACTGACTTATCATTAATGTGGTAGTTTTCTTTATTCTAAGTAAATGGCAATGTAACTACTAGACTCTAGTATCTTCTGCGTATAATTCCAAGGGGTAAGTAGTAGGTACCAACAGCATGAGTTACAAACACAGCTGTCTATTATTAAGGGCTGGATAATTAGATCTAATAATAATAACGTTTACCTACCTTTGAAGCTTCCCCAAGAAAATGGTCTAAGTCTAAGGCCTCGTTAACATTAAATATAACATCCCTAGGCTATTTTGCTGTTGAAATTAGGGCCCAAATCTTCAATAAGATTGTACCTAATTACAAGCCCACTGTCTGAATAGAAAAAAAACGGGTTTTAGGGTTCACCTGTTCTTTTCGGGGCTCATAAATGAAAAGACCATCAATATTTTAAGTTTGTTTGTTAGTAAAATAATTATGGTAGGTACGTAGGCAAGTGCTAATAAGTAGCAATTTAACTTTCAAACATCTCTTCCGATCAAACAAAACATTACTTATTTTACATGATTACATATGTAAATAGTTAGTAGTTACATTCACCACCACTACAGCCCATTAACGTCTCACTGCCTGGGCACACTCCACTTTCATAGGGAGCACGGTGGTGACACCACCAACTTCCTAACTCCGGGCTAGTAGGTACTGAGAATTTCTAGTATACCTATACACAACTTTTATTTATTATATGGATTATACAGTTTTGTCTACTTTCGGAACAAAGTAGTAGGTATACCTACACTACACACCGTCAAATGACTTATATAGGTCAAACAGTAGGTATATTTTTATCGTGGTCACTCATAAATAAAGATGTGAACGTACTACGTAGTAATAAAAGGCTGAATAAATAAAATAAATAATAATTTATTCGTGAGTATGTAGGTGATATGAAGTTGACATGATTACAATTTGGGAGCCCAAGAATAAATTATGTATGAAAATGCTTAATTAATGCTCAGAAGCAAAAAAATTTTATTTAGCTCAAAATTGTATAACTCGTTTCGTATCATTCCATTACTAATTACCTACGTAGGTAAACTGTCTGTTTGCAAACACTATTATATAGCAATGTGTGATATCTACGACCATTTCCTGGAAGTAAGTTAACATCGGCTGTTGCCTGTTACAAGAGTCGTTTGGGAGATTACCTATATCGTTATCATAATCTGGTAGGCGGTAGCACAATGATTACAATAGAAGCCAAAGTACCTAACTGTGTCTAAAATAATCAATTCAGCTATTTGTTTTCGTCTATAAAAATGTTATGATGTAATGTAATGTGATTTTGAATAAGCCTAAAATCGCGAGTCAACATACAATCTGTCTTTAACTATGTCATTAAAAACATAGTCGATGGTCTCTATGAGGAGTTGCTCAAGGAATTTTTTTCGGTCCCCTTTTATTTTTATTTTATACTGTAATTCCATTATATTCAATAGTACCTACCAAATCCAACAGGGCATATCTTTCTTAGGAAAATAAAATAAGTGGCTACAGAACCAAAAAATAATTATAATTTGTTTTTGTATTTTATGCAATTAGACGGAATGCCACTTAGAAAAATTATGAGAGCGTAACGCGTGAAATAGCCATGACATTTTAAACCTATTATGTTACCTACTCAAGTTACAAGAAAATTCAGCTCTATAACAATTTATTAAGGTCGATGATGAATTGATAGTATTAATTGTGTTCCAATCAACTTGTGCAGGTGGCCTTATTTACACAGATTTTCTCTTAGTTCTAATATACTAGCTTACCAGCGCGACATAGTGTGAAACCTCAAAATCTTATTTCGTAGACTATTTGTATATACCTACCTGCTTACATAAGTAATGTTTTGAAGTAGGTATATAGAATTGTAAAAGTAGTGTAATTACGCCGAATCATCTACGGTATGGAGGAATCTATAGTACTAACACAAAGTCAAGAACGGTTTAACAGTTTCTTAAAAGAAAGGTTTGTTTAGTTAAATTTAATCAGGTATTATTGTTGTTATCACCAAAAAAACGTTTATAGGCACAAACTCATAAAACTCATCTTCTATTCTCAGTATTGAACCTGCTTTCCAAACCGGTGGTAGAGTCAAAACATGACGAGAGATAAGAGACACCTGTATGTCCTACATTTAATAAATAAATTCAGTATCGAGTTATAGAAATTTGAGCTAAAAATATTCTGTTTTTCATGGATTAACTTAATAGAAAAACAATAAAAAATCATTAAATGAAGGCGTCGATGTATAAGTAAAGGTAATAAATTTAAATTCAGGCGAATGCTATAAAGTTTTTATTGAAAATCGATTGATTAGTACAAGAGATACCTATCATCGATCGGGGAGAGTGACCCTGATGTCATTTTAAGGCGAAACGCACACCTACGGAATGAGCTGTGAAGTCCGCTGAAGCGCAGGGTTGTTTTTCTCGACTGCACTACGTAAAGGAGTGTTCGTATTGTGTTCATCTATTGAATCAAATTATAATGATGCCCGTCACTTCGTCCACGTTGTTTGAGGTGTTTTCTCTGGAACTCTTAAATTTTCCGGGATAAAATGTAGTCTGATATTAATTCAGGTTATAAGCATCTATCTCCATTCCACAGGAATTAGATATTTATTACTAGATGATGCACGCGACTTCGGCGGCGTTGCTTAAGTTTTTTTGTATTCCCGCGGGAACTCCTTATACCTATTATAGTCTGAGATCCGGATATACCACGACCTTCACCGATCTGTTTACCAGATGAAACCTACTTTTTATTTTTATTTAATAATACGCTTAAAATTAGTTGCCTATCAAAATCCGGTCCAGGCTATTTTTATTAAAAAACTTTATTAAATTATATTTATTAAATTGGACCGGCGTTTATTATAAAATTACCTATATTTTGTTGTATAACTCAAGTGGTTCCGATCCGTGAAGTCACCTATGGACTATGGTAAGTTGGTAAGTTACCATAGTCCATAGGTAACTGCCTCGTTGGTCTAGTGGTTAGCATAGTCGACTGCGGATCACGAGGTTCTGGGTTCGATTCCCGGTCGGGCATAAAAAAGTTAGGTATTGGGTTTTTCATTTAAGAAATTCTCAGTGCCAGCCCGGAGTTGGAAGTTGGCGGTGTTTCACCCCCGTGCCTCGGAGAGCACGTTAAGCTGTCGGTCCCGGTTATTATCACTAACATGATAATAATCGTTAAAGCCCGCCAACCCGCATTGGAGCAGCGTGGTGGGTCTAAGCTCTAATTCCCGCTCTCCTATGAGAGTGGAGGCCTGTGCCCAGCAGTGGGACGTTAATAGGCTGTAGTGATGATGATGATGATGATAGGTAACTTCACGGATCTGTTAACCACTCAAAGTAAGACATAAAATATAGGGTCATAACGAGCGGGTTTATAGTCGAAAAACAAATTCTAAACGGAAAAATAAATCCCTCAGTAATCGGATGCGTCGGGTAGTGAATAAATTACCGTCCTTGGGGACAGCTAAAATTGTCAGCGTCAGCAAAAATCCACCCGCGATGCACAATGTAGGTATTGCCACCGTTTAGCAACCTTGCCAGACCGCGATGAAAACCATCAAACTTTCCAACGCAGCGCGCTGCTTCTAGAAATTAGCTCTATTAGCTCCATGCTCCTCTAGGACGTGCTTCAGCCGAAATTGCATTGCGAGTTACGTACCTAAGCTACTTACGTGAGAAAAACTAACAGATGTATGGCGGCCTACTCAGCAGTACACTCATAAATTTATTTGCGTAAAACATCCGCGAAATAGGCAGGATGCGCGACAAATAGCCGTGTGAATCTAAAGTTGTGACCAAGAGTTCGTAACCTTCACGTGTCCTCAATTCAATTGTTAAAAAGTTACAAATCTGATGTTTAAATGCCCACTTGTTCGATTATGTGGTGTGGGATATGAGATACATGAATATTATGTGCGTTTCTGTAAGTCGGTTTAAGGGCTGTATGTTTTTCAGACTGTATAATAAACAGAATATATTCGTACTTATGCCTCGTTGGTCTAGTGGTTAGCATAGTCGACTGCGGATCACGAGGTCCTGGGTTCGATTCCCGGTCGGGCATAAAAGTTAGGTATTGGATTTTTCAATTAAGAAATTCTCAGTGCCAGCCCGGAGTTGGAAGTTGGCGGCGTTTCACCCCCGTGCCTCGGAGAGCACGTTAAGCCGTCGGTCCCGGTTATTATCACTAACATGATAATAGTCGTTAAAGCCCGCCAACCCGCATTGGAGCAGCGTGGTGGGTCTAAGCTCTAATTCCCGCTCTCCTATGAGAGTGGAGGCCTGTGCCCAGCAGTGGGACGTTAATGGGCTGAAGTGATGATGATGATGATGATTCGTACTTACAGCTTCTCAGATAGTTAATGTTGTTAGACTTACAGAATGCTGAAAAGCCTGTGCTTACAGGGCATCCAAAAGCCCAACTGTAATGTTTTCTTATCTGTGGTACTTACCTACTACGAAGAAGTTAATTTTAGTGTGGTGTCTTATAACGTATGTAGGTCACATAACCCTTTCCCATGGGTCATGGAAAGCTTTGCGACGTAACTTTAAGATAAAGGGGCATTCTTTGTGCCCCAATAAAAAAGTAATAAAACAGTTGAAATGGGGAGATTAGAAACGGGTCCCTTTATTTTAAAAATGCTTAGAAAACCGTATTAAAGGCGTGGATATCTATACTATTCTATACTATTATTATAAATGCGAATGTTTGGATGGAGGGATGGATGGATAGATGTTTGTTACTCAATCACGCCAGAACGGCACAGTGATAGATTATAGTCTGGAATAACACATAGGCTACTTTTTATCCCGGAAAGTTAAAAAGTTCCCGCGGGAGCCAAAAAAACCTCAAATGGATGTTTGTTACTCAATCATTGCTTGTCATAACGGGTGATTCTCGTCAAGCGCAAATATTATAATAGATATTAACAAATTATGTAGGTTATATAATACAAAAACATTGTTAAGTAAGTACTTAAATAAAAAACGCGGAAACAGTGATTCATGTTAATAATCTTTTTGTTCCAGGGAAAGAATAACGGAGATAAGCAGCACCAGCACAACGACATGGCGTTTCTGGCAGAAGCGGCGGCTGATCGTGGCCCTACTGGCGTTCTTCGGCTTCTTCAACGTGTACGCGCTGAGGGTCAACCTGTCAGTCGCGGTGGTCGCCATGACGGAACCCGTCCAAGTCGAACTAGAAAATGGAACTATAATTTACGTAGGTACCCAAATGAATATCTCTCTCTCTCACCTTTCCATTTCCATTCATTTCATTATGGTAGTAGTTTTCTTGGGACGGCTTAACGTCCTCTCCGAAGCGCGGAGGAAACGAAAGGGCCTAATTTGAACCTCCCAATTCGGCTACCCATCATGTTACCGACTTGGGTCAACGTTGCTTAACAATCGCAATCGACTGATATGCATTATGCATTGTCACAATTACTGGCCTCCACTCGTCCCTCAAATCGTCCCAAAAGAATATACCCGGAACAATTGCTCAAGTCATTTCTAACTAGCTGATGCCCGCGACTTAACGTTCGCGTGGGGGGTTTTTGGTTCCCGCGGGAACTAAAAAGGAGCCCTAGATGTGTTATTATAATAAAAATTCATCTTGTGAGATCTGCAACGCTCGGCAGAGGTCACTATAAAATGAATTGTTAAATTATAACTGCAGCATTTTGCTCGCAGTAGTACCTACCCAGAATATCGTCGATAAAAAGTGCCACAAATAAAAAAACCGGGCAAGTGCGAGTCGGACTCGCGCACGAAGGGTTCCGTACCATTATTAATAAATAATTACCTTTGTTAATGAACCGCAAGACTAACTTTGTTTGTAGAGGTTTATTGTTAATATCAAAAAAACTATGCTAGTTAGAGCATTGGCTATAGTTTTCCTGTAAAATATACGTAAATTCCTATTGACCATAATTATTTCAAATTTTTCGATTGGTAAACTCCGGAGATAAGGGGGGGGGAACGGTATTTTTTTAGACATTTTCCCCGATAAATCAAAAACTATCATAACTAAAAATAATTAAAAATCTGTTTTAGAATTTACAAAGTAAACCCTTTCATATGATACCCCACACAGTACAGTTATCTCACTTTTAAATTTCAACCCTCAGATTTTCCCCCCTTTTTAAATAAGAACAAAAATAATTTCCAATTTTTTTTAATTCCAGTGTCTTTGGGCCACTAATATACACAACTATTCCAAATTTCATGTCGATAGCTTCGGTAGTTACTGAAATAATCGAGTGTGACGGACGGACAGACGGACAGACGGACAGACGGACAGACAGACGGAGAAAGTCGCACCATAAGGGTTCCATTTTACCATTTTGGTACGGAACCCTAAAAACAACCTTCAAGGCATCTCCAAGGTAAGTAATATAAAACAACAGATAATACCAGTAAAGAAAATAAAAATAAGATAAGAGGGACCTTTCTTCAAGAAAACCAATATGTTAAAATGCTATCATCAGAAGTGACGATAACGCTTTTATAGTCCCTCGTAAGAAATGAACATGAGCGTACTGTGTGATATAAATTCGCCCATGTAAAAAATCACACTAACGTTATGGTAAATCAATTTTACGAACCGACTTACCACAAAAATGTAATGAATAATAGGTAATAAAATTCTACATCAATGAATGAATATGTCCGAAGACGGCTAATGTCAGTTAATCGATTCGTTATACCTAATGGTCCGGGTGACATAGCTAGCTTTGAGCTGTGCGTTGATAGATCAGTCGGTACCTTTTCCTTTTATATATTTGGACTAGGTGATGATTTTTTTTTATTCCCGCGGGAACTCCTTAGTTTTCCGAGATAAAAGTAGCATATGCCACTCTCCAGGTCCTCAACTACACCCATGCCAAAAATCACGTCGATCTGTTGCTTCGTTGCGGCGTGATTGAAGGAAAAACCTAGGTATAGAATATAGATGTGTAAGTCCGTACAAGTAATAAATGATAAATGATTTATTTATTTCATGTAGGGCCACTTGTGACACTTATGATACGTTAAACACTCTACCACCGGTTCGGAAAACTGTTTCTACTGAGAAGAGCAGGCAAGAAACTCAGCAGTTGCTCTTTTCTTAAAAAAAAAGGTTACAATATTATATAAACAATACAACACATACATCAAGTATTACACTGACTTGTGGGTCACTGGATGCAAAGCCGGTTGCTTCCATGCAACATTGTCAGTCTGAAAATCATCGATGGTGTAATAACCTCGACTTAACAAATGCTGTTTAGTACAGTCTTTAAATTTATGTAATGATAAATCTAGAAATTCTTTGGGAACCATGTTATAAAAGCATACAAAAAATTCGTATAGTCTTCTTCGGCTAAGAAAGGATTTATGGAAATTCAATCCCTAAGGGGGTAAAATAGGGCTTTGAAATTTGTATGAAAATCGTACGTAACGTGAGCAAAGCCGCGGGCAAAAGCTAGTCGTTTAATTTAAAAGCTCTGTTTTTCATTCCAGGTACCAGAATTCGACTGGTCATCCACGACAAAGGGTTGGGTGCTGAGCTCATTCTTCTACGGCTACCTGATAACGCAGCTCCCAGGTGGATGGCTGGCGGCTAAAATCGGAGGTAACAGGTTCGTTCCTTCTTAAAAAATACCTTTAGAGCGACCAAACCGGGCAGCTTGAGCAGTTTATTGGAGGACAACGTAGATGGACTGCTGGACTCTTAAGTATCCAAAGCTGGGCCAATAGCTGGGCTTGAGCGGGAACTTTAGCTGGCAAACTCTGCCCCCCTAGTCAAGTTAGTGTCTATTCTCTTTCTAAAATCATTAGCACTTATTAGTGGCCTGAAACGATCATTGGTCGTGAGTCCATACTGTTTCAAACTATCCGTGTATGGCCGCTCATTGATGCTATCTCTTTAAAAAACCGGCCAAGTGCGAGTCGGACTCGCGCACCGAGGGTTCCGTACTCAAGAAGTAGGTATAATTACCTTTGTTAATGAACCGCAAAACTAACTTTGTTTGTAGAGGTTTACTGTTAATATCGAAAAATTACGTTTGTTGTATGGGAGCCCCCCTTTAATATTTACTTTATTGATATTTAATTATTTATTTTGAAAGGTAATATACAAGTTAATATTCTGTGAAAATTTGAACCGTCTACCTGTTACCGTTTTTAATATTGAGCAAAAAAATACGAAAAAAACACGTTTATTGTATGGGGACCCCCCTTAATATATATATTTTTTTAATTTTTAGTATTTGTTGTTATAGCGGCAACGGAAATACATCATTTGTGAAAATTTCAGCTTTCTAGCTATCACGGTCTATGAGATACAGCCTGGAGACAGACAGACAGACAGACAGACAGACAGCGGAGTCTTAGTAATAGGGTCCCGTTTTTACCCTTTGGGTACGGAACCCTAAAAATTGGTATCTTTGAATGATTTTCAAGTCAGTGTTTAGCTAAATAAAGCTAGTACGATCTTACGATGCCACTATGTGCTTTTTAAAAACTGTGTGGTTTTTTCGCAGTGCTACAAACCAAAAATGTAACAATTTTTATACTGTTAAAAATAACAATCAAATAAGAATAACGTTCTTCAAAAATGATTAAGCACTAGTGGGCCCGCAGACGATTGCAGTGCCCCCTACTGGGTTATATTGTGAATATAAACCATCCCAGGACCCACACAAACACACACAAAAAAATCCATCAAAATCGGTCAAGCCGTTCTCGAGTTTTAGCGTGGCAAACGAACAGCAATTGAGTTTTATGTAAATACGAGTAGATAGAAGGTAGATATAAGAGATTTATAAGAGAACACGGTTTTTTTTTTCAAATCAAATAATACGTAGATGGTCTAAGACCGACCGTTTTTCGACAGAATGTTCGCGATAGGCATCGGCGCCACATCTCTGCTGACGCTGTTCACTCCGCCGCTAGCTCACACCAGCACATCGCTGCTGATTGCTGTCAGAGTCATCGAGGGGCTTTTTGAGGTGCCTTAGCTTTACCTTTTTTTTACTTTTTTTTTATTCTATCAGGTCGGAAAAACTCAGCTGTCGACCATCTGTCTGCGGAAATCATTCGAGTATTTCGGCCACATTTGACGAGTGTGGTGCACGGTGCAGTGATAAGCGCTATTGTCTTTTGAGCGGGGGTCCTGGGTTTGATTCCCTGTCTGGTCTGATGGGAGGCTTCAGCCGTGGGTACTTACGACCCTACTGGCAAAGACGTGCTGCGAAGCGATGAAGCGTTCCGGTGCAATGTCGTGTATCATATAATATAGAGGTTAACAGGTTAGCCCGCTACCATCTTAGACTGCTTCATCAATCCATCACTTACCACCAAGTGAGATCGTTAGTCAAGCGCCAACTTGTAGTGGATAAAAAAAACATTGGGGATATTATGTAGATCTAGATGTAGAAAAGCGAAAGTATGTCTGTCTGCTACGCTTTGATATTCCATCATTGGCCCATCTATTCAACCGATTTTGATGGAAGGGGTTTGAATATTTTGGCCAGCCTACCGTACGCCATTTTTTTTCAAAACGGCACCCACGCATAAACTCTGTATTAATCACTGGCATGGATACAAACAATTAGTATTGTTTATGTGTCAAAATTTTCTAAAGCGTCCATAGACTTATTATATTACTAGCGTAATGAAAGCGTCACGTTTCTATCATCGGATAGACATGAGAGCGAAACTAAAAATAAACATTGTTTTTCGTGAATTTCAGTCTAGATTTACTTTGAGATTTGCCCTCAAGGCCTACAGACGGTAGTGGAAAGCTACCAGCGTACGTAATAAAAATAGCTTCGTAGTAAAAATACTTACCTATATTTATTTTCAAATTACGTTACATTACGTAGGTAAACAATTGTGACTAATTCTATTGTACACAATCTCTCTCTTATTAACTACACACTACTGAGTATGAGTCTCCTCTCGGAATGGGAAAGGTTTGGCCATAATCCACCACGCTGGCCAAGTTCGGATTTACAGAGTTCACACAGCGAAAATTGGGAGGTTGCCTAGGTCCAAAATAAATGATTATTTTGCCAAAAGACGTTATATCAACGCTGTTGATTTTATGTGAATATTATGTTTGATTACTATTTTAAACTATCGACTAAAGTTTGATAACGCCACAAGTTAGTATTTCATTTAAAATCCCATAAATAGCGCGCGTATTGAAGTTTGAAAAAAAGTTGCTGATTTGACTGGTTATCAAATACCCAATTATGGAGAACTCCTAGACAAAAGTCAAAATATATATTTATTAAATTTAGGTACAATGTACTTACACTTATTGACGTCCGATTACTAATAAAATATGATGATGATAATCAATTACGGTATCTTAAAACTAAACCTACGAGGTTTCATCGCGAAGTTTTCCAGGGAAGGGTCCAGCACGCGGAGGTCACGACGTCACCCGCAGTGCGGACTCAATACCGGATACGACACCCGACCTAGGGGCCCGAAGCCTACAAGGCAGGCCCTAGCCGGTTTCCCGGCTTAAAGACACCTACCGGGGCACAGAGTTGCCCCGCGCGCCCGTCCGGGTAAGGAGGCTCAGCCTCGAGGCCCGTACCCCCGCTGTTCTGTAGAAGACCCACACTGCTCTGGAAGTTTTCCAAGGGATATTTTATTTTCTTACAACGCACATACCTATATATAACTCCGAAACTTAGAGGTGCATCCCGGGGATCGAGCCTCCGACTACTCGAATAGGAGGACAGCCGTATGATTACGTTAAAATGACAGAGCTACATTGTAACCATCGCAATCACCCCTGATTAGTTAACATTCTTCCACACAACAATCGAGACTGTAACAATGATTGATAACAGGTTTTACAAAATTAGGCTACGGGTCTAAACTCTAAACCACTATGCTATCACCGCTATTAAAATATGATGAGTATGGGATGATAAAATAATTGAGTGGTGTTGATTTGTATGTTTTCAGGGCGTAACGTATCCGTGCATTCACGCGGTGTGGTCACAATGGGCGCCCAGCGAGGAGCGCGCGCGACTTGCGACCTTTGCCTTCAGCGGGAGCTATGTGGGCACCGTGGTGTCTATGCCTATCTGCTCTCTATTGGCGCATTATACTGGCTGGCCGGGGATATTCTATGTTTTTGGTAAGTTCACTATTTTAATAGCATTCCCCCCGTTTGGGTGTTATAAGGGAGTGACGTCTCTGTGCATATGTCACCGTAAGATTGTAAAAACCGTTAGATTGTAATCTAACGGTTTTTTTTTCGATAGATTGTAAACAGTCTAAAGATTGTGAACCGTTCAATGTTATAAGTGTCATTTTTTGAAATATTCATTGTATTTACGTTTTCTTGTCTTTCTCTGGTAGGTTAGGTTAGGGTTCGACATAAATAATCAAGTCGTGCCCGGCCGCAGGCCGGGCACTTAGGTTTTATCGGGTTAATAAACCTAACAGATTACAATCTACCGGAAAATAATCCGTTATATTGTAATCATTCGACAGTTTACAAATTCGCGAGTTAGATTATAATCTAACGGTTTTTACAATCTTACGGTGACACATACACGCGGTGTGGTCAAAATGGGCGCCCAGCGAGGAGCGCGCGCGGCTTGTGACCTTTGCCTTCAGCGGGACCTATCTGCTCTCTATTGGCGCATTACACTGGCTGGCCGGGGATATTCTATGTTTTTGGTAAGTTCGTGATTTTAGAATTCCAAATTCAAATGTTTTTTATTCAAATAAAGTGAATAGTCAAGTGAATCTACCACTGGTTCGGATTGCCATTCTTACCTAGAAGAACCAACCAGAAACTCTGCGGTTGCGTTTCGGACTATTATTGGTCCCACTGTATCATGGGTGAGATACAGTGGGATAAGACTCATGTTGTAAGGATATCTGCTCTTTTAAAAAAATACTTACAATAAAAAATATGTAATAAGTAAGTGCATCCTTTATGAAATACAAGCTTTTATCATTAATTACATGTTTTATAATATACAATCTCAAACTTTACTTACTTCCCATGTGGATAGCGAGCAATCAATTTTTTTATTTCCAAATCCTAAGAGGCACTTTTATATACATTACAGGAATCGTGGGCCTAGTTTGGACGACGATATGGTGGCTTGTAGTCAAAGAGTCGCCGGAAAAAGATCCCCACATTACTGCGGCTGAATTGAAATATATTCAGGTACGTTTATTCAAAACTAGATGATACCCGCACAATACTCAAAGCTCCATGGCTTACAAAAACAAGTGTAAAGCACGAACACCTAGAAATTAAAGAATTAAAGAAGAGGGACGAGTGGCATAGTTGTGACAACGCCTACCAGTCGATTGCGAATGAAGGTGAATCGAAAAAAAATCGTTGAACCAAGTCGGTAACTGGATGGGTTACCGAATTTGGAGGTTCAAATTTGGCCTTTCCGTTTCCTCCGTGGCTCGGAGAGTACGTTAAGCCGTCGGTCCCGGTTATTATCACTGACATCTGAAAATAATCGTTACAAAAACCTAAGAGTTTAAATACTCTTACTCGACTCAGACCTTACTTAGTCTTGCTCGTATGCGGAAGGACGTGGAAACTGGGAACCCACCGCATTATTATCCCAAGAAAACTCCTACCTTTATTTGATTAATGGAAAGTGGTCAATACCCTCAGTAATGAGGAATATGACGTAGAGAGAAAGAGAAATCTGGCAGTATAACTTACCACATGCTGCAGTATAACAAGACTAAAAAGATCCACGGTTGAAGAACTGTCCCGTGGACAATAAAACCAGCGAAAGCTTCATGAGAAGAGTTTCTCAAAGGAGTGACCTTCTCCCAACTCTCGACGAACCCAAAAACCTCTAGTCAAAGTTTTAACTGATTGCAGATAGAGTGCAAATAAATAACAAAAAAAATATGGAACCCATGACTTTTGACCATCCCCGGAATGCAACCTACCTCTATACCAAATTTCATCAAAATCAGTTGAAAAGATGGGCCGTTAAAGTGTAGCAGATCATATACTTTCGTCGAATTTATCATATTAGTTTGGAGTCTAGTCATTTAAAGTTTATTGTTTGTAATAAATTATGTCCAGAATTTCAATAGTAGCATATTTTTTAGGAGACCAGAGGAACTTTAGCGGTGGACGGGTCGCAGGTTCGACACCCGTGGCTGGCGATGTTGAAATCCGGTCCGGTCTGGGCGATTGTGATGGCGCATTTCAGCGAGAACTGGGGATTTTACACTTTACTCACGTTCCTACCTACTTTTATGCAAGGTATTGAGTAAATTCTTAATTTTTGTATAGTTGTATCTCGCCTAAATCTCTCAAAATTGCTCTGCTGCCTAATTATAGTACGTCAAACTTATCTGACCCGGTGCTCAAAATGGGAACTAATTTTTATGCCCGTAAAGTTTTTTTTTTTAATTTTATTTTTAATCTATTAGCGACGCTGTCACCTTCAGGGCGACCGCGTATCTTTTGCATCAATCATTGATACATATACATCGCAATCAACTCTGATTGGTTAACACTCTTCCACTATTGGACGAAATCCATTGACGCAGCAAGAATACCATAAATTCAGCAAATCGGAAGTGATTGCGATGTATCAATGATTGATGCAAAAGATACGCGGTCGCCCTGCGGGTCAGATAACTTTGTGGGACTATATCTGACCCGGTGACAGTATCGCTAGCATAAATTTTAAAAAATTGACAGTCATAGGGACTGGCGATAGAAGTGAAATCGAATATTTAATTTTTTTTCTAAGATAAAAGAACAAAAAAAACAAACAAATATAAACCTTAAAACAAGGACATTAAAGTTTAATTACGAATGTACTATATTTATATTCAAGACCTTTTGTCTTCGTAACAACGCGAAGTGTCGCCCACGGTTACACAGCACTTATAATAATATAAACCTTAAAACTAAGGCATTAAAGTTTATTTACGAATGTACTATATTATTATACTTAAGACCTTTTGTCTTAAGAAGAATGGTGACGATCACGCGTATTCACATTTTTACCCCCTGCCAAAAAGCGCTCAACGCGCCTAAAGAAGTTTTCACTTCAATAAAATAAAAAACAGAAACTAAACAGAGCATATAAAATCTCCATCCATCCATCCAAACTTCCGCATTTATAATATTAGTATCATTGATATATATGTAGGTACTAGATGGGCCCTTTCATAGAAAAAAATTGGGCGTCCAACCTTTAGAGCACGCTCCTGACCTGTATAGCCCTGTCCTTGTCCCCGCCATAGCGCTGTCCCGCTTTTCAGACAAGATGGCGTTAGTAAAATATCCACATTCTTTGTTTGACAGGGCCCGTCTATGTCAATTGAGGTCGTTGATTAGTATAGATAACACTCAATGCATGTCCTAAATTTTTCAGACGTTTTCAAATACCAAACATCAGTGACGGGTTGGCTGTCCGCCGTGCCGTATTTGGCCATGGCCGTGGTGCTGCAAGTGTCGGGTCACATGGCGGACTGGATGCTGCAGATGCAGCTGCTGTCGCGGACCAACATACGGAAACTGTTTACCTGCGGAGCTTTCCTGTCCCAGGTGAGAGACACGTAGCATTGCCACACTTGGCCGGCATTGGCGCCACACTTGGCCATGGCCGTGGTGCTGCAAGGGGGTTGAAACTTGAAACTGTCAAAGTGGCACTAGCATAGTTTGTTCTCAAAACATTGTAATTTTGTATGGTTAATTTCAGTAAATATTTCCATTAAATAATGATGCGCTGCTTTGTTTTCAAATGCTCTGAAACTGGAGTAGAGAGTTTTCCGAAGGGCAAAAAAATTTGAGGCTCTGTTTAAAAGCCATCCACCATAAAAATCTTATTTATACCTTCAAATCATTCGACGTTAAGTCGAAAAATTCTGAGTGGCTATAAATTTTGAGCGATTTATACTCACGAGTAATATAACAGTACTTATGACATTAATCTTTTGGTCAAAAATTTTTGAAACCTATTTAGTATAGGTGCTTAATAACATCTCTATCAGATGGAATACATGATGTTTTTAATTAAAAAAATCTAAAACACTGTTTATGAGCCGTCTAAAAGTAAAAAACCGGCCAAGTGCGAGTCGGACTCGCGCACCGAGGGTTCCGTACAAACCTGTAGTAAGTTTTAAATTATTAAAAATATTTTTATTTTAAATATTTGAGTTGATTGAATGAAAGGTAAATTGCGGTTTACGATTTATGACGTATTAAAAAAAAACACGTACTAGATCTCGTTCAAACCAAGTTTCGGTGGAAGTTTGCATGTTAATGTACATCATATATTTTTTATTTTAGAAGTTACAGGGGGGGTTAGAAAAAAATGATATTACAAACCTCAATATCATTTTTGAAGACCTATCCATAGATAAGACACGTATGGGTTAGATGAAAAAAAAATTATTTTTTCTATTTTTGTAAGAAAATCTTAATGCGGTTCACAGAATACATCTACTTACTAAGTTTCAACAGTATAGTTCTTATAGTTTCGGAAAAAAGTGGCTGTGACATACGGACGGACAGACAGACAGACAGACAGACAGACATAACGAATCTATAAGGGTTCCGTTTTTGCCAAATTTGGCTACGGAACCCTAAAAATCGATAAATAAATGCAATTTTCTGCAGCAAACTATGCAAAGAGACACAAAAGTTAACAAATGCACTAGACACAACCTATGCTGGCGCGATCTGTACTAAGCTTTCACCGGCCAACCACAGTGTCGGGCCTTCAGCCTCGAGGCCCGTAGCCCGTACCCCTTCTAAGACCTTCGCAACAAGGGCGGACAGTATTCTTCTTCATGCGTCGTTCCTTCAACTTTGAAGATTGTGACACTCCTTCGATACCAGTCTTCTCATGATGCTCTTCCATTTCCTTCTGTTTCCTGCCGCGTGAATGGCCTCGCAGATCGGTGTGCCAACTGCTTGCTTTATTTGGTCTGACCAACGTCTCGGGCTACGTCCGCGGAGGCTCTTTCCTATGATTTTTTACCAGTGAAAATAAGTTTCTCGATTGTACTGGCATTCTTCCGTGCAATGCTGCCTAAGTACTTGAGAGTCCTCCGCAGACAGATGTTGGAAAGCCGACAGTATTATATGAAACATAATCTGCTTAATGGCCTTCCTTGGTCAGTAACCCAGAACCCTTTGCACACCGAAGTTGACGTCCTAAACCCGTCGGAAGTTGCGTCTGATCCCTCCGATCGTATCCGATTGGATATCATGATACTAAAGAAATAGAGAGTTCACCTGTTCACCACACTCATAATATGGCCTATAATATTTCCCTCGCCGGACCCGATACTTGGTTTGAGTAGTTGACCGAGCGAAGCGAAGGTCTCTGAGTCTACTTGAGTGAATTTGCACTTGTCCGTCCGTCCGTCCGTCTGTCAGAGCCTTATAACTTCTGAATTACTGAACGTAATCACTTCAAAATTAAATATTTATGTAAACCGATGGCCTCCAGCCGAATATGGCTTAAAAAGTTAAAGATAGTAAAGAATAGAGTCCAAAAATAATATATATTTTTTAATTTTTCCCCTAAAATTTACGAAGTGGAGATTTTCCTTTAGTTAGAAAATCTCCACTTTCAAAGTGGAGATTTTCTAACGTCCAAAGTTGACCTCAGAACTCTAAATTTTCTGAAATGCTGAGCCTGAAACTTGATCAATTATTTGATTAAGACATACTAAAACAAATACTAAAATTAGATAAATATTATAAGGAAACGAAATTATTTAATTTTAATGAGCCTTAGTATTTACAACAGAACTTCATAATGACGTCAATAGATGGCGCTGCGAAGTCTCAGTTCGGGGCGAACCACTAGTAATAGTAGTAGTAGTTGTTATCATGCAACCAATCTCCTTTCAGGCAACCTGTAAGAGATCACTCATAGTGATAAGGCTGCCTTTACACCATAACAATTTGTAAATTACCTCTGTTTTGTTATTTGTTTGTGTGTTTTCACTTACTTACTTACTCATATTATTTGAAAAGATTGTAATTGATGTTTGTGTGCACTTTCAGACGATATTTATGATAGCGGCGGGCTATGCTACTTCGACTGTGGGCTGCGTTGTCTGCCTCACCATAGCCGTTGGGCTCGGAGGCTTTGCGTGGTCTGGATTTAGGTGAATATGCGTTGACAATTTATTATAGTGACAGGCAAACGGCTTACCTAATGGATGGATGTTTGATACTCTATCACGCCCGAACGGCTGAACGGATCTGGATGAAAACGATAAAGGTTTTTGATTCCTGTGGGAACGCTTAAATTTTCCAGGATATAAAGAAAGCCCTTTAACCGGGACGCAACCTGCCTCTATACCAAATTTCGTAAAAATCCGTTGAATGGATGGGCCGTGAAAACAGAGCAGACAGACGAACAGACACTTTTGCATTTTATAATACAAAACTGTTTTATTCTTTTTAAAATTCCTTTTTTGGCGGTTCAATCTATACATGGACTGATAAACGATTGGCAAAACCTTATTGTTTTCAATACAAATATTTTCATAAGATTGCCCCAAAATTTTCATTTTTTGTCTTATTCGGAAACGGCAAAGAGTTTTCTGTATGTTTTTAAAATATGAATTATCAAACATTCACTTTCATTTATTTATTTTGAAACTAGCTGATGCCCGCGACTTCGTACGCGTGGAATAAGTTTTTTTGGATTCCCACGGGAACTCCTCAATTTTCCGGGATAATTAGCCTATGTCAATCTCCAGGTCCTCAACTATACCCATGCCAAAAATCACGCCGATCCGCTGCTCTGTTGCAGCGTGATTGAAGGACAAACCAACAAACCAACAAACCAACAAACAAAGTGACTTTCGCATTTATAATATTAGTATGAAGTATGATTATCAATTATGTCTTTTCAAAACGCTATAGTTCTATTTTTCTCTGTTGCGGCTAACATTGCTTTATTATAAATATATATAACACCGGATACATGAGCCTGTTCGAGCAGCGACCGGGTCGCGCGAACAGGCTCATGAATAAGGGCCCCGAACGGGTTCGAAACTAGTCGGGCACTTTTCCGACACATAAAACGTGAGTGTATCCGGTGTTATATATATTTATAATGTATATCTCTCACGATAGTTTAAACGATTCCCGGTACAGTACATTGAAGTACATTATAACTATCCTTCTGACGCTCTTCGCATAGTTTTGGGCCCTCAAGCAAAAGTAGCCTCGTTCAATAGCCTTTTTCCTCTTAATTTCAGCGTCAACCATCTAGACATCGCTCCGTTGCACGCGAGCGTTTTAATGGGTCTGTCCAACACTATCGCAACTCTGCCCGGAATCATTAGCCCACCGCTCGCTGGCTCCATAGTCACTGACAAGGTAACATTACATTTTGAACTTCTTTAGAATCATTGTGTTTTGAAAATTCGACGAAAGAAAGAAAAACACTTTATTCACCAGTGGTTCGTCTGAGACGCCACCCAGAAAGGGTGTACAGCTCAGCGTTTTGCCCTTCGTCATATTATATGCCCATAAATGCACACGAAGCAAGACGCTGATTTTCAAGCTGTGACCCCGGGTGACGTCACAGTTACAACAAAAAAATGAAACGAAAAGGCGACACCGAAAAGAAACAAACATATAGGGTTTAGCCTGCGAGAGAATGAGATAGAATATAAGTTATATTTATCTCATTCTCTCGTAGGCTACTTTTCTGAAGTTTCACTTGCTGTATGTGAATTGCACACACACACACTTTTTTTTTAATACACTACAGCCTTTTTTTTTAATACATTAACATCTCACTGCTGGTCATAGGCCTCCACTCTCATAGGAAAGAGGGAATTAGAGCTTAGACCCACCGCGCTGCTCCAATGCGGGTTGGTTTTAACGACTATTATCATGTTAGTGATAATAACCGGGACCGGCGGCTTAACGTCCTTTCCGCGGAACTAACTTCCTAACTCCGGGCTAGTACTGAGAATTTCTAGTCAGAAAAACCAAATTCTTTATATTATGGCCCGACTCGGGATTCGAACCCGGGACCTCGTCGGCCGCAGTCGAACATGCTAACTAGACCAACGAGGCGGTTTATCCATTTTTTTATCCACTACAACTTAACCCTCGCCTCATGGTTAGTGTAAAATCAATGGCGTGCACAATATTGGGAGCCAGGGTAGACATTGGTTAGGTAGATACTTTCAGGCAGGGCATGATGAAAAATAAGCATTGAGCTTTTTTAACTAGGGTAAGCAGTACCTTTATGCCTCTATGTTGTGCACGTCACTGTCTTAGATCTTAGCCGGCTAACTTGTTAGGGTTATTGCAGTTATACTAATCGGTTTGTACACGGCATCGTACCGGAACGCTAAATCGCTTGGCGGTACGGCCTTGACGGTAGGGTAGTAACTAGCGACGACCGAATCCTCCTACCAGACCAAACACTGTTGCAACTCTGCACCGCTCGCGGACTCCATAGTCACTGACTAGGTACAATTTTTTTTATATCCACTACAAGTTCACCCTTGGCTCTTGACTGCGATCTCATCTGATGGTAAGTTATGATTCAGACAAAGACGGTAGCGGACTTACCTGTTAGGATTAAGGCAGTTATTACTCCTAATCTCCCCCGTAATCCCTAACCGGAAGCAAAACGGAAGTTAATTCCTTCATCAAAAAGATCCGAGCTTTCAAATTTCGAGTCTGCCCTTTATAGGGTTAAAATTTAAAAACACTGTTTATAAACGTTATTTTTTCTATTTTCCAGACGGCCGTGCAATGGCGTATAGTTTTCTTCATATCCAGCGGCATCTACCTCGTCGGCGCGATAATATACGGCGTTTTCTGTTCCGCTGAGAAGCAACCCTGGGTGCTGGAAGTGGACAGTGACGCCACTTTCGACACAGATGGCGCCTCTGTCATTACCGCGCGAGGATACGACAACAAGGCTTTAGATCGAAGCTCTGAGATGTAGTTCCAAAAACATTTGACCCGGGGACAGCGTCGCTAGTATATATTAAAAAACTAATAGGCATAAAAATTAGTTCCAATGTTGGCCCTTCGACACAGATGGCGCCTCTGTCTTCACCGCGCGAGGATACGACAACAAGGCTCTAGATCGAAGCTCTGAGATGTAGTCCCACAAACTTATCTGACCCGGTGACATCTAGTATCTGTTAAAAAAATAACAGGCATAAAAATTAGTTCAAATTTTGGCCACCGGGTCGTCACCTTCGACACAGATGGCGCCTCTGTCATCACCGTGCGAGGCTACGACAACAAGGCTTTAGATCGAAGCTCTGAGATGTAGTCCCACAAACTTATCTGACCCGGTGACATCTAGTATCTGTTAAAAAAACCGGGCAAGTGCGAGTCGGACTCGCGCACGAAGGGTTCCGTACCATTATTAATAAATAATTACCTTTGTTAATGAACCGCAAGACTAACTTTGTTTGTAGAGGTTTATTGTTAATATCAAAAAAACTATGCTATTTAGAGCATTGGCTATAGTTTTCCTGTAAAATATACGTAAATTCCTATTAACCATAATTATTTCAAATTTTTCGATTGGTAAACTCCGGAGATAAGGGGGGGGGAACGGTATTTTTTTAGACATTTTCCCCGATAAATCAAAAACTATCATAACTAAAAATAATTAAAAATCTGTTTTAGAATGTACAAAGTAAACCCTTTCATATGATACCCCACACAGTACAGTTATCTCACTTTTAAATTTCAACCCTCAGATTTTCCCCCCTTTTTAAATAAGAACAAAAATAATTTCCAATTTTTTTTAATTCCAGTGTCTTTGGGCCACTAATATACACAACTATTCCAAATTTTTCATGTCGATAGCTTCGGTAGTTACTGAAATAATCGAGTGTGACGGACGGACAGACGGACAGACAGACGGAGAAAGTCGCACCATAAGGGTTCCATTTTACCATTTTGGTACGGAACCCTAAAAAATAACAGGCATAAAAATTAGTTCCAATTTTGGCCACCGGGTCGTCACCTTCGACACAGATGGCGCCTCTGTCATCACCGTGCGAGGCTACGACAACAAGGCTTTAGATCGAAGCTCTGAGATGTAGTCCCACAAACTTATCTGACCCGGTGACATCTAGTATCTGTTAAAAAAAATAACAGGCATAAAAATTAGTTCCAATTTTGGCCACCGGGTCGTCACCTTCGACACAGATGGCGCCTCTGTCATCACCGTGCGAGGCTACGACAACAAGGCTTTAGATCGAAGCTCTGAGATGTAGTCCCACAAACTTATCTGACCCGGTGACATAAAGTATCTATTTAAAAATAAAATAAAAAAAAGTTTGTGTTCTATTTACACACGGCAGAAGTGAAACTTCAGAAAAGAGGCCTACGAGAGAATGAGATAATTATAATTTGTATTCTATCTCATTCTCCCGCATGATAAATCCTATTATGAATATGGTATACGGCGTTTTCTGTTCCGCTGAGAAGCAACCCTGGGTGCTGGAACTGGACAGTGACGCCACTTTCGACACAGATGGCGCCTCTGTCATCACCGCGCGAGGATACGACAACAAGGCTTTAGATCGAAGCTCTGAGATGTAGTTCCAAAAACATCTGACCCGGGGACAGCGTCGCTAGTATATTATATTAAAAAACTAATAGGCATAAAAATTTGTTCCAATTTTGGCCCTTCGACACAGATGGCGCCTCTGTCATCACCGCGCGAGGATACGACAACAAGGCGCTAGATCGAAGCTCTGAGATGTAGTTCCAAAAACATCTGACCCGGGGACAGCGTCGCTAGTATATTATATTAAAAAACTAATAGGCATAAAAATTAGTTCCAATTTTGGCCCTTCGACACAGATGGCGCCTCTGTCATCACCACGCGAGGATACGACTACAAGGCTCTAGATCGAAGCTCTGAGATGTAGTTCCACAAGCTTATCTGACCCGGTGCTAGCGTCACTAGTATCTATTTAAAAAAAAACTAACAGGCATAAAAATTTGTTCCAATTTTGGCCACCGGGTCGCCATTTTCGACGCAGATTGCGCCTCTGTCATCACCGCGCGAGGCTACTACAACAAGGCTCTAGATCGAATCTCTGAGATGTAGTCCCACAAACTTATCTGACCCGGTGGCCAAAATTGGAACTAATTTTTATACCTGTTAGTTTTTGTGAAACTTCTTTAGAATCGTTGTACTCCAACTGCCAACACTTAAAGCAATATTACTTGTTTGTTGTTTGTAACACAGTTTGATGTCACGTACCTTGACGTTCCTAAATTTATTATAATTCTAAAGCACGACAGTCAGCAATAATGAAACAATATGGCTTTAAGCGTTAGCAGTAGGGCCCCTGAAAGCTGAGTGCAAAATGGCGGGAAATTTAAAACAAGTATCATTTTAATTAAAAAACACGACTACTCTACCAAAAGGATATTTATTTTTAATTGACAGCCCGTGTCACTCTCGGGATGATGTAAGGATTCTAAAGATACTCATACATCCAAATTTGTGAAGTTATGGTGGAATAAAGAAACTCATATGCATATGTCACCGTAAGATCGTGAAAACCGTTAAATTATAATGTAACTCGCGAAATTGTAAACTGTCGCATGATTACAATATAACGGATTATTTTTCGGTAGATTGTAATCTCTTAGGTTTATTAACCCTACATGATTATTTATGTCGAACCCTAACCTAACCTACAAGAAAGAGACAAGAAAACGTAAATACAATGAATATTTCAAAAATTGACACTTAAAACCTTAAACGGTTCACAATCTTTCGACTGTTTACAATCTATCTGTTTACATCAATCTTACGGTTTTTACAATCTTACGGTGACACATACATGAACCATGAAAACATGACACTCCTTTTTTTGGGCAGTCGTGTAATTTTTATTGGTTTGGCCTTGAGTTATGTATAGTGTTGCTCTTATCTAAATATCCACTCTCTGCTATAGCAAAAATGTCAAAAGAGTAGAGACCCAAAGCCGTATTTTCTGTATGTATCTCCAAATTTTAAATACTTACGGCTGGTTTCTGAATTGAGAATTTCATGTTGAGTCTGTCTCAAAGACTACTTAAGGATTGATTAAGCAAATTTTTGTTTCTGAATTGATATTGTGTAAGTTTTGAGAGATGGAGCTTGCTGTTTTTGCTTGAATGCTTAATTCAGAAACCGGCCCATAAATAAAAATAAATCTATATAATACTTGCAAAATAACTGTTTGTTTCGATTTCGCAGAACTATGTAAATGAAAGACGCACATTTTAGTACTTTTAAATGTGAAAATTATTGTTAAATAATATTAATTAATAGTATATTTTATACATATATAATGCACGTTTTTATTGTTAAAGAGTTTGTAACTTTGTATTAATAGCTAAGCGCTCCTATATCACACAGTTGTACACAATATTTAAACTTAATTGTCGGTTTTAAAATATTCTCCAACCATCCATCTTTTCACGATATTCTTTGCGGTTTTTTAGTTGGTTGTTTAAACTACTTTCAGATAGGTCTTAAGCTTAAAATTTTATCCATTGCCTTTATTAAGGAGAACGCGTGTCGCTTCATATACATAATTCATCCATACAAAGAAAAATCAAAACAATTGCGGCGATATTATCACGCTTCTTTAATACTATTCTGATTCTTTTAGACCTTTCAGTATAGTTTAACTAGCTGATGCCCGCGACTTCGTCCGCGTGGAATAAGTTTTTTAATTCCCACCGGAACTCCTTAATTTTCCGGGATAAAAAGTAGCCTATGTCACTCTTCAACTATACCGTAGATTAATTATAATACCAAGTATAGATTGCTAACTCCCTTATAAAAAAAATTCTAGGTTAATACTATCGATAGATGGCGCTACCAGGCTCGCTCTTTATATGATTATAGTAAAATCGGTGAAATATCGTATTTTCTTGGTTCAATTTGTATTAATTATTTATATAAAATTATAAAATACAAAAATTTGATAAAATAAAAAAAATAGCAAATTTACATTCAACTAATTTTAACAAACAGCTTGCACAGTTACGCCATCTCAGATTGTGCGAAGAACTACAAGGTACCGGCGACTTTAATGCGCATTTAGCGAGCTTTGATTGAATGTATGAAGTGAACAGTCTTATACTGGTTTATATATTGTCTTTGACTATACCCATGCAAAAAATCACGTCAATCCGTTGCTCTGTTGCAGCGTGATTGAAGGACAAACCAACAAACCAACAAACAAACACACTTTCGCATTTATAATATTAGTATGATTTTAAGATTGTTTACAACCGGCTTAGCAGCAGTATAACAGCTATGCTTTCTTGGATTTTCTTATATTATAAATGTGCACATTCTTCATATTATATTGTATCCATTGTCTTTGTTATAAAGAACGCGTAACAATTCCATACATAGAAATATCAAAACGATTGTGGTAGGTAATACTGTCACGCTTCTTTATTAGTATTCTTTACTATTATTCTGATTTCTGTACTTTTAGACCTGTCTTAATAGTTTAATTTAAAGATTGTTTACAACTCACTTAGCTGCAGCATAGCTATGCTTTCTTGCATTTTCTTATATTATAAATGTGCATATTCTTCATAGATTCGATAATGCTGTCTTGCCAACTAAAATCTCATTAGTCTGATAAGTCTTTGTAACTTTTTACGGCCTATCGCGATGGGCCTACGTAATTTTGACGAATTTTGGCACAGAGATGACTGTCTAGTGTAAGCTATTTTATATACAAGTATAAATGACGACAAATAAAAAAAACAGGTTGTGTATCTCAAATGTATTTTTTATTTATTTAGCCTTTAGTTTTGTATGGTATGGACTTTTAGTTTTCACTAGACAGACTACTCATTTTCTCCCGGAAAAACAAAGAGGTCTCATGGGATTTATAAAGCGGATGAAGTCGCGGGAATCATCTAGTTTACTATAAATGTTTTTTTCGTTAATGAAATATTATTGTGTAGTAGGTATATATTTTGCTGATCTATGTATATTTTGTGTAAGTGTATAAGTTTTAACTGTGATGAATAAACTGGTATAAAAGTTTTATGTTTTTTTATCTGCCTCATAATCCTCACAGACCATACTCGGTGCTAATCCTCAACCGTCAATAATTAATTTTTATACTTATAAAATAATTGATGTACATAAATTCGGTGTAGGTTTGAACCTCGAAATTATTTTATTACTAGCTGATGCCCGCGACTCCGTCCGCGTGGATTACGGTTTTTTGGTTCCCGCGAACTCCTTAATTTTCCGGGATAACCTATGTGCTATTCCAGACTATAATCTATCTATGTGCCAAATTTCATCCAGATCCGTTCAGCCGTTGGGGCGTGATAGAGTCACAAACATCCATCCATACATCCAAACTTTCGCATATATAATATTAGTATAGATTTTCAACAGTCAAGCATAGTAGCGTAAGGAAAAAGATGCAAATTATATTTATTGCTAGTAAGTTCCACTCTTAAAACTATTTCTGTTGGACCATAGAGAAGTGTGTTGGACTACTGGGAACAACTGTCAACAAACTCAACTACAACTACTAGTCGTAGAGTTTAACTAGTCATATTTTGTTTTAGTGGGAACATGTTCAGTTGGTTTAATAGACTCATATCATATTATGATACGCAGTGAGGCACGTCGGCGTCCGGCGACAATGTCTTTCCGCTTTGGAATTGGTTCCCCAGACAACCTTTCGCTTTCGGTGGTCAGTGGCTCAGTGCGGTAGGAGGGCCGAGGGGTATATTTACCACTTCCCCTATAGTTGTTTAGAGTTCTTATTACCTGACCGCTAACAGCTTATTTGCAGTCGTAGTATTCGCTCAAAGTAAATCACAGCCCACAGGCATGCAGTAGCTATCATCTACAAACGTTGAAGGTCGTGAGATAATTTGTACCTCAAATCCGATTACATCAAACCCAAAGAAGTCGTAGCTGGGAATCGAGCCACATCGAACGCAGGAGGCGGGACAATCCAAGGACATCAACAACCAACCAAACCTCAGGGTTCAATAGAGGCGTCTCTAGCCCATGAAGCGCCCGTGTGCAAACACTACCCTAGCGCCCCCTAGTAAGCGCGCGGGCAATAGAATGGAATGGGTAGGTACAAAGTAAAAGTAACAGCATATCAAGTTACCACAAACTGTCAAATTTGGATAATAAACTCTATTGTTTGGATATTAAAGAACAAAAATTTGTCGGTTTTGGATACCATGATGTGCTTTGACTGTATTAATTAGAATTAGACAGGATGTTCTGGTATTTACCCTAACAAGCCAAAACGTACCCAAGTTAAATATATTATACTTAGATGTTACATTATATCAATGTCCAAATTTTGATATTGCTTCATTCTAATTACGTCATATCAAACATACAAAGTTCGATGACATTTGGGAACATTTGACAAATTTGGGAAGCTCACTGCGATCGAGGTCCACTGCACACGGGTAAAAAGTGTTTTTAGGAGGGAAGGAGCTAAAAGCCGCTCGTGGCACGCCTTGCTTTGCTGTACCTAATTGGACAAATATATAAGGAGAGCTCCAGATGCTATGCAAAATGTATGCAAAGCGGAGCTCTTTTTACGTTGGTCAAGAGTGCCGCGACCGGCCAACGCGCGCGCCATGTTGGGCTACTCCTTAAGCTACTCCGTAGCGAGCAACGCACACCCTGCACCATAGGTAAAGACGCCTCTGGCCGGTTCATAATAGGCATGCTCATGCAGAAGGCTCAAGGGCCAAGGCCCTGAAAAAACTCTGTTGCAAAAGATAAGTGGCGCCATCTATTAAAATAATCTTTAACTTTAAAAGATGCAACCTTGTCGCAATAAAAATATAACAAGTCCTTAGATACTTGTTTTTATTTCAGGTTTACCAAAACTATGATTATTATTAATTAATAACGCTACTCAAATAATAATTTAATTAAATTAAGATAGTTATTACTTAAAGGACATTCAATTGACATATTTTTGAAAATCGTATTTCTGTTTAGGAAGTAGATTACAAATATTTCAATGCTTTTTATATTTTAAAATATTAGGAATCGAAAAAGAAAACATAATCGGTTACTAAATATTCTCAAAAAGTAATTATATTTTTCATTAGAAATAAAGATTATCATTATTAAATATATTTAACTTTTCATTAAAATAAAATAATACCTCAAATGACCGAAATATTTTGAATTTGGTACGTCACAACCGCCGGTGTCGGCACGTATAAAGACAAAGGTTCCTTTGAGCCGCCGCGCCAGTTCTGTTGCAGTGTCTGATTGCGGTGAGTGTTTATTTTGTTGTATTAGTATCATTTGCTTGTGTTGATTTCAAGTATAGTTTATAGATCGAAAATGGTCGATCAGAGCAGTCAAATGACGACGGTGAAATTATTGGAATTGATGCATAAAACTGGCTGTCCCATCGTTCAGCACAATGGACAGCGTAAGTTCGGTCCACCGCCAGATTGGACGGGTTCGCCACCTCCAAAAGGCTGCGAAGTGTTTATCGGGAAGTTACCCCGCGATATCTACGAAGACGAGCTAGTACCGCTCTTCGCAACAGTCGGCGTGATATACGAAATGCGTCTAATGATGGATTTTTCGGGGTCCAACCGCGGTTACGCTTTCGTCACATATGCGACACGAAGCCAAGCAGCCGCTGCGGTCAAACAGCTGAACGGCTACCAAATAAGGCCCCGAAGGTACATCGGCGTCGTCAAATCCGTGGACAACTGTCGCCTTTTCATTGGTAATATACCGAAGACGAAGACCAAAGAAGATTTGGTACAGGAGCTGTCCAAACGCGTTACTGGGCTGGTTGATGTGATTCTGTACAAGAACAGCTTCGATCATAATTTGAATCGCGGGTTTGCATTCGCGGAGTTCTCATCTCACAAGGCCGCGGCCATGGCACGACGAGAGCTGGTGCCAGGATGTGTCAAATTATGGGATCAGGAGCTTGTGGTGGACTGGGCCGAACCAGAGCCCGAAATCGATGAAGAGGTAATGAAGAAGGTAAGTGTTTTTTTGTTTTTTTTTGCTGGCGGCATTTATTTGCGAATTCATTTGCCAATTTGCCATGTTTGCCCACGCGAGAGATATTTTATGTACCTACTTGTATTTTTCGTATTTTTTAATGCTACTGCGTTTTTAGAAACTTATTTTGTGTGGCAGGTAGGTAGGTACCTTGCGTAGCGAACTTATTAGCAGATTTCATTATTAAAAAATTGCATATTTTGGTACTTACCCTACAAAACCTTTTGAAAATTAAGTCAAAATAGGTTTTTGAAATTATTCTTAGATGCATTATTTAGATTTTAGAATTTGAAAGTCATAGTAAGTAATATGGGTTTCAAATTCAATCAAAAATACTTTCAGTAAGGATAGTTACTTCATTTTACCACTTTAATGGTTTAAATTTGGTTTCCTTGTAGGATATATTCTTTTTATCCAGATTGGGTTAGCCAATCTGGTGTGATTGAGTAACAAACATCCATCAATCCATCCATCCAAACTTTCTCATCAAATCTTACTAATATTATAAATGCGAAAGTTTGGATGGATGTGCCAGCCCGGAGTTGGAAGTTGGCGGTGTTTCACCCCCGTGCCTCGGAGAGCATGTTAAGCCGTCGGTCCCGGTTATTATCACTAACATGATAATAATCGTTAAAGCCCGCCAACCCGCATTGGAGCAGCTTGGTGGGTCTATACTCTAATTCCCGCTCTCCTATGAGAGTGGAGGCCTGTGCCCAGCAGTGGGACATTAATAGGCTGTAGTGATGTGATGATGTGATGGATGGATGTATGCATGTTTGTTACTCAATCATGCCCGAAAGGATGAAATCTCAGATCGGATCTGGATGAAATTTGGCACAGAGATAGATTAGTATGGAATAACACAGGCTACTTTTTATCCTGGAAAACTAAGGAGTTCAAAAAACCTCAATCCATGTGGACGTAGTCACGGGCATCAGGTAGTTTATACTTTATAATATTAGTATATGGATAATATATGGATACTATTGCTTCCTTTTATCGTTCGTTACAGGTAAAAGTGCTTTATGTCAGAAATTTTGCAATATGGACAACCCCCGAAGTAATAAAAAATATATTCGAAAACGCAATTAATAATAAAATTGAGCGGGTGAAAAAAATATACGACTATGCTTTCATTCATTTTTATGAAAGGGAACATGCAGAGCTAGCCATGTCGAAATTGCAAAATTCTGAAATAGATGGTTGTAACATAGAAATACGCTGGTCTAAGCCAGTTGATCGTGAGCTTTACCGAATACAGAAATTGAATAGAGGCAATGCGAAATTTAATAAGACATTTGATTTGGCTCAAACACTTATGCTTTATAAACAGCACCTTGACAAAAAGGAATACGCCAACAGCAGCCCTAAAGACGAAGGCATCGGTTCGGTGTATGCTGGAGACAGCCCGTGTGTTTCTCCGATGGATCTCAAGCCAACGTATGCCTCTGTGACACCACAGTGCAATTATATGTTAGCTCCAGCTAAGCTTGAGTCAATGTGTAAAAGGTAGGTCATTTTTTTTTCCAATAATTTTTACTTATACTTACTTTTATTGGCTTACAAACTTTTTAACGTTTAGACCACGTGAGTGATATTCATTTTAAATTTACAAAATTACCAGATAAACTCGTGTTTTGTTGGAATTACTTCCTTTTATTCCCTGGCTTAATAGTGCAAGTTTCATCAAAGTCAGTTCAGTAGTTTTCAAGAAATGGATTGTTCAGTGTGTCGTGAAGTCGGTTTAACCTTCAATCTTTTAGATTATTGTGTTTTTTACTTCCTGCGGGAATTCCCATAATTTGTATAATTAATTTTCCCATATTAGGTATATACTTGCATTGCTCTTCCAGAGTGTGAGCATGTTTTTGTACATTTGAAGTTGTATTATGGTATATTACAATAAAAACTTTTATTTCAGATATATGTGGGTGCCACCAGTGTACAGATCCCAAAAGTATGTGGATCCTACAGGCGTTGAGCTGTGGGTGTGTTCAGTGGAGCTGCCTCAAGTTGGGTTGCCACTATTGACTTCGCCGAGACGTATCGGACCTCTGGCTAGTAGAGCCTGTTACTCCATGCAGCAGGCTCACATTGAAGCAGCTGAACTCGCTCTGGAGACCTTAAAGGTATGTCTAAACTTTTTTTTAATTTATCTTCTTTCTATGACCATTGCTCGAAGTGTAGTGGATGTCAATAGAGTAAAATACGAGACCTACACTTCTAACATAATGTGTTGCATTAATTGGACACACAGTACCACTACCAATGTTGATTGATAGATTGTGATTTCCATACATTTTGTGAATGACCAAGTTTATCTGGAACAAGATGATGCCCGCGACTGCTTCCGCGTGAATTTCGGTTTTTTGAATCCCACGGGAACTCTTTAAAAGTAGCCTTTGTCCTTCCCCGGAATACAAACCTTCCCCGGAATACAAATTATCCCTATACCATTTCATCCAAATTGGTTGAACAGGTGGGCTGTGAAAGCGAAGCAAACAGACGGACACACTTTCGCATTTATAATAATATTAGTATTTATTAAACTGTGGACTACCATATTCATTGTTCAGTTGAGTAGGTAAAGTTTGTACTTTGTTCTATGTTTCTATACTTTGAATTATGTTGCATTCACCATTGTTGTCATTTTATTTTCAATTTTGTGATATGAGTTTTATAATATGGACATTAATTTACTTTTCTTTTATAGATCTGTTTCTTTTATTTGTTTAAGATAGATCTTGTGAAACTGTATTAATACGGTATAATTATTGTCAGTATTGTGCATGCTTGTGATAGCCCATAATAGGTTGTGCATTTATCATGTATTTGTATGCGTGTTAAATTTAACAATGTATTGTATCAACTGTTGGCTGTCCAAAATAAATAAATAAAAACATGCGTGGCTATCGTTTGAATTGTATTTTATTAGTAGGTATTATTTCGGTAGGTATTTATTATTATTTTGTTGAATTAATTATTAATTGTAAATCAGATATAATAATACATAGGACCTAATAATTGTACCACATTATAAATTATTCTATTCTATTCTAAAGGGGGAATAAGGACAGTAGTACTCCAGAATAGCAGTCTATTAGCTTCTATTATAGGTATCAATGTGTGTTCTATTAAAGGTAACTTATCAATACTTTATTTTCTTACAGATGCTGAGAGTGGACCTCATCCAGCAGTCTGTGCCAGCTGCACCAGTGTACTCCCAGCTGCCTACAGTCCAGAACTGTATGAGTTATTCATTTGACTACCCACCAATGTATGCTCATCATACTCAACCGATTATCCCAATGACCATTCCCACAATATGGCGAACAGTTTAGACTAAGTTTTAGGCTAAGGTGTTTATTTTTAAATTTATTCTTTATTGTTGAACAAAAGACTAGATTTAATGAACCTTTTAAAAATAGGTACTCCCTAATTTTTTTTTGGCAGCTGAATACGAAAATCTTTCTCATTTGATGAACAAAAAGTTAAGATTTTCTAAGAACCCACCGAGCTGCAAATATTTTTGTTGCCATTTTTATTTATATTGTTACAATAATTTAATACAATAGTATTTATTGTGTTAGTATTGTATTTTGGTATAGTTATAGACGTTTTAGTTCATTTGTTTGAAAAAATATTTTGACCAATTCAAAACTTCCACTTTAGTGACATTAGAATTAAAAATGCTTTTGACTATTAAAAATACACATATTTGACTATAAATGTAAGACTTATGAAATAATTTGAATGCTTTGATATTGACTTTCGTTACTTACCTTGCTAAAATTGACTGAAAATAGTTCTGCTTTAAGTTCTGCTTTGTCCTGTAGTAAGTTCTGCTTTTTTTTTAATCACATTAATCATTATTATTACTTGCCTAATGACTAAATTAGTTTGTAGTCTCATATGTATAAAGTTCTTGCTAACAATAGTTATCATTCACAATTATTGTTGATTTTGGACTGTTGTTGATTTAGTTGATTGTACTTTTGAATTTGGTTCTGTGACTTTGTTCTGGCATAGTTAAAACCACAGTTCCTTGTGCTTAGATTCTAGTAGGTATATATTCAGAGAGTTATTTTTTTTGGCAAGTGACTTCAAAAATCTTTCTCGGTTGATGAACAAAAAGTTAAAAAAATTCTAAGAACCCACCAAGCTCAAATATTTTTGTTGCAATTTTTATTTATATTGTTACAATAATTTGATACAATAATATTTATTGTATTAGTATTGTATTTTTGTATAGATTTAGAAGTTTTGGTTCATTTGTTTGTAAAAAAAATATATGCTTTTGAATATTGTTTAAAATATATTAGACTGTAAATTTAAGACTACAGAAATAATTTAATTGCTATGTTCTATTTTTTTTAAAACTAAATTTGTAGTCTCATATGTATTAAGTTCCTACTTGCTAACAGTAGTTGTTATAATTCAAATTGCTTTGATCTTACCTTTCTATATTTTTAAACCACGATAATTATTATTGCTATTACTTGCCTAATAAGGTAATTGTTTAAACTAAATTTGCAGTCTCATATGTATTAAGTAGGTACTTGCTAACAGTAGGTACTTGTTATAATTCACAATTATTGTTGGTTTTAGACTGTTGTTGATTTAGATTTTGTGTAGTTGATTGTACTTTTGTTTTTGTTTCTGTGACTTTGCTCTGGCATTGTTTAGAGTTAAAAGCACAGTAAGTGCTTCCTTGTGCATATATTTTAGTATATTCAGAGAGAATGCACTGTTTTACTTTAATTATTTTCTTTTACTACTGTAAGAGTAGGAGAGAGTTTATTTACTTTGGTTGTGACAAATTATTTTTATCATTCTTTAGACAATAAATATTTTGGACCTGTACTTAGATTATTTTCTTTTACTAGACCTACTCTCCTTCCCGACCCACCCTTTAAGGCCGGCCATACACGGACAGCTTGTAGCAGTCAAGATGGACTGCTTCAAGCTGCGACTGCATAGTGAACTAGTCTTCGAATAAACAAAGAAGTACTAAGTAAAACTACCTAGTACTTCCATAATCATTGCATGATGCGCGCCGGGTTGCGCAGTGCGCTATACTGTGACAGTGGAAAGAAGCAACTTGGCTCTGTGTCCGCGCGGTAACGCGGTTTCTCGCCGCAAGACTCCATGGAGGCGGTGCGAGCGCCAAACAATCACTTCACTTCACCACCCGTGAAGTGAAGTGATTGTTTTTATTTATATTGTTACAATAATTTGATACAATAATATTTATTGTATTAGTATTGTATTTTTGTATAGATTTAGAAGTTTTGGTTCATTTGTTTGTAAAAAAAATATATGCTTTTGAATATTGTTTAAAATATATTAGACTGTAAATTTAAGACTACAGAAATAATTCAATTGCTATGTTCTATTTTTTTTTAAAACTAAATTTAACTTATTATAAAAAGTAGGTACAATTCAAATGCCCATTTTGATGATAAATTAATATGGGTATGTTTAGAGTTCCTTAGATAAGGAATAATTCTTTCAAAATCGATATCTGGCAGTTATGGTAATCATCATAGAAAAAGAAACTGTCGTCAAACTCTTAAATTACGATGCCATATTTTTTTTCTATTGGACAAAAAAAAACGATTTTTGGGTAATATCGCAAACTTTATTAATATTGCAGTTTCTTGTAAATATTAATTTATTTACAAAAACCGATGCCCTCTCAAGAACACAATTTCACCATGTACAACAGTTCGCGCGCGAGATGAATGCAGAGTAGGCAAATGTATGAGGTTGTGACAGGTTTATAATAAGTTAAATTTATTTCAAGGTACTTTTTTTCTTTTTTTGTCACTAGTTTTTGTATTTATTAAGAACTAGACTAGATTCTCCTTAATTTTCCGGGATAAAAAGTAGCCTACGTCCTTCCCCGGGATATAACCTACCTCCATACCAAATCCCAAATTTCAGCAAAATCAGTTGAAATGATGGGCCGGGCGTAGCAGGCAGACAGACAGATTTTTTTTAATCGGTTAAGAAACATCTTAGAAATCATACATTTCAACAATCGTAATTTTACAATCGTACATTTTTTTTAAATAGGTAGGTACGCGCCGAATTGAGAACCTAATCTATCCCTATACCATATTTCATTAAAATTTGTTGAAAAGATGGGCCGTTAAAGCGTAGCAGACAAACAGACAGACAGACACTTTCGCATTTATAATATGAGTAGGTATGGATTTCAATTCGCGAATTTCGTGAGAGGGATTCGAACCCGCGACATCTTACTACTTAATGAAAATTTTATCCTGCTAAGAAGAAACTGTGTTCTATTTAAAATACGTAAATAAAATATTGAATACACCTAAGTAATAACATAAGATAATTTTAATAATATTAATATGTCTGTGCCCTATCACCAACAGTCTTAAAAATAAAAAAATTGGCGACTCCTATAGCACTTTATCGGAACACAATTAATGTCTTCCGCTGATTCATTGCAAATTGTCGTATTTGTCAAACTTTTATTACAACATTTATTCCTAAGTTTAATACATAGGGTTGGTTTTTGTGAACCGTTTGGTGTCTCAGTCTATATTTTGTATAGCTGTGTTTGCATAAGCGATTGAGGACGCTTTTTAGGGTTCCGTACCCAAAGGGTAAAAACGGGACCCTATTACTAAGACTCCGCTGTCTGTCTGTCTGTCTGTCTGTCTGTCTCCAGGCTGTATCTCATAGACCGTGATAGCTAGAAAGCTGTGTATAGAAAGATACGTGTGTCTGTCTCCAGGCTGTATCTCATAGACCGTGATAGCTAGAAAGCTGAAATTTTCTTCGGTTCAAATTTTCACAGAATATTAACTTGTATATTACCTTTCAAAATAAATAATTAAATATCAATAAAGTAAATATTAAAGGGAGGCTCCCATACAACAAACGTAATTTTTTGATATTAACAGTAAACCTCTACAAACAAAGTTAGTTTTGCGGTTCATTAACAAAGGTAATTATACCTACTTCTTGAGTACGGAACCCTCGGTGCGCGAGTCCGACTCGCACTTGGCCGTTTTTTTTTTGAATATTAATTTGTACTTTGTAGTAATGTTGTATCCTTAGTTGGTAAATCGATGAGTAGGTACTACAACTCATAGAATGAATGATAGACTTATTAGATTTACTACTTGGACTGAATATACCCTAAGTACATAAATATAAATCAATCAATCAATCAATTAAATCATTTAATCAATATAGGTACACTGTAGGTACCTACACTTTATTGACGTTAAAAATTACTTACATAAAAACATGATGGTGATTATATCGGTGGTATCTTAAAACTAAAGCTACGAGGGTTCCAAACGCGCTCTGGTTTAGGTAGGTATAGGGGTAGCCTAACCCTTGAGGTAAGGGCATGTGTGGCAAAATTAGAAAATAAATTCAAATGAAAAAATGATTTTTATTCAAACAGACTTTTTGCAAGTGCTTATGAATATCTATCATGTTGTAAATGTTTTTTCTTTCTTTCTTTATTATTAGTCTTTCTCTGGGTAACTTTCTCTTGTTGACCAAACTTATCCAGTGGCTAAAATTGGAACTAATTTTAATGCTTGAGTTTTTGTTTTTAAAATATTTTAATTCTACTAGATTCTAGTGACGCTGACACCGGCAGGACGAACGCGTACTCCGCCAGGAGTATAAGTGTTCTGTGAACGCGTAACTCTGATAGGTCAGATATGTTTGACGGACTAGTTACAAACAGGCAACAGCCAAAAGGTACTCATGCCGAAAGAACTGGCTCGAAAATGCTCTGTGGCGCTTAGCCATATTATGGCTATTTGGCGTTTTCGGCGTTATGTGTCAGGTAGCCATATTATGGCTAAAACAAAATGGCGGATTCGCGTCCACCGCGGTTGCCGACATTTTTGTTTCTTATAAATAGATTACTGTCTCGATTCCTCTCTAACTTTGGTATTAAATACTAGGATAGACAAGGACACAGTAGGAATTTTTTGACGTTCTTACTGTATGTAATCAATGGTTGGGTAGAAATTTTGTGCGAGGAGGACACCAACTTGAAAAAAAAAAAAAAAAAATTTTTGATTTTGGCCTAGAGCAAGAATTATCGAAGATAGTCCATGTTTCGTGTATTCTTACTCTAAGACCACTAACCATAGTGCACATCAATCAAAAAATCAACAGATACGGCCAATATTGGCCATTGTATTGGTACCAACAGAGAGGAAAGGAGGGTAATTTATGGTCTGTTTTTTGTTATTTTTCTGTGTAAACCATAATGAAGAACGATTACCTTTCAAACTTTAATCTACAGCTGTAGTTCGTAACGATTTGATTGACGTAGTTTGTTTACATAGCTTCAGTACAAGTAATAGGAGTTGTTATTTTTCTAAAGCGGCGCGAGCCCACCGGCGGCCGCGAAATTCGACACCTGTGAAACGCTCCGCACACGAGGGGGGGGGCGCTTATTTTGAGCTGCCACACGAAGGGTTAAATGACCACTTCTACTCGCACACATGGCTAATATGCTGTGTGCAAGAGGGACACCAACTCATACAACTTTTTCTGAGATCGTTTTTCGCACATCTATTAGTATTGCAAAAGGAACTTTATCTCTGATCAATAAAGTGTATTTTTAGTGAATATATAAACCAATTAGTCAGCACTACTCACTTAGCGTCGTGTGTTATGTTTCTTGTCTGTGGTTTGACATTCGGTCGATGCACTGAAAGAACGCTGTGGTGTGGTCGATGCCTGTGCCGTTATCCTCCATCAACGGCCTGTGCAGATAAATAATCATCATTTGATCTTTGGACATCATTTAATGATGTCCAATGATAAATAAAACTACCATAAAGAATTGTTGTAACTTGTTTTTATTCTCGTTGTTATTCAATAAAATTCAGTCTCAATAGATTAATTATTGTACCTATCTGTAATAAACCTGTCTATAGAGCCGTGCCGTTATACAATAACGTAGCTTTACCTTTATAAAAAACGCCAAGCGATTTAGCTTTCCGGTACGATGCCGTGCAGAAACCGATTAAGGGTATGAGTTTAATTTAACTGGCATGACAGGTTAGCCCGCTAACATCTTAAGACTGCATCATCACTTACCATCAGGGTGAGATCGCAGTCAAGGGCTAACTTGTAGTGGATAAAAAAAACATGTTTTAAAGTGACGGTAATTCAATGATGCTTCTAAAGTTAAAATATCATAAAAGCAATTACTATTACATATATATTTTAGTCTGTGGTATTAATAAGTAAATTGTTAAAATCTGGGGAATGTGCTAATTCCGGACATTGTCGCATTGGCATACATGGTGAATGAGGATTAGCCCTCAAAAAGTTTTGTTTACACACACAACCGGGAACGCACGGAGGATCACTAACACATTTGAACCTGGCAACTAGGGATAAACATGTGTCTGGTGGACAGACTTTCTTACATTCTTGATATTCTTCGTTAAGACCGCATTTAACAGCTGCATTAGTTATTTTTTGTTGATATGCCGCTCTCACTGAAAATGAAAGTAAAAATGTAGCATTGTAGGTATACTTTATTCAGTTAATTGACCGAGCGAAGCGAAGGTGAGTGAATTTGCACTTGTCCGTCAGTCCGTCCGTCTGTCGGAGCCCTATAACTTCTGAACCACTGAACGTAATAACTACAAATTTAAATATAATATGTAAACCGAAGGCCTCCAGCCGAATATGGCTTAAAAAGTTATAAAAATCTTCATTTCAGGGGGGCTCTCATAGAAGCGAATGCGAAGTAAAATATGTTTTATAGCGTTACATAGGGTTGCGACTTGCGGTATATCATTTAGGAATAGAGTCCAAAATTTTTCCCCTAATATTTACGAAATGGGGGGCCTTCAAAGTGGAGATTTTCTAACGTTGACCTCAGAACTCTCAATTTTCTGAAAGGCTGAGCCTGAAACTTGATCAATTATTTGAAAAGGCATGATGACAGTAACCAAGAATCAATGAAATTATGAATTTATCTAATGAAATAAGATTCATGGATTATACAAAACGTATTTATTTTTCTATTTCTAGTGAGATTGCTATTTATTTTGATAAAATAAAACTCTATAATACAGCAATCCGCCATATTGCATAAAACACAAAGAAGCGAATGACGTCACAATTGTTTGTTTTCGAGCTTTGAAAATCACACTATTGCTTACTGCACACTGCACAGAGTACATTGGTAAAAACAATAGTGACGTCACAACGACGCCATGACACCGCCGAACGTTTTGGCGTGAATTTTAAAATTTAAATTTCAAATGCTAATTTTATCTACCAAACTTTATTTTTCTGCTGAAATAAGATATTTTTTAGAAATAGTAGATACTTCCGAACATAATCTGACCATTTTTCAAAATCAGTCATCATGCCTATTATATTGTGTACTTGAACAACAAATACTTTAGTATTTATTAGATAGATATTATAAGGAAACGAAATTATTTAATCCCACCAAAAACATTTCATGTAAAATTGGTTGCCAAAGACTCACAAGTGCATAATGCTTTCACTGTTAAAAAGTTATGAGATCTCTAATTAGAGCCAAGCCCGAAGGTGAGCTCCTCTTTGTGCTGCGCATCATAACCCACGGAGTCTGTCTCAAGTTCAAAGTACATAGTTCTAAATGCTCTTTACTGTGTACCAAACTAATAATATTAAATAACATGTAAGTCTATATATAAAACTTGTCCCTAGAACCTCTACATCTTGGTAAAAAGGTATGGCTTGGCCGTTTAATATTCGTCGAACATTTCCTGACATAACATTTAAGTCATTAAGGAATAGTTAGGGCGACATATACGAAACGGCCAAGCCGTACCTTTTTACCAAGATGTAGAGGTTCTAGGGACAAGTTTTATATATAGACTTACATGTTATTTAATATTATTAGTTTGGTACACAGTAAAGAGCATTTAGAACTATGTACTTTGAACTTGAGACAGACTCCGTGGGTTATGATGCGCAGCACAAAGAGGAGCTCACCTTCGGGCTTGGCTCTAATTAGAGATCTCATAACTTTTTAACAGTGAAAGCATTATGCACTTGTGAGTCTTTGGCAACCAATTTTACATGAAATGTTTTTGGTGGGATTTCATTTATTTTTGGCAGGCGCCCTAGATTTTTTGATTTTTTTTAGCTGAATGCTAGATGATTGATACTTGGTAAGTTTAATAAATCTGTCAACGACATGTTATCCTGAAAATTACAGCTTTCTACCATGTTCCGTACCGAAGTTATGACTGTTCTAAAATACAAGGAAATGCTGTCAGATTTGCACCCCCTATACGAGGGGTTGGAGATGAAAAGATTCAGATTTCTTAATTTTCCTGTTGTTTATATGCAAATTCTAGCCTACATACCAAATTTCAGTCTTCTAGCACTTCAGGAAGTACCTTTTTTCAGTTGATGATCATCAGTGAGTGAGTACGAAATCGACGTATTTTAGGTAATCAATAAACTGAAACTATAAATGCTAAAAAATTGAAACTTGGTATATTCGGTAAGTCCCCCAACAACATCTTATCCTGAAAATTTCAGCTTTCTAGCGTCATTCGGACCGAAGCTATGACGGTTCGAAAATTCGACGAAACGCTTCGAGAAAAGGTAGGTAGTGCCCCGTTTCCTTTGGCTCGTCTTTGGCGGGGACACTCCCGTGTCCCCAGATTTTTAATGAGCTTCAGTATTTTTAACAGAACTTCACAATGATGTCAATAGATGGCGCTTTGTAAACGTTTATTCGTCTGTGCTTAGTAGCTTACAAATAATAAACTATCTTATGGAGTACCGCGAGGTCTCAGTTCGGGGCGAACCACTACTGTAAAATATCAGTGTCACGTCATGAGTGTAATCAGTCTATCCCACCGCTATCACGCATGTAGATAAACAACCAGTTGCACGATAGTGAACTAACTCGATATATTATATAGTATTTAATGAGCAGGTATACCACTGAACTCAAAAAAAAATATGAAAAAAAGATACCTGATCTATCGTTTTCGTGGCTATTCAGTGTACTGTTTGCTTCTGAAACAGAAGAAGATGAGTCGATATATTATTTTATTAAATGAAATTATTTTAACAATATTATTCGTTTAGTTAAATAATGGACTTACTGCATTCACTGATAGGAATACAAATGTATAAATCATTTCTAGCAAAGCCTTTTCTACAATAGCATTTGTCATTACATTTTATATTAACAATGGGGCAACGTTGGTTGAGTGTTTCACATGTAGTATCGCAAGCGCTGCCACAGCTAAAAACCTCGTTCGTAACTGGGCATCGATCTGGAATTATTAATCAATCATTATTATTGCTAGGGAAGAAATCTTAAAGATAAAATTTTAATGACAGTTTATTTATTAAAAATATAATTTATCCAATATATTTTCTAAACCTAGTAATAATAATTCCTACTACTTTCAGAAAAAAATACTAAATTTTTCTTAAAACTAAAAGTTTTTGTTAAGAACTTTAAAAATAAAGTAACTTAATAATACCAGTATAAATTCTGTAAATTCCAATAAATCATTCCAATAAAAAATATACAGTTTTTACTTAATTTTAACAAGTAGACAGGCAGGACTAATGCCCTTTCTGTAATATGCGATTCAATTAATTTGACTGGTTACGTCAGATAAACGTACAGTTTATAAGTCAAATATTAGCTTACCGCAAGCTTCACCAGACACACAATCACCATCATAATTTCTATAAAAGCCTTCTTTACAGACACATTGTTTTTGACATGTTTTATTGTTGTCCAAGCAATTAAATAGTAAATCTTTGTTTTTGCAAGTTTTTTCTGGAGGACAATCTTTGATGCAATTTTGAATTTCATTTGGGCGGGAGCAATGTAATGCTGAAAAATAAATCAGAAAAAATAAACGTGAATTCTTACCATCGTTAATTAAAATTGTGGGTTATGGGCTCCAATATTACTTTGCCAAGTACTTAATTTTACCCACAAGTGATTTTACCCTTATTAGCAACTTTTTTTAAGTGTAGCAACTTTTGGTTGTTTGGTGTTTGATATTGTGTCAAACGTGAAATGTCATAAATCGCTCATCTATGTTATCACAGGTCACTGTCAATTTCACATAAGGGTGAAGGGTCTTTAACTTGTCAGTTGTCACTGGCGTAGCATAAGCAAGATTTGTTCACAGAGTACATTATATTTGTTTACCTTTTTGAAAGTTTTATGTAAGGTAATAGAAACATTTAGCAATGATTCTACAGAAATAGTTTCAGGAAGTTAAATATATATTGACATTGTAATCCCACTATTAGTTTTATATTCACACCATAAAATGTGGGGACGAAGCATTGCACGATATCCTAATGTGATAAATATATTTTACTCTTTAAATAATTCAGTTAAAGTGCAAAGGACTTTAAAATCTTTAGTAAACAGCAATCATACTGTAAAACGTGTGTTAAGCACGCTGCAACTTGAAAGGAAGCACAAAACTTACGACGATAAGAAAGTGACCGATTGTAGTACATTTACGTACAGGTCTCATACTTGCGGAGACTTAAGGGCCGAAAATATTGGTCAGAATGTTGTTTTATGCGGCTGGGTACAATACGCAAGGTTATCCAAGTTTTTACTTATCAGAGATTCTTATGGACTTACACAATGTATTGTGAAGAATAATCATTTTAATATCAATGATCTGCCGTTAGAAACTATTGTAAAGATTACTGGAACAGTGGTATCACGCCCGAAAGAAATGTATAACCATGAAATGGCTACAGGTGAGGTTGAAGTTGTCATTAATAAGTTGGAAATACTAAATGAGGTCAGCAAATTGCCGTTCAATTTAAGAAACTATCAAAAGCCTAAAGAGCAACTGCGCCTTCAACATCGATATATAGATTTGAGGTTTCCAGAGATGCAACACATATTGAGACAGCGCTCTACAATTCTACATAGTATGAGGAGATTTTTAGTCGAGGAACACAATTTTGTTGAGGTTGAAACTCCGACGTTATTTTGTAGGACCCCGGGTGGTGCAAGGGAGTTCATTGTTCCCACTCATTATTCCGGATTATTCTACTCTTTGGTTCAGAGCCCACAACAATTTAAGCAAATGCTCATGGCTGGTGGTATTGACAGGTACTTCCAGATAGCCAGATGTTATAGAGATGAAAGCACAAGACCAGACAGGCAACCTGAGTTTACTCAACTTGATATTGAGCTATCCTTTACAACTTTGGATGGTATTATTAACTTGATAGAGTTGTTGTTAAGAAAAACATTCAACCAAAATCTTCCTAACAAATCTTTTAACAGAATAACTTACAAGGAAGCATTAGAAAGTTATGGTTCTGATAAACCTAACATAAAATATGACATGAAGATGAAAAATGTAAGAGACTTATTCAATCAATCTACAGATGTAAATTTTGGTGCTTTTGTTTTACCATATCCTAGTAAATTAGGGAAACTTACAGCTAAGTATAAAGAAAAGATTAATGAGATAAGGAAAAAGTTTAAAGTTAAAGTTGTGCTTAATGAAAATATTTCTAAAGAAATTGGACAAGACACCAGTGATAAAATTAATAAGATAACAGAAACAGGAAATGATAACATTTTAAGCTTAGGTGATTACGAAAATGTGTGTTTATGTTTAGGTGAAATAAGAGAACTTTTGGCTGCACTTTTAAAATCAAAAAACCTAATAACTATCAATGAAAACTTAGAACCTCTTTGGATTGTAGATTTTCCTTTATTTGTAAAAGGAGAAAATGGCTTAGAGACTTGTCACCATCCATTTACTGCCCCACATCCTGATGACTTGCATTTATTAGATTCTGATCCCTTAAAAGTTAGGTCTCTTGCTTATGACATTGTACTAAATGGTCATGAAATAGGTGGCGGGTCAGTTCGTATACACAACGCTGAACTTCAAGAAAGAATATTAAAAATGCTAGATATTGACTCAAGTAAACTGTCTCATTTTATAAACGCTCTAAAAAGTGGGTGCCCACCACATGCTGGTATTGCTCTAGGCATTGACAGATTAATAGCTGTTTTGTGTAATGCAGCGTCGATTAGAGATGTAATTGCATTTCCAAAAAGTCATGAAGGCAAGGATCCTCTATCTGGAGCTCCAAATCAAATAAGTGATGAAGACCAGAAGTATTATCACATAAGAAGTATTGAAACAAAGTTATAATATTGTAAAGGAGATCGGCGAAGTATGACCCAGCTAATTTAAAAACCATTCAGATTCAGAAATCATTTAATATTTTTTAATATATTTCAAAGTATTTTTCTGTGTAAACACCAAATTTTTAGAAGATGGGGATCAAAAATAAAAGTAATTATCAAACAATAAAAAAGTCGTTCTAATGGCAATACTGAGTAATAGATACCAGAGTATAAAAGTAGAAAGTAACGTGTCAAATGTCAATTACTTACTGTCAACACAATCAAATGTCATTCGTGGACCGTATTAGAGATGTGCCAACTCGGTAAAAACACGTTAACTCGAGTTGAAATTCAGGTAACTCGGAAGTGAATTTGAGTTACACAACTTGAGTTAGCATAAAGAAACTAAGTGTATTTTATTTGTTACAAAATACTTTTTTACATATTTGTACTTCAATCGAACTCTCTGTTAGGTCAATTATTATTAAGTATCATTGCTAAACTTCGTAGGTAGGATTGAAATAAAAAGGTTTTTATAGTTTACCTAGATAATAATTTATACCGTTCTCATTAGGGTCATTAGGGTTAATACACAATTATTTATGGTTCTAGTCTTAGTTTAGTTATAGTAAGTACCTACTCATATTATTTATTAACAAAACTATTTAGTTAGGTATATATGTAGCAGTTTTCACGAAATAATATCAGTCTAACTTTATAATGTAGGTAGGTACATTACATGTACGGTACATGCTATTAATAGTTTAATCATCACAATGAAAATATTCATAAATAACTTTGTCATCGTTGGTGTCATTCGGTCGATGCAATGGAGGAGGTACGTAGACAGAGAAAGAGATATAGACAGGGCGTCAGCGTATAGTAATTAATTAACAAATAATTAATTAAAATTAGTTAAAAACGTTAATTTAGTTCAAACGCCTTTCGCCTGAAATGCTCACGCGTTAGCAAATACTACGATACTTCGTGACGTGATTGTATCGCTACTTTATATATCGCTTCTGTCGCGCGTTGTAAATGCGACTAACGCCCAAAAGTAGCGATGCATAAGCGCGTTAGGGTTAACCCCCTTTTTAAAACAGTAAGAATAGTTTAACAACCATCAATTTGTATGTCAAAATATACTTACTGGCCGCGTTACTAGTACTATAGGTTGACTGTACCCAGCAGGAAGGTAACTTGTTTTTATGTAGGTAGGAAAGCGTATTACTAATTGGTACATAGTCAGATAATGTTAATCTGCAGTGCCTGATAGATTTTTCAAAGCTATTAAATGGTCATCTGGCTTAAAAACCACGAAATAGAAATGTAACCTCACATTTAACTATTACTACGAATATCTTTTTTCTCCCAACTTTATTTGATTGACTTTCATAAACTTTTTTGTTAGTCTGGTTTAGTATAAAAAGTATGAGAAGTTTGATGCGTGAACGTGAACCTCAAGTTTGGGTCAAATACTATATGGGAGCTCGCCGACCTCCTTTACAGTAAATATAATGTTGCTAAATTCATACTTTTTTTTAAATTTTATGATCTTCTGAGTGTTTTTTTTTGTGACAATGGTCAACTAAACATGTAATCATTTAAAAATTATCCATTCTATTAATTATTGGAAATGGGAAAGTGTGTCTGTTACCATTTCACAGCTCAACCACTGAACCAATTTTGATGAAACTTGCCACAGAGATAGCTTGGTTCCTCACTGCTTCTTGTTATCCCGCAAACAACGTAGGGTTCCTAGGTATGTTTGTAAAAAAAACTCCACGCAAATTCTAGTATTTTTGAATTGCTTGTACTTAAGACTCTTCATTTGAGACGGAGACTCTGCAACGGTTTAGATCAATATTTAGCTGCTTTGTCCCTTGATATTTTATTATTCATAGCATTAAAACTCAAAATATATTTATTCCAAATTGTAGGCAAATCGCTCATCTACCACAATGACTGACAACATTTTGAAATTAATTAATAGATTGTTCCTTATTGCGAAAATACCAAGAGGCTGTTTTTAAATTTTAGTTTATGTGTAAACTTTGACGTTAGAGAACGTCACAATTTACTCATTGTGGTCAGAAAAAGAGATACTTTTATTAAGTACTAGCTGATGCCCGCGACTTCGTCCGCGTGCTTTAAGTTTTTTGTTATTCCCGCGGGAACTCCTTAATTTTCCGGGATAAAAAGTAGCCTATGTCACTCTCCAGGTCCTCAACTATACCCATGCCTAAAATCACGTCAATCCGTTGCTCCGTTGCGGCGTGATTGAAGGACAAACCAACAAACCAACAAACCAACAAACCAACAAACCAACAAACCAACAAACCAACAAACAAAGTGACTTTCGCATTTATAATATTAGTATGATAAGGTCCTGAACTACCATAATTAAAGAGAAAAATTATTAATTTGCTATTCTTTATATTATAAAACTCAAAACAAAGAAAATTTTATTTGACAAAACTAATGACCCATAAAACCGTAATTTTAGGAGGTTATTTACCTTATTTTTTAAAGAAAATTCACAACCCCTAATAGAAAGACATATTATCAATTATATAAAGCAAAAAAAATATATGATTTACAATAATTTACTTCCAAATATAAGTTTGAAACACACTACAAAACTGCGCGAACAAGCACTAGGAAAACTAGTCGTAGCTGAGGCTTCTCCGAGGGTGGACGTAACGCTTTTTGTCTCCGCAACTCAAAATTGAATACGTAGCATATACCTGAGATTGTAGTGCGATTGTCACTTCTCAATAGTTGGCATTTTTAATACTCACTGCTTTTTCTTATTGATAGATGAAAACTATTGAGTTTAGGTTTTGTATTTTATACTAATTATATTGATCGTAAATATTTAAATAAGAATTTACAACAATTGTATTTTGCCAGAAATAGTAGATCCCCGTAAATGCAGATCAATGCCAATAAGAGATACCCGTTTTTAGATTTTTATGAAACTGTCTGCTGCTTGTCAAATTGTGAAATTGAGTACCTATATGTACTGGAAAGGTGTTGTCTATACGCTTAGTCCTAAGTTTTTACATTGAAAATTCAATTGATCGTAATCGAGTGTTCAATCACATTGGCGTCAGAGTAAAATGGACCCAAAGGCTCTTGATTTAAAGTCACAAATTCCAACCAATTTTAATTTCAAAACGTTTCCATTTGGAGCGGTGGCTGTGAATGCATATACGAAATTGAGCTCTAAATCAATTCTGTTAAGATTCATTTTTCTTTTAACGCTAATATGATCAAACGGTTACGATAAATCGAATTTGCAAAGTAAAAAGTAAGACCAGACGTAGTGATATGTATATATATGTAGTAGTACCTAAGTAACTGCCTCGTTGGTCTAGTGGTTAGCATATTCGACTGCGGCCGACGAGGTCCCGGGTTCGAGTCCCGGGTCGGGCCATAGCAAAAATTGGATTTTTCTGGCAAGTAATTCTCAGTACTGGCCCGGAGTTAGGAAGTTGGCGGTGTTTCACCCCCGTGCCTCGGAGAGCACGTGAACCCGTCGGTCCTGCGCCGCACCTCTCACCGGTCGTGTCGGATTTTCCGTCACATCCGGTGAGAGATGTACTATAATATGTCCCACGTAAATGGCTAATCTCTCTGGATATAGGCCGCCATGGCCGAAATTCGGTCGAGAGGACATTATTTATTTTATGTAGTAGTATATATCATATAAATTCTAATTAATATATATTGTTAATAATGTTACGTAAAAATCTAAATTATGCTAACTTTTTTTATTTGTATTTGTACAAAATGTATAACTAACTGAAAATAAGTAAACAAAGGTAATTTATGTTAAACATGTGAGGAAAACATAGTTTTAAGGTGTTTTTGTAAATAAACACGAATTATTCTGAATTTTTCTTTATATCTTGCCTTTACATGAGTACACTAAAATAGAAAATAAGGAAATAAGGATTTTTTTTCACTTCCTGTGGGAATACCTTAATTTTCCAGGATATAAAGTAGCCTATATCCTTCCCCGAGACACAATCTACCTCATACCTGTAAGCGTAGCTGACAGACAGACAAACTTTCGCATTTATAATATTAATATGGATTTACCTACTTAAAAACATCTATACTAACAATCATGCAACCTACTCTTTATATGAACGCACTTTTTATTAAAAAAAGTTGTAAGTCATAATTCGTATGTAAAGTGAATTAAAAGCAATTTTTAAAAATATTGAAAAAATAATAGCCCGTTTGAAAATGGGATTAGGATCAAAACCACCGAGTAGTAAACCTATTGAGAGCTAATAGCCACATTTTCGCTTTGAAACACATCTCACCACTTTCAGGCGGGGGACGAGGTAATAATAGCATTTCTCATTGGCTGACTCAAGGTCAACTTTACACAGTTAAAAGTACAAAGTATATGTTACCGCGGCACTTGGGCTGCCCGCTGCGCGACAAAAATGTATCGATAAAAAATACCAGTAGGTACCTATTGGAAAATCAATACAAATATTTGTATTCAAACAGCAATATACAACCATATGTATGATTATGCCTCGTTGGTCTAGTAGTTAGCATAGTCGACTGCGGATCACGAGGTCCTGGGTTCGATACCCGGTCGGGCATAAAAGTTAGGTATTGGGTTTTTCAATTAAGAAATTCTCAGTGCCAGCCCGGAGTTGGAAGTTGGCGGTGTTTCACCCCCGTGCCTCGGAGAGCACGTTAAGCCGTCGGTCCCGGTTATTATCACTAACATGATAATAGTCGTTAAAGCCCGCCAACCCGCATTGGAGCAGCGTGGTGGGTCTAAGCTCTAATTCCCGCTCTCCTATGAGAGTGGAGGCCTGTGCCCAGCAGTGGGACGTTAATAGGCTGTAGTGATGATGATGATGATGTATGATTATGCATAATTATCTGATACTTATATATTTTTTTTAATTGCCCAAGTTCTATACTAAAGAACTTAAGTTTTCAACAACAACTTTTAATCAAATAAATAAGAAACCTGTTCTTCTACTTCAGAATTGTTCGGAATTTAATGAAATATAAGTTTTTACTCAATAAATTAATTTATTGGCATTCAAGTGGTCTAAGGCTATCGATATAATTTATCGATAGTTGCACGGACTACACTGGGCTATGCGTGGAAGAGACGGAGATATGTAGAACTACATGTGAAAGACAAAGAAATACTGAAAGACTTCAACGGGTTCCTTTTCATTTTTGTAAATATTTTTATTTATTTGCGTATTGATGATTTTTATTTATTATTACAAAACTACACTTACTTATGAAATGTTATCCCATCCTTTACATAGCTGGAGATATTGCTTCTCTTTCCACGCCATTTAATGCTACAGAGAGGCCTAATTTTCGTTTTATACTAGATAAATTCCCGAGCACTGTCGAATACGGACTGAGGGCGACTATAGGCACAAAACGTAGCGTTAGCAGTCATACTGCTAACGTTTGGCTGGTGAGGGGGCACGCTATGCTCAGTCAATTGGTTGTATGGTCTGTGATCAAAACGGTTTGTTAAACTACTTTGCACCCGACGCCTTCTGTTCACTCACTTAAACAAAGGACTATCCGAGACAAAGGATTTACCCGAGATAAATACCTAAACTTCCCAAGCGGCTCAAGGAATGAACAGCCTTAACGTCATTAAATTATGTTTTTTGTGAAAAACATTGACGGACTTTGCAATCACTGACTGCCATTTAAACTAACCATTTAGTGTAGATAAGATACTAATAGTAATGTTATAAACTTACTTCCAAACGACTGTTCCACAAACAAGAAAACTAATATGGAAATAGACAATACAAAAACATGCATGATAGCTACGTTTGAATCAAACTTGTTCTGTATTTTTCATATTTGCCATCTACTATTATACCCGTTTGTATGGCGGTACTTATGTAGATCTAGTGGGGGTAACAGAAAATACAAGTTCATGGGCATTTCGTCATCAGCGGGAAAATACCTTCTGCTGATCGATTATATATATTATTAAGTAGCTAACAACCGATGATGTTGGTATGCTAAACTTCAATGCTAATGACTGATCTAGTAAAAGGGGATTACCCAAATGCCCCACGTCATATAGCATGTATATTTTGACCTCTTCGGGCCGGTGTGCTGCTGGTTTTTTGTAAGTATAATTAAATATACCTAATAGGTAGGTATAAATAAATACATGGTGAAGTAAGGTGATGTACAGTACATTTATGATGTCTTCTAGCTGTTTTCGGCCATAACCGCCGATTTTCATGCTAGTTCTCGGTAGGAACTTAGTGGTAGATTCATTTGACGATTTAAAAGCTTGAATAAAAAAAATTGAATTTGGAATTGAATTTATTTGATTTTGAATAACGACTGCTTGCGGAGAACTCCTAATAGGCAAGTTTGTAAAGGGCTTTTGATGTTCTGCCCTCTTGTGTCTTCAGTGCAGGCTAGCTTTAATTTAGGTGCAAATGTTCAGCTGGAGCATTGTGGACACGTCGCCCGTCGGGAAATCAGTGGCTTAGTATTTATGGAAATCGCCGCTAGATGGCGTTGAGAGAAAACTTTTTGGTCAGATTTTCATTCATTTTCTCTCAGACTGTAGGTAACTAGTTGTTCAATTGACATTCATTAGGCTACTTTTTCAGATAGTTCACTATACTATAATTTTGTACATGGTTATTGGATATACTTAGGTTACTTATGATTATAACCGAAGTACTGGTTTTAAATAGGTAGGTAGGAAGTTTATAAACGAGCTTTTGCCCGTGACCTCGGAACCTCAATCGGTTTATTAGTATAGTAGCGTAAAGAAGTAGTTAATTAGGTATAAGATAACAAAGAAACAACCTCCCTACTACCGGCAAAGGAATAAGTAAGTACCGCCAAGCGTTAGCGTTCCAGTACGATGCCAAGGCGAAACCGCTTAGGCGTAGGTACATGGATTTAAAATTGGTAGTTGGAGACTAAATAGTTTGAAAAAGAACCTGAAAAAAGTTCTGTGATATAAAATGTAGGTAAGTAACTCTAGGTCGCGCGCGAGTTGAATGCAGAGTAAATGTACATATGGTGAACCGTGAAACATACATTTACTCTACATTCAACACACGCGCGAACTGTCATATTTATATTATAGGCATAGGTTTCAGCTACCTACTTTGGTAATGTAAGGTCGAAGGGACAGGTAGACTGACGTAAACCGATAGCAATATGAATCCGTTTGGGCCCGGAGCCCTAATATTTGATGTAACCGTTATGTCTGCTATAAAAGTAAAGGATATTTTGGAGTAGGGCTACCATGCGTCATTTTTCCCCAGATTTGTTTTCTTTTGCATTAGGTATAGGTAAGGTTTTTTAAATATGATTAGGTAGGTGAAGTGCGATGTAAGATGGAAGCCGGCGAATTCAGGAATCTGGAAGGAGTTTGAGGTACCTATACCTGACGAATTTTACTGCGAGCAATCTTCACAGAGATAAGCACCTAAGCGTGGAGATATCAGATAAGTCATCTCCACGGGAGATATATACTCCTCAAATGTGTGTGCAAACATCGCTCTTAAACACTATTATTATTATTATTAAACACTTTATTTGCACCACACAAGAAAAAAAACAAAAACAACAACAACATGAAATATAATAGGTAAACACTTTGTTCACAGTCACGAGAAAAATCATAATGATAAAGATCTGGCACCAGATAGGTATAGGCTAGGCATTCGTTACCATAAGACATGAAAGAGTCGTACGTTTCCAAAGTACCTACTTATATAAGATTCTGGGAAGGTACCTGGGAAGGACCTATTTTGCTTAAAAACATAATATTTCATCTCAATTCCCAACACATCGCCGGCTTCTTACTGAGTACGAGTATTACTATCCTCTCAGAATCAGACGGCTCACGCCATAATCCACCTCGCTCGCTGGCGGATTGGCTAACAAAAAAAAAAACAGCATAAAACTTGCAAAATCTCGATTTGGACTATAGGTACATGGTGTTCCTAATACACACCAGCCAGTGGGCAATATAGTCGTTCCTTCTGCAAAACGATAAAATGGAAATGAAAATGTTCGCAAAATGCCAAATTCAAACGATCGATGCGCCACCATATACCTTTTTATAATTGCCGTAAATAAATTGGTTTTGGATCCTGCCTATTTTTAACCGACTTCCAAAAAAGGAGGAGGTTCTCAATTCGGCGCGTATATATTTTTTTTTGAACCAGCAGCCCAATTACGTAAAAATGATCGTAATAATCACACACCTCTGATTGATTAACACTTCCACTTTTGGCCAAAATCCGTTGTCGCAGCAAAAATACCATAACTTCAATTAAATCACAACAATTGAGACTGTAACAATGATTAATGCAGGTTTTACATGATTAGGCTACAGGTGGGGATCTCTTGCCGGTTCTTCTCTTTCAGCAGAAGCTGCTTTCCGAACCGGTGGTAGAATCCTGATATATATCACATATATCAGGATTCTTGGATTGGCTGAATTTATGGTATTCTTGCTGCGTCAATGAAGAGTGTTAACCAATCAGAGGTGATTCCGATGTATCAATGATTGATGCAAAAGATACGCGTTCACTCTGCTGAAGTGACACAAGTTGTCATGCATCACAGAGTACTTTGTATAATCATGCATGAAATAAAAAATCCATGTCAGTAGATAAATTCGCAGTCATGTGCTATTTTGTGTATTAAAAAACCACAAAATAAACAGTAAACACACAGTTTATGTGAGAGGTACATGTAGTCTACCGAGTGCCCTAAGGGTCTGTTTTCAATAAATGTAGGTAAGTAAGGCGACGCTTCAGGCGATAGGGGTTTGATATTACATTACAAGAGCCTCGTAGCGGCAAACCTGACGAGCTTTTAACGACCCTAAACCCCACTTGAGTTTTATTACAAACTTTAAAGTTCTTAAACTAGAAAATCGACAGGGTAATTTTATTCATGTTTCATACCCTAATGTCTTCCTGGAAGCTGAAAGTCATCTTGGATGTCAGTTGCCTGCGAGAGTTAATATCTTTAACTTTAATCAGGTATTATTCTCATCGTCAACGCCTGACTAAAAGCCATATTTAGGCTTAGACATTGGCTTTTCCGATATAACACGTGAGATAACTTGTAGTTATGGGTACATAGTTAGAATGAATATCATTTACAACAGTTTAAACGTTAAAATTAAACCTTGAGATTAAAATATCGTTTAAATAAACCTGGTGATTGAAGATAGTTTCACTAAGTTTATCTACCTATCTGCTTACTTAGAGCTTTAGTACTTAGCTTTGATCCGCTTTCAGCTTTGGTATAGGTAGGTACTTGGATGAGTAGCTATGTGTTTATCTATTAAATCCATACTATCCCTTAAATAACTTAAAATATTATATATGCGAAAGTGTGTCTGTCTGTCTGTCTGCTACGCTTTCACGGCCCATCTATTCAACCGATTTTGATGAAATTTTGGTACCTACAGGGATAGGTTGTATCCAGGGGAAGGACACTTTTTATCCCGGAAAATTAAAGAGTTCCCGCGGGAACCAAAAAACCTCAAACCACGCAGACGAAGTCGCGGGCATTCGCTAGTGGTAAATAAGTGATGATGCTGTCTAAGATGGCAGCGGTCTAACCTTAGGGGTAAGCACGATAGTTATATTGAACCCATCACCCTTATAATCAGTTTCTAGTTTCTACACGGCATCGTACCGGAACGCTAAATCGCTTGGCGGTACGTCTTTGCGGGTAGGGTGGTAACTAGCTACGGCCGAAACCTCCCACCAGACCAGACCTGAGAAAATTCAGAAACCTTAAAATTATTAATTCCCAAATTGACCCCGCCGGGAATGGAACCCGGGACCTCCTGCTATACGTACTATAATATCACAGCGCTCTCCACCAGGGAGGTCGTTAAACCATAACATGACGTCATAACATGATGTAGAGCGGTCATTCAAAATTAAAAAATTCAAATTTCAAATGTTTTTTATCCAAATAGACTTTACAATTAGTGCTTATGAATAGTCGAATGAATGAATCTACCACTGGTTCGGAATGGCGTTCCTACCGAGAAGAACCACTAACCAACAAGAAACTCGGTGGTTGCTTTTATGATTGCTCATTGCTTAGTATTATCTAGTAGCTATTAACTCTATTAACTACTAAGCTATGACGGCTAGTAGCTATTTGGATTCAAGTTTTTGTGTCAGTCGAGTTGTGTGGCCGGTCCTTTACAAATTGGTAGGCGGGACGCGAGAGTATTTGGTTCACGACCGTCACGTTTTATTACTCGTACCTTCCCTCTGACACAGATTAGATTACACCAAACGTCAGGCGCTGAGAGTTTGTATTTGTATAACCGCTTAAAACAGATTATTTTTGTGTAGTTTTAGTATGATACTTATTCCTAGTATGCAGGTATTGTGGCCAATTCTGTTTATCACAATCTGTAAACTAAACTGACTACTTTAAAATCTAGTTGTCCCTTTCCGAAAGGAGCTTTGACGCTACTACAGAATTATAATGAGTAATTTTTTTCAAGTCAAGTCAAAATTTATTCAAATTATGTAGGTACACTGTACCTACACTTATTGACGTCCAAACGTATTGATGTACTAAACGTGATAAAAAAGTGGTGCAATTGATAATGGAGTTGTTTTAACTTTTCTCCTTTCCCAAAACAAACACTCATTCGTCGTCGAAATCATCATCGAGCTACGAGTAGTTATAGGATAACTTATTACGTATGTTTAAAGAGTTGCTAATAAATTGTATAATAGCTATTTATGCAACTGTATCGTAATGAGGGTCAATTTAATTCGAGTGCTGTTTTTTGATACGAGGCTTGCCGAGTATCAAAATAGGATAGTACGAGAATTAAAATGACTAATTACGTACAGTTGCATACAAGATTTTATCTACGACAAGGACGTCTTTATAATTTCTTACTTTATAAATTAATAAAAACCAAAAGTGCCAGAACCCAGAGCCGCTAAGCTATAGGTATCCTATTTATGAAGATAACCATATCGATACAGCTACGACTCATAACGATACAGCTCCCATACAACGAACTGTATCGTTATGAGAAGCAAACACGAAAGAGGGTTCAATTCGATATAGTTGTCAAATTCGAAATTGGAACTTTTCGATGCTGGAGTAGATAAACCTACTTTATCTACTCCAGCATCGAAAAGTTCCAATTTTGAATTTGACAACTATATCGAATTGAACCCTCTTTCGTGTTTGCTTCTCATAACGATACAGTTCGTTGTATGGGAGCTGTGTATCGTTATGAGTCGTAGCTGTATCGATATGGTTATCTTCATAAATAGGATACCTATAGCTTAGCGGCTCTGGGTTCTGGCACTTGATTGATTTGACTTTTTTATTAATTTATAAAGTAAAAAATTATAAAGACGTCCTTGTCGTAGATAAAATCTTGTATGCAACTGTACGTAATTAGTCATTTTAATTCTCGTACTATCCTATTTTGATACTCGGCAAGCCTCGTATCAAAAAACAGCACTCGAATTAAAATGACCCTCATTACGATACAGTTGCATAAATAGCTATTATTCGTTTTATCTATCTATCTACCCCCTGAACGAAGAAAAACGTCCACAAGTCTGCACACCTCTTACGTTTACAGCCGCCCATTTTTCCAATTTCAGGAAAGTTAGTCTTACCGTGCCGGGATATATTCGAGTCTACGTTAGGGCCATTACGTTAACGAGCGCGCGAATTGTTCCGAAAGGACCCTTAAATAACATGAAATGCCAAGAATTTATAATGTTGAAGCTATCGCGATGTTTCTATTTTGAATTATTCGACGTTGGTATATTTTTTGAATTATTCGACATTGGTATCTTTTTTGTCTGCGCTGTTGAAAACAATATTTTTCTAATATATAAAACAAAGTCGGATTTGTTCGAACACTTATAACTCCAGAACTGCTGGACCGATTGTCATGGTTTTTGATTTGTTGTATTTGTCTCCGTCCCGAATAGCAGAACAACTATTAAAACATTGGAAAATTGCCAAAAAAATAAAATAAAGGAAAAAACATTTTCCCTTGATTTTCTCATACAAAATGTTCATGGGTTTCGTAACGTAATTTTTGGCATGGGTAGGATAGTTGAGGACCTGGAGAGTGACATAGGCTACTTTTTATCTTGGAAAATTAAGGAGTTCCCGCGGGAATCAAAAAAACATAAACCACGCGGACGAAGTCGCGGGCATCAGCTAGTTTATAACAATAATAATCTTTTTATTTCAGGCATAGGTATATTATCTAATCTATATCTAATCTAATTTAAAAGTTAGTACCAAAATACTTAGCTTACAAAACAGCACCTCCAAACTAAAGGCTAACTTGTAGAGGATAAAAAAAAAAAAATGTCACGGGCATCACTTGTACATACATACCTACATGAACACTGAAAACATCACACTCCTTTTTTGGACAGTCGTGTAAAAAATACCGGCATAACTTGAAAGGATTCTGTACATAATTTCTAATTGTTTAGAAATTATGTAGAGATCCATTCTAAATTCTAATTAAAAGATCAGACAAAAACAATATGATGTAATGCAAACCGCATTCGTGTTTTAGCTATGAAAACTTTTTAAATTAAGCTTAGGGAAAATTGTATTCTATTTCAATTATTTCGCCGTATACAAGCTAAACAGATTTATGCACCTGACTGCAACATTTCGAACTATATTAAACGTGCAATTGCAGTTCACGAACTCTGAATCTTTACGACTCAGTCAGTCGGAAATGTTATTTGGAGCGTTGTAAAGTGCATCCCTACTGAGACGGGGTTATTTTACTGCTTCTAGTAACGGAGGGTTATATCGGATATCTGAGCGAGAGAGGATATCAATTCCATAAAGTATGCTGATTCACTGAGCAATAGTGCTGAGAATTTCACTGTGCACTGAGCAGAGCATGTGCTCAACGCCTTCAGTTGTTGTTATATTAGGAAGTATAAAACTTGTTACTGTTCAACAGCTTCATATAAACGAAACTTAAAGTTAGTATCTAGGTTAACTACTACAATTTAATTTGTTTCAAGACTATGACTTCTTTAGGGCTTTGGCTATCACGTCAAGTGTTTTAAGTACCTACTTAGTACTTACTTTATAGAGCTAGTACATGCAAATCTATAGGTATGGAAAATATGGTCCGACTCTTTAGATAGATAATACTTACGGCCGGTTCCGGAATTGAGGATTTTATGCTGAGTCTGTCTCAAAGACTACTTAAGGACTAATTAAGCAAATTTTTGTTTCTGAATTGATATTGGGCCGGTTTCTGAATTAAACATTCAAACAGCAAGTTCCAACTCTCAAACCATACACAATGTCAATTCAGAAACAATTTATGTTAGTTATGTTTTTGATAGATAAATCGAAAAAGAAAAATCATAGTCGTAAATATAAATTTTCAGGTTAGGTAATCACATTATTTTTATTTAGTGTTTATCTATTCGGGCATTATCTCTATTGAGACGAAGTCCTTAATAGAACAAAGCGTATCTAGTCCTGTTATATTAAAATTGTATTGTACGTTGCATCCTAGATGCACTGCGAAGAGAGATTTGTGTCTCTCTTTTGTCGCGGAAAATAAATATTTTTCCTTTGTTATGAAAACTCATTTTCTGAAACTTGTTACAGAATAAAGTGGCCGGTGTCACCCCTTTTATTATGTATTGTGGGGACTTATATAAAGCTTATTATGGCAATATTGAAGGTCTAATCCCACTACAGGCCGTGGAGCGGCGCGGCACGTAGCGGCAATTATTCTTTGTACAATTGTGTCGCAGTGCATCTCCGTGCCGGCGGGTCCACAAAATGAAAGCCAAATGATAAATATTATTTATCCATTTAATGTTTTGCTATGAAATAAAACTAACATAATATTCATAGAAAAAATTCAATGGATACAAAATATATGTCAGTGGCTTTAATTTTTTGATAGCCACTGAGTTAGAGAATAGGGCTGCAGCTCCATACAAATTACTGACACAAAGAATATTTGCCGCTATGTGCCGCGCCGCGCCGTGTATCTATATTGAGCGACGCAAACATTTTTTAGAAAGAAGAACTAGGGCCTTATCGCAACAGCTTCTTCAGTTGGAAAAATGATCGATGTGATCAATAAAATTAATCAGTAGGATACAGAAATATGTGGACGACTGTTTTCAGATGTTCAAGCACATGATTGTCTGCTAATCCATACTAATATTATAAATGCGAAAGTGTGTCAACAAAATATGTTGCGCAAATGGGCCGTGAAAGCATAGCAGACAGACAGACAGACCGACGGACAGACAGACAGACAGGCATACTTTCGAATTTATAATATTAGTATTTATTTTATTTATTTATTCATTCTGCACAAATATAACTTAGAACTAAACTTAAAAATAGAAAGAACGTGTACAAGGACATCTTATCACTACAAAATGTGGATTTCTTCCAGATGCCCTAGGTGTGAGAATAATTAATAACCGAAATGCTTGTGTAGGTACAGAACCTAAGTATGTGATACAAAACCAAATATGATACATAATTTAAAAGCATATATTATCTTTAATATATAAATGATGAAAACATATATAATATATAAATAATACATATACTATTAACATAATATATAAATAAATACATATATATATATATATATATATATATATATATATATATATATATATATATATATATATATACAAGGTGTAAGGTAATTAGTATAACATACCCGCGGCTACCCATGTTAGATGGTGTATATATATTGGAAAAATGTCATAAGACGTGTAGCTCATATCCTGGGGGAGTTATGTGGACTTTAAAATTTTAGCATAAATGTTGAGGTGGCATCCCTTAAAACAGCTGATTCAATATCAATGAACTGCGAACAATACAACGTATGTTAAGCCTGGTTGCCAGCGCGAGCGTTGCGATAAAATCCAGTCGCGATGCTAAAGTAATCATTATTCGGCATGCAATTAAATTCTCAAAGCAAAAGCCCGGCTAGAACTTACGTATTGTTGTAAAAAAATGCCCGACTAGTATCGGACTTCGTAAGTCGAAGTCAGTCACTTATCCTTCTTTATGAGCCGCCTTTCCCTGTGATTAATTTCTCGACTTACTTACTTCGTTTAAGTTTTGATCAATAATTAATTATTCTGTGTAGTTTGTTCTTTCAATTATTTGCAAATTGTAATGAATTGCCAAATTACATAACGATACGATAATAATTATTATATTATCGCTTGTAGTACAGTTCTGACTTTAGGTGTAGAAGGAACAAAGGACTCCACAGGGTTGCCAAAATTTATTTTCCATAATCAACAAATTAATTTTGACTTTTTAACTCTACCATAGTGTTTATAACGTCAAAATGGCATGGGTAGCCGCCGGTATGTTATACCATTTACCTTACACCTTGTATATATATATAACTTTCATAAAAGAGATCGGCCGTCGTTTGAGGGAAAGGGGCTGTGACCCACGTTCTGGTTCCTACCTGGTTCAAAGGTTATCCATCGCCATTCAGCGTGGCAATGCTGCAAGTTTGATGGGTACCTTTGTTCCAGGGGCAACCAGGGGTGGTCTTTTTGATTAGGTTTTTATTTTTATCTTTTGTTAGTAGGTATATTTAAGGATTAGTTTAAAATTTTATATTAAGTATTTATTATATATATATAAAATATACTTATAATATATACATATACAACAGACAACTAAACATAAATGAAGAACTAATTATTATTTTCCAATGAAAAATAGTATGGATATAATTATAATAACAATAACATCGAGAGTACCTAATAAAGCCGTTTTATTAGTTAGTTTAAATTAGATAGGTACTTACATAATATAGAACATGTTTCGTCGAAAATTGCTTATTTTCTCAATAAATTAAGTATGTTAGATTCTCTTGGGTTCGATAGACCGAAAGTCCTTCGTCTCTAGTGGCTTGTTGTCTCCAATATAAATTCTTGGGCAAGCAACTTGTTGGAACATAAAAAAAACCACGATGGCGTATCTCTTAAATTGGCATTTTTATTCGCAGTGTATCTTTTCTATGAGAATAATTATGAAAATTGTCATTATATACTACCTACATAAAAACTTTTCTTTAGTCTAGCTATTCAAGAAGTAACTTTTTTCCACCAATAAACAGTTTTTTATAGAAGTTCTAAATAGGACAATCTAATTTAGCAGTAAATTGTTAACGGGACAAATTATTTATAAATTACAACTGTTGATTACCTACTTGTCAAGGGCTAACTTGTAGTAGAATAAAAAAAACAAAATGAAATTGAAAATTAAATTGGCAAAATAAATAGAACTGAATTGGAAAAGACCCTTCTTTTTCGGGTCCACTTGTTTTAAATACCTACGCAAAATAACCCAAAACATACCTATCGACTAAGTATGAACTGACATTATTCCAAATAATTCCAATTGTTACTTCAATAAATTATTTTGGGCTTATATGTAAGTACTATAATTACAGCTGTTGAAATAGCGTTGCCATGAATGATTTTATTCTGCGTGGTGTACAATCTTTATAGTTTTAGTGTAAATTGGTCGGATTTATTTTGATGATGCTGATGATGATGATGATGATGCTGAAATCCATCTATCTGCAAGTTTTATTTATTTATTGTGAGCATCGCGCACTCTCAATTTAGTTCACGCCATTTAAATTAATAGAGTATAGGGTACTAAAATTCTACATCAATGGTTCACGCTCAATTTATTTTTATTTATTTATTTATTGTATTTCGGTATACCAACGGCGAGTACACAAAGCTTAAATTAAAAAAATAGTACATAAGGTCTATAACAGTGTGGCACGCCACTTATAGGTATACACAGCTATTGAATAATAAAATATTATAAAAAAGAAACAACCGATCACAAGTACTTAACTACTTACATGATAAAAAGAGTATAAACCAAAACTACACGACTAAAAACAAACTAAAAGCTGGCCGATCTGTCCCTCAAAGCAGAGACCGCTGACGCTATAACTTTTTTTAAAGTATTTGGACCCTGACAAAAAATATCGACGTCATCATGTACACTGGCAAGCTCGTTGTAAACATAAGTGAGACGGTTTATTGCAGTATTTCTACCCAAGTTTGTTTTACCTAAATTAACCCGAAATGTTTTCCTACAAGCTGATCTTCTTGACTTCTTTGGAACAGTGGTTTTTCATTTCATTATAGTTCAGGTCCATTACCTACGGGTGTCACTAAGAGTACGTAAGTAGTTAACCTTAAAAAATTCTTTCCAAAAAACCGACTTCCAAAGCCACTGTAAAGTAAAAAATAATTTTGATTTCTACACACTATGTTGAAGTCGGGCGAACCTGACGCGTCAACTATGTCTATCTTTGTTATACTCGCCCGACTTCAACATAGTGCGTAGAAATTAAAATTATTTTTTACTTTACAGTGGCTTTGGAAGTCGGTTTTTTGGAAAAAAATTTTATTTTTAACTTTTTAGTGTACTCTAAATCCCTACGGCTTAGGAGTGCAGTACCATGCAGCATCAGAGTTGAGGAGTTGGAAATTGGGTTTAAGTATGAAGTCGTTGCTTGACACCTACAATATTAATTCACCATAAAAAAATCCTAAACCACTATGTTTAAGGAGTTCTGTACCATGCAGCATCAGGGTTGAGGAGTTGGGACTTGGGTTTAAGTATGAAGTCGTTGCTTGACACCTACAATATTAATTCATCATAAAAAATCTTAAATCGTTATTTTTAAGGAGTTCTGTACCCTACAGCATCAGGGTTGAGGAGTTGGGACTCAGAGTTGTATCGTATACACGTGACTTGATACCTACTATATGAATTCACCATCAAAACTCCTAACTCCCTAGTTTTGAGACGTAGGTACACCTACAGCATCAGGATTGAGGATTTGGAGTCAGATTTTTTTATGGGACCACCTCGTGAGCTTCCTCTAACCAATGTAAAAAAAAATTTTCAAATCGGTTTAGAAACCACGGAGATATGCACCGACATACATTAAAAAAAAAAAAAAAGATACGCGCCGAATTGAGAACCTCCTCCTTTTATGGAAGTCGGTTAAAAATATACAACAAGTCGTCTTTTACGTACTGCATACAATTTACGAAGATACTTTGTTACCCGAAAAAACTGCGTAGGTACAGTTAGTGATTTCCCATGAGAATAATTCCCGCCATATAAACGCGCAAATGCCGGCCCTATAATCATAATAATCTATTCCAAATTACTATAGAACTCGAGTAAGCCGCAAGTAAACGGTGTAGCAACGGTTGTATAGACCCACTAACTTATCTGACCTGCTGAAAGCGTCGCTAGTTTCTATGAAAAATAAAAATAAATAAAAAAAACCGGCCAAGTGCGAGTCGGACTCGCGCACCGAGGGCTTCGTACAAACCTGTAGTAAGTTTAAAATTATTAAAAATACTAGCTGATGCCCGCGACTTCGTCCGCGTGTTTTTTTTTGATTTCCGCGGGAACTCCTCAATTTTCCGGGATAAAAAATAGCCTATGTCACTCTCCAGGTCCTCAACTATACCCATGCCAAAAATCACGTCAATCCGTTGCTCCGTTGCGGCGTGATTGGAGGACAAACCAACAAACCAACAAACCAACAAACAAAATATTAGTATGATTTTTATTAAATGATGTAACTAAAAAGCATAAAGCTTTTCGAAATTTTTCCTTTATAAGACGTTGCTTCGTACCAAGTTTCAAGATTCTGAGTTCACGGGAAGTACCCAGTAGGTTTTGATTCGCTTGCGAGTGTCGAAAATTTGCAGCATAAACGGCTGTATCTTTTGATTGCGTTGGCTTAGAAGTTTGATTTTTTCACAGCACCAAGGGACAGTAGACCTGAGTATTCGATATGAATTTCAGCTTGATACCTCCATGCTTTCCTGAGAAAAATGGTCTTGACACACAGACGGACGGAGAAAGGTACCTTTTTTCCTTTTGAGGTACGGAAACCTAAAAACTAAATAGGCATAAAAATTAGTTAGGTAGGTACAAATTTCGCCACCGGGCCAGATAAGTTGGTGGGACTATAAAACTCATAAAAAATTTCAAGGGGCGAGCGCTAAAATGAAATCGTCCTCACGGAGAGTGTACCTACTAACTCAGATTATACTTGCAAAATAGATTCCATTTTAAAACTCGATTTTAACCAACAATGTTTTGAGTGCTGAGTAAAAATGAATCCTTCGGTAGTCCAGCCTTTTATCAGTCTGAATAAATATGGATGCTAATTTTATTTGCTTTTGAAATTGTGAAAAATTCTTATTGTGCGACTAGTTTTGCCATAAAGCTATTGTAACTCGGTGACGTCATCGGTTTTATCTACGTATTTCTTACTACGACTCCATCTGCGTGGATTAAGTTTTTATGCCCGCGGGAACTCCTTAATTTCCGGGATAAAAAGTAGCCTAGGTCCGGCCGGTTCAAGCTCCGCTGGGTTCAAGTTCCGCTTGGCTTAAGCTTTCGCCACTGCACGCTTACTACTATCCAGAATCCGTACTACAAGTTATCATCCCCAGGCCAACGGTAAACTGGAACGACTTCATCGTACAATGAAGGCAGCTCTCATGGCACGCGGTGCAACTACAACTTGGGTAGAAGAGTTGCCCACTGTACTATTGAGTTTACGCACCGCACTACGAGAAGATAATCTCAGCCCTGCACTGATGACATATGGTGCAACACTACGAATACCGTCCGATTTTTTCGTACCTACACAGTCGAAAATTGAAGATGCAGAATACGTGCGACGGCTAAGCGATACAATGGCATCGCTAATACCTACAGAACGTACGATATCGTCACGACTTACGTTCCTACACAAGGACCTAGCTACATGTATATACGCACGTTTTCGTTCGAAACGATGCGGTTAAACCGCCACACTACCACCGCCACCTCGGCACCATTACCAGGCCGCGACGGTCGACGTCCCTTGCGCGGTAGTACGGCGTCCACCTCGTCAGCGGGTTTGTGTACCAGCCGTCTCTCCCAGCTTCTCCAAGGCCGCCAAATCCTTGGCCACCTAACCAGGGGAGTACATTCATAGACTACCACCTAGGTCAAGGCTGGATCTGTGCAACCCACGACCCAAACCAAATTTGTGTACCTACCAACTGTTAGCTTTGCGTTTAAAATTGAATTAAAATTTTGGAAAAGATAAAAGACTGTTAATTTATTTATTGATGAAGGTTTAATTAAACATATATTTGACTCATTCGATGTATTTCACTCGGTTCGTTCTTTGGCGGGGATACACCATAATACTCATATTTATGTTAATAATATAATTAACATAAATATGAGTATTTTGACGTTTGAAAGTTAATCTCCTACCGGCAGACTCAGCGATTATTTTTTGTGTTTAGATCGCAATTTGATTTAGACCTTAGACTCTGACTGCAACTGCAGTCTGATCAAATGATTAATTTATTGTTGTTGTGATTCTTTGGCCAAGTTTTTATAATTAACTGTTTGCATTAAATCGCTCGTGAAACCGCTACACGTTGTGACCATTCGCTCGTGGAAGTTTTAAAGGGAGTACAAACATATTTTAAAAGTAATTTTAATTATTTGCCCACTTCGGGAATTATGCTTACCTGTAGAGCTACCCGTGGTAAATAAATTCCTGTACCATTAACTTTGGTCTGAGAATAAATATAATTTATTACCGTCGGCTATCATTTCTCTCTCTCTCCCTACTATCATCACATCATTCTTTCTTTTTTAAACCCCGGTACACTGGCTTAAGCTGTAACGGTAGGGAGCTTAAACTGATTTACTTAAACGACGCCGTTACATATTATTAATTATGTATTACTTACATTTTGTATACTTACCTGTCCTTTCCAACCCCTGTCCTTTTCGAACTTATTAAAAAGTGACAGCATCTCAATAAACTGAATCAGTTTAGGCAGTGTTGTGCAAGACGGCCTTAAACTTAAGCAAAGATAATTATAGTAAAATGTGATGGCCATAACACAGCTCGCACGTTCCCATTGTCGAGGTATGATAGAGGCATTGCAAGTTATTACGAACGAATCTTTTGACTCCAGTCTTCCCTGCATTCATGAAACGCGTTTTAGCAGGAGCTTAGCATGCCTCTCAGATATATGGGTAATTCCCTGTTCTGGTAGGCTGCCTAATGAGTTTTTGTGTGCATTTAATATGTTTTTCATGAACTCCACATTTTTGCTGTAAGAGAAACTCTCAGAATTAAATAAAAATATGAATTTTACAAGCAATTAGCTGATTCTCCTGAAATAGTGATGTGGTACCCAAAAACAAAAAAAAACAGAAGTGCGAGTCAGACTCACGTACAAAGGGTTCCGTACTACCACAACTACCACACAATATAAAATCTTTTAGTACCAAGAAAAATGTCATAACAACACGTAATCAGCAGTAAAATAACTGGCTTGCTTAAAGCGCTAAACTGGTAGCGCCTGACTAACAATTCGACATCCTATGAGCATCTAACCCTAATTTCGGATTTTTTTCCTATACTTGTGCAGTGAGACCTTGCTTTGTAAGAGGTTAAAATCATAATAAGAATGTTTTAATTAACACCGCCATCCTTAAGGAGAAGCGGCGTTAGATATTGGAGAACAGTCAAAATTTGATACACACAGTGCCATCTAGTTAGCCGTCTAGAGCTAAAGAATTGGTCTATTGATTAGAATTTGCATTAAACATTAAATAATATTTAAATAAATATTTCATGATTCTAGGTCAGCGGAAAGTTTCCTATAGATTTCATATATGGCGACCCCGCACTGGAAGCGTCGGCAGACCCCCCACACGGTGGGCGGACGACATCAAGAGAGTCGCAGGGAGTCGCTGGATCCAGGCGGCACAAGACCGTGGCTTGTGGAGGACCCTAAAAGAGACCTACGAGTATGTCCAGCAGTGGACGTCCATCGGTTGACGACGACGACGATGACGACGACGACCGGAACGGACGCATTTTTTTCAGCAAGTCAACAAAAAAATCAAGCTTCTTAGGAAGCTAGAATTTTTACTGTGAAAAACTTGACTTTGCTGTAAAAAGTCAAGCTTCTAAGGAAGTTTGATCCAAGAGACCGTAGACCTAAGTATTTGATATCAATTTCAACTTGATAGAGGACGAGTTGCCGAGAAAAGCGGTGTTGACACACAGACGGGCAACGAAGTGATCCTATAAGGGTTCCTTTTTAGGGTTCCGTACCAAAATGGTAAAATGGAACCCTTATGGTGCGACTTTCTCCGTCTGTCTGTCCGTCTGTCCGTCTGTCCGTCCGTCACACTCGATTATTTCAGTAACTACCGAAGCTATCGACATGAAATTTGGAATAGTTGTGTATATAAGTGGCCCGAAGACACTGGAATTAAAAAAAATTGGAAATTATTTTTGTTCTTATTTAAAAAGGGGGGAAAATCTGAGGGTTAAAATTTAAAAGTGAGATAACTGTACTGTGTGGGGTATCATATGAAAGGGTTTACTTTGTACATTCTAAAACAGATTTTTTATTATTTTTAGTTCTGATAGTTTTTGATTTATCGGGGAAAATGTCCAAAAAAAATACCGTTCCCCCCCCCTTATCTCCGGAGTTTACCAATCGAAAAATTTGAAATAATTATGGTCAATAGAAATTTACGTATATTTTACAGGAAAACTATAGCCAATGCTCTAACTAGCATAGTTTTTTTGATATTAACAATAAACCTCTACAAACAAAGTTAGTCTTGCGGTTCATTAACAAAGGTAATTATTTATTAATAATGGTAAGGAACCCTTCGTGCGCGAGTCCGACTCGCACTTGCCCGGTTTTTTTTACTCTTGAGTTACGGAACCTTAAAAATCGAAATCTCTGATTTTCCGAGATAAAATGTAGCCTAAGCCCTTCCCTGGATATTTTTGTCCCCGGATAAATCGGTCGAACAGATGGATAATGACAGCTAGCGTAGCAGACAGAGCGCTTTTGTATTTAAAATATTATATGGAATGGAATATGGATTATTCGTTTACCGTTTCCTCAAATGGACCTTATTATTTGCGTATTAACCTTTTCTGTATTTTCGATTTATCCGTCATTATCATAAGTTCACTATCCCATATTAAGGTAGGCAGGAGAGTAATGATAATGGAACTAGATAAGCACTGTGCTGTGGAAAAGAGATCATTCATTGTCCATTACTATGGGTACTTGGCCTGAAATAAAACATTATTATTATTATTATTATATTATTATATTATTATATTATTTCTTGGTATTTGATCACATTGCGAGGGTGCGGTTAGATACTTATATCTATCACCGTAAGATTGTAATCTAACGCTTTTTTTTCCCGATAGATTGTAAACAGTCGAAAGATTGTGAACCTTTCAATGTTTTAAGTGTCAATTTTTGAAATATTCATTGTGTTTACATTTTCTTGTCTCTTTCTTGTAGGTTAGGTTAGGGTTCGACATAAATAATCAAGTAGTGTTAGGTCACTTAGGTTCTATCGGGTTAATAAACCTAACAGATTACAATCTACCGAAAAATTATCCGTTATATTGTAATCATTCAACAGTTTACAATTTCGCGAGTTAGATTATAATCTAACGGTTTTTACAATCTTACGGTGACATATCCGTGACTTTGGAACGAAGAAACACTTTTGACTAGTTTTGCCGTCGTGGTTACTACTCCTGACAAACACGTACCACCTGGCCATATAGCGTTTCGGTACGATGCCGCGCAGAAACAGATTAGGGGCATGGCAGTTGTAAGTATATTGTATGGTATACTGTATAGCCGGACCAGGTTGCCCGCAACTATCTTGCATTGCACTGCGTCATCACTTACCATCAGGTGGGATCGCTAACTTGAAGTAGTAAAAATAAATATTGTATTTCTGTTTCTACATAACTAATCTCCTTTGAAATCTAAGAATTTCCTACCTCTTGGAATTAGCTTGGATTTGAGCCGAGCCCTTCTTATTATTTTCAAAGTTTTGACCAGGCGACGCATAGAAAACTAGCTGATGCCCGCGACTTCCCTAGATAGATCTCCCTATCTAGGGACCCTACGCCCTAAGTTTTACCTACTACACTGTACCGATTTTGGGTAAGGGTCCCTCGAAATCGAGCAGTGTGTAATAAGCACTATATAGTCTGCAATAACACATAGGCTACTTTTTATCCCGGAAAATTAAAGAGTTCCCGTGGGAACCAAAAAACTTCAATCCACGCGGACGAAGTCGCGGGCATCAGCTAGTTATTTACTTAAATATACCTAAGTACGTCACGTTTGTTCAACACCGCCCTATCAAGGCATTCAGCACAGGTAGATATCTCCATAATTAAAGATACAGCGCTAACAAAAGTCATTAAGTCTAGAAGGATTTGTTCCTGGAGCGACGTTCTTTGTTCCCGTAATAAACTGTCAGCGCACAAAATAATTTTACGGCGCAGGATGTGACTGAAATTTAGAGCTTTCCTTACATTGACCTCAGCAGTTCGTTCCGTTTAATGTTTTACATTAGGAAAAATGTCTAGCTGGTGGTACGGCCAAAATGGAAGATGTAAAGGAGTTTTGGCTCATCGTAAGCCATTACAACCCAAAATGAGAAAGTAACTTTTATTATATCTATGCTTACATACCTAAGTCTATATTAACGTTCGTGTAAAACTTACACACTGGTGGGAGGCTTTGACCGTCTATTAGTTACCACTCAACCGGCAAGTTGAGCCACTAAGCGATTTAGCGTTCCGGTACGATGCCTAATATAACTGTCATCTTACACCTAACAGGTTAGTCCACTACCATCTAAGCATGCATCATCACCTACCATCAGGTGAGCTAACTTGACTTGGCTAACTTGTAGTGAATAAAAAAACCGGTCAAGTGCGAATTACACTAATTGCGCACCTGTAGTTTTGATTTATTGGCGAGTGTCAAAATATGCATCGACAAAAACGTCTTTTTTTTTTTCGTTACCTATGCTAAATTTAAAGATTTAAAAAAATCAAGTTGCATAAACAGTACTAACAGTATTCTGAAAACATTGGTAGGAAGGTGGGAAAACCCTTAATTATGAAGCACTGGGTTGGCCTACATGTCAACTCCAAGAAGTACAGGTAGGTACATAAATTATAAGATAAGTTAATTAAGTGTGAATTGTTTTTATTACTTACTAACATAGTTTTAAGATATTTTGTTACTAACATTGTATGGATCCTAGATCTGAAATAAAGGTTTATTTAAGTATTTATTTATTATAAAAATATTTTTTTGGATTTTTTTGCAAATGTTATATGCTGCGCAGTAGCGAAATAACCGCAAACGCTCTACCAGACTGGCAGGACTCCCAAGTGACTCCCAACTAGATTCCCGAAATGCGTTGCCAGCTCTCGGACAACGTCGCTCGGTTGTCGCTAGTCGTGTCTGACGCCTTAAGGGTTCCTTATAGGAATTAAGGAACACTTAAGGCGTCAGACACGACTTGAGGGTTATTTGAGGTACGGAACCCTAAAAAAAGCCAAGTGAATTTCATTTTATCATTGGAAACCCGTAATTTGCACTACAAATCAGGTCTTTACATCTAACCCTTTGGAATAAATAAAGTATAATCCCCATCACGTCCCAACTCCTAACGTGGCTTAAACGTGACATTATCTAACGAGCGGTCGATGCGTAGGGATTATGAACTTTAAAACTTATGTATACCCTCATCTTCAATCTAGGTATACTCACTTTAATGTCTTCTTCCTCCTCCTGCCCTTGTCCCACGCTACGTGGGGTCGGCACAATATGATTTCTTCCTCCACTCACTTCTGTTATCCGTCAACCTATCATTCACCCCTTTTATACGCATATCCTCTTTCACACACTCCATCCATCTTTTCTTTGGTCTCCCTCTACTCTTTTTTCCTTCCACATGCATATCTATCATTCTTCTAGTAATATGCCTTTCTTCCCTCCGCATTATATGCCCATACCATGCTAGCCTATCCTATACTCCTCATCTTTTCTATCACTGGCGCTACTTTCAAACTTCCCCTTATATATTCATTCCTAATCTTGTCCATTCTAGTCACACCACACATCCATCTCAACATTCGCATTTCGGTCGCATATGTACTTTTCTTTCATCCGTCCTTTTCACCGCCCAAAATTCTACCATACAATGCAACAGGTCTAAGGACTGTCTTATAGATTTTTCCCTTTTAGTTTAAGGGGCACTTTATTATAATTTCACTGTGAAAAGATTTAGTTAAGGATGACGCGCAAACTGACAAGGGCTTTCATCCCTTAATTTTATTTAGATCTTACAGAGCAAGATCCCGCGACGATCTTCGTTATTATCTTAAAGCTTAAAGTTTTTCTATGTACCTATGTCTCTTATAGAGGTATAAACGAACCCCGACTATGAAGTTTGGATCGCGGTTGCTTTGGAAGGTGTCAGGTAGAAAAGGTGGCACCTCAAATTCGTTAAAGTTTTAAGGTCCGTTTTTTAATATTTTTCTTTGGAATAATATTAGAAACCACGTTGTCCATTGTCAGACACTTAGTACCATTGCAACCCCCTGTCAGACACAGAAATTATAAAACAACAGGGTAATAAAACAACGAAGGTCTGATCGTCGCGGGATCTTGGACCTTTAGAAAGAGAAGGTTTCTTTGTAAAGTTCATATAGAGATGCCTAGAGACGCCTCTTTAACCCCTCACGTTTCACGTCCTACACGTTTTTACAAATATAAAAACGTGAAAGTTCTTAACTAAATTGACCAATGATATGAACTTAATATACCCTCAAGGGTGTGAAAATGAAGTGCTTAGGTATAATATTACCTACTGGCTCCATTTTAGACGATTCCGTTATGTTTCAAGATCGGTTCAGAGGTTGAAAGTTTTTTTATCCACTAGAAGCTAGCCCTTGACTGCGATCTCACCTGATGATAAGTGAAGATGTAGTCTAAGATGGTAGCGGGCTAACTTCTTAGGGGTACCCTCTCAGGGTTCGCACCCCCCTACCAAGCCAGACCAGAGAAAATTCAGAAATTATAAAACTCCAAATTGTCCCTACCGGGAATTGAACCCTCCCACGTTAAGATAACAGTGCTCAACACTGCATCAGGGAGGTCGTCAAATAACAATAAGAGTTAACAAACAGACATACCCTCACTTGTATAATATTAGTATGGGTTTCACGCAGGGCCATCTTGAAAGGGAGCTAAGGTCAATTTACCGGATCAACTCAGTTTACGGACCATAAAGAGCTACTTATTTCCTCTTTATATTATTTGCGAGAATTCAAAGGCTCCTACGTTATTTATATGGCTTACTTTATGCATTATGTACGACCCTCTTCCGAAAATTTGTTTGTAAACTTTTTACGTAAATACCGAAAACATACATAAACGTCAATTAGGTTTTGCTTTTGATCGATGCGCGATGGTAAAAAAACTGACTGAGATCAAAAAGTTGCAGGTTTCAAGTATACGTAACATGTATTTTAAAAATATTTTTGGGATATTTTAGAAATATGGCTATTTTGTTACATAAAACTTTATTTTAAAAATAGGGGTTTAAAATGCTATTACTGGGAATCAGTTCTGAAATATCAAGGCACAAATAGAAAGGAGTGTTACACTTTGAATACATTAAATAAATCAAGAGTTTTGGCGAAGCCTCTGGATAAGCTGTATGCGGCCCAAAGAGGAACCTTGGGCAGCATAATCCTTAACCAGCAAATCCATTGCGTTTATATTAAATAAATAAATAATAGTACAGTTATGGATGAGATTGCAATTTACACCCAAGCGCTACATACTGAGAAGATATAATAAAATAAATAATGGTAACGAAATATATCTCTTTCGTTCTGTTAACTTATGAAGAAGAGAAGAGTATCTAGAAAAATGTGATAAATTTTATGCATTTTAAATAACCTAGTAAAAGCCACTTAAAATAACCCGGGTTTCATTATATCGGTTAAGCGTGCCAACTGTGTATTGTGAGGAAGCGAATAACGCAAAATATTCCTCTCATATTATTTGCATAAAGTTCGCTGCCAAAAGAGATAAGTAGGTTCTTTAAATGTGAACATGAACATTGAACTGTGTATGGAATTGGAAAAGGATTGTTTTGAAGCAAGTAAGTTTAGTTTGGATGTTTTTTTGTTTGTAGGTTAGTTTGTTTGCTACGCCTTCACGCCGTAAAAACTGAACTGATTGGAATGGAGATAGCCTAAAACCTGAATAACTTAACCATAACTTTATGGATTTAAATAGAAAATATTTTAATTTATTTATTTATATAACCTTAATGAAACTAAACGCTAAAAGTCACAATACCTATAGTTCGCGCGCGAGTCGAATGCAGAGTTTATGTAGGTATGTGTCACCTCAGGCCTCGACTGCATTCAACTCGCGTACTTACTATACCTAAGGTAATAAACAGCAAACCTTACGAAAAAAGGATCACTAATACCATCCCTCGTTGCCAAAGGTGCTCATCAGTACATTGCTCAGGAACTTTTATCTATCTATATTATTATACATAAGTAATAATGTAAAGGTCACAACTCACTGGTGTGATATTTCAATGTCCCTCTTCATATGCCACTCTATCATACTTGCAACATATTGCGGTGAATAATTCCTTTTCTGCTTATTATTTTCTGGCGAGCTACTTTGTTTTATTGCGGAGTCAAGATGAAATTCCTGATGGATTGGTCCGATGTACTTCCCCCTTTAGGTTGTATAATTCTTTTCCGTATTCTCTATGTTTACCTAAACGTAATAGAATGACTAGACTGACGTGACATGCGGAAAGACGTGGGAACCTACAGCATTATTATCTATCCCAAGAAAACTCCTACCATTATTTAATTAAGGGAAAGGAGTCACGTCACGACCTTCAGTAATGAGGAAAACGACGCAGGGAGAATTAAATAGAAAATGGCTTTCTGCCAAAAAATACTTTTCATACTTAAATGACGGTCTACGTAGTATGTAGCTACTAACGTAGATCTACGTTTTAACATTGTTTTCAATTCCGGATAAAATACGTTTCTTGTTTGAGAAACACCGAAATCACTTTCGCAAATCTTCTACACGTTGTTGCGGGTGTATATTAAATTTCACGCTTTTCAATATCGCCCTACGCGTGTCGAGACTGAAATTGGATGGATACTTTGATTTGATGTGCGTGTGACGCTGTTTAGACAAAAACGTATTTTGTTTATCTTACGAGTATTCTATTACCCAATGTTCGCTTTGATGGGAATTAATTTGGGATTTGGGTTTTATTTATTTTGGTTTATTCGCAAAAACATCATTTTGTGTACGTGTTCCGAATTCCGCTCTTTTTTTATATTTTTATTCCGGGTGGTTATTAACCCTTTGATTAGAAATTGATTGATTTCATAAAAGTATATTTTTTAAAAAGCTTTGTAAAATGAAATGAAAAAGGGCCTACAGCAACTTTTTCTTTTTCAGTTCTACGAGTATATATAAAATCCATACAATATAATAACATTAAAAGCTTTTGGCTAAATCTTGGTTTGTACCCATAGTACCTACCTACTTACCTATCATCTCTGTTACGAGATACCTATACCCTTGTGAATTCTGAACCAAGAAGTTGATAAGTATGGTTTGGTCAGTAAGTAGTACTTTGTTATCTGCGGGGATTAAGAAAAATATCTCGGTATAAAAATATCAAGGAACCCATAGACTTAGAATATTTGATAATTGATTGATTGTTTGTTTGTATTTGTTTGATTGGTAAGTAAGTGGTACTTTGTCATCTACGCGGATTAAGAAAAATATCTCGGTTTAAAAAAATCAAGGAATAAAGTCGAGGCAACATCTCCTGAGGATGGTCGTTTGGAATATTTGTGTGCGTGCAAGCTGCGCGCATAGATTTGTCTGTATTGGTGGATTATAGCGGTTAAGCTTCTCGTTCTCTGATCATCGTGGACTTCCGCAATATAACCCCTGCTTCGATCAAATAGGTACATAAAAAAAAACATTTATTTGAATCGAGCGTCTAAACCTTATTTAGTTATTCACAGTGGTCCAAACCGATGTCCCTTAGCCACCTGCGAATCTCCTCGACCCCTCATTAGTAAACCCCATCGGGAGCTCGTCAAACTTTATACATTCAAATACAGTCCTGGTCAAACCGAATGCGTGGCGGTGACAGCAAAATCATGGTATGACGCTAGATTAAATGTGTTACGGCAGTGATACATTACGACTTTAGAACCCAAATATTAGGTTAGGGAAGGAACCAAAATTATTTAGGTGCCTTCATATTATGACGCAATAAAGATTGCAGCGTGCTACTCCTGTTGCACTTAATGGTACATTATTCGCACATAGAGGCTTAAATTGGACTACGGCAGATTTTACTTCTCTCTAAATCGGTTGAAAAGATGGGCCGTTAAAGTGTAGCAGACAGACAGTCTGACTGACAGATAAACAGACAGACTCACTTTCGCATTTATAATATTAGTATATGGATATGGGTATTGATGGATGTACTAACTTGAGCTTTTTTTACTTCGGCATCAAAATGTCACATTTCACAAAAAATCATAATAAAGGTATAGTAACTTTTAACTTGTCTTACTATTACTTTACTATTACTATTACTATAATCAATCAAATCAAATACATATTATAAATGCGAAAGTTTGGATGGATGGATGTATGGATGTATGGATGTATGGATGTTTGTTACTCAATCACGCGCCAACGGCTGAACGGATCTGGCTGAAATTTGGCACGGAGATAGATTATAGTCTGGAATAGCACATAGGCTACTTTTTATCCCGGGAAATTAAGGAGTGCCCGCGGGAACCAAAAAACCTCAATCCACGCGGACGTAGTCGCGGGCATAAGCTAGTATTCTAAATGCGAAAGTTTGGATGCATGGATGTATGGATGGATGGATGTATGGATGTTTGTTACTCAATCACGCCCCAACAGCTTAACGGATCTGGCTGAAATTTGGCACAGAGATAGATTATAGTCTGGAATAGCACATAGGCTACTTGTAATCCCAGAAAATTAAAGAGTTCCCGCGGGAACCAAAAAACCTCGATCCACGCGTACGAAGTCGCGGGCATCAGCTAGTAGGCTATAAATCGCTGACGTTTGTGGTTACGCGTCTTGAGTGGCCAGTGCCCACACGGTTTTATAAGTTTACGTCATTGTACCGATATTTCGCCCAAATCCGATTTAACGGCTTTGATCAGAATGCCCTTTATGTTCCAAAACTTATAATATCTGTCGCTGGTTGGCCATCATTCCTATTAGAAAATCGAAATTTCCGTTCCTTTGTCCGTGGAACAATCTTAATAATTCATAGATATTATCTTTACTGATGCAAAGTAAAAACATAAAATTACCTAATATGTTTTTATTAATATCAAAACAGTATTACAGATTAATATAGACGCTAAGTATACCTACCAAAGCTCAAAGCGGATCAAAGCTGAATAGAGTTCTCAAAGCTCTCAGTAGGTAAGCAGATAGGTGGATAAACTTAAGTCTAACTATCTTCAATCCCCAGGTATAAAGGTACCTTTAATTTATATAATTTCAAAATTATTTGAACGATTTTCAATCTCAAGGTTTAAATCCATACTAATATTACATAATATGGGACAGTGTCTGCTTGTACTATCTGTTACGGTTTCACGGCCTATCTATTCAACCGATTTTGAAGAAACCTCGTACAGATATAGGTTGATTTCCGGAGAAGGCATAGGCATAGGTATTTTAAATTTAAATTTAAATACTCTTTATTTATAAGGAACTAGGGCTCAATTTGTTAGTTTACAACCTTAAAACTAATGTTAGTATATACACAAAAAATATTAGAAAATTATTAAACACAAAATATTACTTATCATTATTAACAGTTTATTTTGACCTCACCAGCACTTGAATCATGTGTCCAAGCATCGGTGAGTCCAGCTTACTCGCAAACATGTTCAGGATGCGGTTGGTACTTGAGCGCAGCCTTGTCAGCAGTGATGATGACTTCTTCCTCACTATAGCAAAGAAGCCATCATCACTGCTACTTATACTACTACTACTACTTTTAGACGGCTACTTTATACTTTTTACGGAAAATCAAAGTAATTATACGGGATATTCGAAAAATATAAGTACCGTGTAAGCAACCGCGGACAAAGTCGCGGGTATCATGTAGTATTTTCTATAGAGCATGATTTTTGTTAAGAGCGACAGACATACTAATAATTATTGTAAAGGGCTTTTGTCACGTCTCATAGACATAGTAAAAACTAAAACTTTATTTGCTACCCTATACCACCTTATTAAAAGACGGTGGTTACAAACCAGCTGATTTGTTCATACGCGTTAGTGCGCTGCCAATCCACACTTGGTCAGCTTGGTGCACTATGGCCTAACCCCTTAAAAAAGATACCCGTGCTCAGTAGTGGTGAAGAATGGAGAATATGATGGATGATTTCTCTAAGGATCAATTTCAAGTTACTATGCCACCGCCCTAACTCCTGACCGCTCTTAATCTGTTATACTTAACTAAAAGTTTGCCGGTCAACGACAGTCGACTACGGAGTACTTACGAAAGGTCAAATAACAAATCAAATTATCCGAACGAATAACTTCCACGGAGTAGAGTTAATTTACGAAACAAATCCGATAGGCGGGTTTTTATTTTAAAAATAATAAAACATAACATTGATTTATATATTCTGTACTAGATGATGCTCACGTCTGTGTGGATTCATGATTACTTAAAATCCCAGGGAACATTGATTTTCCGGGATAAAATATAACCTATCTCCGTACCAAAAATGGTCAAAATGCTCGCGTAGTGTTGAGCGTTGTTGTCTTAACGTCGGTGGGCCGTCTCGGGTTCGATTCCCAGCAGGGTCGATTTGGGAACTAATAATTTCTGAATTTTCTTTTGTATGGTCTGGTGGGAGGCTTCGGCCGTGGCTCGTTACTACTGGGTACTGGCAAAGACGTACCGCCAAGCGATTTAGAGTTCGGGTACGATGCCGTGTAGAATCTGACAGTGGTATGGGTCTAATATAACTGCCATACCCCATAACAGGTTAGCCCGCTACCATCTTAGACTGCATTATCACAGACCGCAGTCAAGGGCTAACTTGTAGTGGAATAAAAAAAAACAACCGGCTTACATTTAGATGTTTTAGGTCTCATAGGTTTTATTACCTATTATATTCCTTGTAAACCTTTACGGATCATACGTCGAGTGAAGGGATAAGTATAATACCTAAAGTACGTTTACTGTAATCTAATGTAAACAAAGCCCCTTTTGTTCTACCAGGGACGCATTATAAGTGGGGGGCGTTAAGATACATCAAATATTCAGGCGCGAACACAGTCCACCTGTGTTCTAGCTACAGAGAGTGCTGTTAAGGGTGACCAAGCGGTAAGAGAAAACGGAGCTATTTTGAAAACTAATTTGTTTAGTCTCTTACTCGAGTAAGACTTGATTTTGCCTTGCCGAGATATAATACTTACATCAAAATTATCTTCACACACATATTATGTAGTGTTTTTAAGTCCAATTAATTCACATCTCATTACTTTACACCATTTATTTTATTTTGTTCGGCTTCATAAAGTCGGTTGGTAAGGTTGTGACGTCAGATGACCGTAACGAAATTATTCTAACAAGTGCAACTTAATTTTTTATTTATTTCGCCTTAATTTTTATAATTAACTAGCTAATGCCCGCGACTTCGTTCGCATGGATTGAGGTTTTTCGGTTCCCCCGGGAACTGTTTAATTTTCCGGGATAAAAAGTAGCCTATGTGTTATTCCGGATTCAGCTGTTGGGGCGTGATTGAGTAACAAACATCCATCCATATATCCATCCATCTAAACTTTCGCATTTATAATATTTACTAGCGAATGCCCGCGACTTCGTCTGCGTGGTTTGAGGTTTTTTGGTTCCCGCGGGAACACCTTAATTTTCCGAGATAAAAAGTAGCCTATGTGCTATTCCAGACTACAATCTATCTCTGTGCCAAATTCCAGCCAGATCCGTTCAGCCGTTGGGGCGTGATTGAGTAACAAACATCCATCCATACATCCATCCATCCAAACTTTCGCATTTATAATATTTATTTGATTTGATTATTTGATTGATTGATTTGATTAAAAAAAATGTAAACTTCTTCATTATTACAATGAAGAAAATGTAAATGCTCGAGAGCTCATAATGTTCATTGTTCGAGCATAATGTTCTGCTTAAGGCATGTCGAGTCTGCCAATCAAGGAGACTCATTCTCAGTAGTGGGCCAGTAACGATTTCAGATAATGATGAAAGCCTATATTATGTTCATGTGATTCTGCTTGGTTTTTTATTGACTGTGTGTATAAAGTCAATAAAAAATTCATACTAAAATCCAGTACTGGTTAGTTAAGTAACTTAATAAATGCGAACGCGTGTCAGCCACGTGCTATTTTTGTATATGATTATCTGTTCGAAAAAGAATTTATTCCATGACAAGTAAGCGCTTGACTGCGTGGTCTCCCGATGAAAGAGTCTAAATTAAAATCTTTGCAACTGCTATAGTGAGCGATGCGGTATGAAATTGGAAACAAGTCTCTTAAACACGTATGGCAGATCAGAAATATAATAGCTATTTTCGCAGTGTCCCACTTTACATGTCTCGTATTTATACCCTAAAACTTTGTCACCTTGTAGAGGTATGCCATTACATGTACCCTCTTTTAACAATGCCGTAAATATTGACTATCTCCTTCAAAATAATGGAAGTTTTGCAGCTCGCGAATGTTTCGTACACTTTTATTTTATGTATGGGATCTTCAAGTTATAACAAGGAACAAGGTTTTTTAAGACTTTTGGTTTGAGATTAATACCTATTTTATTGAAAAACCACTGTGAGTATATTTTATGACATCACAATATTGTTTACAACGGCGGTATTCGCAGATCGTAACATTATTATAACCTACTAGCTGATGCCCGCGACTTCGTCCGCGTGGATTGAGGTTTTTTTGGTTCCCGCGGGAACTCTTTAATTTTTCGGGATAAAAAGTAGCCTATGTGGTATTCCAGACTATAATCTATCTCTGTGCCAAATTTCAGCAAGATCCGTTCAGCCGTTGGGGCGTGATTGAGTAGTGAGGTGTTAATTATTTAGGGCGAAAACACATTACTTAGGTAGGTACCTACCTATACGAGTAAAACATTTTTGTGTGGCGGTCAAAATCCCGCGTTATTAGCTTTTGGAGCGCGCAAACTAGTCGACATGACAAAACGCTGTTCTTGTCTAATTCGGACGTTTTCTTCTGTCCGTAAAATGGTCCCCGACTTGGTGTAGTCTTACAATAAATACCTATAGTCTCGAAGTAACAAAGCCCTAACATGGAATAGTCCATTGTCAGTTTCAATACGAAATTGTAATGAAATACAAAGCGCTTCGTTGTTTGTTATCGGGTTATCACAATATCACATTGGACTTTGGAGCTGATATTGTGTAGTGATGTTGGCATGTATTTTCGATTCAACGTTTACGAATTACGATATTAACTTTCTACGATAGAAGCCATTTTACTTTGATTGTTGTACGCGTACAATAAAAGTTGAGATGTAAGTTTTTTAAGCTATTGCATAGCTTCTGTCGCGGGTGTTCAAGGGGAATCAAAAAACCTCAATAAAGAGGTTTTTTGATTCCCCTTGGACACGCGGACTATTGAAAACATAATTCTTTAAAATTATTTCGCCTTTATATTTACAACAACTTGAAGTCAACAACACAAGTAGTCATAGCAACCAAAATCATCTTTTCATAAAAATATTTCGCCTGTATATTTTCAACAACTTGATGTCAACAACACAAGTAGTCATAGCAAGTTGATAAAAAATTCTATGCAATAGCTTTACCGCGGCAGTCTCCGAGTGCCACACGTCTTTTTTTTTTGTTTACACAATATGATCTTATCAAATGATAACTATTAGGATGTCTTATGATGCAATGTAAAATTACTTATTGGTAATCTGGAAGGGGTAAGTAAATTAGTTAATTTAATCGATTATCAATAGATTACTCGTTATTGGATAGAAGCAGGCGTTACTTTGCGAAAGTCCATGATTGTCAGGGAACAAGAATCTAAATTCGCTTTATGCGCCAAAGCAGACAAATCTATCGAGAAAAGGTAGGTAGTGCCCCGTTCCTTTGGCTCGTCTTGGTGGGCTCACTCCCGTGACCCCAGATGTGGTACAGCGTGGCTTCCTACGTTACCCGGTTAAGGCTGTGTGGGCTGTGTGTATGTGTGTCCATCAGCCAGCCAGCCACATTACTGTTTAATCGTGTAAATATATACACAGGTATATTTGTTGTCAAATTCTTTTACCTGTGCGAAATTTAAATGAATAATAGGAACTAAAACGTAGAGTAAGTACTAAGTAACCTAAAAAGAATTCACGTCGCGCTTTTTCACTTGGCTATTGTCAGAACAAAAATACGTACTTCGGCTAGACAATACAAAACTCTTAAGGTACTGCGACTATTGTAAGAAACAACCAGCCTTAAGATGCTCAGCTTTCTCTAAAAAAGCCATTAGATTCACAACAGTCCCTAGGTACTCTAGTACGTAGTGCTATAGACAGACACGCATTACCTAGACGCAGGTTTTGTTTGAAACTCTTGTCAAAAATTTTGCTTCTTGTAACCAGGTATTGTCATATTGTTTTATTTGTTTGGGAATTTTTTTATCGCGAAATACATAGAGATCCTTGAAAAGCTTATAACATTTAACGCAATCAAAGGAAAAACTACGACTGCTATGTCCAAATTAACAATCATTCTTATGATTGTCAAAGCATCTTAATTAATATATAATATTATAATCGTAAAATATCTTAATTAATATTATAAACGCGAAATTTTGTGAGGATTTATGAATATTAATTGTTACTCTTTCATGCCAGAACGGCTGAACCGATCTGGATGAAATTAGGCACACAGATATATTATGTATAGTCTGGAATAACATATTGGATACTTTTTATCCCGGATAATTAAAGAGTTCCCGCGGGAACCAAAAAACCTCGAATGGATGTTTGTTACTCAATCATAACAGAACGCCTGAACGGATCTGGATGAAATTTGGCACAGCAATAGATTATAGTCTGGAATAACACATGCTACATTTTAGCCCGGAAAATTAAAGAGTTCCCGCGGGAATCAAGAAACCTCAATCCACGCGGACGAAGTCGCGGGCACCAGCTAGTCATACTATAAACTTATATCGATACGACTTTCACATAATTGTATTTAAGATAATCTGCACCCCTACGTAGTCTAAACTCTACAGACAGCTACGCTCATTAATTCTACTGTGATATATACGTCATATATAATGAAAATATGAATGATAGGATAATGAAGTATGAAATGCCCTGCTCCTTATATTTTGTATATTATTCAAAGTGAGATAGAAAAATGCCCTTGCGGCGTTTCCTTATATTTTGTACATTCAAAATGAGATAGAATAGGCGTCTCCTAAATAAGTACACATAACCTAAGGCTGCACAGGCCTTAGCCATCAGGTGTTATTCCGTTCATAAACCCCGTGGGTGTTCAAGCTTTCAGGCAAAGGGCTCTTTAGCGCATTAAGAGCTTTTGCCTTTGCTGGTAGTTGAGAAATAAGTACCATTTTCTTTAGTATGATAAGTACTACGAAAATCTGATAAAATCTATCTATACTAATATTATAAATGCGAAAGTTTGGATGGATGGATGGCTGGGTGGATGTTTGTTACTCATTCACGCCAGAAAGGCTGAATCAAAGGCACAGAGATAGATATCTCTAGAGTATAGTAAAACTAAAGAGTTTACGCGAGAATCAAAAACATCAATACACGAAACGTAGTCACGGGCATACTTAAAAATAATCATTAGGTACGTAGGGTAGGTGTAATCAGCAACCTATCATCAATTTCGCTCTTACAGTGCTTCCCAATAATAATTAGTTATTTATCTAGGACCTATTGAACTAATTTAACCGCTAATTTGGGCTTTCAACGCGTTTTAACTGCTATTTTGGTATTGCCTGGATAACAATTTAATGTAAAATTATTCATTTAGCTGGAAATCTAATTAATCCTACAGTTATAATTTTACTTTTTAAAGTATCCCGCCATGCATCCCACTTACATATTGTTATTAATTTCAAAGTGATGTAAGTGTGTTCGATTCTTGCTCGGTTTAGATTGGAAAATATTTAATGTTATCAAAGCTTTGCCTACTTACATGTAGTTCAGCGTGCATGGGTGCTAATTTTCTATATTTAGAGCTATTTCTTATTGTCAACTAGCTGATGCCCGCAACTTCGCCCGCGTGGATTGAGGATTTTTGGTTCCCGCGGGAACTCTTTAATTTTCCGGGATAAAAAGTAGCCTATGTGCTATTCCAGACTATACTTAATCTATCTCTGTGCCAAATTTCAGCGAGATCCGTTCAGCCGTTGGGGCGTGATTGAGTAACAAACATCCATACATCCATCCAAACTTTCGCATTTATAATATTAGTATGATAAGAAGTAAGAAGACTAGCGTAGTACCTACCACTAAACTGTTATAAGTTGAACAAACTTATCTGAGACGGTGACAGGGTCGCTAGTATATATGACAAATAAAATAAAAACAGAAACTTAACAGGCATAAAAATTTGTTCCAATTTTGGCCACCGGGTCAGATAAGTTTGTGGGACCATCACTAAATATGTATCATGAGTAGTATAGTCCGCGCACGAGCTCCGAGGAATCGGGGTCTGTAGAAGCGACGGCTGTACGCCACCCGTGTTCGTCGCTCCATATCCAGCTCGCTCCCAGCACTAGTTTCGAGCTTCACGCGTGTAATTTTGCGATAGCAGTATTGTTTTGTATACTTTATACAACTCTAGGTTATTACTTTAACATTCCATAGGATTCCTCAGAGCTCGCGCGTGGACTACCTATAGTTCCCGTTGCGATGTTTTTGATCGTATATCTGGCGTCAAATTTGACAGTCTCTTCTTGAATCTGTGCCAATGTTGTCATATATTTTCCATTTTCTCACCCAAAAAACCGTTGTGAAATTGTTTTGTGGAACACCAGTGCGTTTCAACAGACGTTGTTTGTTTGATTTGAAAACACACTGTGGCGTTATTTTTTATTTCGTTGATCGACAGCTACGGAGGTTTGATTGTTTTGTTTGTGTGAATACTGGAGATTTATGGTATCCAGGGGCCATACTGCCAACGCTTAAAGCAATATTTAAGCAATATTACTCTTGACAGTTTCATATCACGTACCTTGACGTTCCTAAAATAAGGATTATAATTCTAAAACACGAAAGTCATTATTGTGCGTTGGCTGTATGGCCCCTGGTTGCTGTTAATCATATTTGTACTTACTTACTCGTATAGCCGGTTCACATTATTCCAGTAGCACTCCAGTCCTGTCTAGCTATCTACATCAGCAACTGGAATAATGTAAACAGGCACTGACATACCTAGAATAGATCCAGTGAGAGATCCAGATTCTAGACCAATAACTTGTTTAGCGATCTACTTTTCAATCTAGCGCGTCCGAATGGAATCAACGCAACATGAAATCCAGTGGTGACAGTAACATTTTCTTAACTGTTTAAATCCTGTGTTCCTTGAAATCATTATCACTGTGGTGTTTACAAGTCTGCAATGTAATTGTCTGGAACAATGTAGACGATCACCCAGTCCAATGCAACTCTGGATTGACTTAAATTATTGGATTACTGGACTGGAATAATGTGAATCGAACTTAAACTCAGTTTATCCCATACAATCTAAATTATACTAAGTAACTATGTATAAATATAATAGCAGAAAAATAATTATAATATATATCATTATGTTCTGTCTTATATGCAAACGTAGAGTACTATCCAATTTAATATTTAGAAAGACATGTGTATATGCTATTTGCGCTGCAAGGCAAATCCGGTGAAACCTGGGATTTGTTTGCAGTAATTTACGTTTCGAGTCACGCAGTAAGTTACTGCTTGTACAGACGGGCTTGTACTGTAAGCCCGCGGCAGCAAGCTTTCCTCTCTCCTGCTGAGTATAAAATTTCTACACGATTTTCCAAGTAGTTTTTCATAATATTTACCTACATTAATATATTTTATGGAGAAAAATCCATACTAATATTATAAATGCGAAAGTGTGTTTGTTTATTGGTTTGTTGGTTTGTTGGTTTATTGGTTTATTGGTTTGTTGGTTTGTCCTTCAATCACGCCGCAACGGAGCAACGTATGGGGAGTGACATAGGCTAAGGTTTTTTATCGCGGTAAATTAAGGAGTTCCCGCGGGAATAACCAAAAACTTAAACCACGCGGACGAAGTCGCGGGCATTAGCTAGTATTTTTTATATAAGTTATATAAGTATTTGGAAAAATTTATTAGTGGTTCGCTTTGAACATAAATCTTGCGTGAAAACTTTTTTTGTGCACGTGCACGTAGACGCAACGCGATTACGTCTACGTGCGCGTGCACGTCACGCAAGTGGCGTGCCATGTCTCCTACAGTTCTATACATTACATCGCAATGGCAGGTAGATACTAAATCTTTAATCTGTGGGTACGTCCACGTCCACGCGCACGCAGCCGGTATTTTAATATGTCTGTGATATTTTGTTGAGTGTGTAGCTACTGTGTTATGTTCTAGACTCTGAGAGACAGACAGAGAAATGAACAGTGCCGATTCACAAAGACCTTTTAAATTTTCTTGGATTCGAAATTTCCAATGCGAATTTTCTTGCCAACTGTTCTCTATAGAATCGATAGTGGCAGTAGTGTCAAACAAAACTTATCGTAACTAAATTGCCACTTTTATCTACCCATGCTAGAAATACCTACCCATGCTAGAATTCCTGTCGATTATCTTGTGAATATTGAATATTCCGTGCACGCTATGTAATAAAATAAGTAATGAACTATGTAATAAAATGTGACTGTTGGAAGGTCCCAAAGTAATAACTCTGGGAACTCAAAGCTTTTGCATTTCTCTCAAAGAAAACGAAATCCACACGAAGATTGCAGTACTTCTGTCTTTTATACTAACTTCTCACGAACTTGGACCTAATGAGTTCGTTGACGTTCGGGTATTTCTCATTGTCCTGATGACAGCTGCTTTTTGTCTCGTTTTTCCTGTAATGTAATGTGGGATTTAGCATTCGCGCTGAAATAGAAAGAAATAACTATTCTAACTTAGTAGAAAAAATATAAATGAAAAGGTTTTTTTATATACTAAACTTGAATTTAAATATACCAACATAACATAATCACCATTGTTTAGGAAAATGTCTTGTAGCAAACATGTACTTAATTGGTACTCAGTAGGTAATATGATGTCGTACTAGAATTTAGAAATGTATGTAATGTAAAGAAAATATTTGGTTTTGTTTTAATGCCTAAATTGTATACTTGTTATATTTTGTTACATTCTGTATATTTCAGTAGGTAAAATGCAAAGGCTAATTTAATATTATTTTATTGTAATATTATGCCTATTAACGTCCCACTGCTGGGCACAGGCCACCACTCTTATAGGAGAGCGGGAATTAGAGCTTAGACCCACCACGCTGCTCCAATGCGGGTTGGCGGGCTTTAACGATTACTATCATGTTAGTAATAATAACCGGGACCGACGGCTTAACGTGCTCTCCGAGGCACGGGGGTGAAACACCGCCAACTTCCAACTCCGGGCTGGCACTGAGAATTTCTTAATTGAAAAACCCAATACCTAACTTTTATGCCCGACCGGGAATCGAACCCAGGACCTCGTGATCCGCAGTCGACTATGCTAACCACTAGACCAACGAGGCAGTCAATATTATGTAGGTACCTACTTACTATAGTAATTAGTATAATAATTTAAGATTATGAATACTATGTTTATGATGATGACCGCGACTTCGTAAGCGTGGATTAGGTTTTTTTAATTACCAGAGGAACTCCGTAATTTTCCGGGATAAAACGTAGTGTCCTTCCCCGGTATGTAACCTACTTCTATACCAAATTTCATCAAAATCAGTTCAAAAGCGTAGCAGATAGACTGACCAAACCGACTGACAGACACATTTTCGCATTTTTAATATTAGTACGGATGTATATATTTAATAGACAGCAAAATCCGCCTTACATGATTTACTTGGTCTCACTCACAGACCATACAACCAATTGACTGAGCATAGCGTGCCCCCTCACCAGCCAAACGTTAGCAGTATGACTGCTAACGCTACGTTTTGTGCCTATAGTCGCCCTCAGTCCGTATTCGACAGTGCTCGGGAATTGATATAGTATAAAACGAAAATTAGGCCTCTCTGTAGCATTAAATGGCGTGGAAAGAGAAGCAATACCTCCAGCTATGTAAAGGATGGGATAACATTTCATAAGTAAGTGTAGTTTTGTAATAATAAATAAAAATCATCAATACGCAAAGAAATAAAAATATTTACAAAAATGAAAAGGAACCCGTTGATGTCTTTCAGTATTTCTTTGTCTTTCACATGTAGTTCTACATATCTCCGTCTCTTCCACGCATAGCCCAGTGTAGCCCGTGCAACTATCGATAAATTATATCGATAGCCTTAGACCACTTGAATGCCAATAAATTAATTTATTGAGTAAAAACTTATATTTCATTAAATTCCGAACAATTCTGAAGTAGAAGAACAGGTTTCTTATTTATTTGATTAAAAGTTGTTGTTGAAAACTTAAGTTCTTTAGTATAAAACTTGGGCAATTAAAAAAAAAATATATAAGTATCAGATAATTATGCATAATCATACATCATCATCATCATCATCACTACAGCCTATTAACGTCCCACTGCTGGGCACAGGCCTCCACTCTCATAGGAGAGCGGGAATTAGAGCTTAGACCCACCACGCTGCTCCAATGCGGGTTGGCGGGCTTTAACGACTATTATCATGTTAGTGATAATAACCGGGACCGACGGCTTAACGTGCTCTCCGAGGCACGGGGGTGAAACACCGCCAACTTCCAACTCCGGGCTGGCACTGAGAATTTCTTAATTGAAAAACCCAATACCTAACTTTTATGCCCGACCGGGAATCGAACCCAGGATCTCGTGATCCGCAGTCGACTATGCTAACCACTAGACCAACGAGGCATAATCATACATATGGTTGTATATTGCTGTTTGAATACAATTATTTGTATTGATTTTCCAATAGGTACCTGCTGGTAATTTTTATCGATACATTTTTGTCGCGCAGCGGGCAGCCCAAGTGCCGCGGTAACATATACTTTGTACTTTTAACTGTGTAAAGTTGACCTTGAGTCAGCCAATGAGAAATGCTATTATTACCTCGTCCCCCGCCTGAAAGTGGTGAGATGTGTTTCAAAGCGAAAATGTGGCTATTAGCTCTCAATAGGTTTACTACTCGGTGGTCTCACTAGACGCGAATGCTACTGCACTATGTCTAAAGGCTAAAGTGAGCCCACTTGTAGAAAAGGTGGGACGAATCAAATTCAGCGATTCATAAAGGGGAGAACACTACTGATAGGACAGGTAAAAACGTCAGCGCGCCACATCGGCGCATTACTTGTTACTTCTTACATATGGAGCTGCACAGACCTGCGAGACACGAGACACTTTGCGCGACCTTTTTGCCTTGTTTTGTCAGTAGCGTCTTTTCACTCTATGCCAATTCAAACCTATAGTTCTAGGGAATTGAGAATTTGCATCTACTTAGTTGTTGTCTAGTCGTTACAAAGAAAGTATTTTAGATATTTCAAAGCAAATCAGGGTAAATTGCTAATATCGGGTTAGCGAGTACCTAAATCGATAAAAGTATTTCGCGTTTATTTCGATAGCAAATATCAGATCCTGCGAATGGTTGTAGAACAAGGGTATTACAGAATGAAATATAAAAAGCTTTACTCAAGTCAGTTCCACGGTAGAGAAATAGGTTTATCTTCGGTCCGCCATTACACTAACGAGCGTACAAATAGTTTAAAGCGCTAATGCAATAGAGTACTTAAAGGTCAGTTACTTCACATAAAGTAACTTAACCCTTGGTTTAACATTGCCGAGGACAGATCAGTGGTTTCACTTAACTTAACTCTTGGTTTAAGATTTCCTAAGTAACCGAGGTTGACGTTCCTAAGTAATTGAAGTTATATTCGTCTTCAGCTATCATTATCATCAGCCATTGTGCATCCACTGTTGGACATAGGCCTCTTTTAAGTAGCGCCAACGTGCTCCGCTCCGCTCCTGTACGCTCCGTTTACCAAGACGCGGTCTCGTCTTCGCGGTAATTATTCGTCTACTAATCCAAAACTCAAAAAATATTATTTTAATGTAATTAGATCAAGTTTTGTCTCATACGATGCTCCACTAAAGATTGGGAAAGCAGATTGTACTGAAATGAGCTGGAAAAAAGCTCCACAGCTATACATCTGTCAAACAAATCATCCTTTACTAAACGCACCTAGCGCTTTCCCCATTCTTTGGTCGGAAACTTACCCATGTAACAGACAAGAGGAATACAATTTTTATTTCTTGATCACGGGCCATACTGCCTACTCTTATTAAAGCCATATTGTTTTATCATTGTTGAATTTCGTGTTTTAGAATTATAATCCTTATTTTAGGAACGTCAGGGTAAGGGATGGGCTTATGTGTGTTGCGTTGGTAGTATGAACCCTAATTGTTTTAGTTCTAGTAGTTCTTGAAAATGTAACTACCTAATATCAGTAGAAATGTAAAGAGCCTCTGACATCATATTATTTGCCGTTTATAAGCGGGTGCTCATGTTTTGCCAACGCTAATCGAATTTTCAATTCTAGAGAAACCCTTTAAAGCGTCTCAGTAGATCAGCTTAAAAGCTTCCCATCTGTACGATTGCTAAACAGCGATATCGTCTTAATAAAATACAGTGAATTTCGCGAATCATGGCCGTCGCTGCGACCCTTTTTCGTAAAACCGCCATTATTTTCTGGCGGCCAGTTTTCTTTTACTAGTTTATCTTTTATATTCGAAATTCTACCTACTCACTGCTTTGTATTATTGTGATTGAGTAAACATTTTTTTTTTAGTTAAATCTAAATGGAAGTGGGCTGGCCATGTTGCTAGACTTACTGACAAACGATGGACATACACAGTAACGAGTTGGCCCTGTGGCGGTCTTCGCAATCCGCACATAACCCAATAGATGGCATTACTAGTACGATGCACGCGACCACGAAGAGCCCAACTCACGCTTACGAAGTTTTCTCAGAATTACGCTATGTATACGACCTCCAAAGATGAACGGTCGGACCAGTGGCCCCCGAGCACAACACCCGCTCGGAGGATGATCATCCTATTGTTACGGTCGAGCCATATCACCTGCTCCCGTACAGGCCGGTCCAAAAGGTTCACGTGGTAGAGGTAGCCGCAATATCGCTGGGATGATGAAATCAAAAAAGTGGCGGGACCGAACTGGATGACCATAGCCAAAGATAGGGCGAAATGGGTTTTCTGGAGGAGGCCATGACCTGAAAAGGGTTCTTCATAGTACTTACATTTAAAACTAGTTCTAAGAATAGTTTTTAATTAATTTCCTAATTTTGTATACTTACTTTCTATCTAGTTATATTCTCCATTATTTGTAAACTTTGTCTGAAGAAATAAAAGGCTTTTTTTATTTTTATTTTTAGTTATAAGTTGTTCCAAACTGGTTCCTGTGGATCGGTTCATTTTCTTTTTAAAATTTTCATTAGTATAGCAGCTAGATCACACACCGACTGGCATAGGCATGTAATGCGGAGCGAAGAAGGTCATTATTACGAGAAGAATGTTAAATATGCATGTGGAAGGAATACTGTCTTTAACGCACACAGTCACACTTTCGCATTTATAATATTAGTAAGGATAGTATAGTCGGGTAAAATGGGTAAGTCACCATCATGGTTAGTGGAGAAATATTAGTGTTCGTTCGGTTAGTATTCCGCACGACTGCGCCAGACATGCTCGGCTTGGGCAAAGTGAATTAACGGATCACGAAACCCAATGTTTTTCCACAATACAATCATAAATATTTGGTTTGTTTTGTGCAAATACCTTGTTGTATTGCTGTTATGTTTCTCAGTTTGCCTGTATAGAACAGACATATTCAATGTTAATTTTTTTTTCTAAAGACACTCAAAAAATACTCAATACTCAATTAATTTATTTGGACATGCAGTAGTTCAATTGATCGTATTTAAGTATTCGATGTCATTAAGCGTCTACAGTAAAAATCTCTCGACCCACATTAGGATGGTAAACTCTTTGGAACCCACCCTGCTGTTTAGTCCGTCCCCTAAATGGAAGCTTTCCCTAGCTATCTAGTGGCAAAAGGTACTTTACAAATGGACTATAAACAAAGTAACAATCGCATTTACAATATTAGTATGCATTCCCAAATTGCCCCTGCCGAGAATCAATACCCAGACTACAAAACTCACAGACTACTTAATATTTGAAAGTTTTTTTAAATTCTAACACCTAAATGAATTTAAATGCAATTGATGTGGCGAAACTGCTTAAATAAATGGATTTTTTTCATCCATCAATGTCGAGTTCTGAGCTCTTTCGGATTTGTCACGTTTAGACAGGATAATCGATTCCACTCTTGAAATCTGGAGAAGAGAAACCACTTTCGAATAATTCACGCTTACTTTGCTAATTAGTTACTTTTGAACCGTAGCAATCTAATGGAAGAATGTAGAAGTTAGATCCAGCTGAGATATTAGGAAAAGATGTCTGGTGAACTTACCAGGTGGGTGGCTTCGGCCGTGGCTAGTTGCCACGCTACCGGCAAACACGCCGTGTAGAAATCGGTTAGGGGTATGGGTTTAAAATAACTGTCATACCCCACAGGTGAGTTCGCATTCAAGGGCTTTGAATAAAAAAACAATGAATTGAGTTTCAGTTTGAGATGGAAAATTCACCCCATTCGGGTGGGTCCTTTATTATTGACAAGAAAAAGTAGTCTATGTGTTAATTTAACAATTAGGCTAGGTAATTTTTATCCTAGATAATTGAAGAGTTCCCGCGGGAACCGAAAAAACCTCAATCCACGCGAACGAAGTCGCGGGCATCAGCAAGTGTTTTTATATCCAAATAAACTTTGGATCAATGCTTTTCAATCGTCATAGTGAATCTACCACCGGTTCGGAATGGCACGATTTTCAGGTTCTCGCGTTTCATCGTGCCAAATATAACTACCTAATTAATAAAATAAAAATAGTGTTCATGTAACTTTCAGTAAGATTAAGCGTATTTATCAAACAAATTGCTTGCTTGCAAATAATATGTCTTCTAGGAATAATATAGCATGAAAAAGAGGCGATAATATTATGTGAAAAAGGTCGTAATGTTATTTGTTTCGGTGTATCGCTTTTACAGCCCGCAATTTTTCCAATTTCACGAAACTCGGTTTTATGGCATTGGAATGTGATATTATAGTATCGCTTGTGCTGTGACCATTACATTAACGAGCTTGAAAATAGTTCCAAGGAGACTAATAAATTTCGAAAATACATGGATATTATGGGAAAAGGTTCAAATACTCAGTAGGTACTTACATGTTGCTGGAAAATTTTAACCGATTACTCCGACCAAGGGAAAGTATAATGCAATTATGAGACTAATTACAAAAAAACTGACAGTTTCTATAGAGATAAGTACATAAAAATCGCTAGTAGGAGTTTTGTATGGTCTAAATCTGAATCCAGTTGATTATATGAGTAAGACGTTCCTTATTCTATGGTGTAATTAACTCTCTATACCATAAATACATAGAAGAATACGTCATACCGCGTAGGTTTTTTAAATGATACACAGTAGGTACAGTGTTTCTGAGAAAAATACCGCATTTAAATCGGACCATCTGTTTACACGCTTTAAACAACGACCGTCAAAACCTGTTATGTTTTTATACAACCGGCTATGTCTATGGATTTGTTTGCACCAGGCCATAGACAATTTAAATTAATAATTAATAATTTTAATTAATGGAAATTAAAAAGTGCAAATTACTGAGTTTCGTACCATCCTCGGATATTTCTGTTCTTAACACTACATCACTTACATCTCTGGTGCATAGGCAGCCTTAACCAACAGCTGTGTGATCTCATTAATTCTATCGACATTCGACAAACACACCGCCAGCTGTCTACGCGCTGTGAGAATGACAGCACTCGTTTATTATCTGCCTTTACACGACTAGTGTAAGAGCCCACGCACGAATCACGCAACTCGATACCTGTGACTTATGTAGCCCACTATTGCATTGCGTGAGTTAGATAAACGCTGTGCAATAAAAACTTAGAATTGCTCAAGTCACAGACACCTAATTGGTTATTATTTCATAGCGTCTGTAACCTTTACTTGCTTAGGGCTTATCCCTGACTTAATAAATAGTCCATAGTTTTTTTTGACACAGTATTATCATACAACTTAAGTTAGCACCCGACTAGTTAGTAGCGAGAGCGATAGGGTCATGCAATAATCTATTTCATCACGGTGTTATAATTAACTACTTAAGTCACGGATAAGCATCATAATTATAAGAGCGTTACCTACATAATAAAGTCATGCAGTTCTATAAATTGAAATAAGTAATAAAATTGATCAAATATCCAATCACAGCAGCCAATCTCAACGAAAACGAGCTAACTTCGGAATTACAATCGGAAATTTAACCGCTGCTATTTGCAAAATTGATGTCGTGCAACTAAATTGCATGTCCAATGAGAAACAGAGACGCAGATTTATTCAGCTTGTTTCTACTACTTCTGCATTTTCGGCTAGGTCTCCTAGTCTACATGTCGATTGGAACTCGATTTTACCCTATCTTGCTATTTGCCCATATGACAGCTATTCAAGAAGGTATTATTGTTCATCCTCGTAATACTGTTACGAGTTAGAAGTTCAAACGATTTAGTTTACTACGTTTAGTTTGCAAGCTACGTTTGGCACTTGTGCACGAGAATTACAAAGCGTAAGCTGTACCACAGTATAGATAACATTATGTTTAGATTTATTGGAGAGTTGAGAATAACGGCCGGTTTCTGAATTGAGAATTTCATCTTGAGTCAGTCCAGCATGTGGGCCGGTTTCTGAATTAAGCATTCAAGCAAAAACAGCAGGTTCCAACTCTCAAACATTACACAATATCAATTCAGAAACAAAAATTTGCTTAATTAGTCCTTAAGTAGTCTTTGAGACAGACTGAACGTGAAGTTCTCAATTCAGAAACCGGCTGTAAGCTGTGACCAGCATGCCGTTAGCTGCACAGAGCCAATCGACAGTCCTGTGGCCAAGTTTCTTCGGTAATAACTCGAACAAATCCTAAGATTTTCCTGTAAGTTGTGTTACACGGGAAACGAGCCTCGAGCCAAGACGGGGCAACACTGGACTGTGGTACTTTTTGGCGTGTATAAAATGGAGTTAGTTGAATAAAAGGATAGTAATAAGTGGTGGTGGTGGTACCGATATACGTTGGGGTCCCAAAGTGCTGGAGTGGCGACCACGCACGGGAAAGCGCAGCGTTGGCAGACCCCCTACTCGCTGGACAGACGACATCAGGAGAGTCGCAGGGAGCCGCTGGGTCCAGGCGGCGCAAGACCGAGGCGTGTGGAAATCCTTGCAAGAGGCCTATGTCCAGCAGTGGACGTCTATCGGTTGAGGATGATGATGATGATGAATAAGTGGTTACAACGTTTTCCTTCTTATAGTAGTATATTTATTGGTAATCATCGGAACTTGATCTGTGATAATCGTAATTTCGAATTCGGAAAATATACCTAATATAATATTATAAAATAGCTTCTTATTGAGACGCCCGTGCACAGCGCTTTGCTAATTTCATGTCTGTACGATCGCTAAACTGTTACCCACTACATGCTATAATACCTACTACTATTTACATGGAAGTTCAAAACCAGCGGTTTACGAATAAGTTAACGCGTAACAACACCAACAGCTTGCCAACAAAGTTACAAACCCCTTTTTGCAATAACGCAAATAATAATCATCTTTATCATCGTTTCAAATCATTGCTGCTCAGTGCTGAGTTGTGGACACCAGTATTCTATCGGAATGAGTAGGGTTTTGCCATAGTCCGCCATGCCAGCCAAGTGCCGATTGGCACACTTCACACACCATCTAGAACATTATATGAAGACCTCTCACGCATGCAGGTTTTTTCACGTTGTTTTTCTTCACCGATTGTAACAAGTGATATTTTTTTAACGCACAGAACTCCAAAGGTGCCTGCCCGGCAAAAAGAGGGGTGTTATAAGATAAACGTGTGTATCTATCTGTATGTCAGTTGGTGTGTCTGTGTGACATCGTAGCTCCCAAACAGATGAACCGATTCTGATTTAGTTTGTTTTGTTTGAAGTGTAACTTGATCAAGAGTGTACTTTGCTATGATTCAAGAAAATCGGTTCGTCAGTTTAAGATCATCATCTATTTTCTAGTTAATGACATTGGTATCCTGTTGCTTCAATATGTCGGGGCGGGGGTTAGTTGAAATTATTATTCCTTCTTACTTCGCCGGTGGGTGACTTATCGATCTAACTCCCTTCTACATCTAGCATTTTTATTTAAAACTACAATACAACACAGTACGTAACACTAACCTTAATTTTTTGTAATGTGATGAGTGTATAATGTAGATTTATATTGTACGGAACAATGGATCTTTTGTGTAGGAACGAAAAGGTGTTTGTTGGTTTTACCATTAACTTTTTTCAGGTTTATTAAGCCGAGAAATGGGTTGGTTGGTAGGTAGGTAAATGAACACTTATATCTGGAAAACTTGGCGTTGGGTGCTTCTAGCGTTTTCTACGGGAAACCTGCTTGATGCGTGGCTTGTTTACATTAGGATAGTGACTGATTGCGTTTGATTTTCGGCCATTAGCAAGTTTCCATTACATCGGCTATAATGACAGAGTACGGCCAACCCCAGCAACTTTTACAGTTGGTTGAACTAGAGTTTAAATCAGCTGGTGACCGAAAACAGCTGCAGTCGAATATGGCCAAACTGACCTAATGTAAACGCGCCATTACATGCCTGGTTCATTATTATGGCAAATTCATCAACATCAACAGACTCTACCGCCCCTTGAGGGCCCAGAATAGATTACTCAAGGCGATGGATCCACTCATCACTGTCGACCTATGAACCTTCAGTTTCTCAATCTGATAGCTTTTGTTACCAATGCACGTTTTGCTTAGCAACCATAGAATAATTACGCAAATGTTTCGATGATAACAACAAAGATTCATACGTATTTGAGGCGTTGCACTGCTGTACTAAACGACATTTGGATTATTTTCACTAAAGGTTATTTTATGTGTATTTTTTTGTTCAGAAGTTGCGTTAAAAAGCTTTCTTTCTACTACAATCTTTACTTACCTACCAATATTCACTTTTTTTTGGTGAGGGTCTTACCCTTGGCCGACATCTAGGCGTAGCTGTCAGCCGCTGTCAATTATTTCTATACACATACAACCACAGTCTACGCAGGCACACATAGAAGGATTCAGCCCCTACCACGGGAGCACACAATATGCGATCAACTATCTCACTATGGCGCAAATAATATTATTTATTGATTGATATCTAGATGATACTTACGGCTTCGTTTGCGTTCGTTAATTTTTTTTTATTTTTGCGGGAATTTCTCAATTTTTCGGGATAAAGGTAACTTATGTCCTTCCTCGGTATGTAACCTTACTCTATACCAACTTGGTTGAAATAATGGGCCGTTCAATTACACGTCTTTGGCATTTTTAATATCATAGTATGGATTGTAGAGGTGCTTCTTGATAATGTACCAACCGGCTGATTCCTGCTAACTGATTTATAACTATGAGTAGGTATAGGTAAAGATAGGTGTTTATTTGATAAAGGTTGTATGCTTAGGTAGAAAAATAAATTAAATTAATAATAGCGCTTAGTATTAGTAGTTGTTCTGCATGAATAGTATAAAAACGGTGTAAGACAGCACTAGGAGATTCCATTTCCATCTGAGATGTGCGATGTAGATGAAGTGGTTTGAGAAGTAACTAGTCAGCTTCTGTGTCCCATACTTCAACTAGTATAATGTGTAATGTAGGGAATATTATGGACGTAAGTAAGCTGCGTGACTGTCATGCTGTCATTCCCTCTCTCGTAATAAATACTTAGAAGGACGTGTTTCCTTTCCTCATTATGTGAAAAACTTCGTTGCTTAGTTGAACCCCTTTCCCCTAGAGCTAAGCTATGAAAATCAATTGATGCTGGTGCGTTTGAGACACATCCGTAACAACTAACGTAGCATCAACTGATGATTTTCCTAATGTTGCATGGAAACTATCCACTAACAGCCCACTAAATCAGAGTAATACTTGATACATTATGTATGTACATATATTTATGTAGCTCCCTATATATTGTGTATTATTTTCTAGGTACATTATTGCAATTTTTTTTCTTTTTATAAACTGCTGAGTTATTGTCATCTCCTTTTCAAGCTGGGTAAAGTCCCGTTGATTCATCATAAATGACACAACTCATCCTAAAAAACCTATTTCCATTATTTATTTAGTTTTTGATGTGAAACTTTTATAGCGTGCAGTATAATGATGCGTTTCGCATCTTGATGGGTTTGCCTAGGTACTGTAGTGCTTCGGGTATGTTTGCCGAATCGAGAGTACCTGACTTTTATGCTGTTATCAGAACACGAGTGGCATCCTTCTGGGAGAGGATTAGGCAATCCCAAAATACCATTTTACAAACGGTGTGTGATGGTATGCCTAGTCCAATATTCACTTATTGGCTATCTGTTCATCAAACACGAAATAGAAAGTAAGATGACAAAGAATATATACTGCTGTTTTTCAATGACACCTGGGGAGAATTTTTTAACCTTCCCAGATAGTTTTAAGTTTTGATTGTATTTTTATTTTATTTTATTTTAAATTGTTTTATTATTAGGTTTATATTTTAACGGTACATTGTTAATATGTATACCTACAAGTGGGTTTTATGCCTTTAATAAAAAACTTTATTATTATATTATTATTATAGCACTTTGAAATGGAAAATAAAACCGCAATTTATTACTACAATATAAAGTTTATTAGTATAAAGTACCTAATATAATTGATATAAATAAAAATTATCCTTGTCACATTTTGACAAACCGAAGTTTTATGACAGCAAAAAAACGTTTATAATATCATGTAGGTACTGACTATGAGATAGCTGCGCTTTTGGTAACTATCGCCAGGAAGGCTGATTCAGTATTAAGGTGGGTGTAGGGCTCTCCACTGATGACGATAGTGAAGGTCTGCCTGCATGCAGATCACCCTTTCACTAGATATGGCCGCTCAAACACGTACTATGGTTACCAAAAATGAACTATAACTAGGAAGGCCTATTCTTGTACAGTATTAAAGTATGCGCAGTACCTATGTAAACAGTATAAAAACTGACGCTATTCATCGGGCCGTTCACTAGACATGGCCGCTCAAAGATGTGTTAGCCTTCCTAGTCATTGTTAATTTTAGGCAACCATAAGACGTCTTTGAGAGGCGATAAGTAGTCAGACCCCATCAGCATGCGGGCATTCCTTCACTATCGTCATAAGAGGAGAGCCTACACCTACCTAATACTGAATCAGCCTTCCTGGCGATAGTTACCAATAGTGCAGCTAGTTTTAAATAAATAAAAGGTACTCTTTTATTTATTTCAAACCTTTATAATTGTAATTTTACCCTCAACTAAACCGACAGATATAATTTGGAAACAACAACAAAAAATAAGGTTTTTTGGTTCCCTTAATTTTCCTGGGTAAAAAGTAGCTGTTTTATTAAGTAGTAAGTAGTATGTGTTATTCCAGACTATAATCTATCTCTGTGCCAAATTTCATCCAGATCCGTTCAGCCGTTCAGGCGTGAAAGAGTAACAAACATACATACATACATGCATACATCCACTCATCCATACTCACAAGCTTTCGCGTTTATAATATTAGTAAGGATAAGGATTTATACCTAGTTTTGTAATTTACCTACCTTTTAGTTATTTTTGCCGAATGCTTTTTACCTTGCTGTTCAGAGCTCTCCAATTTATATTCTATAACTTGATCATCGTTTAGAATTTCAAAGCTGCAATACGTAAATAACCAAAATGTTTAGATAGGAAAGATGAATGTCTTTTGTTGGTATAGTCTACTAATTATAAATTAATATTTTTTTACTAGTGTACAGACTATGGTGAGAGTAGGTACATGAAATGGTATAACTCTGATGCTATGATAATTAGCGGAAAAGTGTTGTAGGTACAATGAAATGAAAATTTTGTTGATTTGTATTGAGAAACGAATAATTGCATTTCGCGATAAAGCGCGAAACTTGTACAGAAATTATGTAGGTAACTAATGCATTTATTTGCTTCTTCTCTGCAATCTGCATGTGATATTATGTGGAAGTGATATGGGATGACAGCTTTCAAGATTTCAGGAAATAAGAGTATACTTTTTGTTTGTTTTTTTCCAATGCAACGGCTTATTTTCTTTTTTATAATAGGCAGACCTTCTTTTATGTTTTCCATCTGCAAAAATAATGAATCATAATAAATCATTCTAGATCATGTCTAGATAATTTAAAAAATACATGGACTGATGAACTTTGCTGAGCTTTGATAAAAGCCTCAAGTATGTTTACGTCATTATGTCAAAAAATTAAAGTGTCGGTACATGGGTTTTACTGGCGTTGCACCCTCCATTATATTATGCGCTGGCTGTAAAAGTACGTGGTGACGTGTCTGTAAAAGTTTTACTTCAACAAACGTCAAATTTGAAATCACACAATGATACAAAACCCAACAATCAGCGCAACAATACGAAAATCACCGCGGCCGACGCCATATTAATTTTTTTTGAAGGGATCTTTTATTTCAAATATTACAAATAATCACACTGACTATTACTGTAGGTAACTAATAAAACAAATTATACTTACTTTTTTACAATAGTCACACACTGCAGAAGTAAATTGTTTTTGTACTCGACAGAAAGCAAGATTATCACTTCAGATCAGACGAAGCTATTTTGACAGCCTACGTGCGACTGAAAACTGCGAAGCAAGTTCTGCGCGTTCAGTAAAATATTGGATGAAGCTAGGCGGCGTGCGCACGTTTCTTGGTTTTATACAAAACAATAGAGAGGATTGGAAAAATTGTGCATTTATGAGGACTTTTGTTTTTTTTTAAGTTATGTTTCATTCTATCTATCTATATAGGTACTTATGATAAATCTTTGGAGTAATGTTTATTAAGTATACAGACCCCAAAAATATTTATATAGAACTAGATGATTCCCGCGACTTCGTCTGCGTGGATTCATATTTTTGGATTCCCGCGGGAACTCTTCAATTTTCCGGGATAAAAAGTAGCCTATGTCCTTCCCCGGGTACCCTATGTGTTATTCCAGACTATAACCTATCCCTGTACCAAATTACATCAAAATCGGTTGAACAGATGGGCCGTGAAAGCGTCATCCAGTTTTCAATTATGTATTGGTCGTGGACCGTCATAATTTCAACTTCTTTGAATTTAGTTTTGTATATGGCACGAACAGCCCTTTTCTGCGAGACCAAAACAGAATGAACATCAGCATTAGGTACCCCATAGACCCGAAATTGATATTTCGCCAGTTTCCCCCTTCGGACGACTGTTATAAAAGAAAAAAATCTACTTAGACTGAGCTATAAGAACCAAAATACCCATTCAAAGTTAGTTTTAGTGGAGTTCGTGCACAAAACAGGCAAAATAAGACAGAGAATAAAATGCCGTTTTGGGCTCAGTGAATAATAAAATAACCACCAATTAAATTTTCAAAATAAATATTTTATATACAGAAATCGTCCAGTTACATTTTTTTTATACGTATAAATATCGATGATTAGTTTTGTTCAATGGTAGTGGATGCATTGACGTTTGTGTACGGATACTAACAGTGACAAACGTCAGTTCAGGAGCAACGGGACGCAACCTCACGCCTTGAGAGCCCGCAGGCGTATGGGAAATGACTGCCGTATTTCATGAATATATATAACGAAATTTTGTGATGCGCGCGCCCGTACTAAATTTGTATGAAAAATTCGTGCTGTAAAAATGAGGGATGTTTGGAACCAGATTGTAAAAAAACTATAAGTTTTATTGAAAATATTATTTATTTAAAGTGTTTTTTGATCTTTTACGATCAATTTAAAATAACTTTTGTCTAAATAATGTCTCAAATTAAATCACAATAGTCGGAACGCGATAAGACCATTTTTGGGATTTCCATGAATTTCCCAATAATTTTCTGCCTTTACTATACGATTTTTTGACCACATTTTTTAATTACATCATACTATATCTCAATGAGTAGCGAATGGTATTTATTCGATAATGAAATTTTAATTTTTGCTATACTCAAATGTCGGAACAGAAAAGGATGTTTCCCCCTATTACAGTACATCCGTCCTTAAATATTTTTATCTACTCCAGCATCGAAAAGTTCCAATTTCGAATTTGACAACTATATCGAATTGAACCCTCTTTCGTGTTTGCTTCTCATAACGATACAGTTCGTTGTATGGGAGCTGTATCGTTATGAGTCGTAGCTGTATCGATATGGTTATCTTCATAAATAGGATACCTATAGCTTAGCGGCTCTGGGTTCTGGCACTTGATTGATTTGACTTTTTTATTAATTTATAAAGTAAAAAATTATAAAGACGTCCTTGTCGTAGATAAAATCTTGTATGGAACTGTACGTAATTAGTCATTTTAATTCTCGTACTATCCTATTTTGATACTCGGCAAGCCTCGTATCAAAAAACAGCACTCGAATTAAAATGACCCTCATTACGATACAGTTGCATAAATAGCTATTATGTTTGCCTATAACGACTTTAAAGGTACCTAGCATTAACTTGATAAGTTAAAGTTACAGATAAGTTACTAGAGTATAGATACGGTAGTAGATATACTTGGTTTATTGCTCTAGCAAGCCCAGAGCCCGGCCCTGACAATAGGGATAAGTTTTATATAAGTTAAGTAAGTTATCTTGAAAAGTCACAGCCTGCGAGTGAAACTTTCCAAGTCGACGTGGGACGTCAAATGAACGTATAATTATTGAGATGGCAAATCAATTTCTATATACTGACATATTCCAGCTCACATAAAGTTCTCTTGAGAATGTATACCTACTTCATTCTGAAGTATTGATGTTATAATATTGTTCGGCCTTGGACAAATATTAGAGCCATAAAGCGCAAGGCAATAATATGATTGTTATTTAATGTAAGTAAGTAGTAAGAAGTCTTGAAGGAGTAATTTCTGTTATCATTGTATGCAAAACAAAGGGTTGTATTTGTTTCAGTCAAAATGTGACCAACATCATTCTGATTTATCGCTAATAGGCGAATAAATATGGAAGCGTAATTTATGGCCCGCATATTACGCCGAATTGCCCCGTTCAGCAATTAAAGCAAATATTTTTCCTTTGGCTGCTGCGTATTGTTTGAATTCCAACCATTTTGTGGACATTTTCATTTTATCGTTACAAACATTGAGTTATAAAACTTAGAGATACAGAGCTCATGTTAAATAACGCGCCAGAAAGCGCACCTATCTTATTTTACCAACGAATAAAGACAAAATGGAACTATATTTAAATATTTTTAATGAAACACAATATAGTTAATTTTTTAACGTTTTTCTTTTACGTAATCTACGAAACGACATAAATAAATAATAATTTGTATTATAAATAATAAAGGTAAAGTAACTGGTAGGTCCTATTACCTACCTATAATTTATATGTGTGATGACTGCAATGACATCCTATTTTCCAAACACTCTGTTTTAGCAAGAATAATATAAATTATTTAGCCAATCACAATATTTTTGATAATCGAAGTGAGATAATAATGATTTCTTTGCTAGCCCCCCAGTCTAGTGCCGAGTGTAGTGCCAATTTTTCACAAATAGAACGGCGTCTGGTTCTCTTCCTCGATACTCCGTAGATACCTACAAAATATCACTGTTGAGACCGTTTCGTTAGTGCATTATGGCCTCTATAGAAATAGTACCTCTCTGGGTTTACTAAAGAAACTGTTATGCCTGCTGCGTAAAAGATGTTTTACTGCCGATAAAATGTTCGCATTTAAATATTAGCTAGGTTACTTTCCGTGTTTCGGTCCCTTATATTTTATGTTTGCTCGTGAACAATGTCTCCCGTTTTGCCAATCTTGTTACATAATATACTCATTTAGGAGATGGGGATGTGGGTACCAGAAGGTGCTACGAGTATCTCCTAATTAAGGGTTGCTTAATTAATAATTCCCAGATAGTTCACTGATATATATTCCGCGTGTATATAGTACAAGATACCGAGAGTCACTCTGTGAGACTGAACAACTTCGTTCCTAGTTACAGACTGCATACGCGATGCCCGAATGCTGACTAGGCGTCAGGAGTCATGTTACACAATGCATGTGTCCCTACACTCTGCAGTCAAATAACAAGACCTTTGCGCTCCTGTGTGATGAAAAAGTCACTTGAAGTACCCTCATGGAACACCATATTTTACGCTAAGTCGTTTGCGGTGGTAGCAGCGCGTCTTTGGAATTCCCTACCAGGGAATATTCGTGAGAGTCCATCCGTGGGTGCATTTAAATCGAGACTGAAGCAGCACTATCTTTCTTCTTTATATGATTAGCTTTTATATTATTATATTATTCTATGTTTATTATTGTTAATTATGTATACTATATTATGTATTATGTATATAATATGTATGTATATTAGTACTTTATTTTGTATGTACGTTATTAATTGTGTATTCCCTGTATATATTATATGTAAGTATATTTTTATGATATTTATCATAAGTCTTAATAAAAAGTTTTATATTTTCTTGTTTATAAGTACCTACTCAGCTTTATCTATTTTTCACCATTCTCACATTCTAGGGCTGCTGGAAGAAATCTCTTCAAAAGATAAGTTGTCCTTGTACATGTCCTTTAAATTTTTATGTTTAGTTTTTAAGTTTGGTACTAAATAAATAAATAAATAAATAAATAAACAAGAATAGGTTCATATTTGAGTTTGGATATAGACTTATAATATTGATAACCTCCCTGGCGCAGTATTGAACGCTGTTATCTAAATTCGACCGGGTTCGACCATGGCAGGGTCAATTTGGAAAATTAAAATTGCTGAATTTTCTCTGGTCTGGCCTGGTGGGTGGCTAGTTACCACCCTACCGGTCTTTACCAGTACACGTACAGCCAAGCGATTAAGCGTTCCGATACGATGCCGTGTAGCAACTGATTAGGGGTATGGGTTTAATATAACTGCCATACCCTTAACAGGTTAGCCCGCGCGCTGCCATCTCATACCATATCATCATCCAGACTGCATCATCACTTATCATCAGGTGAGATCGCGGTCAAGGGCTAACTTGTAGTGGATAAAAAAAGCGGTAGGAAAGTGGCTATGAAGGGCTGGTTCATTTATGCGCACAGAATCAGCGTGGTTGCTCAACCCGTGAATGCAGCCAGTACTCTTGGCACAATTCCATGAGAGGCAGATTGGATTTCCACAGTATTTAAAAAAAACTGAAAAAGTATTATAAAAATCCACGTCCATGAGGGTATCTTGAAAATCATGCGACAACTTTTTTATTTTACGGGATATGTAAATATTGTAGGCATTCGAAATGCAAGCTAATTTTGTTCCAAATGTCGCTAAAATTGGTTGAACGGATGGGTCTTGAAAAGGTTACAAGGACTGTCGCATTTACAATATTATATTATTTTTATTAGGGGGCGTTATTACGTAAAAATTATTGCTACAGTATAACAATCGCAATCACCTTTGATTGGTCAACACACTTCCGCTATTAGCCAAAATTTTATTAATACCATAAATTCAGTTAATCACATCAATAAGGACGACGACCTACCTGCGCAGTGTTGAGCGCTGTTGTCTTAACGTGCGGAGGTCCCGGGTTCGATCCCCGGCAGTGTCAATTTGGGAATTAAGAATTTCTGAATTTTCCCTGGTCTGGCCTGGTTAGAGGCTACGGCCGTGGCTAGTTACCACCCTATCGGCAAAGACCTGCCGCCAAGCGATTTAGCGTTCCGGTACGATGCCGTGTAGAAACCGATTAGGGGTAGCAGCAAGGTTAGTAGGTACCATACTTATGCATTTAAATAGTTGAGTAGTACACTGAAAAATGTCTTAAAACGCTGCAAATGCTAGTTGAACCCTGACAAAAATAATAGAACCAAGCACATTGAACTCAATTCCGAAACTATACACGAATAGAATACCCGATCCGGAAAACTGAAAATCTACTTTTTAAAAGAGCAACTTTAAAATAAAAAAAAATCAAAAATCAAAATCAAAATGCTTTTTATTCAAATAAACTTTTACAGGTGCTTTTGAATCGTTAAGTGACTCTACCACTGGTTCGGAATGACATTCCTACCGAGAAGAACCAGCAAGAAACTCGGCGGTTGCTCTTTCGAAAAAAAAAAATTACAATTTTATTAATTTTAAATACATAGTTATGTAACCGCTGTCCTTAGCATTGCTGGAGCGAGTCAAATCCACGCTCTTTTGTCGTTTATGTAATCTTCAACGGTATAATAAGCTTTTTTCAGAAGCATACTTTAAATAGATTTCTTAAACTTGTGTAAAGGTAAGTTTAAGATAGTTTGTGGAATTATGTTATAAAATAGAATGCTCATTCCCACGAACGACCTTCGGAGTTCGGACTTTCTTGAGGCGGAGCGATGGAGTCACGAGCTTATTGCGGCCTCTAGTTTGCCTATCATGCAGATCGCATATTTTTTTGTAATTATGAATGTTCTGTTTTATGAAGATTAAATTACTGTAAATATATTGCGAGGCTACTGTAAGAATACCCATTTCCTTAAATTTCTCTCTAAGGGATTCGCGCGGTTTTAAGTTATAAATTGCACTTATTGGCCTTTTTTGTAATACAAAAATTTTTTGAATGTCTGCCGCTTTACCCCATAGTAAGATTCCGTAAGACATAATACTATGAAAGTAAGCAAAATATGCAATTATTGCCGTTTCAACGTCAGTAAACTGTCGAATCTTTCTGACAGCGTAAGCAGCAGAACTGAGTTTGCCAGCCAGAGTTGATATATGGGTGCCCCATTGAAGCTTTGAATCTAAGGTCACCCCCAGGAACACAGTGGTCTCTTCTATTTTTAAAATATCATTATTTACAGTTAAATTCATGTTTCCTGAAGACTGCCAAATGGCAGTGCGAATTCAATACACTTGGTTTTCTTTGCATTTAAAAGTAAATTGTTTACGGTAAACCAGTTAGTGACTTTAGAAATTGCATTATTTACGTCGTCATAGTTGTCCTTATTTCTATCAACTTTAAAAATCAACGACGTATCGTCAGCAAATAACACAATATCGCAAGTGTTTCGGACGTGATATGGTAAATCATTTATATACACCAAGAACATGAAGGGACCCAGAATAGAGCCTTGAGGAACACCCATTAGTGAGGCTGATCCGGATGATTTCACATCGTTGACACATACCGTTTGAATGCGATCACTGAGATAAGACGCAATGAGATGAAACCCCGCCAACTTCCTAACTCCGGGCTAGTAGGGAGAAATTCTAGTCGAGAACCCCAAAACTTAATCATGGCCTGACCCAGGACCCGATCCTGGGACCTCGTTCGCCGCAGTCGAACGTGCTAATCACTAGACCAACGAGGCAGTTACTATTTCGTCCCCATCCATTGTTAACTATCGCTTATAATACGAGATACGATACGAGAACCTTTACCCAGATAACATTGTTTGCACGCAGAAACTACGTACATACCAAACCAAATAAATTATTCAACCAATTTCAGCCCAAATACATGGAACACGTACAAAGTTGAGGCCACCTGCAAGTAATCAAAACCTCGCAATTCGTATCGACTTCGAGATACATCCGATAACGAGTGACCTCAACAAAATAGGCTATCTGTATACAGATGGGAGAACCCTTCCTCGCACTTGCCTTGTACAAACCAGTGTAGAGAATAGGGAAAGGATTCCTGAAATTAGGTAAATAGTCAAAAACAGAACCAATCAGGGTTCTGTTCCTGTTTTTGTGAAACAAAATCGTAAACAAACGTTGTCTAACGGGTAATTCGAACTATGGAGTTCATAGATAGCTGCATGTCGAAAAGCATATTGCATGAACTCAAACAGTTCGATTATAATTTAATATAAAAAATTCTTTTTAAACAACCGACTTCAAACACCCGCGCCAACTTTACAACAACAAGCACACGCTATACAAAGTACTTATTTTATTGTTGATATTTTAAAAACCGCTCGACCGATTTCGATAAAATTTATATGGCATCACAAGTATGCCCTTTCAAATAAAAAAAGAATCATCCAAATCGGTCCACCCAGTCAAAAGTTCTGAGGTAACAAACAGTCGAATTGAGATCCTCCTCCTTTTTTTGAAGTCGGTTGAAAACTAATACTTATGTATGCCTTCAAATGATCACGATTTTCTTAGACGATTGTGTCTCAGAGTTTTGGGTGGATAAAGACAAAAATACTTTGTAAGTACTTACTTTATCTTTCACGAAATCTCTGAAAATTGGAACAAATATCCACATCCCAAAAACAAAAATATTAAGTTTATAGTATGATAACATAGTCTTTATTTCTTTAACGATAAAGATTTTTCACGTCAATCCGCTTCGTCATGTAAGCCAAGGAAAAAGTAAGAAAATCGAAAGGCTCATTCACATAAGGAAAACGCAACGAGCCTTTATGTTTAACTACCTTTTTATTAAAATAAAATGCTAGTAAATAGTTGAGTATTTAATGAGTAATTAGGTATAACTTTGTACATCATCATCACTACAGCCTATTAACGTTCCACTGCTGGGCACAGGCCTCCACTCTCATAGGAGAGCGGGAATTAGAGCTTAGACCCACCACGCTGCTCCAATGCGGGTTGGCGGGCTTTAACGATTATTATCATGTTAGTGATAATAACCGGGACCGACGGCTTAACGTGCTCTCCGAGGCACGGGGGTGAAACACCGCCAACTTCCAACTCCGGGCTAGCACGGAGAATTTCTTAATTGGAAAACCCAATACCTAACTTTTCATGCCCGACCGGGAATCGAACCCAGGACCTCGTGATCCGCAGTCGACTATGCTAACCACTAGACCAACGAGGCAGTCAATTTTGTGCAATAACGTTGTAATTAAGTCTCTACAACTCACGATAAACTAACAAACCAATGGTTTTTCAGTGCAACTTCCTAACATAATTAGCCTGAAAATATGGACAGGCAGGACTCCGTAAGTATTTCCTTTTTACCTCCGACGCAAAAAGAAGGGTGTTTTAAGTTAACCGTGTGTCTGTGTATCTGTTAGTGGCATCGTAGCCCCGAAACAGGTGAACCGATTATGATTTAATATTTGTTTGTTTGATAGGCGACTTAGTCGAGAGTTTTCTTAGCTATGATTCAAGAAAATCGGTTCATAATATATAGGTTTGAAGATCATCAGTTCTTTTCTTGTTGATGGGATTGGAACTTATCCTGTTACTAAAATATGTTGGGGGCTATTTTATATTCTAAAATTATCCTAGTTTCTCGGAATATTTAGTTTTTAAACTTAAAAAGGGTAGCAGAACCTGACTTGGTGTAATTCTGTGCTCTGAACAAATCACGTGCCTACCCTTATCTGCATTTAGATAGGCTTTTTGCAGTCAGCGGTAGGTATTCGTGACTTGGGTGTCTTCAGCCGATACAAATTACGGGGCTTTAAAAAAATTTACTCGCTTCGAACGAATATATATTGAAAGTGATTCTTGCAGGAATTGTAATTTATCCCATCGTCGCTGGTCCACCCCTGAGCACTAGTGTTCTTATCATATCATGACCACATGGGCTAAGACCATAGTCCACTACACTGGCCACGTGCGGATTGGCAGTTGACACACCTTTGAGAAAATTCTAGAGATACTTAGGCACTTAAGATGTAGGTACTAACTACTAGCAAGGTACGAGTTATTGCGATTCGATTCAACTTAGCTTTGCGAACCTACCGGACGCCAGCCTTTAAAGTAAATAGGTTTTTCTAAAATGACTGGGGGCTTACTACCATCACTTAAAGCAGTATTATTTTCAGAATTATAATCCTTATTATATATTCGTAAAAGACGGATGTGTATATTCATAAAAGAATATACACATCCGTTGGCTATGACGTCACCCGGGTCACAGCTGAAAATCAGCGTCCGGCAACATGCATGCATATGTATCATAGCTATGATTTGTATGTATGATGCTGAGCACACGGCTGTGGCTGAGCTGTACACCCATTCCGCGTCGTGTCAAAGACAAACATATTTTTGTGTGCAACCATGTATGTCAGATGTTTGTCTGCAACACCATGTTTGAATAAATGCACTTTCTTTCTTTCTTTCTTATTTTAGGGACGTCATGGTACGATTTGTTGAAACGAAATTAAAAGAATACTGCTTTAGGCGATGGCAGTATGCCCCCTGAGCTGCATTAGACGTCAATGAAATGCCGCCCCACGACGCTCCGGCAAGCTTCTTGGCCCACATTAACCCGAACTAGTTCGTGAGGATGCTTCACAAACTAGACTAGATATTATCTTATATGCGGGAATAAACAGCCATTCATACGCTCCCAGTCTTCACAGCGGAAAAATACCCTTGCTCGGTAAAAAATTGGAAATAAGAACAAAAATAGTGTTTTGTTTCAATGTAAGATCAGACGATATCCTCCATAGTATTAATATTATAAATGCGAAAGTCTGTCTGTCTGTCTGTCTGCTACGCTTTCACGGCCCAACTACTCAACCGATTTTGATGAAATTTGGTACAGGGATAGGTTGTATCCCGGGGAAGGGAAGTATGCCCGCGACTTCGTCCGCGTGGTTTAAGTTTTTTGTTATTCCCGCGGGAACTCCTTAATTTTCTGGGATAAAAAGCATATATCACTCTCCAGGTCCTCAACTATACCCATGCCAAAAATCACGTCGATCCGTTGCTCCGTTGCAGCGTGATTGAAGGACAAAACCAACAAACCAGCAAACCAACAAACAAACACACTTTCGCATTTATAATATTATAGTATGATTGTCAAGTGAATCCACCACCACCACTGCAACTGGTTCGGAATGCCATTCCTGTCGAGAAGAACCAGCAAAAAACTCAGTGGTTGTTCTTTTGACAGAAATAATAATATATGAAGTATAAAGTTGAGCGTAGTGATAATAGTGATATAAGATCAGTGTTTTAAGATTTTAACTAGCTTAGTACTTAAGTAGCTTAATGCCCAGTTGTCGTTAAGATAGTCAGTAAATTATTAGGTAACCTAACTAACGGTCGGTTTCTGAATTGAGAATTTCATGTTGAGTCTGTCTCAAAGACTACTTAAGGACTGATTAAGCAAACTTTTGTTTCTGAATTGATATTGTGTAAGGTTTGAGAGTTGGAACTTGCTGTTTTATATTTGGAAACTGGCCCAATATCAATTAAGAAACAAAAATTTGCTTAAGTAGTCCTTAAGTAGTCTTTGAGACAGACTCAACATGAAATTCTCAGTTCAGAAACCGGCCGCAAGCCTATTCTGCCTCAAACCCTATATGCACGTCAGCGCTTCGGCTTGGCCTTACTGGTAGGAGCACGAGCAGTGACGTGCACAGAATTCGGAGCCAGGGTATAGGCATTGGTTATATAGATACCTATCTTCAGGCAGGGCATGATGAAAAATAAGCATTGATCACGCAAGCAGAGTCGCGGGCATCATCATAATCTTGGATCTAAATCTAGGACAGTTGGTATGAGCCAATTACAAGTTTTCGCCGATAGAATACAAACTAGATATTGCAACGTGATAAGACAAAATTGAACTCAGTAGATAATAGCTTAGATTAAGACTCGATGAAGGTACATGTCATTACAAAGTTTTAAAATTTGCTGCAACTTAGGAACTAAAATTTTAAATAAAATTACTTTGTAATTTGAAGGAATTATAAAACTAACTTACAGAATATAATAAACATGTCTGTACTTAGTATCTTTTTAATAATAATACATTATTTCCAACGTAATCCATAATCATACTAATATTATAGTATAAATGCGAAAGTGTGTTTGTTCGTTGGTTTGTTGGTTTGTCCTTCAATCACGCCGCAACGGAGCAACGGATCGACGTGATTTTTGGCATGGTATAGTTGAGAACTTGGAGAGTGACATAGGTTACTTTTTATCCCGGAAAATTAGGGAGTTCCCGCGGAAATAAAAAAAACTTAAACCACGCGGACGAAGTCGATGGCATCAGCTAGTAATATAATAGATGCGGAAGTGTGTCTGACCGTCTGATACGCTTTCACGGCCCCCCTATTATGATAAAATTTGACACAGGGGTAGTTTTCATCCCGGGGAAGTATATAGACTATACTGTACTTTATTTTGGAAAATAAAAGTGCTTCTTACAGGTTTCAAAATACCCAAATTGGAATCTGCTATGAATGTAAACCAAAAGCGGAAAACTGCGATGTGAGACGTTTATCACGCATTTAGACCAGAAGGGTCACAACAACGAATATGACATGCAATTTGCCGCCAGCCTTTATGACAACAATATAAACAAAGGGGAATAAAGTGTCCATCATAATATTATATGAACATCTGCGCTCTCCTCCATTCTAAGCGGACTCCCATGTCATCGTCCGTAATATGCTATATGTCACCGTAAGATTGCAAAAACCGTTAGATTGTAATCTAACTAGCGAAATTGTAAACTGTCGACAGATTGTGAACCGTTCAATGTTTCTGAGTGTCAATTTTTGAAATATTCTTTGTATTTACGCTTTCTTCTCTTTAGATTGTAGGTTAGGTTAGGGTTCGACATAAATAATCAGGTACTGTTAGTTTTTATCGGGTTATATACCTAACCGATTACAATCTACCGAAAAATGATGTGTTAAATTGCAATCTGTCGACTATTACAATTACAATTTCGCTAGTTTGATTGCAATCTAACGGTTTTTGAAATCTTACGGTGTCATATTCAAATTGTCACCGACGTATTTATATGGCGTTTTACATCCATATCCATAATACCACAGTCCACGAGTTCCACGACCCATATTATAAATGCGAAAGTGAGTCTGATCGTTTTACTGTTGTTCTTTGATGTGTGGCTTTTGTTTGTGCCAGCACAGCACAATTTACTTCGCCTATGTTGCATTGCTTGAAGAAAACAGTGTCTGTTTGTTTATTACCTTTTCACAGGCGTTTTTATACACTACAAGTTAAACCTTTAATGCAGTCTAAGGCGGTAGTGGGCTAACCTGTTAGGGGTATGGCAGTTATATTAAACGCATACCCCTAATCGGTTTCTGTATGTACACGCCATCGTACCGGAACGCTAAATCACTTTTCCAGTAGGGTGATAACTAGCCACGGCTTGAGCCACCCGCCACGCCAGATCAGACCGGAAAGAAATCAGTAATCTATATAAATATAAAATTCAAAGTCCTGACTGACTGACTGACTTATATATCAACGCACAGCCTAAACCGTTGGTCCTAGAGACATGAAATTTGGATTGTGTATTCTTTGTGAAGAGTAGGTATCCACTAAGAAAGGATTTTTCGAAATTCCACCCCCAAAGGGGTAAAATAGGGGTTGAAAGTTTGTTTGAAAGCAACGGATCGGCGTGATTTTTTGCATGGTTATTGGGTATAGTTGAGTACCTGGAGAGTGACATAGGCTTCTTTTTATCCCGGAAAAGTAATTAGTGCCTGTGGGAATTAAAAAACTTATGCCACGCGGACGAAGTCGCGGGCAGTCCGCTAATTTATTATAAATTCTCAAATTTACCCTGCCAGGGATCGAACCCGGGTCCTGGGATGTCGTCAAAAAATTTTTTTTTTGTACCAAATACTTAAGAAATACAATTACCGAATACTTTAAACATAGTGGACAAGGAAGCACTTATCTCTGTAAGAGATCTCTACCAGTGACCCTTGGCAGTGGGCTGATGGGCGACATAATCGATGAATTTTGATGGTCAAAATTGGTACAGAGATATAGCTTGCAAGCACAGATTAGACTAAGTACTAGCAAGTTTTGAAAACTAGGGTGCCTGTCCATTGAAGCGGAGCGGAGCGGAGATGTCTTAGGCGGACCAATCGGATTGTTGATCGATGACGCGATATTTTTTTCACGAGTCAGGAATCTGATTCGAATATTAGATTATATCTCTACTCCGTTCCGCTTCAATTGACAGATAGATAGATAGGCAAATTATTTATTGCCACACATAACATAGAAATAACTTATTTAAAACAAAAAACAGAAAAAAACGCGTGCGCTAGGGTGGTCTTATCCATTGAAGTACCTAATATGTACATACTTACTTACTTACTTCCTTCCTTCGGCGCTACAACCCTTTGTGGGTCTTGACCTCCTCCACAGTTTTTCTCCACCTGGCTCTATCCTTGGCCTCCTTCTTCCATGAGGGAAGCTTTCCCAGTATTTGCAGATCTTCTTCTACACAATGGATCCATCTATTTCGAGGTCTTAATTTTAGTCGTTTCTGTTTAGGTATCCATTGTGTCATCACTTTTACTCCCCTGCTTGGTAACATCCTCTCTACATGTCCTGCCCATCGTAGACGCTGAGATTTACAATATCTTACTATTGTTTCCCCATCAATCAGACGTTCCAGTTCGAAGTTAATTCTGCTTCGATAGGTTCCACCATCTTCTCTGAACGGACCGATGATTTTGCGCAGTATTTTTCTTTCAAAAATTGCTAACTTGTTTTCTTCTTTCACGGTCAGTGTCCAGGTTTCACATGCGTAGGTAACCACTGGTCGTAGGAGTGTTTTGTAGAGAAGAAGCTTGGTCTTATGGCTTAGGAGTTTTGAGGCAAACAACTTGTTTCAGGCGTAGTAAAAGCACTTATTTCCAGCTAATAGTCGAGCTTTTATTTCCTCATCAATGTTGTTTTGTGAGTCTAGGATGGAGCCAAGGTAGCGGAAGCTGCTTACTTGTTCAAGTTCACTGTGATCAATTTTAAGAGTTTCTGTAGGTGTCGGTCTTCGTGAACTAACCAAGTATTTTGTTTTTGCTACATTAACTTGTAAGCCAAATTCCATGGCCTCTGCAGCAAAGTCTTTATAAAGTTCAGTGACACAGTTCTTGGATCTACTAGTTTGAAGACCACGGCACTTCAATCACCAGGTTGAAGACCACGGCTGATAGGGCATCTCCTTGTTTTACTCCTGCACAGAACTCAAAGGGCACGCAGTCACTAGGGTGGTCTTATCCATTGAAGTAATATGTACATACCATCATCATCATCACTACAGCCTATTAACGTCCCACTACTGGGCACAGGCCTCCACTCTCATAGGAGAGCGGGAATAAGAGCTTAGACCCACCACGCTGCTCCAATGCGGGTTGGCGGGCTATATGTACATACGTTAGTATATTATACCTCAACGGTCTTATCACTAAAAGTGATCTCCAGACAACCCCTTTTTTTAAGGAAAAGATACGGTTCAGATTTGTATGGGGCGTAGGCCTGGTCTTGTACAAGTAGAGAAATGAAGGAAAATGAAATACTAGACCAGTTTTTATTGGTCAAATCTACGAATTCGTCGTAATTTCAGTGGCGAAATTATTTAATCTTTCCAAGTTAAGCAACACTAAACATGAGTGGGTAGCAATGGCGGATTCATATTTTTTGACGTTTTCAAAAGAAAAATACGTTATTTTGACAGTGACTGTCAGAAATGATATTTGATACATTTTGCGCCTACTGCTTTCTCTATGGCTGAAGGTTGCCATCTTGGAAACGTATAGAAAACTTGAAATACATTTTTATTTTTTTCTCGTTATTTACTTTTATACAAATACAATCTATGTATTTTCCTCCATTCATAGTAGAGTGTACAAGAGAAGCCTAAAATGAACCTTTTCCTTCAAACACTTTTTACTTTTGACAGGCACGCCAAACTCTTTCTACTTACTTATATTTCAAGTAGGATGTCTTGTTTTGACTCTACCACCAGGGGAGTTTTCTATAAATATATGGATTATGGATGTACCTACCTAGTCCCCTTTTCTATTTAAGATTGCGACATGGGTGGCGCGGTGGCACGCCCATAAATCAAAGTAATTCCTTCTCAGAAGTCGATTAATGTCGTTTAATAGAAGATATATTTTATTATGATTTATGAGTAACAAGGTAAACATATTCAAGTATGTACTTAAGTTACATTCGTGCTCCTCCAAGCAATACTGTTTTAATTAATGTGTTGAAAACATAATTGAGAAAGCTCGAATACACATGTCGCGACCAAAAATAGGACAGCACTTGTCTATAGGTAAAATCTATAAACTAACAAAATAACTTAAAGTAACCTAGCTAAAAATGTTAAAAATGCTAAAAAAGTCAATGTTAAATGAACTAAAAATGCAGTGGTTTACGATCAAAAAATGTTTCAGGGGTAATATATTTTGAACTTAAGCCAAGATTAGATAGCCACTAAGCTCTGTTGTTGCATGTAAAATGTTCTTGACGTTTTAATCTATGTTCCGAGTTAATTTTAAATAGGTACAGGATGCAATAGTGTCTAATGAAATCAAGGAAGTTAGAAGGTCTGTTCAGTATATCGTATGTCTTAACTCTGATGCAATGTACCTATTTTGTTGAAAGAAAGTTTTTTTTTCCGTATTTTTTTTTGGCTTTCGGGGTACCTACTGATGGGGCTGTTCCGTATCCGCTGTGGGGATCGCTGCTGCATTATTTCATACTTTCTGCTGTGCTTTCGGAGAGGTTTTGATTAAACACAGAGTCTACTTTGCAAGCTGAATTCCGACTTGGATGCGGCGCGCGGATCGCAGTCCGCTTGATTTTCAAAGTACCTACATACTAATATAACCACTATAACACATGCATTACTCCAAATAAATGGATATATTATAATACTTATTTAGTTAATTTTAAGCTTGACACTCCAAGTTCAAGATGTCATCTTATTTGTTCCGTACAGCATCTCCTACATAAAATAATAATACCTCAGTAAGTGCTAACTTAAGATATTTCTCGGAGACTTGTCAAATAGCACTTAATACACTAATGGATTTTCTTCAGACGCTAATTTTACACCTGTATAGGAAGGAATATCTACACTTTCCGAGTTTTTAATGGCAAAGGTTTATCTCACAGATTCTGCTATTTAACTATACTTAATTTTTTTTATCCGCACTAATAATATATAAGCAAACGTGTGTCTGTTTGTCTGTTTTAATTTGGTACAGGGATGGGTTCTATCCCGGCAAAGGACATCTAGGCTACTTTTAATCCCAGAAATTTAAAGAGTTCCTTCGGGAATCAAAAAAACATTGTCCACTCGGACGAACCTGGACCACAGAAGATTCCTATTTCTATGCGCTGTATAACTTAAACTACAAAATTTCTACTGAATAGTACCTTGCTTATGCAAAGTTGGTAGTGTGCGTCCGGATTTATCATTTTACTACCTGTTGCCCGCGACTACGTCCCCATGGAAAAAAAATTTTTAATTCCCACGGGAACTCCTTAATTTTCCGGGATATAAAGTAGCTTAAGTCCCACTATACCCATGCAAACAATCACGTCGATCCGTTGCTCTGTTGTGGCGTGATTGTAGGACAATAAACCAACAAACAAATACACTTTCGCATTAATAATATTAGTATGATATGATGCACAACACATTATTCCCAGCTCCCGCACATTTCCATTGCAATTATCGTTACCCTAATTATCCATTCCATATTTTGATTTTAGCACCAAAACTGAGTGCATCCACTGCCAAAATAGGCCGTTGGCACATATTTTAGTGAATTGAGAGGGTTTCTGCATTAAAGCTCGCGACTTAGGTACTCGTATACGCTGGTGTTGAGTTGGAATAATTCTAGCTCTCATTTATAAAATGGTAAAAGCATTGGTTTTAAATGGACACACAAAATGAAAATCACCATCAAACGCTAGGGAGGAGTAAACACAAATTATTATCAATCGAGTCACAATCCACAAAGTGACCAGAATGTCCAGATAGTCTACCTAAAAATAATTCATACGAATTAGAAACGCGAAAGTGTGTCTGTCTGTCTGCTCCGCTTTCACGGCCCATCTTTCAAACGATTTCTGCGAGATTTGGTACGGAGGTAGGTTGCATGATGCATCCCGGGTAAGGTCATACTTTTTATCCAGTAAAATTAAGGAGTTCCCACAGGATTAAAAAAAAAACAACGCGGACGAATTCACGGAGCCTACTCTAGTAATAAAATAAATATAAAATCCATATCTACACTAATAAATGCGAAAAAAGTGTGTCCGTCTATCATGACCCATATTTTCACCCGACTATGATGATAAAGGTACGCAGATAGGTGGCGTCCGGGAAGGACAAGGAAAAGATGGGCTCTGTGTAGCACCCAACGGATAGACAGACTAACTTCCGCATTTATAATATTAGCATGGATGCCTAGTAGGACGGATGTCTAGTAGGTTTCTGTTTGAAGAGATCCATCACTTAGCATTTACGAGCGTTCGAGTTGCGTGGCGTGGCCGGTGCCCTCAATAAATCAGGAGCATTTTGTCCGCCATTACACGTTTTACTACCACCCCGCTCGGGCAGAATTAGATCATGACGGACAAATCCTATAAAAGTACATTATTACAAGCAATTTACTGAAATAATCATTTTTCAACAAATAAATAAACTTTTTTTTCATCCCACCATCTCGGAAAGAGTATTTTTACTCTTCGATATCTGAATGCAAAAGACGTTATTATCCTCTTGAGGATAAAGTAAATTGAATTTAGAACATCGTGTGCACGTTAGTAAATATCACTCGTCTATGAAGTTTGTGAATTCAAAACATCATTAAAACCTATTTACTTCTCTACCTACCTACCTCTATGGTGCCGAATTTCCATACAGCCGTTTTTAATTTGTTAAAAACTCACACTCGTAACCTTCTTGGTGTACTTTTTTAATCATTTCCTCGCTGAGGTGGGATGAAAAGTTGCGTGTTGCACTTGAGTGAAAAGATTTTTCACCTCGTGCTCTTTTGATTCCCTCGCTGACGCTCAGGATTCTAATTTTTGAATCACGAGCGCACCTTCGCTTGCTTGGTCATCAAAATTGAGCACGCGGTTAAAAACAACTTTTCACTCATAAATAACAAATAACTATTTTTTACTTGGCTCTTTTCTTCACTTTTCTTCAAGTTTTCACGAGTAAGCACCTATCTGTATTTTCATTAAGAGAGTCACGGATGCCATGAACTTTTCGGCTTAACTTTACCTTAAACAATTACTTCTTTCGGTACATAGAAGTGACTATACACGTAGGTATAAAGTAGTAGTCTGCTATACTAATCCACTGGAACTGCGAAAGAATCATCTTAATTTTACCATTATAATATATTGGATAGGTACGGTCTACCTATTGCATGCAAAAATATAGGTATACAAACTATTACACACTATTACACGGGTCGAGTGTACGCTTTAATAACATGGTTCCCAAAGAATTTCTAGATTTACCATTACATAAATTTAAAGATTGTATTAAACAGCATTTGTTAAGTCGAGGTTATTACACCATCAGTAGCAGAAGAGACACCTGTACCTATGTCCTACATGTTCTAAATAAATGAATTGAATTGAATTGAATCGATGATTTTCTGACTGACGACGTTGCATGGAAGCAACCGGCTTTGCATCCAGTGACCCACAAGTCGATAAGTAATACTTGATGTATGTGTTGTATTGTTTACATAATATCGTAACCTTTTTCATTTTTAAGAAAAGAGCAACTGCTGAGTTTCTTGCCGGCTCTTCTCAGTAGAAACATCTTTCCGAACCGGTGGTAGAGTCTTTAACGTATCATAAGTGACACAAGTGGTCCTACATGAAATAAATAAATCATTTATCATTTATCATTTACAGATATTTAATAAAGATATACATAGCCATTTTCAGTTTCAAAATTAAATTCACTCACAAACTGAGCCGTCACGTTTAACTTTTAGTTTATTATCGCCGCGGCTAACACAATTTGCAATATGCCAAAGCTTAAATAAAATTTCAGCACTTTGTACATGACACCTGCCACTTGAGGCCCGCGTTGAGTTTCATATTCAACGTTCCCGCTATTCATTAAAATCACGTCACGTGTACGCCGCGCCGGTGGAGAAAATAAAACTACCGACATTTTCTTTTGTTATGTTTGCAGTCTTGTGGTAAAAAAAGGCCTCATGAAATCAAATCTGAAGAATTTAAATCTTTTCACTTTCATTTTTATCAAATAATTTCTCCAGAGCCCTCTATATTAATCGTTAGAAGAAAATAAAACTACCGACATATTCTTTTTTATGTTTGCAGTCTTGTCGGTAAAAAGAGGCCTCATGAAATCAAATTTGAACAATTTAAATCTTGTCACTTTCATTTTTATCAAATAATTTCTCCAGAGCCCTCTATATTAATCGTTATAAGATAATATAACTACTGACTTTTTCTTTTGTCGTGTGTGAAGTCTTGCGGTAAATATAGGCCTCGTGAAATCAAATCTGAAGAATTTACATCTTGTCACTTTCGTTTTTATCATATAGGTCCTCTAGAACCCTCTATATTAATTTTCTTTTTGCGTGTACGCCGTTAGAGAAAATAAACTACTGACTTTTTATTTTATTGTGTATGGAGCCTTGCGGTAAATATAGGCCTCATGAATTCGGATCTGAACTGCTAAATCTTGTTTATTTCGTTTATATTAAATTACTCCTCTAGAACCCTCGTTAAATAATCTCGTTGAAGCGTAAAATCTCTTAAAGTAAAATCAGAGGGATTTAAATCTTATTTAGTTTTTCGCCTGTTTAAATTAGTTCTCTAGCACGCTTTTTTTAAAATATTTTGGCCATCATTAAATATTATAATTAATGAAAAAGTTTGGACGGATGGATGTATGGATGGATGTTTGTTACTCAATCACGCCGCAACGGCTGAACGGATCTGGATGAAATTTGGCACAGAGATAGATTATAGTCTGGAATAGCACATAGGCTACTTTTTATCCCGGAAAATTAAGAAGTTCCCGCGGGAACCAAAAAACCTCAATCCACGCGGACGTAGTCGCGGGTATCAGCTAGTATTCCATAAATAGTTTGGTACTGCGTATTACAGTCAAGAAATTTCCAAAATATTTTCCTGCTTACACGCTAAGTCTAAAGTTTCTTGACATCTTGTCACTTGGAATAAATTTAATTATTTGCTATTATCTAGAAATTGCTACATATTTCCATTAGCGATATTAATAAAGCCAACTAAAAATGCTTCTTCAATTTGAAGCCGTAGACAATATATTTTAATTAACCCAATCAACGATCGAAGATTCTTAAGACATTTTTGGTATTATCGCTTTTACGTGGGTGCGTATTAAAAGTCAATACAATCTCGTTTCGAGAGGGCTTAAAACCTAAAACTAAACGGTAATACAAATTGACGGATATTGCATTATGGTCGGTTCACATTATTCCAGTAGCATTCCAGTCCAGCATTCCAGTCCAGTGCTGGAATGCTACTGGAACAATGTGAACCTGCACTGGAATGTACCCATTCCAGTGATCAATCCAGTCCAGTGACTGGAATGACGGTCTATTTTTCATTCCAGCTCGCCCATTCCAGCGCCACTGGAATAGTGTGAACGGCCAATCCAGTGCTTGATTACACGTTTTAACAGTGAACACGCATTGTTGTTTTTTGTGGAGTTCTATAGCTAATTCCTAACAATGAAATTAACTGAAAACCAAACTCTTCTGTTTGTTTCTTTGTATAGAGAACATGTGTGTCTGTGGGATATCACTTCAGAATTTTATAAACACAAAGGCATGCGCCAATCCGCCCTGCAAAAAATTTGTGAGGGTATGCAAATAGAAGGTTTTACTGTAGAAGATGTAAAAAATAAAATAAAAAGTATGCGATCTACATACTACCTTGAACTGGACAAGATTAAAAAATCCTCCACTTCTGGTGCTAGTGGTGATGTTTACCAGCCGAAGATAAAATGGTTCGCCGAGTTCAATTCATTTATAAGAAATGCAATGGTGAAAAGAAAAGTACAGGTTTGTTTGTTAAGAAATTAAATTATTCAGAATTTATTAATGAAATTATATAATTCTAAGATTATTTAGAATGAATGATAAATTGAAATGAATTTTCGTCTACAACCAGTGACTATAAAATTTACAGTTACCTACTTTTTAAAAAATCATATTATTTTGCCACGGTACTTTCCCTTCGTTCACAAAATAATTAGTATACTGTGTTCTTTTCTCTCTTGCACTTAACGATGAATGGTTACTGCCTTGCTGTGTGATACTGTTTAAACCGCGTACGTCAGTTCTCCACATACCTTCAATCAAACTGTGGGTATCAATATCATCGCGGTCAACAGAACAAGTAGTTAGATAAGCGCTTGACTTTTTTCGTAACCAGTTGTGTAGAGAACAAGCTGCAAATACAATGTGTTCCACAGTATCTATCTTTGTCGAAATAGCCTTTTCGAAAACTCGAAATCGGTTTGCTAATATTCCAAAAGCATTTTCGACAATGCGTCTGGCACGTGATAATCTGTAATTAAATATTTTTTCTTCAAAACTTAAATTGGGCCCAGGATATGGTTTCATCATGTATGTTTTTAATGGAAAGGCAGCATCAGCTACAATTACCCCTCCTTCTGGTATAAAGCCGCTAGTTTCCAATTGATTATAGATAGAACAGTTTTTGAAAATACCACCATCAGATGCACTTCCATTTGCTCCTACGTTGATATAGGTAAAACAATAATCGTGGTCTACAAGTGCCATTAAAACAATGCTATTATCTTTTTTATAATTAAAATTCACACTTCCATACTCCTTGGAGCCCGTAATTTTAATAAGTTTTCCATCAATCGTTCCGTAGCAAAGGGGAAAGTTCCACTTATTCCGAAATCCTTTCTCGATTTGTCCCCATTCGAGTGGCGTACTTGGTACCTGTAATAAAATAATAATTTTATTTTCAGGAAAATACAGAATCTCAATCTAGAGTGCGGGCTGATGACGATCCCTCCGCTTTTGCACCAGAAACTCCTACACCAGAAACTCCTACACCGGAAACTCCTACACCGGAAACTTCTGCACCGGAACCACGAAAGAAGAAGTCTAGATTAACAGAGTTATCTGCAATTGTCAAAAACATGAAGGAGATCAAAAATGACTTCTCCAACTCAGAAAGAGAGGAAGATGAATTTGATATCTTTGGAAAATACATTGCAACGCAATTAAGAAAACTTTCCACAGAACAGGCTATCCTAGGCCAAGAAGAAATACAAAAAGTGGTAACAAAATGTAGACTGAACGATTTGAGATTTAGTAATACGAGTTATTCTCACATACTACAAGCGCCTGGTCCAAGTTCTAATACATTTTCAATGAGTCCAGCATCTACTACAGACACCCAAGCCACTGATGATTCACTTAATTTATTGTGTGAAGATACAGAATACGCCAATATTATTATGAATGCTTTCAATCAAGCTTAAATGTGAAATAGTGTTAAGTATGAGGAAATTATAATAAAGAAAATTAGTTACCTTGATGTGATCTTTTAATGCCCTTTTTATTTCTTGACAAACTTCTGATATGATTTGCGATATAGATGATTTTGGCAACCGAAACAGATGACTGAGGCTTCTGTAACTATTTCCAGTAGATAAAAAGGATAGAGTGACTTCTAGTTTTAATTTTGCAGGTATGGCATCTCTTAATAATGTATCGTTACGTTTAATATTGTTTGAAATTAATGATAACAACTCCTCAAAATTTTCTGCTGTCATTCTCATTGCCAATCTATATTCATAGGCATCTTCTGATTTCAGCTGTTGCAAAAGCATTGTTGAGCCTCCTTTTACATTTCTTTCGCTTATCCAGTTTCTCACCCAAATCCGCTTTTTTCTTTTTAGTTCTTCTTCAACTACATCAGTTACTTCTTCTAACAGTAATAATTGAACAGTTTTAAAACAATTTCTAAACTCCTTTCTTGAAAGCATTGTCACTATAGTGTTACCGATCTAACAGCTTTTGAATGACTGGAATAATGTAGACGATATAATCCAGTCCAGCACTGGACTGGATTAACTCGCTGGATTACTGGACTGGAATAATGTGAACTGACCATTAGGCAAGGGATAATTTGTTTAGGTTTCTGTTGGAACAGGGAGCATACTACCATCGCTTAATATCGTATTGTTTTAATATTATTTACGTTCGAGCTTTAAAATTATAATTCTTATTTTAGGAACGTCAAGGTACGTGCCATTTTGATTTAATACCTACTTACTGTTTTAAGAGATAGTAGTAAGTCGCAGGCGTTAAGTGAAGGTTGTTTAGAAAGGCGTTGATAGGATTTGAAGTAGATTGTTGCCACGTTCCACGTGTTAGCTGTAATCCTGGTCACGCTTCAAGTACTATCGTAAAAAAATAATTGGGTTATTTAACTATGTTAAATTACGGTTGTCTGTAAAATCGGTTTACGGACGATAGTATTACGTGATAACTAGAAGTTCTCGAGGAAGCTCGCGTTTCGGCGTTCCAGTAGCAGAACTATTGGAACTCTCTCGCTTGTTCTGCGCTCTCACTTGCACGCTCAGGCTCAGGGGGAACGTGACACATTTTCGTGCGTGCAGCCGGTGTTCATCGATTTATAAGACGTTATCAAGTATCAACTTATCACGTCAATACAAAGGCCTACAAGGTTAAACGCAAATAATATGTGGCGGTTTCTGCTCATACGCTAATTATTAGATGGCGTACTAGTAAATAAAACACAATACATTTGATTTGATAGGTATTTTACACTTCATAAACTCATTCCATAAAAATGGCGTGGCATAAATTATGAAGGAACTGGCATCCTCGGGATGCTAAAACAAGGCTGGATGTGAAACTAAGGTACTTATAATAGTGATGTAACCAGAGCTCGCGTGTTTTCCTAATTAGTACCTATCGTATTTTTCGATGTTCTAATTTTATTATACATATATTGTGGTTGGAAAAAAATAAGGATAGGAAAATAATTAATCTAGGTTGGGATAAGTAAGTTAAGTAATAATAATAATTTGGCTTTAAAACAACTTTCTACCTTTACTACTTTCGTTGGATTACTATTCCGTTGGTTGTGACGTCACTCGGGTCACAGCTAAAAACAGCGCCCTGCACATAACGTGCAAATGCAAGTTTTGATGTAGGGCAAAAGGCTGAGCATACATCCATGCTGGGTGGTGTCACAGACAAGCATATTATTATTATAATGATAATTGTCATAAGCATCATTAATTATAATTAATGATGCTTTGTTTGTGACACCATTATTGAATAAAATAATATATTTTCTTTCTTTCTTTACTTAGATTGTGCGCCGGTCTTTATATCTAATATTAAAAATGCGACTTATCAACTGAGATTTCAACGTAATTTTTGAATAAATTTAGTTAAGTACCTGGATAGTATCATAGGTTACTTTTTTATGCGGAAAATCAAGTCTCCGCGGGATTTCTTAAAAAAAATCTGCATTCCGCGGACGTCAGCTAGTCCAATATAAAACAAAATTTTAAACCTAAATTCCGCGGGGAAAGTCGCGGATTTTTTAGTATATATTTAGTTTTTATGAAAAAAATATGTTAAATGTGAGTAACATCACTAGTTGTATTGTACCTTGTGGAAAGTGGAGCGGCGGGAACATTATTTTTCATAAAAACTGTCTAGGTAGTTGCGAGTCGCGCCCATTTGTCCGGGCAACAAAGTGCGCCATAGTTCGACGTCGGTATATTACGCCACTTCTGTAGAATTACCACAGCGTAAGTATATTATACTAGCTAATGCCCGCGACTTCGTACGCGTGGATCGAGATTTTGTGGATCCCGCGGGGACCCTTTAATTTTCCGGGATAAAAAGGAGCCTATGTGTTAGTACAGACTATAATCTATCTCTGTGCTAAGTTTCATCCAGATCCGTTCAGCCGTTCTGGCGTGATTGAGTAACAAACATCCATTTGAGGTTATTTTGGTTCCCGCAGGAACTTCTTAATTTTCCGGGATGAAAAGTAGCCTATGTGCTATTCCAGACTATAATCTAACTCTGTGCCAAATTTTAGCCAGATTCGTTCAGCCGTTGGAGCGCGAACAAACATCCATCCATACATCCATCCATCCAAACTTTTGCATTTATAATATTTAATATTATATTTTACCGGCTCGTTAAAACCATCGATATATGTATAATATGCAGGTACTAGATGGACCCTTTCATAGAAAAAAATTGGGCGTCCGACCTGTGGAGCGCGCTCCGCACCTCCATATAGCTCTATCCTTGTCCCCGCCATAGCGCTGTCCCGCTTTTCAGACTAGATGGCGTTAGTAAATTGGGTCCACATTCTTTGTTTGACAAGGCCCGTCTATGTAAATTGACTATTGAGGTCGTTGATTAAAACACTTTCTCATATTTTTGTATAGGTACGCTGTGGAGACATGGACTTTGCGACAAGTCGAGAAGAAGAAGATTGATGCTCTGGAGATGTGGTGCTGGAGGCAAATGCTAGAAGTCTCATGGACCGAATCCCGCACCAACGTCTCTATTCTCCAAGAACTCAGCATTGAACAACGGCTTTCAGCGCTAGTACAGAGTCAAATTTTAAAAAAAATCGGGCACGTCTCTCGTCGTGATAATGACTCCATCGAACGCCTTGTCGTGCAAGGAAGGTTGCTCATACGATGGACCGACCAAATAAAGTCAGCTGTTCATTGGACGAGTGTACCAGGCTGACGGCCAGCAGGGAGAAGTGGTGGACGCTCGTGAAGCACATTCTTCTTCTTGTCCTTTTCCCACCTATGTGGGGTCGGCATAACATGTTTTCCTTTTCCACTCACTTCTGTTAACCGTCAACCTTTTATTCGTGAAGCACATTACATGTGCCAATAAAGCCTTCACTTCGTGGTGACCACGACCGCTCTGCCAAGAGTGCAACGAAAAAGAAGAAGTATAAATTCATATAGTGGGTCAACGCCCTTACAAATGACCTTGCTACCATGACAGTTATAGATCCTAGAGGTATGCTATCTCTTTATATCTCTCCCTAGATATAGTGGTAGGAAATCGCATACGACTTTTATTTTGTATTCAAATCCTGCCACTTTCCTGACGTACCGTCCCTGTCACCCCGCAGCGTTGCTCTGTCTAGACGTCTCCGTGGAACGACTGGTAGGAAAGAACGGATCTCCTTAGACTGTGGCATCACCTACCAAGGTATACGTGGTTTTTGCTTTCACTGCTATGGTATTACATCACCGAGTTGGCAACAAAATGTAACTGTTTTGTTTGCTGAAAAATGTAACTGGGACTCAGAGTAGGTATGTTGTATAATAACGTTTTTCTTTACTTTACTACACTTTTCGAATTTAGTAGAGAGGGTATAATTATGTTAATGATTAATGGTTTTTTTTATCCCATGTTTAACTGCCATGCCCCTAACAGATTTAAGCCCGTTATGCACTATCTTAGACTGCATCATATCTTAGTACCGGGTGGCTAGCTTGTAGCGAAAACATTCATCAAAAATATCTATTTAAAAATACGTTCAGTCAATAATGTATCAACTGTTAGGGGAAATTCACGTAAAATAACAATTCACAGACAAACGCGAAAATAAGTGGCACCCGTGGGATACATAACACTGTTAAAACTATATGATATTATCTTATATCTATAAGATAAGATATTGTATCATCATACTTCACATCACACTAATATAATAAAGGCGAAAGTTTGTGTGTATGTTTGTTACTCCTTCACGCCGCTACTACTGAACCGATTTGGCTGAAATTTGGAACATAGATAGCTTATAACCTGGATTAAAACATAGGCTACTTTTAAATGCGATAATAATATAATAGTATAGTTGAGGACCTGAAGAGTGATATAGGCTTTAGAGTGACATAGGATTCCCGCGGGAATAAAAAAAACTTAAACCACGCGGACGAAGTTGCGGGCATCAGCTAGTACTCAATATTATAAAGGCGAAAGTGTCTTTGTTTGTTGGTTTGTCCTTCAATTACGCTGCAACAGAGAAACGGATCGACGCGATTTTTGGCATGGGTATAGTTGAGGACCTGGACAGTGACATAGGCTATAAGGAGTTCCCATGGGAATTAAAAATACTTATTCCACGCGGATGAAATCGCAGGCATCAGCTAGCTACTTAATGGTTTACAATAATTATAAAGTTAACTATTAATTTTACCGTCTATCAGTCAGTCTTTTTATCCGTCTGTCTGTTTGCTAGTTACTCTTTCATGGCCCATCTGTATTTAACTGGTTTTTTGTCTTGGGTCTCAACTTGAGACTTATCAGTATGAACAGAATAAATTGTTTTCTCTATGCAAGCATCATACCTCACGTCCCTTCGGACCAAAAACAAAGCCTCCAAATAAAATAACAGCTTAACATACGTATGTAAAGTACTCGGATCAAAATAGGCAGTTAAGCTTTTATGCAACGAACGAGGGTGGAATATATTTACAGACCGCTTCAGTGACCTCGGTGGTTCAGTAGTGATATTATTTTATTATTTGTTCCGCTACAAGTTAGCCCTTCACTGCGATCTCACCTGATGGTAAGTGATGACGCAGTCTAAGATAGCTGTCGGCTAACCTGTTAGGGGTACTGCAGTTAAATAATATTACCCATATACCTTAATCTTCACCGTTTAGTACATGGCATCGTAACGGACCTACATCGTCTTTGCTAGTAGAGTGGTGACTTTAGCAACGGCCAAAGCATCCCACTTCTAGAAAATTCAGAACTGATAAACTCCTAAATTGACCCTGCCGAGAATCGAACCTGCCAAACCAGCAGAGTGAAGGAGGCTAACGTTTTTTAATAACGTCTTTGGAATTACTGAAGAGATTAGATAAGAATTAGTGTAGGACGACCTCCAGCTCGCTGGTCCGATGACCTAAAGAAGGTGACGGGAAGCGGGTGGATGAGGAAGGCGGAGGACCGTGTTTGGTGGCGCGCTCTCGAAAAGGCCTATGTCCAGCAGTGGACGCATACAGGCTGATGGATGGATGGATGGATGGATGAAGAGATTACGGATAAATCTATCACGCAGGTTTCGTCACGACATTTATCTTATTTATTTATCTTTCAAAACCAAGTCATATTATTATTATATTTAGTTATAGTGATCACAAACTTCTAAAAGTTGGCCTGGGATTTAAATCCCAGACCCCCGAATAGGAGGCCGAACTTTTAACCAATGGGCATTCACCCTTCAACTAAAACATGCTCGTCGTAGCTAAATCAATTACGGCCGGACCCAGTTCATGGAATTATTGATGAATTGACTAAACGCATTATAGAGGGTTTGTATGCTTAGGAGTTTAAAGTGTTTCGTGTACGCACCAAATAACGTAGGCATCGATCGAGTTCAGTAGCCCTATTACGTAAAAGCTGGAACAATCATTGTTACAATTGCCATTGTTTTGATTGGCTGAATTTATGGTATTCTTGCTAAGACAATAGATTGTGCTGAGCAAAGACTGTAAGCCAATCAGAGGTTTGCAATTCTCACACTCAGTAGCAATCATAAATAAGCATAAATGAGGCATCCGAAATCTGCGTAGGGCATCATTACAAGCTTTTATTTAACTTCCAATGTTTGTGGGTTAGATTGGAACAAATGTTGCAACTGAATTTTAAAACAGTTAAGTATCCCTATTCCAGAATATAATATATGTGCCAAATTTCATTCAATTCCGTTCAGCCGTTTTGGTGTCAAACATCTATCCATCCATCAATTCATACATCCATCCATCCATTCATTCAAACTTTCGCATTTATAATATTAGTATAAATTCTCACTCACTCCTGGGCCAGAGCTAATCAAATAGTGGGTAGTTCATACAAATTTAAATGTTTACTGTAAAAGCAGGTAGGTGGAGAGAGGGAGGTAGAAAGGTAGGGCGGTTACTCGTAGGTCGAACGAAATTTTCTGTTGCTAGTAACTATAAAATAACATATGTTAGCAATAAATATTTTCACCCCATTGTATGCATAACAAACTGTGAATAACGTTTACCAAACCACTTTACTTCGAACTTTAACTTATTGTTAGAAAAATATTCGGTATAATTTCTCCAGAACAATGTGAATTTTCACGAGGTTGGTGTAGTTTATTGGTTACTGGATTTTATCTGAGATGTCGTTAAAAATTCGCTTAATAAAATATTTTTAGACAGACCTCTTTCTGTCGGGTCTAATTTTAATAAATCTTTGATTAACCTTAAATTTAAATTTTGAACCTTAATCAAATTCCTATCGACCTTCTGACGCAGATTTCAATTGTGAACCTTAGAGTGGTAGAACCTACCTAAACATTTTCAGACAGCGACTGTACATAAATGATCGAAGCTGTGCAGTGATTGGTATAGGGTATCACAAAAACAGCGGGCTCACTTTTATGGCACGTTTACAGCCAACGACTTTTCCTCTAAGCTTTATGGCTGAAATGTGTCTTCTTGATATACGAGACGGCCCACATGTCCACTTTAGACATAAAAGAACATGTTGATAGGTGGACGGTTGAGGAAAACATACCACATGTTATGATGCTGCATGGAGATTGAAGATGGTGGCTTTCTTAATAATTAATATAAATTTATAGTGGAAGAAGCTACTTACTCGACTGACTTGGGAAAAATGCTTGGTCTATCTATATTTTTTTTTTGGGATGATGTTAAATGTAGCTACTGCCTACTTATGTTGTGTTAACACAGCTAATGTGTATTATTATTCCCCCAGATTTTCTTTTATAATAATTGTACTAGCTGATGCCTGGGACTCCGTCTGCGTGGAATACGTTTTTTAATTCACACGGGACCTCCTAGAACTAAATGCTAGCTAGCCTAACCTAATTACTATATAAATCATGCCCGCGTGGAATGGTGGCAAGAATGCCCTTCTGTCACCAACTTAAATTTTAATTTAAGTTGGTGACAGAAGGGCCTTAATTTTTCGGGATAAAAAGTAGGCCTAGCCTATGTCACTCCAGCTACGTTATAGGTATACTAACTAATGCAAAAAATAACGTCGATCCGTTGCTCTGTTGCGGCGTGATTGAAGGACAAACCAATAACCAAACACACTTTCGCAAGTATAATATTAGGTAGTATGATTTAGGTCTAGTTGTTAATTGATTGAAAACTTTTTTTTGCTACGGGAAAAAACAGATCATTTATTATATCATCATTTAAATTATAAGGTGATGATGCAGTGATCTCTATCTGTCACCTGAGTATTTAAAAAAAAGTAGGTCTCCTATCTAGATTAATTAACTTGAAGTAGTAAAAATTGTAAACATGTCAGGTACTTCGCTTTCAAAAAGTGCAGAAAAGCAACTAATGAACAACCAGGAAGCTAATTAAAAAGGGATGTTCTGAAGCAGTCGTTCTCTAAGTTAAAAACGGAGTGTCACAATTCTTACATAAAGGAGAGCGTGCCTAAGATTCATTCCACTAATGATGTCAAGTATCGCGTATTGGCCACTTCATAATTGACACCGTGCACTATAGAGTACGTACTTTAAAAGTAGCTTGGATAGAACAAGTGTAGTCTGAGAGCTAAGATTCTGCCGTATTTTGACTCGACAGCAATAGCTGAATTATCTAATTTGGATACATCTTACTAATATTATAAATGCGAAAGTTTGGATGGATGTATGAATGTATGGATGAATGTATGGATGTTTGGATGTTTGTTGCTCAATCACGCCCCAACGGCTGAACGGATCTGGCTGAAATTTGGCACAGAGATAGATTATAGATAGATTATATATCTGGAATAGCATATAGGCTACTTTTTATCCGGACGAAGTCGCGGGCATCAGCTAGTCAGCTAGTATTATAAATGCGAAAGTTTGGATGGATGTATGAATGTATGGATGTTTGGATATTTGTTACTCAATCACGCCCCAACGGCTGAACGGATCTGGCTGAAAGGGATACGCCCATTTTTGGCCAAGGAGTAGCCAGCAATGTAATGAATATCATAAAAAGACATATTTAATAACTAGTATATTCCACTTACCTATTTGTTCGTAGCACTCGGAAATAATTAGTTAGTTTAAAAGAGTAACTCAGTCGACATTCTTTATTTTCAAACCACTTCCGTGGGCCGTGGCTCGTAATGTCAATCTTGACAATGTAGGGAGTGCAATCATCATTTCGTAAAGCCGATATACCAAAAATCGATAATCCGAGATCGATATTTTCAGAACTATAATAATTAAAGCAGAGCTTTTTCGCTTTTGGTTATATAATGGTTTTATCGCTATCTTATAAAAACCTTAATATATAAAATATTATATATATAAACATAGACAAGCTAGATCAATCAATTGAACTGATTCAGTGAATGTACACATCAGTATAAATCGATGTACGTAGCATCGATTTATCATGATTGGCTCACGGCATACATCTCTATGGCCATAGACATTATTGACATTGACTTCATGTAGTGGTTATATTCTCTTTGATTGACTTATTGTTTTATCTCTATTCTCTATTCTCTTTATTCGTGTTCATCGGTTGCTACTGTTGTGTGTTTCGTAATCGTGATTTTCTTCCTCGGTTTGCTGTATTTTACACCTGACGATTTTGCTGCTATTATGGACTCTGCCGATGCTCCCGATGACGACCCTGGCTTTACTTTGGACTACGTATAGCTGGTCGAAGGACAGTAGGCTGTTGTGCCCATGTGATGACTATGTGGTTCTTGGGCTGGGCAAGATATCAGGCTAATATTAATCCCCCAGCCCAGTTCGTAGACGACGTTCTAGTTATGAATTTACGAGAAAATTCATGAAAAATCGAAAACTACATGTTTGTTTTATAATAACTTGAATTTTTTTATACATGCTCTACAGAAGTTCGTCCGAGTTTTACGTTCAAAATAGTGTTTGTTTCTTAATCTACGATTTCAATCCTTATGCCTACAATTTGTTTCATTCATGGCTGCACCTTGGCCAAAACCCCTTAGTCAACTGGGCGTTTCCCTTTGGCACAGAGATAGATTATAGTCGGGAATAGCACATAGGCTATTTATCCTGGAAAATTAAACAGTTCCCGCGGGAACCACAAAACCTCGATCCACGCGTACGAAGTCGCGGGCATCAGCTAGTGTTTTTTATATGTCGCATGGAGCCGCTGGATCCAGGCGAGGCAAGACCGCGGGGTGTGGAAGTCCTTGCAAGAGATTTTTGGAAGGAGTTAGGAGCCTCAACAATGTGCGATCGGACTCAAAGATATAATCATAGTGATAATATTATAATTGCGAAAGTGTTTTTGTTTGTTGGTTTTTCCTTCAATCACGCTGCAACGGATCGACGTGATTTTTGTTTGGGTATAGTAGACGAGAGTCAGTGACATCAGCTACTTTTTACTGTAGAAAATTGAGGAATTACCGTGGGAGGGATGAAGTCGTAGCAGAATAAAAATAAATAAATAATAATTTATTCATACTTGGTTAAGAATTTGAGAATGGATAAACACTCACAGTTTTGCTGGTTGTTTCTTGTACTTCTTGATATTTTTGATTTTAAGTTGTAATTTTGAATTTTGATGAATTTAAAAGATGCGCATCTGATCGAAAAGGTTAGGCCGAAACGAAGAGAATTCGAATTCTGATTTTGACATTTGACATTTTTTCAGTAGTTAAGTTTTAAAATCATAGACATGAATCGGCGTTCTTGTCAATGTCACAATTCGTTCAATAGTTCGGAAATTAATGATTTTGAACATCCTCCCCCGGAAGAGGACAGATGCGGTTGAATGCACGACGCACTATTCCTTTGGTTGTTTGTAGATCTGCAACTCTAGCGACTCCATCAGTTCCTGGATGGACCTTGATGACACGGCCGAGACTCCATTTCATCGGTGGTAATGCTTCTTCCTTGATTAGCGCGAGTGTTCCTTCTTGCAGAATGGGACCCTTGCTAGTTTGCCATTTGGTGCGTTGCTGCAGTTCCGCGATGTACTCTTTGTGCCATCTTGACCAGAAATGCTGTCTCATTTGCTCCAATCTTTCAAATCGGTTGAGTCGATTTTCTTTGATGTGCAACAAATCAGGCGTTGGCAGAGCTGTTAGAGGTCGTCCAACCAAAAAGTGTCCAGGAGTCAGTGGAGTCAAGTCGTGTGGGTCGTTTGATAAGGGAGTAAGAGGGCGTGAGTTTAATATTGCTTCTATCTGTACGAGGACTGTATATAAGTCTTCAAAATCTAAGTGAGCGTTTCCAAGGACGCGATTTAAGTGTGATTTTAGTAATTTAACGCCCGATTCCCATAAGCCGCCCATATGGGGCGCATAGGCTGGTATGAAGTTGAACTCGATACCTTCATTAGACATAGAGTTTATAATTGAGTCGGAATTACATTTGAGGAACTTATAAAGGTCATTACGAGCACCTACGAATTGAGTACCATTGTCTGAGAATAACTGTGATGGTTTAGAGCGTCTAGCAATGAAGCGTCGTAGTGCAGATAAGAACGAGTCCTTCGAGAGGTCTGTCACTAGCTCTAGGTGACAGCTTTTTGTGGTGAAGCAGACAAAGATTGCGATGTAAACTTTAATAGTTCTACAACCCCGTCCCTTTCTATTTAGTGCGATTATAGGACCGGCGTAGTCCATTCCAGACGTCTGGAAAGGGTAACCTGGTTGTAGGCGTTGCCTAGGCAAATTACCCATAACAGGAGTAGTTGATTGTGCCTTCATTCGAAAGCAACGATGGCACTTGTGTACTGTGCTTTTTGCTAAATTTCGACCTCCAAGTGGCCAGATTTGCTCTCGAATGGAAGCAAGTAAATGTTGTGGACCCGAGTGCATCAAACGTAAATGTTCATTTTGAAATATTAATTTAGTGAGTTGATGAGAAGATGTGAGCAAAATTGGATGTTTTTTGTCAAACGAGAAATTACCGTTTTTTATTCGACCACCTACTCTAAGCAAGCCGTTATCATCAAGGAAAGGGCTTAATGACAGCAGTTTGTTCTTTGCTGGTAGCGGTTTGCCCGATGATATTGTGTGATATTCCGGGAAACATTCGAGTTGTGATAATTTTAGTAAAGTATTAAATGCTTGTTGTTTTTCAATTAAAGTTAGAGGACCCAATAGTCGATCGCCCTTGGGTTTACGACAATTATGAATAAAGCGCAAAATGTAGGCGCATGTGTTTTTGAGTTTTACGAAATTGGAAAAACGAGAAAACGGAAGTCGTTCGTTTGGCTCAGCAGATAATCCTACTGCTGAAACTACTTCTGGTAAATCTGACTCTGTATATTGAAACGTTCTGTTAGGCCAGCTGTTCTCATTATCTAGTAAAAAATTTGGTCCGTTAAGCCAAAATTTTAATTTGTTCGGCTGGTTACTGCCAACTCCTCTGCTTAAAAGATCCGCTGGATTAGAGGAAGTAGGCACGTGACGCCATGGATAATTCTTAGTCCTCTCTAATATGTCTGAGACTCTGTTCCAAACAAACTGTTTCAATTTATTGGGTTGCGTTTTTAACCAACTAAGGACGACTGAGGCCATAGAAAACAATTGCTATAAGTTAAGCGAGTAGTTGCTAGCACTTTTTCGAGTAATTTTGCGGCAATTGAAGCACCACAAAGTTCAAGGCGCGGTATCGACGTCGGCTTTATAGGCGACACGCGTGTTTTTGAGCATAATAAATGCACATTGACAGAGCCAGCCGTGTCAACCGATCGAACATAAATGCAAGCTCCATATGCATCTTTAGACGCGTCGGAGAAAACATGAAACTGAATGTCCTTAGGGTTGTGACACACTACTTGACGTGGTATTTTCAAATCGTTAAGTTGATTGAAACCTTTAAAAAATTTGGACCACGAAGTCGCAACATCTGCGGGTAGGGGATTATCCCAATCCAATTTGTGAAGCCATAACTGTTGCAGAATATTTTTTCCGTTTATGGTAAAAATGCTTAATAACCCTAAAGGATCGAAAATTTGAGCAATTATTGAAAGAAGAATTCTTTTGGTGACATAGACGTCCTGTGAAATATTTTGCTTTATGTTGAATTGTAACTTATCTGTAGACGGCGACCAAATCAAACCAAGCGTTTTAGACGGCTCATGCTCGCTGAAATCGACGGAACCATTGTTATTGATCGCAGAACTATCATCATTGCAAGTTGGAACATTTGACTTAAACTTTCTTAAATTGAAGCAACCGGAGGCAAGTACTTGAATGATAAGCTTGCGGATCTGTATTAAGCCCTCAACAGTATCGTGGCCAGTGATGAGATCATCTACGTAGAAATCTTCGCGAACAATTCGGCCGATGTCTTCATTTTTGCATTCATCAGCGAGCTGTTTAAGACAACGGACTGCCAGAAATGGTGCAGAAGCTGTTCCGTACGTAACTGTATTTAAAGTATAGGTTTTAAGTGGCATCGAAGGGTCGTCTCGCCAGACAATTTGTTGTAGATGACGCTGATTTGAATTAATTAATACCTGGCGGTACATATTCTCGATGTCTCCTGCCAATACGTATCGATGTTGTCGAAAACGAAGTAAAATTGAGAACAAATCACTTTGAATGGTGGGTCCAATCATTTGTAAATCGTTCGATGACACTCCACTTGATGAGGGAGCGCTCGCATTGAACACCACTCGTAGTTTTGTTGTAACGCTTTGTTCGCGCAAAACGCCATGATGTGGCATGAAATAAGAATTTGTGTGTAAATTGTTTATGTCACTTTCTGACATGTGACCTAAATTTTTGTATTCGTTCATAAAATCGATATACATTGCCTTTAATGTAGGTTGCTTTTGTAATCTCCTTTTTAGTGAAAGGAAACTTAATTTAGCGCGTTGAAATGAGTCTCCTAGAGTAGACTCATCGCCTTTCATCGGGATGCCTACAGAAAATCTTCCATCTGCATCTCGGGACATGTTTTGTTTGAAATGGTTCTCACAAAGATCATTGTTGTTGAAAGATGCATCCTTGTTAGAACTTTCTAGTTCTTCGATAGTCCAAAATTTAGCAAGTTGTTCTTGAATAGAATCAAATTGAGAAAAATTGCATGAGATTGCTTGTGTATTTGTCGTCCCAGTGCGCCCGGATATTATATACCCGAACTTAGTATCCTGAAGCACTGGAGAATTTTTGCCTAAGTAGATTTTGTTTGTGGATAGCAAGTCCCAGAAAATGTCTGCGCCTAACAGTAGGTCAATGCTAGACGGATTGTAGAATTCTGGATCTGCTAATTTTATTTCGGGGGGAATGTTGTATAAATTTGAGTTGAATGATTTTCTTAGAGATGAAGTTATTTCTGGTAACACTAGAAGAGAAACCTTTGTTTGAAATGAATTGAGCCTGGACTGTATTATTGCTTGACAACGTTTGTTTACTGTTGAAATTAAATTATTGATGCCGGAAACTTGAAATTTAATGTTATCAAATTTTAAATTTAATTTATTTAGAAGAGATTCAGAAATAAAGGATGCCTGACTGCCTGAATCTAAAATTGCCTTTGCTTCATGACATACATTGTTCGCGTCTAGAATTTTAATGATCGCAGTAGCTAAAAGTACTTGACTGGGTTGGCAATGTGATGAAGCCAGACTAATCGCAGCTGCAGGTGAAGTAGATGTGTCTGGGGTAGAATTGCTGTGCAAAAGTGAATTATGTTTAAGGGTACACTGGCGGCACGGGCCCAGCCGGCATAAGCGCTCGGTGTGACCTAATCTGAAGCAATTTCTTCATAATTTGTTAGATTTTACAAACTGTTCGCGTTCTGAAACATTCATGCGTATGAATGAATCACATTTGTAAAGTGGATGCTCTCCTTGACACAATGGGCATTTAAAAATTCTAGGTGTAGGGTTTGTAACTGAAGCTAGGCTTTTGACATTTCTAGACTTTGTTGTGGTAATAGATGTTGTTTCCGGCTTACTGTTACTGTTTTCAATAGTTTCTAATAAGTCAGCTTTGTTTTTTAAGAATTTTGTAAAAATTTCTAAGTTTATTTGTTTGTGGGTGGCCTTATGTTCCTCCCAATCTCGCAAAGTACGGTTGTCCAATTTTTGACAAATAATGAAAATTATTAAAGTATCCCAAGTCCCTGTTGGTTCGCCAAGAATTTGTAGCGCGCGTAAGTTTTTATTGTACATATCAATAAGAACACGTAAAGAAGTAGCAGATTCCTTTTTAATTGATTCATGATCAAAAATAGCCTTTATGTGGTTTTGTACTAATAGTCGTGTGTTGTCATACCGCTCGCATAGCGCATTCCAAGCTAAACAATAGTTAGACGCAGAAAATTCCAATGAACGAATGATCTGAGCAGCACTGCCCTCCAGTGACGCACGTAGGTAATGAAACTTCTGAATGCTACTAATGCTCGGGTTATCATGGATAAGTGATATAAAAGTGTCACGGAACTCAAGCCAGTTCCCATAATCGCCACTGTATTTGGGTATGTTTATTGTAGGTAGTTTCACTCCCCTAACAACACTCTTTGTTTGCTTCACTTTCACAACACTCTCCTGATCACTAGTGGACGAATCAGAACAAACCGAAGCATTATCACCATAATTGAACGACTTTTTTCTTTTGAACGCATCACAAAGACTTTGAGCCCTAGCCATCACTGAGAAATACTGGGTTTCAAATTCAGACCTCTGGAGACTCTGGTTCTGTTGTTCCTCCTCAGGCAATGACAAACACTCAATGCTGGTTTGAACCTCATCAAACTCATTGTATATAGATTCTACTTTATTCATGCGAAGTTTCAATTCTAATTTATCAAGTTGCGTGCAGTCAGATACACTCTTTAAACTAGCTATATAGTTTTCAAATTTAGTTAACCGACCTTTATATGAACCTCTTTTCTTCACCAATTCATGTAACTTTGACATTTGAAATTATGCAGGAAAATTAACAATTTAGACAAATAATTGTGTAATATTCTAAGATATTCTTAATTTATTAACTGTATAATCAAAGTATCTCGTTCAAAACTATAAATTTGCCATGTAATTAACTGTAAATTGATCAAATTATGTTGGAAAATGTGTGGAAAATATATTGAATTCTTGCAATCTACTGTTTGTACAAACTCGCATAAAACGAGCCAAACAAGGGAAATATAATTAAATCAGATAATAATTCAATGCAGGATAGCTTATTTTACATAAGTTAGGGCATTCTAATGAGAAAATATGATAAAAATTGTTAATTTTGAACTATGAATATGATGTGACAAACGTGTGACAAAATGGCGGCCGGAAAATGCCGCGTATTGCATCTAACAATTGCTCACTTTTTTTTTATACTAATCTATTGGGACTAAATGGGAATCTAGACTGACTTAGGACATAATTGTTAGGACTTAGGTACCTCGATTCTTCTTAGCTCGTATTATTTCTTGCAGTTTTGCAGCTTGGGTTCAATAAGGTTAATGGCACGTGCGGTTCGAAGACCAAAAAATGGTTAAGAATTTGAGAATGGATAAACACTCACAGTTTTGCTGGTTGTTTCTTGTACTTCTTGATATTTTTGATTTTAAGTTGTAATTTTGAATTTTGATGAATTTAAAAGATGCGCATCTGATCGAAAAGGTTAGGCCGAAACGAAGAGAATTCGAATTCTGATTTTGACATTTGACATTTTTTCAGTAGTTAAGTTTTAAAATCATAGACATGAATCGGCGTTCTTGTCAATGTCACAATTCGTTCAATAGTTCGGAAATTAATGATTTTGAACAATTCTAATATTATAAATGCGAAAGTGTGTCTGTCTGTCTGCCTGTTACGCTCTCACGGCCCATCTGTTCAACCGATTTGGATGAAATTCGGTATAGTGGTAGGTTATATCCCGGAGAAGGACATAGACTATTTAACTACTAACTATTTTTATCCCGGAAAATCAAAGAGTTCCCGAGGGAATTAAAAAGCCTTAATCCACGCGGACGAAGCCGCGAGCATCGTCTAGTATTATATAAAGAACAACTTGATATATATAAAGAATACCTTGGTAGTCTCCATAAATCTTCTTTTCAATGTTCTAGATTTAAGAGAGTGCAAAATGGTGGATTCAAAAATCGGAAAATATGAAACCATTACAGATTTAATGTATTGGAATAACGACCGTATTGCATATCGTGTTGGGCCACACTCAATTGGGCGGATTATTTCATAATTATCACATATCTCGTGCAGCTGTGGTTTCCATGGTTGATATCACATATGAAGCCTTATAGCGATCACACTTCCGCATATATTAAACGCACGCGTGGGCATCGAACTATACGCTTACCTGCACTTGACAACAATACTTACTCGTATCGTAAAATACTCAGCAGAAGAAGTTAGAAGGTCGTCAACAGTGTCATCATCGTCAGACCAACGGTGAGGCGGAGGGGTCGAGGGGTGCCTCCGAACTCTGAACGTTGGAAAATCCTCATTAGCAAAAGCCCCAATATTTTTAATAAATACAACCCAATTAAGCAAATATGCGCTCGCTTCGCACCACCGACTAGCACTACAGCCCATTAACGTCTCGCTGCTGGGCACTAGCCTCCACTCTCATAGGAGAGAGGGAATAAGAGCTTAGACTCACAACGCAATAATAACCGGGACCGACGGCTTAACGTGCTCTCCGAGGCACGGGGGTAAAACACCGCTAACTTCCTAACTCCGGGCTAGTACCTATTGAGAATTTCTAGTCAGAAAAACCCAATACTTAATTGTGGCCTGACCCGGGACTCAAACGCGGGACCTCGTCGACCGCAGTCGATCATACGAGTACTAACCACTAGACCAACGAGACAGTTCGCTTCGCTCGTCGTTCCGAAATTTCAAATTTTCAGTCCATTTTCGAAATTTGGAAGAATCTTCCGCTTGAGTCAGCGAGTACTTAATATTATAGTTTCTGTTTTATTAACTTTTATACAGAAAAATATAATAAGCAGGTAGATTCAGATACCGGAAAAGCTTATTAAATACACAGTAGAACGAACCGGATAAAATTTTCTTCGAAGAGCAAATATTTAAAAATTTAATTGCATCCTCTTCGATACCGGGCTAAGTCGATCGGTTTAAAAAACATTTTCGTGTTGGATAGCGCAAGGTAAAAATACTTGAAGTGGCTTTTATGGTAAACTAGCTGAGGCCCGCGACTTCGTCCGAGTGGAATAAGTTTTTTAATTTTCGACAATTTTCCAATATTTTAATAGTTATTCTTCTTCTATTCGGGACGGAGACAAATACAACAAATCAAAAACCATGAAAATAGGTCCAGCAGTTCTAGATTTATAATTGTCCGAACAAACCCGACTTTGTTTTATACATATATTTTATAGATAAAAATTTTCATCATCATAGTTTCATAAGTTACCGTTAGGTGTGATGTGTGATACTAATAATATGGAAATTAGAGATTCGAGCCTCGTCAATTCATACGAAAGAAGCATTTTCCGTCTTCACAGAGCAGAGAGGAGTTAAAAGAAATGCGGGCTATTTATGAGATTTTCCTGCACAAGTGGCGCTACTTTTTCCTGTTTGTAAGAAAGAAAGAAACCGAAGGATAGGAAAATTTGCCATTTGTTTGGGATTTGCCATTGACGTAATGGTTTTTGCAGGCGAAATTGTAACTAACTTCTTACAATGAATCAGAATCATTTAATCAGAATAAACGTCAATAAATAATTATATAAAGTGTAAGCCGTGATGGCGATAATTAATTACGGTATCTTAAAGCTATGAGGGTTTCAATGTATATGTGCGTATGTGGTACAAACAACATTAATAAAATTAGTTAACTTTTACATGAATGAGGGAAATCAAAGAAATTCTAAATAATAAATAACCTCGAAATTAATATTCCTAAAATCCGAAATATCTCTGAATATTTTCATTAACGGTTAGCTTCTTAGCTTGTTTTTTTAACAGATGTACCTATTAGTTAAACTTACGTATGGTATACCTATAAATGTAGGTTACCGAAAGCACAAAATAGACGTACTTAGAGATTTTTTCATGATAGTTTGAAGACAATTTTATGAAGTAGATATTTGCCGTTTCCATGATGACTAAGGTCAGAGAAATGGAACCAAAGCGGCTTGGGTAATGCCACTGAAATGTCACAGTAACGAGGCCACTCCCGCCAAATGTCCCCTTGTTATTAAGAATATTGAGGTTAGTAAAAAACTATACAAAAAGTACAGAAAAACAAGACGCTACTTCTGGTAAAATATTTGCAAAATTAATAACGAATCTTTTTTTTTATTTAAGAATTTTATTGATAATCTAAAATCATTCATTCAAAAGTTAGGTTGAACTTCTTACAAGAAATGTAATCGTCACACTTTCGCACGGATTTCATTATTTAAATTATGTAAGAGCTAACGCAGATAACCGATTTTATGAAATTGACTTTTAACTGACGACAACAGTCTGTTTTCGATTTAAAGCACCAACTTAATGTACATTGCCTCCAGTATTGCTTTTAGAGCACTTACTGAGACTTTTTTCACGAATTTCATGTTTAATTGAATTTGGTTGGCAAGAGTTTACCAAGTCCCGTTTTCAATGTCATCTGCGTTTATTTAATTATTTTATTTTCAATTATTTGGCAACCAAGACACATCACTAATAATTTTAAAGTCTTAACAATAATAACATTTTGAACTTATTTATTACTAGCTGATGCCCGCGACTACGTGCACGTGGTTTAAGTTTTTTTGATTCCCGCAGGAACTCCGTAATTTTCCGGGATGAAAAATAACCTATGTCACTCTCCAGGTCCAGGTCCCCAACTATACCCATATACCAAATATCACGTCTATCCAGGTCTCCGTTGAGGCGTAATTGAAGGACAAACCAACAATCAATCAATCAATCAAATCATTTATTCAATATAGGTACACTGTAAGTACTCTTATTGACGTTAAAAATTACTTATAAAACATGATGGTGATAATCTGTTACGGTATCTTAAAACTAAAGCTACGAGGCTAAAGCTACAGCAAACCAATAAACCAACAAACAAACACACTTTCGCATTTATAATATTAGTATGATAATCCTAGAGGGTCGAAATAAATAGGTGCGCAAAGTAATACCAGTTATCACAGATTAATAATTGACTATTATTTTCAGGGTAGTCTGTGACAGGCGTAAGTTCAAAGTTAAACCCCGGCATAGCGATATAAATCAGAACGTGGGTCAACCAGGGCTAATTACCGTGTAACTTTTAATTAATCGCTGCCATGTTGACAAAATTAAATTAAAATTTTTGACCTTTCATGCGAAATTCGCTTAAACATTTCAGATTGGCTAACACGGTTATTTATTGGCCTAGAAGTTTGCTGCGAAATATTTTTAGTGGTAATAATTATTATATTTCAATTTGTTTTTGCTTTATTTTTAAATATTATAATTGGCATGTTAATATTTTTATATTATACTAGCTGATGCCCGCGACTTACTTATTATAACATAGCGTGGAGTATGAATGATGATTGATGATAAACACTGATATTAAAATAAGATGCAGAAAGTTGTAATCACTTAGACATTGTAGAAGAGCATGGAAGGTCAAAGACAATATATTCGTTTGAAGCCCGATAACTCTATGTAAACTATCGTAAATAAACTACTCTGCCTAAACATATTAAGTTAAAGGGTACAAAGTGCTGACTTAAGCAATTACGTTGGTTGAGGACCCCGGGCTCTTAGAATATATTGTACGGTAGTAAATAAATAATTAACTGACATGACTTAGATCGGGGCTTTACCCTTCTCACGGGACCAGACACATTTTGATGTTTATAACGACAAATATGGACAGCCCTAATACCATTATGATTTACCTGCAATTTTACTCAATATTCAACCAAATTGGGATATGTTTCATCGTTGATGTCGAGAGTTCATCATCATCATCGTGGTCATCTGAACACGTCTACTCGACTTCCCACCAACACCGCCTAAACTCGGCATCAACAAGCCCAGCGAATTTGAGTCGAGCTGGCGTCGAGTCCTTTAGGATGAGATTGTAACAATTAGAACTAAAAACCATACCCAAAAACGCTTAAGACTTGGATAATTTTTATATGCCCTATAAAAACTATAGGTTACGTTCATAAAAACAAAGATTTTCTTATGGCATGTAAAACGGTTCTCTTTTACTCCACGTTCACAGAAACGAAGATTTTCTAATGACATGTAAAACGGTTCTCTTTTACTCCCAGATCTTCACCAGATCTCCCAGATCAGAAGTTTAGTTGACGAATACACAAGTAGAAAATTTTACGTGACTAACTTTGAAAATCAAAAGTAAATAAAGTTACAGTTGGAAAAGTTGTTCTCTTTGCATTAATTAGTGGAATGGCGTAGTTACGAGTACACAACGAAATTCATTTCTTGCTAATTGTATGTAATTAAAGTTAATTAACAGTAGAAGCTGGAACGGGCAAGCAATAGTGCCTGTAGCTTACCTAGGAACATAAACAGGAAAATAACAGCAACATACTCGTTTTAATTTTATAAATATATTTTTTTTATTTAACTTTTTTCCTGTTTAAAAAAGATGCTACCTAATTAATATAACGTGCACTACGCTGACTTTATGTGTATGTTTTTTTTTAACCACTACAAGTTAGCCCTTGACTGCGATCTCACCTGATGGTAAGTGAAGATGCAGTCTAAGATGGTAGCGGGTTAACCTGTTAGGGGCATGGCAGTTTTTTTAAACCCATACCCCTATCGGTTTCTACACGGCATCGTACCGGAACGCTAAATCGCTTGGCGGCACGTCTTTGCCGGTAGGGTGGTAACTAGCCACGGCCGAAGCCTCCCACCAGGCCAGACCAGGGAAAATTCAGAAATTATAAATTCCCAAATTGACCCTGCCGGGGATCGAACCCAGGACCTCCGCACGTTAAGACAACAGCGCTACACACTGCGCCACGGACGTCGTCAAGGTCGTCAGGTGTATCTCTGGAGGTAAAATTTTCATCTAACATTACAGCTATATATCCATTTATATAATATCTACGAATACATATGGCAATGCTGAGCTTTTATTTACAGCGAGTTTTCTTTACCAAAAATGTATGTATTCGGCTCAACCCAAAGATGTTTTGAAGTAAAATTTCGCACTACTGGTATAAGTATGGAGTATGGATACAAAAAGTTTAGTATATTTAAAGATAAGTAGAATGGATTTTTAAATATTCAATAGCTATATGTACACAATCCAGAAATTTCGAAAAACTTGTGAGGATCCATACCATATTATAAATTCGAAAGTGTGTCAGTCTAAGTATTTGTCTGTCTGTCTGCTACACTTTCCCAGCCCATTTTTATAACGATTTTGATGACAGAAACTTGGTAGGTACTAGGTACAGAGGTAGGTTGCATCCTGCGGAAGGACATAGGCTAGGTACTTATTATTCTGAAAATTAAAAAGTTCCCGCGGGAATTAAAAACCTTTAATCCACGCGGACGAAAGATAAGCCCAAACCTACGCACTTTCGTATTTCAGTCTGCCCTTTTACCGTTAAGCTGAGGCTCAATAGTAATTGGCCATAAATTGCGGCGCTGACGTCGGTGTCGATTTATAGTGCAATAGTTTTATTTCGATTCGAAATTCCACACATACCTACTCTCGTATCGAACACCCATTTCCTGGACTCGATAAAAGCGCAAGGCTTCAAAGTAAAATCCTATTTTAGATTTATTGAATTCAAACCAATTCGATATCCCATGAACCTATTCGAAATACCTGTTCCAGTTTTTGACTATGATTATTGATATTTCTTTTAGAACAAGGTGTGTGATACCGCACAAAGTCAAAGACTTGTGTTTATTTGGACCTCGGGATGGTTTATATTCACAATTGGACCCGGTAGGAGGCGCTGCAATCAGGTTCGAGGTTCAGGGCAGGACAAAGTCTGCCGGGACCACTAGTAGTATTTAAAATTGATTGAGTTAACTTTTTTTATTACTACGCACTTATTATTACGTTTTTAAAACGTAAGCAACAAGGGTTCCAAATATGCCCTGTTCTCTCAAGGAACTAAAGCCACCGTCAAACAAAAATCTACATTTTATTTTATAAATTCTTGACATCGAAAATACTTAGAACCCATTTAATCGTCGTCCCAAAAGTGGCACTATAAGATAATCTGGGACCCGAAAAGGTTCAACATTCTTAAATCAGATTAAACCGTCCCAAAGTGTGGACATGCTAAAAAGCTATCCTCACCAAAGGCTATTCCCAATGTAATTTAGTGTCTACTTTACACATAAATTATTCTACTTATACACAACTGCCTCGTTGGTCCAGCGGTTAGCATAGTCGACTGACATATCACGAGGTCCTGGGTTGAAAGTTGGCGGTGAGCCACCCCCGTGCCTCGGAGGGCACGTTAATCCGTCGGTCCCGGTTATTATAACTAACATGATAGTAGTCGTTAAAGCCCACCAACCAGCATTGGAGCAGCGTGGTGGGTCTAAGCTCAAATTCCCTCTCTCCTATGAGAGTGGAGGCCTTTGCCCAGCAGTGGTACGTTAATGGGCTGTAGTGGTGGTGGTGGTGGATACATTATTGCACATTTTGTTCAAATAGGTAATATCAATCGTATATCGTCAGCCGAAAGACGTCTACTACTGAACATAGAGTTCTTGCAGGGACTTCCCCGGTCTTGCACCGCCTGGATCCAGCGTCTGACGGCTCCCTGGAACTCGCTTGATGTTGTCCGTTGAACTCATGGAGGCTCTGCCGGTACGAGGTCGCTATTTCAGCACTATGGGACCCCAACGTCTTTATTAACATTAATTAGTATACCTTACTTAGATATTTATTTTCCAAACTACTCACATAATAATAATAAATGCACTTATTTAATTGCGCCTGGTTTCAGCCGTGGCTAGTTAGCACCCTACCGGCAAAGATGTACCGCCAAGCAATTTAGCGTTCCGGTACGATACAGCCGTGTAGAAACCGAGTGAACCGACTAAGGGTATATGCGATTAATATAACTGCCTTACCCCTAAAGGTAGACGTCAATGGAAAGCGGTCTTCCGGATCGATTGTAAAAATGGGGGTTCCACAAGGTTCAATTTTAGGGCCTTTTCTATTCCTCATTTATATTAACGATCTTCCTTACCTTGCCAAGGATAATCATGGGATAGTATTGTTTGCTGATGATACATCACTTTTGTTTAAAATAAACCGTTACGAAACTACTCTTGACGAAGTAAACAATTCTCTCACTAAAGTGGTACAGTGGTTTGAAGCTAATAACCTACTACTCAATGGTAAGAAGACAAAGTGTATCAAATTTACATTACCTAATGTCAAACAGGTAAAAACCACTGTACAGCTTGATCATGAGGAATTAGATTTAGTGGATACCGCTGTTTTTCTCGGAATAACGTTAGATGCTAAACTCCAATGGGGCCATCATATAGATGACTTATCGAACAGACTTAGTACTGCTGCATACGCGGTTAAAAAGATCCGCCAGTTGACAGATATAGAAACGGCGAGATTAGTTTATTTTGGTTACTTTCACAACATTATGTCATATGGTATATTATTATGGGGTAATGCTGCTGATATTAATTTCTGCAGAAAAGGGCTGTTCGAGCCATATATAATATGGGACCACGAGAGTCACTAAGAGATAAATTTATAGAAATCAATATTATGACAGTGCACAACCAATATATATTTGAAAATTTAGTATACGTGCATAAACACATTGATAAATTCAAGAAGAAAAGTGATTGTCATAATGTCAATACTAGAAATAAAAATAAACTTGTAATGCCTGCTTCTAGGCTTTGTAAAACTAGCAATTCGTTTGTGGGAAGCAGTGTCCGCTTCTACAATAAGCTCCCAGAAGACATGTTGAAGATGTCTCTGAATAAGTTCAAAGTTAATGTAAAACGTAAACTCATTGAAAAATCTTATTACCATGTGAAGGATTACTTGAATGACAAGGAAGCTTGGCAATAATTTGCTCTAATGGCTCTGATAGTTCCTTAGTTAAGATTATTTGTGAGATGGTGATAATGAAAAAAAAAAACCCCGGCTGAGTTTGTTGTGGGCTCTTCTCAGACCAGGGCGCGTTTGGAACCCTCGTAGCTTTAGTTTTAAGATACCGTAACCGATTATCACCATCGTGTTTTTTTTAAGTAAGTAATTTTTAACGTCAATAAGTGTACCTACAGTGTACCTATATTGAATAAATGATATTGAATTGAATTGAATTGAAATTGAATAACAGGCTAGCCCGCTACCAGAGAGCATCATAACTTGTTGTGGTATAAAATAAATTATATACAAAAGATTATTAAATTTTCAATATATATTATTTTTATATCAATGTATATATTCGTTCTCCGAAGTACGCCAATCGATAAATGCATGAAATTAAAAATAAGTATTAGGTATGTGTGTCCTTTTTGGACACCATAGAAACAGAAAAGGACAAATTTCTCTTCATAATTATCACTATAGTCACCCAAACACCATCATAATAACATTGTTATACTCGCACAATATGGTGTTTTCACACATAACACACCGTTTATAACGCTTCCGCCATATCAACATATTATTTCTGTCCGGAATGGCATGCTTGTTTATTTGGCATCGTATTTTTATAATTTGACGGCGTCAGTCATATTCTTGGAACGAATTGTGTTGATTTACGACAGAGCCACCCATGTCGCAGTACCAAAATAGATCCCTTATTAACGACCATTATTTTTGTGACTATTCATACTTGCATACTGATATTATAGTTACAACAAATTTTCAGATTTATAGACGTCCACTGCTGGACGAAGGTCTCCTGCATGGATCACCGCAGAGCACGGTCTTGTGCCGCTTGTTTCCAGCGGCTCCCAGCTACACGCTTGAGATCGTCCGTCCACCTAGTGGGGGGTCGTCCAACGTTGCGCTTCCCGGTGCGAGACCGCCATTCAAGCACTTTGGTACCCCAACACCTGTCGGTTCTACGAACTATGTGCCTCGCCCATTGCCACTTGAGCTTTGCGACTCTTCGAGCTATGTCGGTTACTCTGGTTCGCCTACGGATCTCCTATCGCTGAGTGACCCTAAGCCTTCTTATTAATTTTCAGAATTAAATAAGTTTTATATTAATTTGTCACTACGTAGCGTAGATATTTAAAAATACCGATACACCTTTTAAACAAAAAAAATACGAGCCGAATTGAGAAACTCCTCCTTTTTTGGAAGTCGGTTAAAAAGTGGAGTTGAACCTCACACTGTGAGACCTCTACGGATAAAAATGAGCATAGAATTTTACAAGCTAATTAGAAGCAGCTTTAATTTGCTCACTAAATCCAAGCTAAACTCCAAACACCCATTATTATAACTCGTGCACAAAAAGGTACATTACGATGAAGTACAGAAACATATTATTATAGTAATTCAAAAAGTTTTACAAAACCCCGCCTGCAGTTTGCAATACATCATGTCTTTCTGTGACTCGTGTTTGTTTATGAAAGAAATCCATATCACTACTAATATTATAAATGCGAATCTGTCTGTCTGCTACACACTTCTACAGTTAGTTCATTTGTTAACCGATTTTAACTAAATTTGGTACGGATATAGGTTACATCTCGGGGAAGGACATAGGGTTTATATCCCGGAAAAAACACCCACGGACACCTATGTAATTCCCACTGAAGGATTTTAAAAACCTAAATGCATACATACCTACTTATATACTTACTCAGATACGAATGAAAAACTTAACTCTGCCTTTGCTGTGTTGCAGTCGGTGGAAAAACACCTGGTGGACTACTAAAGCGTGCTATGCCATCTAATCTTGAGCTCTACATAATATAGCAGATTAATGAACGGAGATGTCAAGTTATATTGGTCTTGTAGTTTGCTGACGAAGTCCCGGTTAGAGTAGTAAACACACAAAAACAGAAGCAAAGTCAGTACTGTAGTAGACTCGTACATCATGACATAGTTAATTAGGTGACATTTGCCGGATGCCGTTTGTTGGACAAACATGTTTGCGGATAAGTAAGAATACAAGTATAACTAGACCTCTACTGAGTATAAATTTACAATAAGCCTAGAGCTCATGATATATTGGTTTCTGTTTACGCTGACGAATTACTATTATTTTTGTGGTTCCATCTAGATTTGTAAGCATACAAAGTTGCATGCAAAAGTTTGAACTTTCAGTGCAAAGAAGCTAATGAGAGACATTTTATTTTGTTGTCGCTTTTCGAAAGATGCACTGCTAGAACCAGCAGTGCGACAAGTTTTCACATATCACTCCTAGATTTTGCAACTCTTTATGCGATGAGTATACGATTTCCCGGCTGAGTTTGTTGTGAGCTCTTCTCAGACTAGGACGCGTTTGGAACCCTCATAGCTTTAGTTTTAAGATACCGTCACTGATTATCACTATCATATTTTATAAGTAACTGGACGTCAATAAGTGTACATTGTACCTAAATTGAATAAATACATTTTGACTTTGACTTTGATGAAAACGCTACGAGAAAGCGATGTCGCGCCAAAATTGATTGGGCTGCTGAACACTTGTTACAAAATATGTATAAGTAAAAATGACGGTAAGTGCCCCGTAGGTTTTGATTTATTTGCAAAATATGCAAAATATGGGGCTTATACGGCCGTACCTATTGATTGCGATGACTTGAAGCTTGATTTTTTACGGTTATAAGGAAACGTAGGCCTAATTAGTATTTGATATCTTAACTTGATAACTGAGGAGTTACAGGAGGAGGAGTACATTTTTGGAAAAATGGGATTGGCAGACAGACAGACGGACGACGAAGTGATCCTATAAGGGTCCTTTTTCCTCTGAGATACAGAACCCTTCAAGCAGGGTTAGTTAGTCGTTACTAAAATAAAATACAATAAGTATAACACAACATAGAAACAGAAGTAAAAGTTACAACATAAGTGGGTACATTATATAATATAGAAGTTAACGAGGTTACATTACCCCGCCGCCGTCTGACAAACAAGTGAATGCTGTCATTAAATAAATCGCTCCGCTCAAGAACCGCTCACCCAAGGAGCTCTCATTTCCTAAATAAACAACTAAGCAAACTCAATTCACTCGTACAAATAAATAATTGTACCTATTTATTGCATGTTTCCCGCGGCTCCCAGCTACACGCTTGAGATCGTCCGTCCACCTAGTAGGATCGTCCGTCCAATGCTGCGCTTTCTGGTGCGAGGCCGCCATTCAAGCACTTAGGGACCCCAACGCCTCGACCACGACGATTTATTGCATAAAGGACCACTAGATGATGCCCGCTACTTCGTCCACGTGTTTTTTTTTTCGCCATTACTAGTTAGCTTTTGACTGCAATCTCATCTGACAATAGTGATAATGTAGTCTAAGATAGTAGCGGGCTAATATGTTGGGGGTATGGCATTTGTATTAAACCTATACCCTACTACTACTACCATACATACTACTACACGGCATCGTAATGGAACGCTAAATCGCTTGGCAGTACGTCTTTGTCGGTATGTGGTAGCCACAGCCGAAGCCTCCCACTAGGCCAGACCAGAGAAAATTCAGCAATTATAAATTCCCGAATTGACCGTGGGATCGAACCTGGGACCTCCCGCTTATAAGATCACAGCACTCACCACTGCGCCAGTGAGGTCGTCAAAGGATTTAGGTTTTAACAATCACGTGGTATAACATGTTGTTCGAGACAAAATGTTTCCTATGCCACTCTCCATGTTGAGGATTATTACTACGCCTACGGCGATTCGTTGCAGCGTGATTGAAGGACAAATCAACAAATAAACACAAGAAGAGCATATCGGATATGGCACAATATATTTCACATCAAAAGCAGCTAATAATATTATTACTATTCGAAACAAAGATACTTAAAACTATAAAAATAATAGTCAGCTGATTATTGGCCCGGTGCCAAAATATTGGAATGGATAATTTTATTCAGGCAAAAATCTTATATCGAAAATATAATATTATGACGATTGCTGAAAATATAAAACTCGAAAATTCTCCAGCAAGCTCAATTTTCTAGGTTCATTTAGCGTAAAGTCAGCAATGCGAACATGGACATTTGTTACGAACTTATGTTAGTACTAGTAGAAATTCACCAATATTGAACAGTACCTACTAAATAGTGAGAAATGGTCCGTTTCCATTATAGGAATATACAGGATTTTTTTAGAAACTTAGAAAAAAATACTTAGTAATTACTAGATGATGCCCGTCTCGGGCATCATCTAGTAATTCGCGTGGATTAAGGTTTTTAAGGGAACTCTTTAATTTTCCGGGATAAAAAGTAGCCTATGTCCTACCACTATACCGAATTTCATCCAAATCGGTTGAACAGATGGGCCGTGAAAGCGTAGCAGACAAACAGACAGACACACTTTGGCATTTATAGTATTAGAATGGATATAGTTGCAATGTGAAGCTCGAAAATTCTCTTGCAAGTTCAATTTTCAAAGTTCATTTAGCGTAAAGTCAGTAATGCGAACATGAACATTTGTTACAAACTTATGTGTGTAGATATTCACCAATATTGAACAGTACCTATAGGGGGCGGAGGTGTACGTTTCCATTATAGGAATATACAGGTTTTTATTTTAGAATTGTTCGCCAGCTGAGAAAGTCACGACTTATGCAGAACGCTCATGTAGAAGGGTCATCATAAATACTTATTAATTGTATAGCTGTAATTTAAAACTCGAATATGATCATTTGTTACAAGCATAAGTAGGGATATACAGGATTTTAAGCTATTGCATAGCTTATATCGCGGGCTTTGAGCGTGGAGACCGAATCCAGAAATTCCGTTACAAAAAGCCTAACACTTTGGTTGCTATCAAAACATAATTCTTTAAAATTATTTCGCCTTTATATACCAAATCATCTTTTCATAAAAATGGTCTTTTTATTTTCAATAATTTGAAGTCAGCAACGCGGGTAGTCATAGCAACCAAAGTGTTAGGTAAGTTGATAAAAATGCTATGCAATAGCTTTACCGCGGCAGTCTCCGAGTGCCACACGTCTTTTTATTTTAGAAACGTTCACCAGAGAAAGTCACGACTGAATATCTAAGATACTCATGGTCGATTTCTAGACGTCTTTCGTCGTATTACAGTGGGCACATGTCCAGTCACAGCGTGTGCGTCCGGCAACTGGCTGCCTCATTAATTCTCTCGACAAACACTGTGTGAGAGTGACACCTCTCGTTTGTTAACCTAACGTATGTTGCGTTGGAGCTCAATGCTTACTGTAGCGTTAGCAGTCCAAGAGTAACCAGGGCGACAGTCTTTTGCGACTTAGCAACGCTTTTACAATGTGAAAATCGCAAGAAAGAATTATGCTTGCTTGCGAATTATTACGCTTGGGGTCATAATTTATGCTGCCTGTAGAATTTGGAATAATGTGCCTCCTCCAGTCTGAACTCAAAAATTAAAATGGTCATCAATATCGTTATCCTGGGGTCATGCTTGTAATCGATAGTCGATATTATCAACTCTTGTTGTAAGCTGAGGCAGCGCCTTATTCAGCCGGATTGAATTAAGAGTAAGTATTTAGATGGGTTTCAGGATTTCAATGCCTGTGCCTGATTTTCCAAGTACTGAGATTTATCATTTTTATTCCGGGCACTTATTTTATGTTTTTAAAACTATTGCAAAAAAATGGGTAGTAGTGTTTTATGTCATATTCCTTTAATACTTTGTGTAATTTAAATAAAATATGTTTGAAATTATTATAAATAAAGAAAAAAATTCTTTCCAAAAACCGACTTCCAACACCACTGTAAAGTACAAAATAATTTTGATTTCTACCCACTTTGTTGAAGTCGGGCGAGTCTGATGCGTCAACTTTGCTTATCTTTGGTATACCCGGGTATAACAAAGATAAGAATTTTTATTTTTAACTTTTTAGTGTCAGGGTTGAGGACTTGGAGTCAGAATTTTTTATGGGACCACCTCGAGAGTTTCCTCTAACGACTGATAGAAAAAAAATTCAAATCGGTTCAGAATCCACGGAGATATGCACCGACATACATTAAAAAAAATATATATGAGCCGAATTGAGAACCTCCTCCTTTTTTGGAAGTCGGTTAAAAAGTGCCCGGGCCGCTTCCTGTCTCAAGTCCCTATAGACATAATAATTAGTATTATATTAAAAACTTTGGTAACTTTTTTTTTAAAAAAGGCAGCCTAAATAAAAAAGAAATGTTATCTCGCCTTAATGACAGAAATTTAATTAAGAGATCACTATCGTTCTGCTCAAAGGGTCCGTGGCGTTAATTAGAAAATAAATAGCCCTTTCTTCAATGACTCCTGAAACTGAAAGAAATTCGACGCTGGGGTAGGATCACCGTAATCAGTGTTCCACTAAATAAGAAACGCTGTTGCAAGGAAAGTGTTATTTGTTTCCATTTTGGTTAAAGCTTAAAACACCTTTAAACCACTGATTACGGGTGAGAGTTTCTTAAAACTGCCATACCCCTCATAGGTTAGGCCGCTACTATCTTAGACTACCTCACCAATTACCATCAGGTGAGATGACAGTCAGGGGTTCAAAGTTAGCCCCTGACTGCGATCTGCGTGGATAAAAAAAACTAATTTTGCAAAATTAATGATTTATTTTTTACTAGCTAGCTGATGCCCGCGACTTGCAAACCTATTGCGCAGGTTCAGGGCAGGACACTAGTCATACTAATATTATAAATCCGCGACTTCGTCCGCGTGGTATAGGTTTTTTTGATTCCCGTAGGAACTCCTTAATTTTCGTTTAAAAAAATTAGCCTATGTCACTCTGCAGGTCCTAAACTCCTAAACATGCCAAAAATCACATCGATCCTTTGCTCCATTGCGGCGTGGTTGAAGGACAAATCAACAATACTTCAATCACATCGCAACAGAAAAAAAATGACAAGTTCCCGTGTTAATTAAAAAAAAACCGGGCAAGTGCGAGTCGGACTCGCGCACGAAGGGTTCCGTACCATTATTAATAAATAATTACCTTTGTTAATGAACCGCAAGACTAACTTTGTTTGTAGAGGTTTATTGTTAATATCAAAAAAACTATGCTAGTTAGAGCATTGGCTATAGTTTTCCTGTAAAGTATACGTAAATTCCTATTGACCATAATTATTTCAAATTTTTCGATTGGTAAACTCCGGAGATAAGGGGGGGGGGGGGGGGGGGACGACGGTATTTTTTTAGACATTTTCCCCGATAAATCCAAAACTATCATAACTAAAAATAATTAAAAATCTGTTTTAGAATGTACAAAGTAAACCCTTTCATATGATATCCCACACAGTACAGTTATCTCACTTTTAAATTTCAACCCTCAGATTTTCCCCCCTTTTTAAATAAGAACAAAAATAATTTCCAATTTTTTTCTATTCCAGTGTCTTTGGGCCACTAATATACACAACTATTCCAAATTTCATGTCGATAGCTTCGGTAGTTACTGAAATAATCGAGTGTGACGGTCGGACAGACGGACAGACAGACGGAGAAAGTCGCACCATAAGGGTTCCATTTTACCATTTTGGTACGGAACCCTAAAAACATATTCCACGCGAATGAAAGCGCGGGCATCAGCTATTATTTGATAAATCATGTATCATAGACCATAGTAACAGGGTTACCACTATAAAGTATAATTTTCATGCCGGCAACTGCCTTTGTCTCTTACATATTTAGCATCCGCTAAATTGCCTTTTATCCTACGAAATATCTGAAGCCTTTGTCTATAATAGGCCATTACTTATACGCCCATTTACATAGCAGCTTATGCTATGAATTCTTGTTTACAGCTTAGGTACTAGTTGTGACCGAAGCAACACTGTAATTACCTACTTTAATTTGGGAAATACATTTAACATGGGTTCATACCTACTTCACATATTATAAGAACTTTTTAAGGCAAAGATACTGCCCGCGACTTCGCGTGGATCAAGGTTTTGATTCCCGCGGGAATTTTAGCTATGTTAATTCAGGGTACCTATTAGCTGTTTCATTCTTTGGCGTGAATGATCCAAATAACTTTACAAATATACATATACTCAAACTTTTATAATTTATTTCTAATATTAGTAAGATTGTTAGCATTGCCAATAGCAGAGTGAACGTGTAAAAAAGGTTTTACATCAATCTAATGTGGTGAACTCAAAAACACGAACATTACAGGAGATCAATACAAGGCTCACGCATGGCGTTAATTGTCCAAATTGATGAGCACATAAATTGGGTCGTCTAAACGAGCTCTAATATAACCAGCGGATGCTGAAACGAAGATGAAATAACGGCGTGCTCTCTCACTCTCTCAGTTTAAAGGCCTGGCAGGGTTCAGGGTGGAATGGATCACTGTGGTATGATTTTGTGGGAACAATAATAAGGTAGGACTTCATCAAACTTTACTTAGCTAATCCGTTAGATTACAGTACAGCCTCATAACGGGCAAAAGTTAATTTTACATATATTTTATCCATTGAAGGTCTGCTATGAAATGTTATATTTATTTCACACAGTAAAGCAGCAATGTACCTATATCGAACATATTCGGTGGCTTTTATTTATTGATGATCAGTAAATTAAGTAATAACCCTACAGAACAATAACAGCTTGGCTGCTAACATTTTGCCCTTGCAGTAGATGGTATAGATCCATGAAACATAATCTATAACTTTCTAGAAAAATTAAAACAATTATTGCCTTTTTACAAGCTTTTATTTTGCTTCACCTGCCCCGGTGTCTGTCTGTAATCTGAAATCTTCTAAGTTAATTTTCTACATTCCTTAATTTGCAGTAAGATTTGTAAAGTATTATTTAAAACTATTTCTTTCCAGCCGGCAGCTAATTACTCGTAGTTACTAAAATATGCAAAATTGCTATGTTGGTATGTTTTTGTTCAAATCGTACTACCAATACTTATGACTACTCTCACTATAAATTAAAGAGAAATTAAATTATTATTTTGCTTCGTATTGTACATAATGTTAAAAAATGTTATGTAAACGAATTTAGATTAATTTCCTGTACCCACAAATAGTAGATTATTCACCACGGGGGTAATGCGATGTATTATGTCACGGGCGCCGGGATAAATCCCAAGCGGAACGAGGGATTTTAGAGTAACTCCCGAGCGTAGCGAGGGTGTTGCATCTAGAATCCTGAGAGTAGCGCGGGAATTAGGGGCGCCCAAGATTAATACAGCATTACCCCTACGGTGAATACTCTACTTTCACACCTCGCGATACAACCACTTCTTTCAGCTGGCGTGGCCTACTCGATTTGACAAACAAATGTTGTCAGTGCGAATCTAGTGGGCCACGGCTTCGGTTTTCGAAAATCGAGTTGGCCGCGCCTGCTGAGAACACATTCTGTTTACCGAAATTAGACTTTATGAATATAGCAATAAGAATTATGAATAAACCTCTTTGGAATTAATAGAATTTCCTTCAGATCTTGCTTCAGATGCGCGATAATTCTAAATTCAAATCACATTATAACCCTAGGGAATAATGGATTTCAGTACAACATTATAACCCTAGGGATTTAATGTCTTACTTTAACCTTAGATAGCAGGCCATGTAATTGGGCGTTGTTGAGCGAGTGGTGTGAAAATGTATTTTATGTTAGCCTGTAAGTTTCATCTAAGTGAATTGTAAAATTCTTTTTAACAGACTTCCAAAAAAGGAGGAGAGTCTCAATTCGGCGCGTATCTTTTTTTTTTTAATGTATGTCGGTGCATATATCCGTGGTTTCTATACCGATTTGAACAATTTCATTGCTTAGAGGAAGCTCACAAGGTGGTCTCATAAAAAATTCTGACTCCAAATCCTCAATCCTGGTGCTGTAGGTGTACCCGTACTACATTAAATCATCAAAACTAGTGAGTTAGGAATTTTGATGGTGAATTCATATAGTAGGTATCAAGTCACGTGTATACGATACAACTCTGAGTCCCAAATCCTCAACCCTGATGCTGCAGGGTACAGAACTCCTTAAAAATAGCGATTTAGGATTTTTTTATGGTGAATTCATATTGTAGGTGTCAAGCAACGACTTTATACTTAAACCCAAGTCCCAACTCCTCAACTCTGATGCTGCAGGTTACTGGATTAAGAGTAGGTACACTAAAAAGTTAAAAATAAAAATTCTTTTCAAAAAACCGACTTCCAAAGCCACTGTAAAGTAAAAAATAATTTTGATTTCTACACACTATGTTGAAGTCGTTTACTACTGCCTACTGCCTCGTTGGTCTAGTGGTTAGCATAGTCGACTGCGGATCACGAGGTCCTGGGTTCGATTCCCGGTCGGGCATAAAAGTTAGGTATGGGTTTTTCAATTAAGAAATTCTCAGTGCCAGCCCGGAGTTGGAAGTTGGCGGTGTTTCACCCCCGTGCCTCGGAGAGCACGTTAAGCCGTCGGCCCCGGTTATTATCACTAACATGATAATAATCGTTAAAGCCCGCCTACCCGCATTGGAGCAGCGTGGTGGGTCTAAGCTCTAATTCCCGCTCTGCTATGAGAGTGGAGGCCTGTGCCCAGCAGTGGGACCTTAATAGGCTGTAGTGATGTTGAAGTCGGGCGAGTATAACCAAGTTGACGCGTAAGGCTCGCCCGACTTCAACATAGTGTGTAGATATCAAAATTATTTTTTACTTTACAGTGGCTTTGGAAGTCGGTTTTTTGAAAAGAATTTTTATTAAAACAATAAATGCATAGGCTCACCATGAGGGTTGCAAGCCTACGTTTATGGTACGCAACCTTAAAAAAGAAGTAGCAAAAGTGAATAAATCGCTTCACGTGGACGAATTCTTAATTAACCACGGGTTACTGAAACAATGATTGATGTCGGGCGGCCCGGTCTCCCTCTGATCGTATTAATATAAGCCGGGGAGAAATGAATCGATGTATAGCGCTGTTCTTGCGGAAACATTATTAAATCATTCGATTATAAACAGCGTTAAGTCGGAAACTGATATAATTGTGTTAACAAGACTAATTAATAATTAATTGGTATGATTTTATTATACTCGTATGTTTAATACGCTAGTCCGTCTGAGCAGGTGGAACAACAGACTTTGAAGCTGCACCTTGTCTACTAGAGACAAAGGACGTTTCGCGCAGATGTTTCATTATTTCCAGTCCAAGTGCCTCTTCATTAAGGCGGAAAGGAGTAGAGATGTGCTAAACAGGCCAATCAGACTCCTGGCAGGGACTCGGAACTAATATCGCGTCATCGATCAACAATCCAATTGGTCCGCCCAACACATCTCCACTCCGCTTCAATGGATGGGCACCCTTAAAATACTTATAAAGATTTAACGTATATTTCAAACACTGTATGTTTTCGCTCTGAGAAGAGCCATGTAAATTCTAAATGGCGCCTAATTCCGCCCGCGTCGTGGTCGAAAAGCATAGGTAAAAACGTATCCATGCGGTATAATGATTACGATTTTCTTACAAAATCGGGCCTCTGAAGCTATCAATAAAAATGTGTAAATTTTGTTGTAAAACTAACTGATGCCTGCGTCTTCGTCCGCGTGGATTAAGGTTTTTAGTTTCCGCGGAAACTTTACTGGATAAAAAGTAGCCTAATTATGTGTTATTTTAAACTATAATTTATCTCTGTGCCTTCCATCCAGATCCGTTCAGCCGTTCTGGCGTGAGTGAGTAACAAACATCCATCCATCTAAACTTTCGAATAATTATAATTATGTATTAGTATAGATTACCACAAGCATTCTAACAAGCCCAAGGGTAGAAGTATTCATTATTATCGTGTCCGTCCCTAGTTACAGGGCCCGAAGCAGGAATATAATCAACGTAAATATCCTCGTAGGAGACTGCCATAATGAGAAATCCGGTTGGGTAACTTACAGGATATCTAAATTACGAACGGAGGTTGTTATCAGAATAACTATGTTATATTACCGATACTTATATACACCTAGATGAGCCATGTGACTTCGTTGATCGTTTATAGATTTTTGCAAAACCTCATGAGAATGAATTCCCGGGAAAAAAGCATTGTGCCCTTTCCCGGGATGCAAACTATCTCTGTCGTCAAAATCATATAGATAGATAGATAAACTCTTTATTACACAAAGTTAAAATAGAAACAATCTATACCTACTTCTATCTATTCAAATATTATAGATGGGAATGTTTGGATGGATGTTTGTTACTCAATCCAAAAAACCTCAATCCACGCGGACAAATTCGCGGACATCAGCTAGTACACAAAAAGTTAAAATTCCAAATCAGTTGAACAGAAGGGCTGTGAATGCGTACCAGATAGACACACATTCGTATTATTAAAAAAAAATATTTTCGATTAGCAAATGAGAGGTGGTCCTCTGATAATTCATCAAATACCTACGTCGAAGTTGATAGCAGAAATCAAGGAATAGAAGTATGTTTATCTCATTATGTTCCCATTGTCTTTTAGCATTCATTAGCGAAATTGCCCACAGAAAGAAAAAGAACATTGCTAATTGGCAGCCATTTAACTTAATTGTGGCAACCTGGAACGGTGTACCTATACCTACATCTAATAAAAAAAGAACTTTCCACGTAATTACGGAAGCAAATGGCATGGAACTTTGTTTGAAAATCGATTATAACGAAAATGGGATTTCTTTTTGTTATTAGAAATCTCACAACATGTAGTGTGTAGTGTATATCTATGTATGTAACCCCAAAAAAAAAGTTGCAAGTATTATAAAACCCGCCACGCCTTTGACATTTCTTGTTATAAGTCATAATTATTGGGTACTTGACAACTCTTTTTTTTAATTATTTTTATGTGATTATTAGATAAAAGATCTCCCAAAAGTAATATCCACGTCCATTGTTAGACTTATGTTGAATAACTAAATATTTCAAACTGTCGATTCAAGTAAAAAAGTGCGTCGAACTTTGATGACGTGACTATTCGATGTTTCATAAAAATTCCCATATTAAGCACGCGTTTTGACGTTTGTTGCTCATTTGACTAGTTATCATATATACCCAATTGATATAGGTACTAGAAAAATAACTGTTTTTGAATAGGTAATCCATACTATCCATACTAATATTATAAATGCGAAAGTGTGTCTGTCTGACTGTCTGTCTGCTACGCTTTCACGGCCTAACTACTCAACCAATTCTGATGAAATTTGGTACAGAGATAGTTTACATCCCGGGGAATTTAGTACAGGGGTAGGTTGTATCCCGGGGAAGGACATAGACTACTTTTTATCCTAGAAAATTAAAGAGTTCCCGCGGGAATCGAAAAAACTTGGTCCACGCGGACAAAGTCGCGGGAATCTTCTAGTAATATTATAAATGCGAAAGTGTGTCTGTCTGTCTGTCTGCTACGCTTTCTCTGCCCATCTGTTTAACCGGTTTTGATGAAATTTGGTACAGGGGTAGATTGTATCCCGGGTAAGGACATAGGCTCCATTTTATTCCGGAAAATTAAAGAGTTCCCGCGGGAATCATCTAGTAATAATATAAGAATGTATCTCCTCAGGCTACGATTACTTAACTAGTTTTACTTACGTAGGTAAGTCGCGTATATACTCGTATGAGTAACTTACGATGTAAAATCAGTCTTGCAAGTCGCTTATCGTATGCAAATGCTTGTTATGTGAGTTACGTAAAACCTTACAAGACGTGTGATGGTGGCTTTGGACTGTGCTTGTATTTTAAGTAAATACGTTAATTTTCTCGTTGGTCTAGTGGTTAGCATAGTCGACTGCGGATCATCGAGGTCCTGGTTTCGATTTCCGGTCGGGCATAAAAGTTAGGTATTGGGTTTTTCAATTAAGAAATTCTCAGTGCCAGCCCGGAGTTGGAAGTTGGCGGTGTTTCACCCCCGTGCCTCGGAGAGCACGTTAAGCCGTCGGTCCTGGTTATTATCACTAACATGATAATAATCGTTAAAGCCCGCCAACCCGCATCGGAGCAGCGTGGTGGGTCTAAGCTCTAATTCCCGCTTTCCTATGAGAGTGGAGGTCTGTGCCCAGCAGTGGGACGTTAATAGGCTGTAGTGATGATGATGATGATGATGACGTTCATTTTCTTGCAATTCGTCTGAATAAAAGCTAAATGGAAAAGGCTGAGAAATGTTCATAGCACAGCTTCGTTAGGTAAAAAGTATATTTAACCTTCGCTCCATTTTGCTTGATATTTTTAACAAGTGAATATAATTAAAATTATTAAAAAAAATACGACTGCTCTGCCGTAGACACACATACATCCTTTGGAATCTTATTCACAATTTTATTAAGTTATATTTTTTTGTGAATCACTGGATATTGAACTATGGTGTTATATATTTTTGGAATCTACTCATCATTTTCTAGATGATGATTATATAGTTAATCTTATTTTCGAATATTTTTTCAACTTTAGTCTTTAATGCGGAACCATGGTCACCCCATCAATTTTTTTTTTAATTTTACTAGCCTATGTCACCCGGAATAAGCTAGGGATTCTAACAACACCTCATTTATCAAAATCGGTTCAGGCGTATAGAAGTTATGGTGGAATATACAAACTCACATACATACATACATACATACATGAACCCTGAAAACAATATACTCCTTTTTTCAGGCAGTCGTATAAAAAGATTTTATTTAATAGTAGGTACTTTCTTACTCCATCTGAAAATTGTACATTTTTAATTTTTATGGCGAAAGCACTTTTAAAATACACAAACTTTTATATTAACAAAAATGTTATGATCTCTTCGCGATTTATTCAAGGTCTGAGTTTACTCACCGCTAATTAATAATAAACAGAGTTTAGAGTATTTAAGAGTACCTAAGTATTTTTAGTTTAAGACTAGCATTTTAATTTTAATAAAAAAATATTAGTACCTAGATAATATTATAAGATTTCTTTACCCTGTCTAAATTGGTATGATGGGACAGATAGATAGGTACTGTTGTATTTCTCTCCACTATACATTAGCTCTGCATTCAACTCGCGCGCAATCTGTAGGTATATAGAGTAACTAACAGTGATAACCAATCAGCTTAGACGTCGGCCTCTTATTCGGTCGGTAGGGAGTTCGATTCTCGGGCATGCGCACTTGTAACTTATCGGGATGTACATAATGAAATATCATTTTCTATAACGGATAGCATCGTTAGACAACCTGCATACCTGAAAGTTTTTATGTTCTCAAAGGTGTTTTTTTTAATTCCACTACAAGTTAGCCCTTGACTGCGATCTCACCTGATGGTAAGTAATGATGCAGTCTAAGATGGTAGCGGACAAACCTGTTAGGGACATGGTAATTATACCGTATCGGAACGCTTTATCGCTTGGCGGCACGTCTTCACGTGGGTGAAGCTGCCAACCTGTAATTGACCAGTGTAGTGGAGTATGGCTGACAACCGAAGACTCGCAGAGTACCTGTGAAGGGTTGATGGTGATATTTTTTGGTGGTAGATATCGTATAATTACAATCAAAAAGATCGAAGCGATACGATCGTTGCTGGACAGTACTTATACATATTTGAATCATACTAACATTATAAATGCGGAAGTGTGTTTGTTTGTTGGTTTGTCGTTCAATAACGCAGCATTGGAGCAACGGATCGACGTGATTTTTGGCATGGGTATAGTTGAGGACCTGGAGAGTGACATAGGCTTTTTCCCGAAAAATTAAGGAGTTCCCGCGCGAATCAAAAAAACCACGCAGACGAAGTCGCGGTTATCAGCTTGTTTGCTATAACTAAGATTTGTCCTAAAATATTGTTTTAGATTTTCATAAAGTAGCTAAGACGTGTTTACCTGATGAAACCTTGAGTAAAAGCGAAATGTTCATAGAATATTAAAGGCGAAATTGAGGTCCCTTGGAGAGGTCATACTGACGCATAGGTTCTCAATCTCTTTGAGTTTAAATTCATTTATTTTTAACAAGACGGTGTGCGTAGTCGCGTTCCGCGTAGATTAAGGTTTTAGAAATCTCGAGAAAATCAAAGATAATATTCCGAAAATTAATGAGTTTATCTTTAACTAGCTGACGCCCGCGACTTCGTATTTTTTTAATTTCTGAGGAAATTCCTTAATTTTCCAGAATAAAATGTAGCCTATGTCTTTCCCCGGGATATATATGTCACCGTAAGATTGCAAAAACCGTTAGATTGTAATCCAACTAGCGATATTGTAAACTGTCGACGGATTGTGAACCGTTCAATGGTCCGAGTGTCAATTTTTGAAATATTCATTTTATTTACGTTTTCTTGTCTCTTTCTTGTAGGTTAGGTTAGGGTTCGACATAAATGACCAGGTAGTGCCCAGCCGCAGGCCGGACACTTAGGTTTTATCGGGTTAATATATCTAACAAATTACAATCTAACGAAAAATAATGCGTTAAATTGTAATCTGTCGAAAGTTTATAATATCGCTAGTTAGATTACAATCCAACGGCCTTTGCAATCTTACGGTGACATAGGTATACATCTCATTTTTTTGAATTTCATAAATATCGGTTGCAAAGACACATGATTACATACATGCAGACACACTTGCGCATTTATAATATATTATACTTAATAAGTATAGATTTATTTTTAGTTATATAGTTTGGAAACCTATGCTTCAGCCTCATTATTTATTGGCTTTAGTTCAAGAGAAGGATTAATGTAAAATATATTATTATATGCCTAAAAGTGGCTTGCGTTAATGAAATATAAATCATTAAAATAATAATTATTATAATTATTATTAAAAATCATTATAATAAATTATTATTAGAATTATTAAATCGTAGGCAGAGGGTATGTATGATCTGGGATTGAAAAATAAATAAACACTTTATAAAACCCGTTACGGCGTGCACACGAGTATAATTTTCAATCGTTTTGAAGCAAACACAATATTATTATGATCATGTAAATTTGATTGTCTGAAATGATTAGCAAGGACAATCACATTTCCACAACTAATAAGTATATATAATAATGAAATTTCCATTTATAACTTAATTAGAAACGTTTTCAGTATTTAACCAATTTGCAGTCATACCGTGACTATACGTATAGGATTTACGATAATTATTTTGCCAGATGAGAGGTATAGAGCAATAATGAAGGACTAGTGTGAGACAGACTGAAGCAGTACTATGCAAATGGCATGTGACAATATCCATAGTTACGAAATAGCTGTCAATGAATGATAAGTGTATATGAAAAAAACCGGCCAAGTGCGAGTCGGACTCGCGCACCGAGGGTTCCGTACAAACTTGTAGGTATATAAGTAAAAGTTATGGTATTTTTATTGCTAAATGAAATCCATACCATTAGTAAGTTTAAAATTATTAAAAATATCTTTATTATATGATGTAACTAAAAATTTATGTTTTTCACAATTGTTCCTTTATCTTTGCTTTAAGACGTTGCTTCGTACCAAATTTCAAGCTTTTGAGTTCACCGGAAGTACCCTGTAGGTTCCCTTGCGAGTGTTGAAAATTTGCAGCATAAACTGTATCTTTTGATTGTGTTGGCTTAGAAGTTTGATTTTTTTCACAGCTCCAAGGGACAGTAGACCTGAGTATTTAATATGAATTTCAGCTTGATACCTCCATGCGTTCCTGAGAAGAAGGGTCTTGACAGACAGACGGACGGACAACAAAGTGATCCTATAAGGGTTCCGTTTTTATACGACTGCCTGAAAAAAGGAGTATATTGTTTTCAGGGTTCATGTATGTATGTATGTATGTATGTGAGTTTGTATATTCCACCATAACTTCTATACGCCTGAACTTAATTATATTCACTTGTTTCCTTTTGAGGTACGGAACCCTACAAATACACAAAAACAAAAACTAAAGAGGTATCAAAATTAGTTTTAATTTCAGCCACCGGGCCAGATGACTTTGTGGTACTGAAGCCTAGCCGTGGCGTTTGAAGTTTTGAACGCCGATCACGACAAATTAGGTGTCGAAATGTTAAAGTGGCGTGACAAATATATGTTAAATATTTACTGTCGTCAAACAAATTACAAATACCACATTAGGAAGACTTAGTAATTATCCATTTTATGCATCCTTTTAAACGATTTTAATAATATTATACTCATAAGCTTTTCCGTTTTATTTATGTTAGGTAGTCATATCCTGTGTAATATTTTAAGACGTAGCAAATATTATTATAATATTTTGCTTATCATCGAACATTGCTCATAGCTTTTAGAGTCAGAAATCTAAGTAAGATTGCGCCACAGAAAGTTATCGCCACCCAGAAAGTTTCAAAGTGATCGGTACAAGTCATTGTTCCTATCTTATCTTCATTATTACAGCAGTTAGGTATACGTCAAATTTTGATGAAATGACGTAGAAAAACTGTCCTTTTCGCAACCCGAAATGGTAAAATTTAATGGTGTGCCCAAACATCGCGCGGCAACCATGCGGCGGCGTGCGGCTGCCACGCTGCTATTGCTGAATGCCGCGCTGCTAAATGACGTCAGCCTCACATATTATTATCGTGGGTATAGCCCTCAAGTCCTTACTGGGACGAGGTAGAATTATTATGTCGCGCAAATTTACTTTAATTCGTCTGTAGTACCTACCGTTTACTATATGGCTAACTGATTCATGGCGCTTTTCTCATAATATACTCGAATTCAAAGCTCTCGTCAAGTCCTAACACAAGGTCCTTAATATCTAGTTCATCAAGAATATAAATATTAATCAATCACCTAAAGTTGCCTTCCACTTTTCCCATGGTTTACATCGGATGTAAAGAAAATTATGTCACCCATTAAAAAAACGTCGTCATGTAGAAGTGGCGTAACAAATACGGGGATTCTTTTTCGTCATCGATCAATTTACACATACCGCATTTAGAAGCCGACAAGATGCGTCCAACACGTTCTAAACGATTTCACGGCTTCTTTCCCCTCTCATTTTTTAAAGGGACATGAACTTTTTAAGGAGATCGCATACGGGCAGGGGGCCGTTAGGGTTGATTTACATTGGCCGCGAAACGAAGCGTATTTCTAAAACTTAAATAGCTTTTTGAGCTGCATAACGTAGAGCACAAAATTATAGGTAACCGCACGAAATAACGTGATTTTGTCACGCCAATAAACGCCAGTGCGTCGGCGGATTGCAATTACTGCGCGAGTGAACTTCTTCCTATTTTGGTTTATGGTATTTATAAGTGCGTATTTATGAGGCAACTAACGTCAGTGCCAAACTCTCCTGGCTCAACTTTTTACAGATATGCCTAATGTCGCTGATGTCACGCGAATTTTCAGCACAGTATGCGATCTTGGCGGTAAGTTCTTTGAGCTTTTGCGCCTGTAGCACCCATCTCTCCTGGGCCCGTATTAATAAACCAATATCGGCTAAGACAGAGTCTCAAGTATTGGCCAAGCGTAAGATCGGTTTTTATCATAGATTAACCGATACTTGAGAACTAGTTCTTAGCTGATGTTGGTTTATTAATACGGGCCCTAGTGGTGTACGATCACCTTAAATGATTTCATGGCCTCTCATATTTTAAAGGGTTACTTTACTGAGAATGGGAAGTGCTTAATTATCTCCTTCCTGCCCTGCGTTCGACTTAGCGGCGAGGAAGATGTATATTTTAAGAGATTTCTCGCCTTTGTTATTTTTTAAAGAGATCCGTTTTAGATTAAGGCCCTTCGGATGACAAGAATAGCCGAGATATTTTTCTTAACAAATAAACTCAGCTTAGCTATTTGCGGACGTTCGCATTTCTTTGTGGTGTCCGTATTGCGAACCGCCAAAGAACATGATAATAAGTATTAATTTTATGTCATGTCACGGGTATCAGCCAGTAAGTTATACTTTATATCTACCTATTTTATTTATTTAGGTTTAGTTATTTATGTATTATTCGATACCCGATTCGATACCCTGCAGGAGCAATCTTGTTGTTCGCCAAATACCAATTTGTCTCTGGTCTAGTGCAAGAGGATTCGGTCTAACGGCAAACACTTAGGTTCCGCTAGACGCCATTTCCGCTATACGTTTTGCCGTTCGAAGTTAGCCCGCCTTCATTTTAGACGATAAGGCACAATCGTCACTTATACAAGGTACTATTTAGTGTTATATGTTCTTACACCACGCAGTCAAGCGCTGACTTGTCATAAAAAAGGCTGTTGTTGGATATTTTCCACGTATCCCATATAGAATTTGTATCACAAACATCATCGTATATCACATCACGTCATACTTCAAACTCTTTTGTTAACAAAGGCGCTTAATAGCGCTGAAGCGTTAAGGCGAAGCATAAAATATTCAGGAGCGAGCAACGCTTACACGTGGGTTTCAGGCATTACACAGTCTGATGGCATGTTATTAGATAGATACGCTTTTAAAACTACCTATTACCGTTTTTATGACATACTTTTAAGGGAAAATCTAATATTATAAATGCAAAAGTGTGTCTGTCTGTCGGCCACGCTTTCACGGCCCAACTTTTTCATGCAATTTTTACGAAAATTGCTATTTTATCGGAATATTGTCCCGAAAAATGAAAGCGTTCCCACGTTATTTTTTTAATATTTTCATTCCAAAATTTTACAGTTATCTAGTTATTTTTATTTGAAATACTGTTATACCTTGCTCCAAAAATATCAGATAGGGAGCATCGCGGTGCTCCATAGACTTCTTTTATTCCGGAAAATCAAAAAAATCCCAAGGGATTTTCCAAAAACCTCTATCCACGCGGCATCATCGAGTTCTTGATAAAAAATTACATCGGTATGTTCTGTTATACTAAAGTTCTGCACAAGTTGAAACTAACAACAACAAAGTTGAAGCTTAAGTAATAAGCGTCATATTGATAATTTAAACCAAGTTGTTTTAGCCATTAACCCTAGCGTGAACCTATTTAGGTCCGAGGTCCGTGACTTAAACACTTTGTATTATGTTCACGCAATAGAATAATTCTAAGAAATTGTTAACTATATATTAAGTTTTTATTAAAACAAAAGGGTACAATGAATACTCATTAAAGTTGATAGAGACTTAATGAACATACGTGTTCGCTTCATTCTTATTTATGTTTAGATGCAAATGCATTTTGATATAAAAGCTCTTGTTACCACGTTCGCGTCACGCTCTTGTTGTAACTCTTATCTGTAACAATTGTAGAGTATAATATATAAGCCATGCTTGTCTTAAAATATAGGCAGTATTGCTCCAGCTCTCGAGTTTGTTTTACTCTCCAATATCCCACCTTACATGGCGACCCTTGCCATGCGCGTGTTGCAGTGCGTGTGTAGCGGCTGATATAGTTGGTGTAATAAGAGCGTTGCAACTACAAGAATGTGTGAAGCCAGTAATGATACGCTAATAAAAATCGGCAATTTGTTAAAAGACTGGATGATGACCTTTGCCGTATATGTTTTAATAGCAATATTTGTGGTAATAATATTAATATGCTGTAGACTACGGCGTTAAAAAAAAAAAAAAAAGAAGAGGAAATTGAAAAGTGAAAAAACCAAACAAAAAGTGTAAAGACATGGGGCCGGGTCTTCGAAAGAAGAAGTGATTATTGCACAAAATGCGGCCGGTGGATCTAACCAGGCGTCGGTTGAGCAGCTAAGGATGCCTATTAGCACCACAAATATAATTCTTATTATCATGATGAGCGTAATGTTGTTGGGGGTGTTGGTTGCTGCGTACAGGATGTACAAAAAGTGCCATCTGGACTGGATTGATCAACAATTCCACCATCATGCCCTACGACGTTCTTTTATTCGCGCGATTCCACAGGCGCCTAGGGTCACTGAAGACGTTTAAGTAGAGGAAGTTATGTGCGTATATAAAACTAAGAACTGGAATGTGTCGCGCCTAGGATAATTGAAGACGTGTAAATAGTGAAAGTGATGTGCGTATATAAAACTATGAACTGGAACGTGTTTATACCTACAAACGTGAACATTATAAGTTATGACTTCTTCTTTAGAACTTTCATGTAATGAAATTAAAGAAATAAGAGTTTACTTAATTAAAGTCGGTCAAAGTCGTAGAACTGAATGTTTGCTAAATAAAAAATTGAGTGAGGCCAATAATATTTTCATAAGATATACTGATTATGTGTCTCAAATATCAATCGATATTAAGAAAGTTAAAGTATCAAGTAGCGATTCGGAGTTAATTTATAAGTACATAGATAAGTTTCAGAGTTTATATACTGACGTAATTGAGTTACGTAAATTCTCTAAGAGTAACGATAGTGTAACAATAGCTAAGTTTGATATAAAAGTTGTGTTAAATTTATTACCACTCATGAATGATGAGGAGGTTGACACCAAACAGTTAATTGATGGTATTGAGTATTATAATTCTGTTATTTCGGCACCTGAATGCAAAAAACAATTGGTTAATTTTGTGTTGAAGAGTAGGTTATCCCAATCAGCAAAATTGCAATTATCTCCCCAGTATTCAAGTGTAGAAGAGTTAGTAAATGACATGAAAAGAGTTTTACTGCCTCAAAAGTCTGCAACAGCTATTCAGACTAAACTAAATTCCATGAGGCAGAACGATTTATCCATACAAGACTATGGTAAACAAATAACGGAGCTTTTCGTAAATCTCACGGTGTCGCAAGCCAAGGGAAATACCGAAGGTTACAATTTCCTCAAACCAATAAATGAACAGCATGCGGTTAAAAAATTTGCCGATGGCTTGCGGAACCGCAGATTAAGTACTATAATTGCGTCCAGAAATTTCAGTTCGCTCAAGGAGGCGATACAGGCAGCGCAAGATGAAGAGATAACTTCGTCTGCAAGTTATGGCGAAGTTCTTGGTATTTATAATAATAATAGTAGAGGTTTCAGGCAGAATTTTGCGACAGCACGGCGAGGATACGCAAACCAAACATATTCTCAGCGTAGGCCTCAGCGGGGAGGAGCTTACAACATCAACGGGCGGCGCGGTGGATGGAACGGGCCTCGCAACCAATACCAGCAGCGGGGCTCGTCCCGCGGCCGACCACACCGAGGTAGGTCATATTATAATTATAAAGGATGAGCAACAAAAATGTAAATGCTATTTCAAAACCGGAAGTTAGACCGGAACCAACGGATACAGAGTTAAAATTTTTTCGAGGCTAAAGTATTGTCATGTAATAGTAATTGTTCAATTAGTTTATATATAAACAATCATTCATTTAATTGGTTACTCGACACGGGAGCATCGATCTCAGCTATAAAGTATAAACATGTTCTAGAAAATCAAATTTCGTATTGCAAAGAAAACATAACCATAACAGGTGTAGGAGGTACGATTACAACGCTTGGATATTGTTATTTAAACTTAGATGTAAATGGGCATCAATTGAGCAATAAGTTTTATATATTTAATTACTTGCCAATTAGAGCGAATGGCATCATCGGGCAAGATTTTCTGGCGAAATATAAAGCGGTATTAAACTTTAGTCATAATATAATAACATTGAATACTTTTTATAATAAAATTAATTTGCCAATTTATACAGCTGACAATAAGCGTTTGGAGATACCACCAAGATGCGAGTCGATTCACTATATACAGACAGACTTTACAGACGATTGCGTAGTTTGCGCGTCGGATATCAATGACGGGATTTACTTAGCAAGCTCTTTGGTTAAACCGGTATGCGGCAGAATACCTATAAAAATATTAAACACTACGGAGCATCATTTTACACTTAATGAAATTAATCTGATTATTCATAGAGCTTATGATTATAAAATATGCACTTTTACGAATTGCAAATCGAATGCTGATCGCGTTAAGAAATTGTTTTCATCTCTGCAATTAGACCACTTAAATAGTGAGGAGCAGGATTCTGTAGCGAACTTATGCGCAAAGTATAGTGACGTATTTTACTTACCAGGCGATAGATTAACCACTACTAATATTTATAAACACTCGATAACTCTGAAGCCGAATGTGGCTCCTATATTTTCTAAACCTTATAGACTACCGCATACCCAGAAGAAAGAAATTGATAGACAGATAGAAAAAATGTTACAAGAAGGAATTATAGAAGAGAGTACAAGTGAATGGAGTAGCCCCGTGTTATTAGTTCCAAAAAAACTTGACTCTACTGGTGAGAAAAAATGGAGATTAGTAATCGATTATAGAAAATTAAACAACTGTATTCAGGACGACAAATTCCCTCTTCCAAACATAACCGAAATACTAGATTCTTTATCAGGATGTATTTATTTTAGTCATTTAGATTTATACCAAGGCTTTCATAATGTTGAACTCGAGGAAAATAGCCGAAAATATACAGCATTTTCTTCAGGACGTTATCAACTGACAAGAATGCCTATGGGATTGAACACTAGTCCATCTTCCTTTTCCCGTATGATGACAATGGCCATGGCAGGCCTTACGTACGAAAAATGCTTAGTTTATCAAGACGATTTAATTGTTTTCGGGAGAAATTTGGCAGAAAAGTCGAAAAATTTACAAGATGTTTTTGAGAGGTTACGCAAAGTCAATCTTAAACTTAATCCCGTAAAATGCGAATTTTTCAAAAAGGAAATTAATTACTTAGGACATGTTGTATCAAAAGAAGGCGTCTTGCCGGATCCAGAGAAAATAGAAGTTGTCAAAAATTATCCTTGTCCAAAATCGGTTGATGAAGTCAAGCGATTCACAGCCTTTGTCAAATTCAGGAAGGAATTCATGTCAGGAAATTTATTCCAAATTTTGCGGGAAAAGCTTATCCATTACATAAACTATGTAGGAAAAATGTGTCTTCCTTTTGGGACGAGGAGTGCCAAAAATCATTTCAAACCCTGAAAAACTGTATAGTTTCTCCTCCAGTATTACAATACCCAGACTTTTCAGACGATAACGAGTTTATTGTACAAACAGACGCATCGGGTTACGCGATAGGCGCTATTCTATCAAATTCGGACAGTCGTCCAGTAGCATATGCTAGCAGAGCTTTAAATAAAAATGAGCAAAATTATCCTACGATTGAAAAAGAACTTTTGGCGATAGTTTGGGCGGTAAAATACTTTCGTCCATACTTATATGGTCGTAAATTCAAAATAATTACGGACCATCGTCCATTGATCTATTTATTCAATATGCGAGATCCATCGAGTAGGCTTATGAAATTTAGGTTATTACTAGAAGAATACGATTTTACTGTAGAATACGTGAAGGGTTCGGATAATGCAGCTGCAGATGCCTTATCTCGGATTTCTTTTACGTCAGATGAGTTAAAAAATATGAGCGAATGCCATATTAACGTTACGACTAGGGCACAGGCGAAAATAATGCAAAAATCTCCATGCGATAATATGATTTCAAATCACAGTTGGCCTGATCAACCAAAGGTGATTGGAAGTCATACGAAGCCGTGAGAAGCGGTAGAACTTAGATTTATAGAAAAAAGGGAATTAGAAACTCTTAGAAGACAAAGTAAAATAACTATGGAAAGAAACGCGTTTTGCTATGTAGAAAGTAAGTTGACAATTTTTATTAATCCCGCTTTCCAATCACAATTGACGCGAGCCGTATTTGTGAGGGAGTTGGATAGTTTTTGTCAACAAATAAACGTCGACGAAATATATATGATAAAAAATAAAAATAATAAAATATTCGTTGAAGAATTGTTAAGTGAAGTTAAAGCGTTAGAAAATAGGTGCGCGACGCGATTTTATATATTGAATGATGTACGACGAATAGAAAATAAAGATGATAGAAGAGTAATCTTGAACGACTTCCATCTTTTGCCCACAAGTGGCCACGCGGGCATGAGAAGGATGTTGAATAATATTAAAAAGTATTTTTACTGGCCAGGATTACAGAAAGATGTTAGAGAATTCGTAAAAAAGTGTGAAAAATGTCAAAAACAAAAACATTCAGTACATATTAAGGAGCCGATGGTTATCACTTCAACAGCTACAACGGCATTTGAGAAGGTTTATTTAGATTTGGTAGGTCCACTAGATAGAGATAATTACGGCAACAAATATATACTCACGCTGCAATGCGAGTTAACTAAATATATGGTAGCACATCCTTTAATTTCTAAAAAGTCAGACGAGGTAGCTCAAACCTTAGTTAATAATTTTATACTTATTTATGGTTTTCCCCGGGAAATTGGAAGTGACAGAGGTGCTGAATTCCAGTCTTCAGTCTTTCAAGAGGTATGTAAACTATTAAAAATTAATCATATAAGTTCCACAGCTTACCACCACCAAAGCATTGGTGCATTGGAAAATTCTCACAAACAGCTAAACTAATTTTTACGCATACAGACAGACAACCATCCAGAGACATGGAGTCAATGGCTTCCCTATTGGTCTTTTTCACATAATACTTCTGTCCATTCAGAAACTAGGTTTACTCCTTACGAACTAGTTTTTGGAAAAATATGTTCGCTTCCTAGTAATCTAACTACCAGCGAAGTAGAACCATTATATAATCATGATAATTACCCATGTGAATTAAAATATCGGTTACAGTTATCCCAAAAAGAAGCAAGGGAAAATCTAATCAAAAGCAAAGGGTTAAGAAAATCTGTGTATGATAAATGTATTAATCCAATAGTGTACAATCCAGGAGATTTAATTCTAATTAAAAACGAAAATTGTAATAAGATGGATAGTATATATTTAGGTCCTTACATAGTTGTCAAGGACATGTCACCAAATGTCGAGATAAATAAGAATGGTAAATTAGATATAGTTCATAAAAACCGTACAAAATTATTTACTCCTAGTACATAAGTTCCAAAATGTGTATTTGTATTATTAGCTAATAATGATAATTGTTTATTAGATCATAAGAATGTATTTAACCAATTTATATAATCATTTCATTGTTATTATTATTAAAAAAAAAAAAAAATATGTATTCAATTTTTTTTTTCTTCCTGAAAAGGAGATGTAGAGTATAATATATAAGCCATGCTTGTCTTAAAATATAGGCAGTATTGCTCCAGCTCTCGAGTTTGTTTTACTCTCCAATATCCCACCTTACACAATAACCTTTGTAGTGCGCTGTGGTAGGAGTAGGTATGGCTGTTGAATTTACGAGAACACACCACTTTTTTCACGATTCTGCACGACCTATTTGTTCAACCGATTTTCATAAAATTTGGTACAATAGGTTGCATTTCGGGACAAGACATCTCGACTTCCTAAAACTTTTTATCCCAGAAAATTAAAGACCAAGCGGATGAAGTAGCGGGCATCGTCTCGTAAGTATACTTACGTAGTGATGATGTTGAAATTGTGTTTAATCTTACACTAATAAGCTCTACAAAACGGCTCGAAATAAACTAATATTCTTTGTCTCCGGCGCTCTAGCAATTGAATTTATACAAGCATTTTGCTGAGACAAAGGAACGGAAAATTGTGTTCGCCCTATCTAATTCTTTTCAATCTGTTCAAATAAAACTTTTGTAAGAAGAAAAAACTCTTCACTTATTCTAATGAAAACCTTTGATGAAAACACGAACTTCGGCGACTTATGAAGTTCATTCGACGCTTTTAGGATACTGTAGGAAAATGGTATAGGTAAATGAAAACCTTATGATGCTGCTACGTCTGTATTTTCCGAGAAAACTAAGCCAATGTAGCAACGTATACCTAGTACTGTCCGCTATTCTTGAAACTTGATATTGGGCCACTAAGAAAGGATTTTTAGAAATTCTAACAGAATCTTTAAATAGATTAACCTTGGAGTCAAAACTTTCAAGTTATTTTCATTCACTTCATAAAATATTATAACGATTAACTTATTCTAGAAAACTGTTAGTTTAAAAATTTTACGAATTTCCAGTAAAAAATTCGATCAAGCGCGAGTCAGACTCGCTCACCGAACTCATTATTATATTATACGGTGACCTATCATTTCATAAAAAACAAGAGACAAATTTTCATTTCACAACCAACGTTTGGCAAAATTATGAATCAACAATTCATCTTTATACAAACAACTGGTTCTATAAATGATTTTATCTACTCCAGCATCGAAAAGTTCCAATTTCGAATTTGACAAATATATCGAATTGAACCCTCTTTCGTGTTTGCTTCTCATAACGATACAGTTCGTTGTATGGGAGCTGTATCGTTATGAGTCGTATTTTAGCTGTATCGATATGGTTATCTTCATAAATAGGATACCTATAGCTTAGCGGCTCTGGGTTCTGGCACTTTTGGTTTTTATTAATTTATAAAGTAAAAAATTATAAAGATGTCCTTGTCGTAGATAAAATCTTGTATGCAACTGTACGTAATTAGTCATTACGATACAGTTGCATAAATAGCTATTTTGACAATTCTTTGAAGTCAAATTTTAATTTCACAAAACATTATTTGTCAAACAAATCATTTATTTTTCACATTAATTTTATTAAAAAAACGCATGTCATAAAAACGTTTGATAAGAAGGTATATCTGTCAAAATGTTAGGTTAGTTCGGCCGGGCACTAAGGTTCTGTCGGGTACACTAAAGTTATACATTAACATTTTATAAAATCACGAATTAGACAAATAAATTATTTGGTGAAATAATTTTGTAAATGATACTTTAACATTCAGCAATTTTGCAAAGGAAAATATTTGTGAAATGATCATTTGTTAAACGTTTTTTGTGAAACATTAGTGAACCGTATTAATACGCATACGTACTGGAGCTCATTGATCCTTTTATGGAAGATTACGTTACATATAAAGTATGCTTCCTGACACATAATATCGAGGGGACGAAAGATACACGTCCCCGCGAGTGACACCTATTTAATGTGTGAAGACTATTTTTAGACATCCGGTGAGCGTCTTAAGCTGGCGACCGACTTGTATCATTTCAACAATCAACAAGTTCGTGTTACAATAATATTGAGTCAGTAGTCAGTAAAGCGAACTAAGCTACTCGTTACGAGACCCATACGGTATCGTAGCGTATCACCTTTGTTACAAGTTTAGGTCAGACGTCACCTTTATACGTTAGGCGAGTAACATATCCTCTCTGATACTGTTAACCAATTTCAAAAGAAGAACCCCACACGCCACGCTTAAATAAATAGTTTTATTTTCTCCTTTATTTTGTTAAACACCACATAGACATTATAGTCTGCTAATTAGATCGATTTACGTTGCCTCAGACCAAGGAATCTGCTTATTACGAGTACCTTCAGACTGATCAACGGATAGCGTCCTTAGAACAACCGATTCGAATCAATAGTGACTCAGGACGGCTGTAGGCATGATGACAGGACACTGTCCACTTAACAAACACCTATATGTTCTAGGTATAACCGACAGCTCTCTGTGCAGAGCCGGTATGGAGAGCGAGGAGACACCAAGACATGTACTGCTCGAGTGTAGTGCTGTAACCACTCAACGAGAAGCCTACATTGGCTCCCCAGCAACACTCCCGGAAGTCTTCGCCGACCTGGGCGGCCTGCTTGGATTCTGGAGTGAGCTCGGCTGGCTGGGGTGATCCAGCGGGGAGTCGCACCAGAGGTCTCACGCACAACGGGCACCTGTGCTTAAGTGCGAAAAGCCCAGGGAAAGAAGAAGAAGAAGATCAATGGTGACTCGTTGTCGTAAATTGTTGGCACAGATTCAATTTAGTTTAGTTATGAAGTTTCTCATCATCGAACGATTGATTCAAGATGAAATGAAAATGTGTTTAGCGATTTGAATTGGGTGGGTGTGGTAACAGCTTAACAAAGACAAATACTATAGTTCGCGCGCGCGTTGAATGCAGAGCTTATGTATGTGGCACCTCAGGCCCCGACTGCATTCAAATCTCGCACGTTATACAGGTAGGTACATAAGAAAATCTTATGAATTGAACACACTGCGTGACTGTAAATTGTCCAACGCTAATAGAAGCTTTAACATGTAATAAACGCAAACTGTATACAGTCGTCAACCTGTTGGTCCATCATACTAATATTATAAATGCTAAAGTAAGTTTGTATATTGGTTTGTTGGTTTTTTGGTTTGTTGGTTTGTTGGTTTGTCCTTCAATCACGCTGCAACGGAGAAACGGATCGACGTGATTTTTGGCATGGGTATAGTTGAGGATCTGGAGAGTGACATAGGCTACTTTTTATCCTGGGAAATTAAGGAGTTCCCGTGGGAATAAAAAAAACATTCCACGCGGACGAAGTCGCGGGCATCAGCTAGTTTTTATATAAATCGCAACTTAGTTTAGCCATGTGCGCATTTATTTTAAATCCTTGCATGTATAAAAAAATATGTACCTATTATACTCTGCAAATAGACCCACATAAATTTTCCGCGTTGTCCGCGTTCCACTTTTTGTATATTTATGTCAGTGGAGGCTCGGGATGGAAACATAATAAATCAGGGGCCATTTTGTTTCGATGTAAAACGACATATACCTATGATAAATATTCCCATACTACGCCTTGAACTATACCTTATGTATCATACTTCATCATACTAATATTATAAATGCGAAAGTCAGTTTGTTTGTTGGTTTGTCCTTCAATCTCGCCGCAACGGAGAAACGGATTGACGCGATTTTTGGCATAGGTATAGTTGAGGACCTGGAGAATGACATAGGCTACTTTTTATCCCGGAAAATTGAGGAGTTCCCGCGGGAATCAAAACTTAAACAACGCGGGCGAAGTCGCGGGCATCAGCTAGTAAAAATATAAAATTATATTATACATGTACTATTTTTACAACAATGTAGTTCTACATGGTCTTTGTTTTTGGAAATTTGTGGATTATCCTATTAGGAATTCATTTAAAGAAAACATAAAAGTGTCTCACATAAAATTGGTTCCAAAATAATATAACATATAAAAATTGTTTTATTCATAATATTGAAATTTAAATATTCCAATTAATCTAAGCATATGAAACCGTAAGTAAAAGATATCATACTTCATACTAATATTATAAATGCGAAAATGTGTTTGTGTGTTGCTTTGTTGGTTTATTGGTTTGTTGTTTCTTGGTTTGTCCTTCAATCACGCCGCAACGGAGCTACGGATCGATGTGATTTTTTGCATGGGTATAGTCGAGGACCTGGAGAGTGACATAGGCTACTTTTTATCCTGGAAAATATGGCTTTCCCGCGGAAATCAAAAAACTTAAACCACGCGGATGAAGTCGCGGACATCAGCTAGTTTAATATAAAAGTATCAAACAATTCTTAGCTAATGCTTTCCTTACCAAAATTTCAAGGCAACTTATAAACAATTTACTTGAACATTACGATAGCTTAAATTCTAATAGCAAAGTTTGCGAAATGGTAGCTAATAATGCTGTATACCTACGTATAGTTAGAAACATTGTTGATAACATTGTCTAAACAACTTCACTACTATATCATGTTAATCGCAAAACGTTTGACATAGCTAATAGCCATATTCTCGACAAATATCTAGTTTCTGTATGATTCCCGCGACTTCGTCCACTTGGATTAAATAGGTATATTTGATACCCGGAGAATTCCATATGTTTCCAGGGGTAAAAACTAAGGACAAAACATTGTCTGACAAAAATAAGTCCACTTAAATCACTTTTAAAGGTATGACGCAGACGTTTCGTGCATTCATTTTGCCTTGTCCGGTCCGGTGCCTACTGTTTTTACTCTAAGCCCAATTTTTATTTTCACGTAACCTATTCCTGTTTTGTCCTCATTCGAAATATTTAAGAAGTTGAGTCGACGTATTTTAAAATTAAATTAATCGGCAAATAAATTTTTACTCTTTACCTTAAGTACTTATCGGCATGCAAGCCCTTAAATTTCTTCAGTAACTCTGGATCTAATATACTTGTGATACGCTTAGAGTTAACTACTCGTAAAGTCTAATGTATTTCAATCAATGATAAGTCTATTACATTATGTAGTAAGATTCATCCAGCATGTGATGTGATTTACGAAATTGTTCAAGTTTGAAGATAACTAATCTAGGTAGATTGATTATAGTATTGTTGTAGACAGATTCTCAGAATCCAACTCGGATGGGCAGCGTTCGGGAAACTCCGCGACATCTTCTCGTCCAAAATCCCTCAGTGCCTGAAGACGAAAGTTTTCGAACAGTGCGTGTTGCCAGTGATAACTTACGGCTCGGCTCTGAAACATGGTCACTAACTATGGGCCTCATAAGAAGGCTCAGGGTCACTCAGCGGGCGATGGAGAGAGTTATGCTCGGAGTAACCCTGCGTGATCAAATCAGAAATGAGGAGATCCGTAGGCGAACCAGAGTAACCGACATAGCTCGAAGAGTCGCCAAGCTTAAGTGGCAATGGGCGGGGCACATAGTTCGTAGAACAGATAGGCATTGGGGTCCCAAAGTGCTCGAATGGCGGCCTCGCACCGGGAAACGCAGCGTTGGACGACCCCCCACTAGGTGGACGGATGATCTCAAGCGTGCAGCTGGGAGCCGCTGGAAACAAGCGGCACAAGACCGTGCTCTGAGGCGATCCATGCAGGAGACCTTCGTCCAGCAGTGGACGTCTATAGGTTGAGACGACGACGAGACAGATTCCATTGTACCTAAATTCTAAATTATGGTAATTACCTAATTTTGGATTTTCAATTTGCATGATTTGATTTAATTTTAAAAATGGATCTTGCTAAAATCATTAAAAAGCTTCGCTTTAGAGCGACTAAAGTATAAAAACTACTACTATACGAGAGCGACATTTATGTACTAGGTACCATTTTACATAGATAAAAATATAAACCTCATTTTAAAAACATTTTTGTACTGTTATTAATTAAAAATTATTGTTATTTAATAGCTATTTATGCAACTGTATCGTAATGAGGGTCATTTTAATTCGAGTGCTGTTTTTTGATACGAGGCTTGCCGAGTATCAAAATAGGATAGTACGAGAATTAAAATGACTAATTACGTACAGTTGCATACAAGATTTTATCTACGACAAGGACGTCTTTATAATTTTTTACTTTATAAATTAATAAAAACCAAAAGTGCCAGAACCCAGAGCCGCTAAGCTATAGGTATCCTATTTATGAAGATAACCATATCGATACAGCTACGACTCATAACGATACAGCTCCCATACAACGAACTGTATCGTTATGAGAAGCAAACACGAAAGAGGGTTCAATTCGATATATAGTTGTCAAATTCGAAATTGGAACTTTTCGATGCTGGAGTAGATAAATAATATTATGTACTTTGTGATCATGTCCATAAATGGTCGAAATTCTGAAGCATTACGTATTACTTCACATTATTATTAGAAAACGTTTTATGTATTGGTTATCTCATAATAAACTACTCCTGCTGATTTCAACGGTCTGTTTGCTTAACCTCCTTATATTTTGTATCACAGTCACTAAAAAGCTTGCAAATTGCACGAGGTATTTTGTGGTGAATGTTATTAGTAAGTAGAAATGGTTCGCAGGGTTCCAGTATTACAACAGCCTTTATCCAAAAATACCTTTGGGTGGTCAAATCAAGACGATTTGCATACTTACCGTGAACTTTCAACGAATCCGTGTGGGAGTGTGAATTTATTCCAGAAGAAAAATAGCATATAAAACTGTTTCATCCCTCAAGTGAGATTTTTCAACAAGTTTCTCAATTTTGGCGAAGGTTTAGGAATTTTATGTCTCCCTCGGGACGCACCCGATCGCTTTGCCTACAAAGTGCTTTTCCATATGAATTTCCCTTGCCGGTTGCTATACTAAGTATAGCAATTCGGATCGGAGCTTGGAAGTTACGGATCAATGCAATAAAGTTCATCACATTCTTTCGTTGAACGCCCATCAATCAGGCGTGAGTTATTTGACATTTTAGTAGATTTATCATTTTCTAGTAGTGTAGCAATTTAAAAGGTTTCTCCAGTCATCCATAGCAGTACTCTAGTTCTAATAAGTAATAGAATCCATATTATAAAACCAATAAAGAGAGCTCCATATCACAATAGGTGGGAAAAACTTATGCACCAAACTCCTATATAATTATTAAACCTAGTATTTAGCGTTTCACATGTAGTATATTATTCGTGAATAGGTGCTATTTAGGTTTGACTTTTTTTTTTTAATGTCTGAATAAAACTACTGTGGTCTATGTAAAATCAACGTGAATCCTAGTTTATTTATTTTGTTATACTGCTATTTAGAATAGAATAGAATAGAATAGAATAATTTATTTGCAAGAATGTGGTACAATTGTTAGGTCTTAAAATTATTTTGCGCTGACACATTCGACTCGTTAGTGTGCAAATTTTTATAATTGTATTATATCCGATTTACAATTAATAATTAATTCAACAAAATGATAATACCTACTACTAAAATAAAATTCAAACTATAGCATGTTAAATTTATTAAACTCATAATAAGTAAAAATAACAGTGGTGCGTGCAACTTAATTTAAATTTAAATTAAGATATATATTAGTCCATATGTCATAGTTTGTAATAGAATTCATTCAAATCAAATTAATAAATATTACAATGTCAATAGTTAAGTCATATATTCATTCAAACTATAGAAACATTTCTCCATTAGCCAGTCTCGTAGTTTGTTTTTAAAAGTTTGTAGGGTCATGGCCTGTATTGTTTGAGGTAGATTATTATATAGGTTTTATATATTTTTAGGGCCATATATGGCGCATTTCTTCGGTAGATATAGATCCTTATTACACCTGGGCGCAAACATTTTATAAGGATACCTTGTACTCCTATTTATTTCACTGTTGAGTTTGAATAATCGAAGAATATTGTAACTTTATAGACTGCTTTCTGTCTGTCATTAGCATTTTATATGTCGACTATTATGATGTCATCACAAATCCAATATGGAGGACATGACAAACAAAAATTCGCCGAGAAAAAATCTGTTGGTCGCCATATTATAAGAGTAAATGAAATAAAGATTACATTCAGCGAACTTAAATGAATTGAGCTCAAAGATCTCGAGAGATCGAGGAAAGAATCAAGAGATTTCCATTTTCGTCGCCGCAAAGAAGTGAATAATAACCTTTTTGACGTCTCGAACATACAAAGACTACGTATTATCAACAGACCCTAAATGCGTGTTCACGTTGAATGAAGCGAACGCGGGTGCAGCTCTCGGATGCAAAAATTACAATTTTTTTAATTACCTCGAATGCAAAAAGCTGCCTAGTGCTTTAAGTTGATTTCAGTGTGCGTGTGTGTGTGTGTGTGTGTGTGTGTGTGTGTGTGTGTGTGTGTGTGTGTGTGTGTGTGTGTGTGTGTGTGTGTGTTCATCTCCACACCTTATCGCCTTTTAAATCTAAGCCGTAGGTGAAAATCTATTCAGCCGATTGATCAGTCAGATCAGTATCTGACGATGAAGCAGGAATTGGTGGATACCGGGATAGCACGTGTTTTTATATTTGTTTTCTAAAAAACGCGCGAGTTACAAGTGAACATTGGTTTATTACTCCCTTAGAATTTTTAATAGGGTCAAAGGTAATAAGAAATATCTTTGGTACCCTGTACCGGTATGGCTTAAAAAATCGACATTAAAGTAGCATCAATCAAATAAATATTATAAATGCGAAAGTTTGGATGGATGTATGGATGTATGGATTAATGGATGTATGGATGTATGGATGTTTGTTACTCAATCACGCGCCAACGGCTGAACGGATCTGGCTGAAATTTGGCACAGAGATAGAATATAGTCTGAAATAGCACATAGGCTACTTTTTATCCCGGAAAATTAAGGAGTTCCCGCGGGAACCAAAAAACCTCAATCCACGCGGACGTAGTCGCGGGCATCAGCTAGTAATATATACAATTAGCATTATCACCTTCCTAATAAAAATATATAATCAGCCGTATCCCTTCCACGTCAGCGACATCCATCCTCCAAGCAGAGTCATCAGTAGCCATCTGCAGATGCAATTGCAATGCCATTACAGAGTAACATAGACCAATATACTACTTTCGACCACGCAGAGCCATTGAGTACAAAATTAAGGCCTCTTTCAGACTGAGCCAGTCTAGCTAACTGAGCTGAGCTGATTGAGCTAACAGTATATAAGTAATACAACCATTAATGAAATTGTAATATGGTACTGTTTAATTGAATATTTCCGGCAACTGAACTAAATTTAAAAAAAAATGTGAACGACCAAAAGACAGTGTTAATTACAAAATAAATTGGATACAAACAACGCTCGTGGACGAGGTGTAAATTGAAATATTTGCTGGTGATTTCACGAGGTGTCCCATTTAATTTGTTTCTTTTCAAAGTCGTGTGTTTATGAGTGTGAGAACGGCTGTCATTATGACGAAGTGGGCAGCTGGACCGGCGGATGTCCCGAAATAGACGTCATATTTCTCCATTAGGTATATTTACAGGGACGTTTTTGATCTGGATGTATAGTAGGTATATCCATACTATATTATATTATACTATTATACTATATAATATTATAAATGCGAAAGTGTGTCTGTACGTCTGTCTGTCTGTCTGTCTGCTACGCTTTCACGGCCCAACTACTCAACCGATTTTGATGAAATTTGGTACAAGGACAGGTTGTATCCCGGGGAAGGACATAGGCTACTTTTTATCCCGGAAAATTCAAGAGTTCCCGCGGGAATCAAAAAACATAAATCCACGCGAACGAAGTCGCGGGAATCATCTAGTTATAAATATTCACAAAATAACTGAACCTACTTGAAATTCTTGGAAGGAATTCTTTCTTTCGTAATTTTAGTAACAGGCCAAGTAGGTAGGTAAATATATTTTTACCGTTGAAAAGTCAAGAGTTTTAGATCTCTTATCTCTTATATTAAATACTAGCTGATGCCCATGACTACGTCCTCGTGGATTGTGGTTTTTCGGTTCCCGCGGGAACTCTTTAACTTTCCGGAATAAAAAATAGCCTATGTACTATTCCAGACCATAATCTATCCAGTCTTTTACATCCATACTAATATTATAAATGCGAAAGTGTGTCTGTCTGTCTGTCTGTCTGCTACGCTTTCACGGCCTAACTACTCAACCGATTTTGATGAAATTTGGTACAGAGATAGTTTACATCCCGGGGAAGGACATGGGCTACTTTTTATCCCGGAAAATTGAAGAGTTCCCGCGGGAATCAAAAAAATGTATCTGTTCAACCGATTGTGATGAAATTTGGTACAGAGATAGGTTGTATCCCGGGGAAGGACGTAGGCTACTTTTTATCCCGGAAACTTGAAGAGTTCCCGCGGGAATCAAAAAACATCAATCCACGCGGACGAAGTCGCGGGAATCATCTAGTATTAAATATGATACTACATTTGAAGGTTTTTAAGTTAACAAGGCGGAATAAGGAGATTGCCTGGTAAGGCGTCGTTAAATTCGCAGGGGACTATGTGTCACTTTGTTAAAAGAGCTTAACTTTCTTTCAATAAATATTTATAAAGTTACGCACATTGTTTGCCATTCGGGTAAACACTTAATTTATTAATATTATACATGAGAAAAATGGTTCCGTTCTTTTCACAATGTTTATTATGAAAAATGACGAACTGGTTTGAATTAAAATATTATATGCACACTCATTTTGATTTCTTACTAGATGATGACTTCGGCCCCGTAAATAAAGGCTTTTGATTCCCGCAGGAACTTCGAGGGGATAGAAAAGCCTATCCTTCACCGCGATGCAACCTACCTTTTGAACCAAATTACATCAAAATCGGTGAAAGAATGGGTCGGGAAAGAGTAACAGATATACAGATAGACGCATGGAAGTGTGGATATGGAATCATATTTAATACTGCGATCTCTCCTGGTGGTAGGTAATTGATGATGTAGTTTAAAATGGAAGCGGGGTAACATGGACCCATACGTGACGTAAGTGTATTCCAGCAATTAATGAAATTTTCATTAGTATAATGTCAAGTCTGTGTTGTTCAATAAAGATTAATTTTTTATTTATTTTATAAACAGCTACAGGCTTTTGTAGCTGGAAGAGATGCATAAGTTATTAAGTTAAAAAAAAAAAAAAGATACGCGCCGAATTGAGAACCTCCTCCTTTTTTGGAAGTCGGTTAAAAAAAGTTATTCAGTACCTACTTAGTTCTACGCGGCGTCATAAATCGCTTTGCCAGTAGGGTAGTAACTAGCCATGACTGAAGCCTCCATCCAGACGAAACTCAGGGTGAGTTAAGTACAACAATCGTATCCGGGACCACTCACTTAAAGCCCATACTCTCACAGCTCATCCTGACCACTGCGCCAGTTCGTCGTGCGCGAGGTCGTCAAAACTCTCGTCAGTATTTGTAAAACAATAAAAAAATACACTCCGCATGTATCTACGTGTTAACCGCAATATAAATATGGTTAGCCCGAATAATAAATATGCAAATACCATCACGTAACTCTTCCGGGGTGTCTGCCTGCTGTCACTTTCTATTTATGTCTGCTCGGTTTGGGGGCCTCGGGGGCGGGGCACCTAATAAATCAAAGTGTTTAGACCCATTACCGTGTTAAACAGTATTGTACCCGAAATTGGAAAATTCTTTCTATAAAACAATTACCTTTAGAATTTACGTGTAATTCCCAATAGAAAATATGCAAACAAGTACATACATGCAAGTACGTGTAACTCCTCTGGGGTGTTCACCAACGTAGAGTTTGAGACCTTGAGGGCGGGGCATCAAATAAATCAATTTAGCCCCATTACCGTGTTAAACAGAATTTAACCCGAAATTGGAAAATTCTTGCAATAAAACAATAATTACATTCAACATTTAGGTACGTGTTAGCTTCTAAAATTAATATGCAAATTATAGCACAGCACAACTCTTCCGGGGTGTATGCCAACTGTCACTTTCTGTTTATGTCAGCGCGAGTTTTGGGCCTCGGGGGCGGGGCATCTAATACATCAAAGCCACAGTATTTAGCCCCATTATCATGTTTAACAATGCTTAAACTTAGCGTTAAGGGAATGGTTCCGTTATTATGGTTTTACAAGTAAGCGTGTTTAAAAGACACAGGCGATTATACTGTGTCAAAATAAAACAGCGTAGTAATTTTGAATTCTGGTGTTATAAAATCAGGGGGTTATTACCATCGCTTAAAGCAATATTATTTTAAAATGACAGTTTCATGGCACGTACTTTGACGACCCATAAATAAGGATTATAATTCTCAAACAACAACAAACAATAACAATATTAAAACAATATGGCTTTAAGCGATGGTAGTATTCCCCCCCCCCCCCCAATAAGTACCATTTTATTCATTAAAAATTCAATCATATTGTGAATATAACTCAAGTCTATGCATTCTTTTAAACTTCGAGTTTCATCTCAATCTATCACTTGGCCACTAGTTTAATAAGACCGACTCTTACCATTTATGAAGAGAGTAGGTATCGACGAGATACTTGGGCTAATAAAAAACGTAGGGAACACCGCATTTGCTTTTCACTCCTCCGTTGAGAAGAGATTGGAAAAAAGGGCAATAAAGTATTCGAGACATATGAGGTCGCCCTCGAAAATATAAAAGTACAAATGTGTGTTAACATTAAAACACTGTGTTGGAGATCTGTCTGTAGTCTGTACATTGAATAAATAAATGATTGCCAATTTAAACTGCCTATATTGTTTCTTTATTATTTTGGCCAAGTTGTATTTATTATTCTTTACAATAATAATATAAATATATAAAGTGTAATTTATCTATTTTTTAAAGATAGCAACCCAAGTATATTTTTTATGATTTTAACCCGATTGCTTAATAAAAAAAATTAAATTATGTAGAAAAAATCCGCTTTATTTTTAAGTAAAAATATATATACATAATAATATGTTATTATTCGCCATGGACCGTTTTTGTATGTAATATTATTCAACTTAAGTGACATTTTTGATAGCCTAAAGTTCATTGTTTATTCTATTATGGGTGACCCGCCGCACATTATGCAGTCTGAGTAACCCTAGATCTCGAGTGAGTTTTTAGGGTTCCGTACCAAAATGGTAAAATGGAACCCTTATGGTGCGACTTTCTCCGTCTGTCTGTCCGTCTGTCCGTCTGTCCGTCCGTCACACTCGATTATTTCAGTAACTACCGAAGCTATCGCCATGAAATTTGGAACAGTTGTGTATATAAGTGGCCCAAAAACACTGGAATTAAAAAAAATTGGAAATTATTTTTGTTCTTATTTAAAAAGGTGGGAAAATCTGAGGGTTGAAATTTAAAAGTGAGATAACTGTACTGTGTGGGGTATCATATGAAAGGGTTTACTTTGTACATTCTAAAACAGATTTTTAATTATTTTTAGTTATGATAGTTTTTGATTTATCGGGGAAAATATCTAAAAAAATACCGTGCCCCACCCCCTTATCTCCGGAGTTTACCAATCGAAAAATTTGAAATAATAATGGTCAATAGGAATTTACGTATATTTTACAGGAAAACTATAGCCAATGCTCTAACTAGCATAGTTTTTTTGATATTAACAATAAACCTCTACAAACAAAGTTAGTCTTGCGGTTCATTAACAAAGGTAATTATTTATTAATAATGGTACGGAACCCTTCGTGCGCGAGTCCGACCCGCACTTGCCCGGTTTTTTTATTATTTCATGGCCCATTTTTTAAACAGATTTTTTCTGTTGGTACACACATAAGTTGTGTCTGGAGAAGGACATAAGCTACTTTTAATCCCGGAAAATTAAAGAGTTCCCGTGGTAATTAAAAAAAAAACCGGCCAAGTGCGAGTCGGACTCGCGCACCGAGGGTTCCGTACTCAAGAAGTAGGTATAATTACCTTTGTTAATGAACCGCAAAACTAACTTTGTTTGTAGAGGTTTACTGTTAATATCAAAAAATTACGTTTGTTGTATGGGAGCCCCCCTTTAATATTTACATTATTGATATTTAATTATTTATTTTGAAAGGTAATATACAAGTTAATATTCTGTGAAAATTTGAACCGTCTACCTGTTACCGTTTTTAATATTGAGCAAAAAAATACGAAAAAAACACGTTTATTGTATGGGGACCCCCCTTAACATATATTTTTTTTTTAATTTTTAGTATTTGTTGTTATAGCGGCAACGGAAATACATCATTTGTGAAAATTTCAGCTTTCTAGCTATCACGGTCTATGAGATACAGCCTGGAGACAGACAGACAGACAGACAGACAGACAGACAGACAACGGAGTCTTAGTAATAGGGTCCCGTTTTTACCCTTTGGGTACGGAACCTTAAAAACTTCAACCACGCGGATGTCGCGGACATCACCTACTTAGTTATCTATATCTATTGCTCAGTATCTAGTTCAAACTGCCCGTGGGCAAAAAGTTCCAGATTCAACCGCTCGGTTTTAGGCGAAACCACGTGCTTTTTGCTAGCGGCCGTATAAAAAGCTTAACGAGCATGTCAGGCGGGCGCGGAGACCGCCCTCACGCCATTAATCTCCGCTTTATTATAAACACAGAAGCCAACTAAATCATAAACACGTTAAACGCGTACTCTGTTAGCTCTTTCAGCCGCTTCTGTGCGGACTGTTAATAATGTCAGTGCACTTGAGTCACGGCTGTTTTGGAATAGTTTTGTGTTGTTTAGCCGTAAATAATGTTATGGAAATACTTATGTTTGTGGTGTTGAGCTCTCGAGAATGCTTAGTCTATACCTACTTGATGTTTGTTACTCAATCACGCCAGAACGGCTAGACGGATCTGGATGAAATTTGGCACAGAGAAAGATTACCTATAGTCTGTAACAACACATGGGCTCCTTTTATTCTGGAAAATTGAAGACCGCGTGAACAGAAAAACCTCAATCCACGCGGACGAATTCGCGGGAATCAGCTAGTATAGGTATAAATATTCAGTATTGAATTTGAATGCGAATAGGCGTTGGTTGATTGACTGATTGATACCTAAATGTTTTTGTGTTGTGGTTTTGCGTCAAGATAAGCACACCCGCGCGAGATTAGCGTTAGGAGTATTGGACACAAATAGGGGTAGATTGATTGACTGATTGATAAAATGTATTTGTGGACTGTTGTGGTTTTGCGTGCAGATAATACCAAACACAAAGCACGTAGCATATGCTGGCGAGGAGTTCTCGCAAATACATTGCGCATTGTTGCCTACACCATAGGACGTTAATCTGAAAAGAAAGATCACTCGTGTACGTGTGTAGGTACAATTTGTAGAGCAGCACGTAAAAGCGCAACGCTTGATCCAAAGCGAGTTTCAGAATGTGAACGCCTTAAACATTCTTATATATTTGAACTTCTTATATTATTATACTGAATTAATATCCCTTACCAATATAAACACCAAGTGTACCTGCGACAGTGGGTACCTAGCACAGGTACCTAGGCTTCGAGCATTTACCTAAAGAACTCGAAGTTATTATAAAATATTACGCAATTAACTGATAAAATCAGAGCAGTCACAAGTTTGTAAGATAATTATTATTTTGAAGTCGCTACTCTGTGGTAATATTTTAATGTTTCTAAGAGCAAAATGAAATATGGCCATTTCTTTAAACATTTATAATTTAATGTTTCTCTTCAAGTTTAAAATGTTAAGCCAGTAAATTTCGTTTGAAATTGAAAGTGTACTGAGATATAATAATTATTAAAGTAAAATACTGAGTACTTGCAAAAACATAGAGATGCTTTAATAAATGAGTGTAAGTACTAATTTAAATCAAGAGATCTAAGACGTCTTAAACTTATTTATGCAGATGCCCGATAAAATAAGTCTACTTATAGACTTAAAAAAAGTCATTTTATAAAAATGACTTGTTAAAGAAATTTAAAATTTCGTAATAGATTCAGAAATGATAGTGATTTAATTATGGTCTTAGGGATATCGCGAAATCTCATCTCAATTCCAGAACCCGAGGCAAAAGACTCCTAAACATTGAATAAAAAATATGTTTATTGAAATAAATTACGATAAAATAACCGATAAAATAACAAAATCTAATCAGTATCGTAATATAATGTCGTTGGCACAGTTATATATACCCAATTGGTTGCTCGGTGCTCCCCAATTTCTTATACGCCGAATACGGCCCCTGTCACATCCATTGCCAAAAGATGCTTACGTCATACTATTCAGGAAGAGCGATTGCGATACTATCTACATTGGCAAAACCGGTGAAAATTTATTAGATTAAGCTGAATAAAAGTCGCCCTAAATGCAAAATTTTATGTTTCTGCTCTGTTTCTGACAAAACTGTTCGTGCTGTACAAAAGAAAATAACTGCTTGAATATTATGTGAGTCAAACATTTCATATCTTTTAAAGATAAAGATGGAAGATGATATTTGTACGTACACACGTACAAAATATCTATCGCAACTTATAAGTACTTATTCATTAGAATTTATGAAAATATTGGTACCTCTTGTTGGTACCTCGGTTTATGCTGCCACATGGCTCAGGAAATTTTAGATAATATAGCTTAGCAACGGCAGTGAAGTGTAGTCCTAATATCAAGCTAATCTGTGAGGAAGTATTTTGTTATATTTATGTCTTATTAATCTTTGAACAACGCGCTATTTTCCCACAAGCAATAATTCATCTTGTGATAAAGAGATTTCAGTTAAGGATTAATTTGTGTAAAAACAAGAGATGTGAAAAAAGTTTTCACCTCTCTAGCTCGAAAAGCGTGCTGCTTAAAAACAGTGAGCAAAAGTAGTTTTTGTTGACTCAATGAGGAGAAGCATTTTGAATTTAGAATGCTAGTTGATTGGGCATATCCTTTCTTTTGAATACCATTAAAGTAAATGTGTTGCAGTACATATTGTTCAAGCTAAGCAGGTACCAATTTTTCTTACGTCTTATATTTTCTCGCTATTGTATTGTATTGTATTGTATTGATGTGAAAATTTGTATGCATCACACGATAACAAAGTTTTGTGTGCCTTTATAAATCCTGTGTTAGGAGGATTCTATAATAAAATCACAAGTGATTCTAAGTTAGAATCCTGAGTGTAGTGATCTAGGCACGCGTAACAAAAACTTTGCTATCTTGCGGAACAAATACGTATTTTAAACGAATCACTTCTTCGGCTCCAGTAGTGACAAGGAAAATTATTACGTTCGTTTTCGTCGTTTCTACGGAAAATGTCTCGCAACTTCTTATATTATAGTAAATGACCGTGGTCATATCCAAAGCGCAGAATTTTGATAATTGACACTGATAACCGAAAACCCGATAGCCGATGTAGTAATAATTAGTATTTTGTGTTGATAGGCACCGTATGGTCATCGAAACGCTCATACCTAAGTATTTCCATATATTTTACGAGTAGGTATGTAGTGGTCTGTTAGGTCTATAGCGATATCTATGAGGGAGGTGAGGTATAGTGAGGTTCCATACTTATATACTACTAGCTGATGCCCGCGACTTCGTCCGCGTGGTTTAAGTTTTTTGATTCCCGCGGGAACTCCCTAATTTTCCGGGATAAAAAGTAGCCTATGTCGCTCTTCAGGTCATCAACCAAAAGCATGCCAAAAATCACGTTGATCCGTTGCTCCGTTGCGGCGTGATTGAAGGACAAACCAACAAACCAACAAATAAACACACACACACACACACTTTCGCATTTATAATATTAGTATGATATACGAGTAAACGTTCACGTCATGTGTATTGTGTAGGTACTAAGTATCCGGGTATCTTTAAATCAAGAGTGAATAGGCATCTTCTAGGCAAGCGCGTCCCATCTTAGGCCGCATCATCTCTTCTCATCAGGTGTGATTTGTGATCAGGCGTAAGCCAATAATGAAATTTAAAAAAAATGTAAGCACTAGTTGGCCAATAGATTCGGCTGTAGGTAGAATTTATCTTTAAATCACCGGTGACTGCACGCAGCACGACCGAACTTATTATAATTAAAATTATGTTTAAAACTGGTCTGAAAAGGACAACATTTATCAGTTTCCAGATCATAATTTCAGAAACAAAATATCATTTCATTTTATATATACTTTGCATGTGAACACATTGAAGGCGTTTTCAGTTTTAGATTAGACGACTTCCACATCTCTATCTCTAGCGCGCCAACCCGCATTGGAGCAGCGTGGTGGGTCTGTGGAGGCATGTGCCCAGCAGTGGGTCGGTAAAGGGCTGTAGTGGTGGACCTCTACATCTAAATGACATAGTTAGCCACTTAGATATAGAGTAGACCCGAAGTCAAAACAAGATCATTTTATGTTCAATATATATGCAACCTTTTTCGGTCGCAATGTTGCTGGCACACTACAAGACACACCACATTTAAAACTGACACCTATAAAATAAAGTGAGTATGTATTCTATTTGCGGTCGGGGTGCAACTATCCATCGGACAATTTTTGTGATAATAATTATTGGTGAACCTATCTGAACCCTCGGACTCGGACTCGGTGATCGCGGTAGCGAATCAGAAACCATACACAGCGGGCGGGTGAGTTTAGGTGTATTACTATATTATATTTAGTGTATTTTATCAATACAGAGTAATTCCGGATCCATACCCACCCAACTGCAGACTGCAGACCAACTACGTTTAATAATTTACATTTTCAGAACTTACTATTTCAAGTTAGACTATCAATAACTACGACACCACAACACACAAAGTAGGTAAGCTTAGTTGTTTAACTTTACTAGTACCTAGGTTGTAAAACATAAACGTGCGTTCCCGGTGTAAGCGTTGGCAAATCTTATCTAATCACGTCTCAAAATACTTAGCTCAACATTTAATTAAACATTTCAAGTAAATATCTCAATCCTGCACTTAAGGCCTACGAGTAATGGTTTTCTCAATTAATTTTCCACTCGAAGTCACAAGTTCTCCGAGATTTTCTGCAAACTTTGATGTTTACTAGCAATTTGTTGGGCATTTAATAATTGGTATACCAACCTTTTAAACTACAAGTTTGGTACTAGCCTAAGAAACTTGACTTTTTGTAGCAAGAAATAGAGCTGCTATTTTTTTATTATGATTTATATTATTCGTTTTTTAATACGATAAGTAAAATGAGACATTGTATGTTTATTTCATTTGGAGAGCCTCACGTAGTTACTAGGTACACAAAACTGACCCTTAAAAATTACATCTCAAACCGCATTTTACGCGAGAAAAAATAATCCACACTAACGTACTCACTAATATTATCTGAAAGTGTTTCTGTCTGTCTTTCTGTGTGTCTGTCTAACTATCTGCTACGCTTTCACGGTCCATCTTGTGACCTGGTAGGCCGTCACAGAATAAATAGGTACCTAGTCTAAGTAGATAAAGGAAACCCGGGCGTAGGTTCGAAGCCGTTTGTTTAACCTTGTCCACCTATTCACACTGTAGTTTAAAAGATAAGAGGAACGGCACTGGCCTGAACGGAAGGCGTAAACTCCAGGGTCCAGCTCCAGGGTCCAGCTCCCGTAGCAGCAGGCGCCGAAGATTGCAGCCGGACGCAGTAGGGCGTCGCTGACTGAGGATATGAAACCACACGTTTGTAGCTTTCCTCCGTAGGAAGGCTCACGAATATGCGATCCAGGCTCGATGTAGGTAGCCCGTCCTTAAAACCTGGAACCCCAGAGCGGAAGGCGTTAGGGACGTGGGATAGAACCCCGTCCGCCATAGAAGCCTTTGTCCAAGCCCAGCGACCGTGACAAAGCACTACAGCGGCACAGGACAGCCTACAGTTAACAAGCTAGCACTATAGTTATTATTCCTAGGTCTTAAGCTACATTACAATAATAGCTAACTCACCCCAGCGGGTTTAGGAGGAAGCCAAATAGGAATAGATAAGGATCACGTAGTATGTCCACGTAGAAAAAATATAAGACACTATATAACACCGTCCGCTAGCGAGCCAAGGTACCGAATGATCTAGGCGGCGGCGCATAGAAACTCCGCGGCTTGAGCGAGCGCCGAAACCGTTAACCGGTTCCGTAGGTAAGTATATATTAGTAGCTAGGCTTGTATAGGTACGCGAATTGCACCGCTCACGTAGAACGACTTGGGCGCGCGGTTTCAAATTTGTTATTTAATAGACATTCTTTTTATTTTTAAGTTTCAGTAATTTTAGCTAATATTTTTACTTCAGACTTAAGATACAATGTTACAATCTTTCTACCAATTTTGATGAAAATTATAGATATATGTCGCATCCCAAGGAAGGACAAAGCTTTTATTCCACAAAATCAAAGAGTTCCCACGGGATATTTCAGAAACAGTAATACATGCAAACGGAGTCACGGGCATCATCTATTATTATTATAATCTTACTCCCATTATAAGTAGGGTAGAATATTTAAATAACAAACTGTTTAATCAAAGTCAAAGAAAAAACTTATGAAGAAATCTGTCAAGAAGTCCGATTGAAAAAGATAGTCCTAATAGACTGTAACCTAAGCTCTGCGTTGGTGGGAATCAAGTCAAATCACTATGTTACCAGTCCATTATAATCTCACAATGGTCAGTGAAGTTAAAGTTTTTCAATTGCGGCGACAGAAAAAGTCTCAATAAAACTTTTATTAAATTCTCTTCGTGAAACGAAATTAAATCAAAAACTTTAAGTATCTACCTACTTGAACTCTCAAACTCGATTTGCATTACCGCCCCCGAAATGACATAAATTAAAGTTAAAAGTTAATTTTGTCTATCCGGATAATTCCTCAAGGTTTAATCAGACTAAGTTGGGTGTAATTAATGTTCAGTAAGGACACACAATCTAGGAAAGCTTCGGCTAAGCCGGAATTTGGTACGGGCGAAGGGCGGGCGGCGGTACGAGCGCACAGCGCCGCTCCATTCGTCAGTGCCGAAAGCAAGCCCGTTTGCTCTGAACGCCTCTTACTCTTTACACTGTAAACCAAATTCAATATCACATCGTATTGCTTACGTCGTTGACGATCAGTGAAAATGTTTTTGAATGAATAAATTAGCTTAATTAATACCAGACTCCTTGAAAAGTTTTCATGAACTTTTGAGTTATTAAATAATTGACTGAGTCGAAATTAATTTCTTGTGTTTTAGCGACAAACTTTGAAGAACTTCAAAGAAAGCTTTTGTTTGTGTTCCAAAAGGGATCAGTACTTTTGCGATTGCCATTATCAAAGTTGGACTTAATTAGTGAATTTTTAAGTTGTAGGACGTGTGTATTTAAAATCTAGTTACTAATTGCAGGATTTCAATGATTTATTATCCGGTGAGTTTAATTTACCTACTAGTAGTATGATAATTAATGTATTGATTTATTTTTAAGGCACTTTTAAATGATTGTCATTAGTTTTTTTCAATCGTGATAAATATCAATAATTTATTAATTAGTAAGTTAATATTTTAAGTAAGTAGCTTTGATTTAAGATATATTGAGTAAAAATTTTATCACAAATAAATCAGACGGTATATTGTGTAGGTATATATATTGTGTCAAATAGGTAAATATTCCACTTGCCTTGTATTTTTTTTAAATACTAGATTATGCGCGAGAAATGAGAATTCGTCCGCGTACACTCGTACTTTAAAAGTTTAAAAATCCCAGGGGACCTCTTTTGATGACGTCACACTGACATTAACTAACACTACATGAAGTATGAAAGTTAAGGTGACAAAAAAAAATTAACAGTTTACTCAGAGTAAGACTATTTATTTTATTTCATCGCTGCACCAGCGTTGAAACCGAGGCTGAACGTGTCAAGAATGACACTAAAAGCTAACTAGACGAAACCTATCCGCACTAAACTTTCGCGAACATCTTCGAACAAGTCGTATTGAATTAGCAATTCTTTAAATTTTACCATGTAAAGATACTTAGGACAAAAGACCGGCTGAGCTTAATATTAAAGCCAAGTCACACTGAGGTGGAAACACAAGAATTACACACGACAAACGAAACGCGTTTTTCAGTACCTAGCTACTGAAAACTTGAATGACGTCATCATTACTCCCTCAACATGTGCCGAATAATTGCAGCTGCTGACGATATCCGCTTTTCTAAGGCGCAACCGATGCCATCGGCGAGTGTAACTGTTTATCGTTTCAAGTGCAGAAATAAAAGGATTAATGCTAAGAGTCCGTTAATTTTTATTGTGCCTACTATTCAACTCAAACTCAAAATTTATTTCATGACATAAGTTTCATGACATGGACTTTGGTGACTATAGGTATCTTGCGTTCTGCGTTCGATTCTGAAACAAAATACAGCTAGATGACTTCGCACGGATAGAACTTTTGAAAGATAAAGGATTATGAGGGTCTGCGGTATATAGGGAACCTTCATGCTTCAAGACTCTAGAACTTCTAGGTCTAGGACTTGTAAATTCTAGGTCTAGAAGCTTTAAAAGTAATTAAGATTTTTGTAGGTAGGTACTCATAAGTTGCGTTACTCTACCAATCCTACAAATATTATAAATACGAAAGTGTACTTGTTTTTGGTTTGTTAGTCTGTCCTTCGACCACGCTGCAACTTAGCAACGGGCCGACGTAATTTTTAGCATGGATATAGATAGATTAGATTTGGATGGTAAAGTAGGCTGCTTTTTACACCGGAACATTTTCATTTCATTTATTCAGCTATAGATAACTAAAATGAAGTAATTACATGAGTAGTATGAAAATGATATCCACACTAGCATTCCCTGTACCATGGAAATTACAAAATCAAAGGATTCCCACAAGATTTTGAACAACCTAAATCCGAGCGGACATGCCCGCGAGCATTATCTAGCATTGTGTAGGTATATTGAACCTCAAAGAAATTGAGTTAGGAGTTCTGTAATCGATTTCTACGCGGTATCCCGCAGGAACGTTAAATCAATGGGCACTGACAGCAAAGCTGTGGCTTTTTGGTTAAATGGTTACCGACCTAATCCAAACGTAAGCCTATCACAGCCCAAGCACGACCATCGTGACAAACCTTTCTCGCGGCTTTTTCTTTAACAAAGCATTGCAAGACCCGTAAGAGATGTGCCGTGCTGATTGTGCTTGGCATGCAAGTCAGAATTAAGCCGAATTCGGCAAGACAATAAACTGGCTGGGGATTGAAGAGATTTAATCAAAGTGTGCTAGTCAAAGCTAAGATGATATTATATTAAGGCGCTGTGAGCTCACGAAATGAAAAACACAGGCGCGGGGGGGTGAAATCGAGCAAGCGAATGTCGCAAAAAATGCATGAAATCATAAAAAATATTAACTTTCCAATACCAATGAGTCCGACAATGTGTTTGATATAGAAATATGAATTTTATCATTATATAATATTTCTAGAGCTAATTATTGGTTTCATTAGGGAGAAAAATTGCTGTATGTTTAAAATAAATTTCAATGCAGAGATTTTTTTTAAATTGTGTTTTGAGATGCGTTAATGTCTGCCTATAGGTCTTGAAAACAGCAAAGTATAGATGGTATAGATTAAGAACTATATTAAAATTTTCTTCAAGATTCGTGTGTTATGTCGGTTCCAAAATCATGCCGCAAAAAAATATAACTACTATGTTCGTGTCCAGACTCCAGAATGCAATGCAACCAACAAGAAACTGAGATTAGGTTGTGGATTATAAACAGTGAGTTACTAATGTAGATAATTTCCTTAGAATTGGTATCTTTTTTCTTCTTCTTTATGAGCCCTTTTTCATCCATTGTTGGACATAGGCCTCCTCATGTGCACGCCACTCTTCCCAATGTTGGGCAAGCCTCCTCCATGTTTTCCCTGCAAGCTTGGTGATGTCGTCAGACAATTGGTATACCAATATTGTAGTTCTAATACAAAAACGATAAGGTTTTAAAATTAAGAGCTTAAACCTTTGATTTATAAAAAAATTATCAAAATTGGAATTCAGGTTGACCAGACGCGCAATAATTAATTATAAATTAAAATCGCTAGTCCTCTCAAAATATTGGTGACCGGCAGAAAATTTCAATTAGGTATGCCCAGTTTTCCTTTTAGAATACTCCGATTAAACGATTCCGGGATTCCGAGGAAAAAGCTTAATTTTTTTTGTAAAAATTGAAAAGCGTTTTAGTTTGAAACAGTCTGTCGAGTTTTGGTAGCATCTGTTATCTGACGCCTTATTTTTGTTTGAATCGGTAATGAAGGGAATTTTACGTACTTACTTACGTATCTACGTAATCGTATGTACGTATCTTTATTTGGTTTGTAAAATTTGATACTTACCATTATTTTTTTGCCAGGCTTTAAGAAAGTAAGTATGTAGTTCACGCCTGTCTCTGGTATGCAAGTTATTGCTGCGCGAAGTTTCGTTAAGATCGATTTAGCAGCTAGGTTATGAAAAGGCAACCGTCTGACTGATGTTAAGAGCACCACCGAGTTTCTAGCTGGCTCTTCTCGGTAGGAATGCTATTCCGAACCAGTGGTAGATTCACTTGACGATTCAAAAGCGCTTTTTAAAGTTTACCTATTTGAATAAAAAAATATGAGTCATCGTTGCTTTTCGACAACCTCCCTGGCGCAGTGGTGAGCGCTTTTGCCTAAACGTGGGAGGTCCTGGGTTCGATCCCCGGCAGCGTTAATAGAATTTAGGAATTTATAATTTCTGAATTTACTCTGGTCTGGCGTAGTGGGCTTCATCCGTGGCTAGTTACCACCTTAGCGGCAAAGGTGTGCCACCAAGCTAATGAGTATGTATTAGAGCATGATGATGCTCTTCTAAGGACCTGCTGGGCAAAAACAAACGAAGTGGGTTGCGTATGACAATATAATTACCTCCTGGTACAGTTTTAATTTATGCTGAGTGTATTTTTTTATATAAAAGCGATAGTTTTTGTACCTGTTATAAGCAGCTCTAAATTAGCATTGCAATTATGTTTACTACAAACTAACATAAAACTACGTGCTTGATACATTTTAAGCTTATTTAATAAGTACAGTTGAGAAGGCACGTCCAATATAATGGCAATATTCCTAGCGTTTTCTCATCTTAAGGCCGCCTTTTGTACCTATCTTTCTTCTTTATTTTATTTCATGTCTTTGTTTTACTTCTGTGGTGCAAATAAAGATTTAAATAATAATAATAACGGACAGGGCTAAAGCTACTAGCAATTCGAAGGCAATAAAAACGTCCAAATATTCATCAATGTTTTGTCCAAAACGTTCGCAAACAAAACTCGTCTAGTTCATAAACTAGTGAAACGCCGCGTCGCTGATGTTTGGTCGGGACTGTAAATATTGTGAAAGCGAACTAAACTCGCTGGAGGGTGTATCACTGAACAAAAGGGGGCGACGCGGCACAAAGAGCAATGGAACACATTTCGCTGAGCGCTTCGCACTGTGGCCCATATTTCCTAACACGATGACGGGCCGGCGTGTTTTTCGCACTTTCCTGAATTATGTGTAGGTATTTAGGTGAAGCTTAAGCTTGGCTTTAACCCGTATTGGAGCAGGGTGATGGGTCTAAGCTCTAATTACCTTTCTCCTATGAGAGTGCAGGCCTGTGCCCAGTAGTGGGACGTTAATGGTCTGTAGTGGTGGTGGTGGTGGACATAGCTTAAAACATTTGCAACTAGATGACTCCTGTGACTTTGTCTGCCTGGATTAAGGTTTTTAAAAATCCCGTGCGAGTGTACATTAATGCCATCCCCCTAACAGGTTAGCCCGCTACTATCTTAGACTGCATCATAACTTACCATCAGGTAAGATAGCAGTCAAGGGCTAACTAGTAGTTGATAAAAAACCGGGATAAAAATTAGCATATATTATGTCCGTCCCAGGGATAAAAAAGTAACTTATAGATAGACACAACAGCTTTGCTGAGAATAAATTATTAGTACTTGCTTTATGGTCAGCGAAAACTTAGAATTTAATTACAGAGCGTCTCCGAAAACTTTTCCTTTTGTACCTTGTCGATTTCTGCAGCTAGTTGCTTTTGAGAACTTTGGACGTCTGAGAAAGCACAAAGTACAATAATGTTACCCGTATTTCTCTGACAGCAAAAGTTCTCTTATTTTATTTGGCTAGAGAATTTGCTGTGCATTTTTCAATGCAGTGTAAGTAATGTATACCTATGGGAGCTGAATATGTACTTTGTATATACTTACATAGTTAGAACAGATATAATAGATCGCCGATAGGTACGGATGTTGGATGTATGATTTTACCACAACGATTGTGAATGATGCAATTTTTAACGACTTCCAAAAAAGGAGGAGGTTCTTAATTCGCTGCGTATTTTTTTTAAAAATGTATGTTGGTGCATATCTCCGTGGTTTCTGAACAGATTTGTTTTTTTTTTCTATCAGTCGTTAGAGGAAGCTCTCGAGGTGGTCCCATAAAAATTCTGACTCCAAATCCTCAACCCTGACACTAAATAGTTACAGAACAAAATAATTTTAATTTCTACCCACTATGTTGAAGTCGGGCGAGTCTGATGCGTCAACTGTGCTTATCCTTGTTATTCCCGCCTGACTTCAACATAGTGGGTAGAAATCTAAATTATTTTGTGCTTTAAAGTGGCGTTGCAAGTCGGTTTTTTGGAAAGAATTTTTATTGGTCTTCTTGCTATTCCTATGCATTTTAAAATAGTCAAAAATGGACCATAGTAGCAGGTTCAAGTAACACCTACTTACAATTTAACTTGACGAGCTTCTTGAGGCAATACTGAAGGCTGTGGTCTTATTTAAAGTTGTCTCCTTCTATCTCTTTCTAGGGAATTCTCTCTTCTTCTTCTATCTCTCTCTTCTATTCTCCTCTATTCTAGAGAAAAGCTAATAATGCTATTAATGCCCGTGTCTGGCCACCTCACTGGCATAAACATACAATCAATTTGTAATTTAGCGTTCCGGTACACTACGACGTATAGTTACCATTGTGGTAATAGTCATAATAGAAAGTATCACACCCCTTCCAGGTTTGCCCTTTCTATCTTCGACTATATCTTAACCTGATTAGATCGCTAAGTTGTTTGAGAATTAAAAAATGCGTCATCACTGGTATATCGAAGTCTGTTTCATTTGTAATGTTCGGTGGTCAGAAGGGGCCCTGAAAATAACAACCGCGCAGCGTCTCGAAGTATTTAATAATATTTATTATTATTAACACACGATTGAAAAGAACTTAACTAGAACTGACTGTTAAGACTATTGTCGAGACTGGACTGCTGAGACTGGACTCTGGATTGGACTGACTGTTACAATCGGGTGGAGGAGTATTTAAGATATTCTTAATTACAATACGCACATCGATAGTACATTGCTAGAACGGATGCTACACTTTGGGAAAAGTAAACAATTAATAGTTCAAAATAACATCATTAGATAGTTGCTAGTGTAAACAAACCATTGGACTCTACTTTGGTAAATACTCGTAGCCATCGATATATATGTAAGTACTAGATGGGCCCTTTCATAGAAAAATGGCGGGCGACCAACTATGAGAGCGCGCTCCTATAACCTGTCATAAGCCTGTCTTTGTCCCCGTCGTAGCGCGATCACGGTCGCTCATCGTGTAGATAATTTGTTATTAAGTTAACATCTAAAGTCTTATTAGTTTGGCACTGTATTATTTTTATTTTAAGGTAAGTGTTTCAATTCACAATTATACATTTCCAAGAAAACGTTATTTAATCTTCCTATTTAATATTTTTATCCATTTCGCAATCATTTAATTTCCGCGGCAAACTGTATGATATTTTTTTTTTACTAACTGGCCTTACGGCTTTGGGTTCCAGCCCTAGAATAGTCCAGTCCAGTACGATAAAAAAAATGCAACCAAGATTAGTTAATGCATAGATGGGCAGAACGGACAGCAGGCATTAATACCTTCCGAGACGCAATATTATGCTATTGTAATAATATGATAAAATTAGTTATTGACGTGAGTTTAATGTTTAACCAACTTCAATAAATAAAGGGTTTTTATTTATTAAAGTTGATAATTTTTATTTTGTACTAGCGAATGCCCGCGACTTCGTCTGCGTGGTTTGAGGATTTTAGATTCCCGCGGGAACTTCTTAATTTTCTGGGATAAAAAGTAGCCTAGCCTATTCCAGACTATAATCTATCTCTGTGCCAAATTTCAGCCCGATCCGTTCAGCCGTTGGGGCGTGATTGAGTAACAAACATCCATACATCCATACATCCATCCATCCAAACTTTCGCATTTATAATATTTATACTATCCTTACTAATATATTTATAATAAATGGGAAAGTGAGTTTGTTTGTATGTTTGTTCCGCTTTCACGCCGTAACTACTGAACCGATTGCTTTGAAATTTTGCAGACGTAAAGTTAGAAGTCCGGATTAAATAATAGGGTACTTTTTATCCCGGAAAATTAAAGAGTTCCCGCGGGAACTAAAACTCCTCAATCCACGCGGACGAAGTCGCGGGTATCAGCTAGTATATTATATATTATTATTTTTGATTTGATTGATTGATATTTGATGAAAAATAAATAGTTAATTCAAAATTCAGAATTTTATTATTTCGTTGCACAAAAGTTGTTCAGTACCTATTATGTACAGCTAGCTACCTACTTACAAGTGTTTATTACTTAATCGTATTTTTAAATGCACACTGTGTAAGTGATATTATAAATGGGAAAGTGAGTTTGTTTGTATGTTTGTTCCGCTTTCACGCCGTAACTACTGAACCGATTGCTTTGAAATTTTGCAGACGTAAAGTTAGAAGTCCGGATTAAATACTATACATAAAATACTATATATAAATAGGGTACTTTTTATCCCGGAAAATTAAAGAGTTCCCGCGGGAACTAAAACTCCTCAATCCACGCGGACGAAGTCGCGGGTATCAGCTAGTATATTATATATTATTATTTTTGATTTGATTGATTGATATTTGATGAAAAATAAATAGTTAATTCAAAATTCAGAATTTTATTATTTCGTTGCACAAAAGTTGTTCAGTACCTATTATGTACAGCTAGCTACCTACTTACAAGTGTTTATTACTTAATCGTATTTTTAAATGCACACTGTGTAAGTGATATTATAAATGGGAAAGTGAGTTTGTTTGTATGTTTGTTCCGCTTTCACGCCGTAACTACTGAACCGATTGCTTTGAAATTTTGCAGACGTAAAGTTAGAAGTCCGGATTAAATAATAGGGTACTTTTTATCCCGGAAAATTAAAGAGTTCCCGCGGGAACTAAAACTGCTCAATCCACGCGGACGAAGTCGCGGGTATCAGCTAGTATATTATATATTATTATTTTTGATTTGATTGATTGATATTTGATGAAAAATAAATAGTTAATTCAAAATTCAGAATTTTATTATTTCGTTGAACAAAAGTTGTTCAGTACCTATTATGTACAGCTAGCTACCTACTTACAAGTGTTTATTACTTAATCGTATTTTTAAATGCACACTGTGTAAGTGATATTATAAATGGGAAAGTGAGTTTGTTTGTATGTTTGTTCCGCTTTCACGCCGTAACTACTGAACCGATTGCTTTGAAATTTTGCAGACGTAAAGTTAGAAGTCCGGATTATATAATAGGGTACTTTTTATTCCGGAAAATTGAAGAGTTCCCGCGGGAACTAAAACTCCTCAATCCGCGCGGACGTAGTCGCGGGTATCAGCTAGTATATTATATATTATTATTTTTGATTTGATTGATTGATATTTGATGAAAAATAAATAGTTAATTCAAAATTCAGAATTTTATTATTTCGTTGAACAAAAGTTGTTCAGTACCTATTATGTACAGCTAGCTACCTACTTACAAGTGTTTATTATTTAATCGTATTTTTAAATGCACACTGTGTAAGTGATTTATCTCAAAATAACTTTTAATATTTCTTTTGATGGCAAGTAGCATACTTAGAAATGTATAAAATAAAATAATTTCAAATGAAGTATTTTTCTGTGACTCGATCCATTAGTACTCTTTCACCTCTCCCATTCCAACCCCTTTTTATTATAATAGTACTAATAATTGTTTTTGAATTCTTTCATTTACAATAAAGTTTGGCGAGGATTATTTTAAACTGTTTAAGCTGTTATTATTTTAAATTTCAAGTTTTTTGCATTATTACCTAGTTACCGAATTATGCTAAGTGTGACTGACAGTCATGTCGCACCACAAGGGTTGTTTTCTTATCATTTTGGTACGCAACCCTAATTTCTAAAACCTTTATTTCTGTCAATTTTTCGACAAAACTTCAGTATCAACAATTGACAAATAATTAAATTAAAAAAACCCACGACGAACTGCAGCGCCCCATTGTGTGGACTTTGACCTTTAAATATATCTAAGAACCTTCTCACAAGCTATATATATCTAATGCAAAAAACCGCATAATAATCGGTTCAATGGTTTTCCAGGAAACTGGTAACAAAAAAGTGGTAAAAATAACAACGTCATACTAACATTTATCGTTTACCTCAGAGAGTACACTCATGTAGGTATTATTTTCGACAAGCGCATTTGTACTAATCTATGACCGAGTCATACGTTTTCAAGATGGCGCATATGTTGCAAGCAAGTTCCCGCTTTTCAGACTAGATGGCGTTGTTAAACATAAGTCCAGATTCTTTGTTCGGCACGTCTATGTAAATTGAGGTCGTTGCTCGTAGCTATTTCAAATGAATGATATAATTTAATACCAAAAACAACATGTACTTACAAATATAATATCAAATCTACTTGAAATAATATAAAATATTACACATTTAGTGCTCCAAATAAATCTGAGTTTATTGAACAATCTTCGTTACATAGATTTGCATAAAATACCTACCTAATGTCTTTAATAAAAAGCACGCGGTAACTCTAACAAAAATCTTTGCAGAAAATACAATTTCCAATTAATTTAAACGTCCATTTAAAAACCCCAAATAACAAGTCCATTATATCTGTGTTATGTACAAATTGTTCCGCTTTAAATACATTTTAAAAGGTCTTGCAAAATTGCTTAAAACGGTTGAAAAATAATGAGTCGGCAGTTTTCGTCCATTTAACAACTACACAAAGGCTGTTGCCTGTTTGGCTTGCTTGCCATTTAAAAGAGACAAAGCCTTGCCTTAATCAGCGTTAGTCTTATTAAAATTGAAATTTCACCGGCGACGGGGACCCGTGACAAACTAAACAGGGTTGTAGATAAAGGACTGAGCGGGGTTGTGAAGGCAGGTTTTTATTAACCTTTAATTAACTGCGACGCGGTGAGAGCCTTTTTAGTTAAGACTTGTATGCATTTTAAGCAATTAAATATCAGTTTAGAGTTAAAGGGAAACATCGTCAGGAAACCTGCGTGCCCGAGAGTACCACTACAGCCTGTTAACGTCTCACTGCTGGGCACAGGCCTCCACTCTCATAAAGAGAATAAGAGCTTAGACCCACCACGCTGCTCCAGTGCAGTTTGGCGGGCTTTATCGACTATTATCATGTTAGAGATAATAATCGGGACCGACAGCTTAACGTGCTCTCCGAGGCACAGGGGTGAAACACCACCAACTTCCCAACTCCGGGCTAGTACTGAGAATTTCTTCGCAGAAAAACCCAATTAGTTATGGCCCGACCCGCGACTCGAACCCGGGACCTCGTCGGCTGCAGTTGAACATGCTATCCACTTGACCAAAGAGGCAGTTTCTGCCCAAGAATAATTCTCCTAAATGTTCTCAAAGGTTTATGAAGTCTGCACAATCTTTACTTGGGCAGAGTGGTGTTCAACACTTGGACATGAATTTGAATTTAATTTTGGTACGAAACTTGTGTAACAAGGTAAGGGGTGAATTTCAAGCACAGAATTTGAAATAGGATAATCGAGTCTGTTTTGTACCAGCCCATAGTACCTAACATCTTAATTTACATTGCTTTTAATATGTACGGGAGCAGGTGATATGGCTCGACCGTAACAATAGGATGATCATCCTCCGAGCGGGTGTTGTGCTCGGGGACCACTGGTCCGACCGTTCATCTTTGGAGGTCGTATATTCAGCGTAATTCAGAGAAAACTTCGTAAGCGTGAGTTGGGCTGTTCGTGGTCGCGTGCGTGTACTAGTAATGCCATCTATTGGATTATGTGCGGACTGCGAAGACCGCCACAAATACAAAAAAAATGTGATTTTAAGTCGTTCAACGTTGTTCAGAGTTACTAAACTTTTAACGCCGCCTTTGTCAAATACCATTTCTGTTCCTTTACTTTTAATTCTGTAGTTTGATCGTAATTAACTACAATCATTAGAATTTCAGTCACCCCAAAAACTGTTGAGATTTTTAAATTAACATGGATGTGTGTTTCGATACTAAATACAAAGTCCATACATTTTATATCTTTTTTAAAAAGGAACAGGAGGAGAATTGTAAAATCAGGATTGAACCATAAAAAGGCAATAAATTTTATTATCGAATAAAAAATATGGCCCTAATAAATATCCAATATCTCGCCAGTAGAATGGACACTCAAAAGCCTGCAAAATTTTATTGAATTATTCCGATTCAGACATTTATAATTCAAAGATTTTTTGTTCAAGTTGCAAGGAAGTAGGTAAAGTCAATATTTATTATAACTAAAAGGCTTCCTTGCTGACTACGGAACCTCAAAAATAGAAAAAAAACATTGAGAGTCCATCTATCATGGTTCGAATTTATCATGGGACGTATAAAGTGACATAAACGGATAACTAATAATAAATAATTTATATAGGTAATAATTTTCGATATTCGATATAAGTCTTGCGCCTGTCATTTGTCTTCAGCACGAATTTTATCGATTGATGTTCACTTTAAAATTGTTTTCTGAAGCATTACACTGAAAGCTTTTTGAACGATCGAGCTCTTCTTATATATCCAGAAAATATTATAATGTATTTAGAGTTCCGGAGCCAAATGGTTAAATAAAGAGCGTTACATTTTCGTTAGAATTTCTTGTCCAAAGCTTCTTTAGATTATGTATCCGATACAAATATATAAATAAAATGTTTGTAGCATAGTTATATAATATTTACTAGCTAATTCCCCCAACTTCGTTTACGTGTACCTAGCTAAATTGGTTTTAATTCTGACCTACTATTTACGGGACAAAAATGGGTAGCCTAAGTTATTCTCCAGGTCTAAATTTACGTCGATCCGTTGCACTGTTGCTAGTAAACTTAGTATTTTGTTGGACAAACAAATACACATTCGCATACATAACAATAATTTTGGTGAGATGTTATTCCATGTAACTATGGTAAATAACGATCACGGAACCGTTAACTTGAGAAATGGATTCTCACTTAAGTGATCAATTTCTTTGGAAATAAGCATTGTTTGCTGTGCTCCGACCTCATCACCGGTCTATTGAGATTGGAAAGGGCGAGTTAAATTGAAGGATTTCCCTCTCACTGTGTCAATATGATAAGAGCTTCCATAATATACCCACATAAGTATAGCTTTAATGATATAATTATAACATACGAATAAGTACTTACTTAGATTATTGTTGAGTTTTCAAAGTTTAAAGGGGGTCTTTTAGTCCTTTCTTGCTTAAATGACAAGGAAGCTTGGCTATAATTTGCTCTAATGGCTGTGATAGTTCCTTAGTTAAGATGATTTGTGAGATGGTGATAATGAAAAAAAAAAACCCCGCTGAATTTGTTGTGGGCTCTTCTCAGACCAGGGCGCGTTTGGAACCCTCGTAGCTTTAGTTTTAAGATACCGTAACAGATTATAACCATCATATTTTTATGTAACTGGACGTCAATAAGTGTAGATTACCTACCTAAATTGAATAAATATTTATGACTTATGATTAATGACTTTATGACTTTCTTTGGCCCAAAAAATTGTGTTGTAGTAAGTTGTTTTTTTTATTTTTATTGATGAACATAGTAGACAAGGAAGCGCTTATCTCTACCAAAGACCCTTGGCAGTAGGAAAGTTTGTTATTTTTGTTATTAGGTTTGTAATTCTGTCTCTCAGTTCTTCTTGTATTATAAAGATTATAGGTATGCATTTAGAAAATAAATTCATTACATTAGTCTTCATTACAACTCACATAAACACATGTTTTAATAAAGACGTAACTTACAAGTTCAATCGAAAGCGTTGATAAAAAAATCTTTTTGGAAAAACAGTCACGATGATAACAGTCGGTTTACCTATTGTCAACTGAAAATTAGCTTAACGAGCTTATGATATCGTATCTTTCTACACTTTATTATAATAATATTATAAAGAGGAAAGATTTGTATTTTTGTATGTAACGAATAAACTCAAAAAGTACTGGACCGATTTTAATAATTCTTTTTTCATTAGAAAGCTACATTATCACTGAGTAACATAGGCTATATTTTGTACTAGATTACTATAGAAATCTTTAGAAATTCCTATTAAAACCAACCGAAGGTGTAAAAAAATTAGCCATAAAATGTCTTTCATCGCATACGCTGCGAAGAGTATTAATGATAGGACAAAAAAATGTTCTACAATATTATAGAATATATCAATATTTACAAAAAACTTCGCGAGACCATGTGTCTAACTATTGTAGTTACGTCACTATAACTACTTTTTTACATTTAACAAATTGATAGAAATGCCGATCAAAATCAGACCGTGTTATCCATACCATTTATAAATTTTTATCCAAATAAATAATTTAATATTCAAGACTGTCTCAATACCTGATGATTACTTCTTGAATTATTGAAATCGGACATTCCATTCAAAAGATATCATGAAATTAAAATAAAAATACATGCCGGCGGCGGCCGCCACGCAGCGCATCGAGTAACTAACTCTTCGTGAGAGGGGCAGTGCGGGAGAAGGGGGTGCACCATTATGAAAAATATCTGTACCTATGACTACCCGTGCGAAGCCGGGACGGGCCGCTAGTCTAATATAAATAATGTGAACGTTTTGATGTTTGTAAGTTTGTACATATACGTTCACGCCACAATGACTGAACCGATTTGGGATGGAGATAGCTTTGAACCTAAATTAACATAATATGGGCTATTATGGCATAATATGGGGTTTAATTCCGGAAAATTAACAATTTCCCGTTTAAATTTATTCAGTTAAACCACGCGGATAAAGTCTCGGGCATCATCTAGTATTTTAATAAAATTGAAAAATGAATCCTTATTCCTGTTTTACGACAAGTGTTTCCATAGAGACGCCCGAGCCGCCCCCTAAAGTCAGATATTAACAATCAAGAAACCGTTTAAAGTATGAGAAACGTATCTACGTCGATTATTTTAAAATAGGCTTTTGTTCCCGACCTCATCATCATTGAGATTTGCAAGTCTAAATTGAAGGATATAAGAGCCTGCACACGGCGCGTTTCACGAACGCGCTGTTCCTGCACGTTTTAAGTTAAAAAAGGAAATTGTAGCATTTTTATTTATCCATACAAGCCCGCCCTTAACGTGCATTTGACATGCGCGTCTGTATCGCGTTGTACGCGCGTTTTTCTTTCCATGCAATTTACTTTACCTTGTACCTTCCTTAATGGGACAAACAATGTCTGCCTGTATTTGTGGACGTGTGCAGACTGCAGAGGTTTCTGGCAGCGGTTGACGCGCGTTTGGCGTGCTTTAGAATCGCGTTTATATCACGTCGTCTGGAAGTAGGTAGAAATACGCTGTGTGCATAGGCTTTAACTCTAGCTGTGTCAATATGATAAGGACTGGGGAATGTCGGGGTTCCATAAAACGCGATGGGGTACAAAGGCGCCCGTAAGATTGGCAAGATGCGATTGGCGACAGCTGGGATGGAGAGCGTTTCATGTCGAGGACGTCTTTACAAAACTTCGGCTGCCCGGCCACGGGTGCTCTGGACCCGTAGGCCGTTTGATTTTCATTAATATTTAATACTATAGGCGACACGACCCGGCTTCACACCGGCTAAATACCTAATGTACCTACACAAAAACATTGAAATCACAGCGCTATTATACTGATGGTGATTGATTTGCTGTTACCCATTGAGGAGATCCGCCTTTATTCATCACTTCTTCATAAAATTTCTTTATTAATAAATAAAGTGTATGAAGAACCCTTGCATGCAAGGCTTTGATTATGTTAATATTTTGTTGTAAGCCGTTTCCTGTTTTTGTGTCCAATAAAGTATTACTTAATAAATATAATAAATATACAAAAAATAGTACCACCTGATAGCAGGTACCTATAACCTTTTTAAAGAAGAAATAATGGTCAAAATCGGTTCAGATTTGGTGGAATTTGACGGACGGCATACTTAGAGGTTATTATGCCTTGTCCAACGATTTATTTTACTTTTGGCATATGCACGTCTATAAAGTGTCATAATTATTGACAGATAATCATCGACAAATAAACGCAATACTCCATAGACGCATATCTCTTTTTCCAATATTGAAGCGACGTGCCCTTTTACCTGATATTTCGTAACTCGTATACTCATCTAGTAATTACAAGTACGACTTTCCTTTTCAAAATAGTCACGGAACTTCAACACTAGCTTTCTTGATAGTCTTTTACAGTCTTTTTCAATCTCATACATCTTTGGCGTTGGATGGTTTCTATGACCTGACGGATTTATGTATATTTAGTGTATAAAAATGATTTATTTTAACACATACTGTATTATAATTAGTCATTTGAAAGCTTGGGTATGTTTATAAAGCAATAAAAAAAATTTGAGCAAAAATAAATATCGATGTGTCAAATCAAAGATGTGTGTTAATAAGTTAAAATATAGAGCGACGTGACGTGTCGCTTTGTTATGACGGACGCATCGTATCCAATTGCGATTGTGAGCAATTTTATCCAACTGGATGGAGGACTGAAACTTTTCGTTTCCTCCGTGATTTGGGGAGCACGCTAAGCAGTTAGTGTCAGTTATTATCACTTACACTAACATCTAAATAAAAATAGGTAGGTACATACAAGCTGAATTGAGAACCTTCTGCTTTTTGGAAGTCGGTTAAAAAGGAAAGTCTCCTTTGATTATTTAAATCTACCTGCCAAAGACAATATATAAACCAGTATAAGACTGTTCACTTCATACATTCAATCAAAGCTCGCTAAATGCGCATTTAAGTCGCCGGTACCTTGTAGTTCTTCGCACAATCTGAGATGGCGTACCTAACTGTGCAAGCTGTTTGTTAAAATTAGTTGAATGTAAATTTGCTATTTGCTCAAGTGATTTAATCAAATTTTTGTATTTTGATAATTTTATATAAATTATTAATACAAATTGAACCAAGAAAAAACGATATTTCACCGATTTTACTATAATCATATAAAGAGCGAGCCTGGTAGCGCCATCTAACGATAGTATTAACCTAGAAAAAAAATTATAAGGGAGTTAGCAATCTATACTTGGTATTATAATTAATCTATGCTACCTGCCAAGTGAATATTCTAAGTTTCTTGTATAAATTAAAACAAGGAATAAGGTCAAATTTTTCGGATATATCTCTGCAGGCAGTCACTAGTATTTTTTGAAGCACCTGAGAGTTGTAATTACAGTACACTTTACCCCTACGTGATTCGTATGCGGAAGGGCCTCAACGCGAACTGCATTACTATCCAAAGAAAACCCTTGCAATTATGTCATTAGTGGAAGGGGGTTACAAAACTCAGCACGACGTAGCTGTAGGGACTCGTGAATGTTCTGTGAATAATATGAAATCGCGAAATTATGGTAAAACCAGCATTGAAATCCATACTGAGTTAATTTAATAAATCACTTCTGCAAACTAGCTTCACCGATGTGTATTGTACCCAGAATTTCCGTTCAAGCCCTATAGTAGTGGGTTTTAATACTTAACGTGGATTTCTTTGAGCAATAAAATTGTTATTAAAATAGGTACTTAACCGTTTCAGAACCTGGAGCCATACTGCCAACGCTTATTGCAATGCTTAAGCAATATTACTCTAAAAACAAACCTTGACATTCCTAAAATAAGGATTATAATTCTAAAAAACGAAAGTCAATAAATAATGAAACAATATGGCTTTAAGAGTTGGCAGTATGGGCCCTGTCGTGTTGTTTCAGATTTAAGCGTCACAGAAGCACAGTTTCGCGAAACTTGAACTTATTTTTGTAACTAAACGTGTTCAAGACAGTTTTCCCACAAGCTATTCGTAGATGACCTTCTTGAGATCGCGAAACATTCTAGGTACAAACGACTAGCTAAACAGTGGATATTTTTACCTATACAATACATATAAGGAGCGCTGATAGCTTAGTAGTTACCTCGTACTTCCTATTGTTGAGGAAACTTGCATGTCTGATAGTTTTTAGGGTTCCGTACCCAAAGGGTAAAAACGGGACCCTATTACTAAGACTCCGCTGCCTGTCTGTCTGTCTGTCTGTCTGTCTCCAGGCTGTATCTCATAGACCGTGATAGCTAGAAAGCTGAAATTTTCAAAAATGATGTATTTCCGTTGCCGCTATAACAACAAATACTAAAAATAAAAAAAATATACATATTAAGGGGGGTCCCCATACAATAATTGTGTTTTTTTCGTATTTTTTTGCTCAATATTAAAAACGGTAACAGGTAGACGGTTCAAGAATATTAACAAGTTAATATACAAGAATATTAACTTGTATATTACCTTTCAAAATAAATAATTAAATATCAATAAAGTAAATATTAAAGGGGGGCTCCCATACAACAAACGTAATTTTTTGATATTAACAGTAAACCTCTACAAACAAAGTTAGTTTTGCGGTTCATTAACAAAGGTAATTATACCTACTTCTTGAGTACGGAACCCTCGGTGCGCGAGTCCGACTCGCACTTGGCCGGTTTTTTTTTCTAAAACACGTGCTTAGTATTTTGTATGAAATATCTACTGAATTCTGACGTCATCAAAGTTTAACGCACTGTTTACTTTAACTAAAAAAGAATGTATTTGATTAGTAATCAAATAACCAATGGTCTCAATTAATGCTGTGAGGTCTACCAGTCCGCACTTGGCCAGCGTGGTGAGTGAGCTATGTCCTAAACTACACTTAGAGGAATCAAAAAACCGTAATTCACGCAGACGAAGTCGCGGGTGTCATCTAGTTTTTTCTATAAAATCATTTTTATAAAACACGGCAGTGGTAAAAGGTAAAGTTCCAATCAGGAGAATTCTATTTACTCTTATTAATCTCGTATAAAAAAATACTAAAATTACATAAACAAAATGAAGAATTATCTATGCTCTTTAGTGCGCAAAGGCGGTCCGGTATTATCGCATGAAACTATCTCCTTAAGAATAACTCTTTATGAAAAAAACTTTTTTATTGAAATGGGATAGTGCAACAACTTCAGAAAGTAGTAAAGTGTTTATTTCTATAAACACTTCCGTGGTGTTTATAGAAATAAACACTTTCGAATTTATAATAATACCATGAAAGTATTGCAGATGAGATGACTAACAACACTTGTTTGAGATGTTATTCATCTCATCTGCCTAACAGATTATTGAGATTTGGTTCAAAGTTAACTTAGTCATTTAAAAAGGCACCTTATCTCAGAAAATCAAAGAGTTCCCGTGGGATTATTAAACACAAATCTACGTTAAGTGTACATAGTTATTTACATGTATACTAAACGTAGATGGTAGATGGTAGTGTAACGTGCAATTCAATTTTCAATTAGCCGAACGGGAACCGGAAAACCATTCAATATTTGACATTTTGGTTTTCCTTTTGTTCACGTCGAAAACAACTTTTCCGGCAGAGCTTCATTGTAACTTTGAAAAAACCGCAATTGAACTGTGGTAAATTGAAACGAACGAAACTTTTAACTCGATATATTTTATTCAGATACCTTTACAAGCTCTTTTAACTCTTGAGAAGTTTATCTCTGGACTGGAATATAAAAACAATTTATAGACACAGGCATACAGGAAGTAGGAATATTATTTGGAATATTTAATTGAGCTACACGTATAAGTTACATATTATGTAGAGCTACTTAAATACCTACATACAACTCTACAACTCACACTACAACTCTACTTTCATATAGGTTAGTAACTTTAAAAGTTTAAAAGTTTACAACTTTTAAACTTTTTAAAATTAAAGACTTTCATTGATAGAAAGTTATATTAATTTCTCCGCCTTTAACAGCTGAAATATGAAAGTTTTTGTTGGACAAGCTAGTAACACAGAATAATAAGAAAGAACACGTAATAGTACAATATAGTGTAAAGTACTTAGAATAGTAAAGACATTATTGTCGTTACTACTAGTATTATAGTTACAATTCCGAGAAGGCTTTACGCTTATTTGGAGGAAAAATGGGATAAACTACTTATATTTCAACTGCACCTGCCTGTGACCTGCAGTCAATTTTTCCTCATTTTCTCCTACCATATATACCATATTCATCATTTTATATTATCATTTTTTTATTTTTTTTTATTCATAAGGTTACCTGGTAGAGATCTTAAGCGATAAGCCTTTTGTGTCTGTGTTCTTTTTCCTAATTTTTGTTTTTATTTTGTTATGGTGACACAAATAAAGAGTATATAATAATATAGCTATTTATGCAACTGTATCGTAATGAGGGTCATTTTAATTCGAGTGCTCCGAGTATCAAAATAGGATAGTACGAGAATTAAAATGACTAATTACGTACAGTTGCATACAAGATTTTATTTACGACAAGGACGTCTTTATAATTTTTTACTTTATAAATTAATAAAAAAGTCAAATCAATCAAGTGCCAGAACCCAGAGCCGCTAAGCTATAGGTATCCTATTTATGAAGATAACCATATCGATACAGCTACGACTCATAACGGTACAGCTCCCATACAACGAACTGTATCGTTATAAGAAGAGGGTTCAATTCGATATAGTTGTCAAATTCGAAATTGGAACTTTTCGATGCTGGAGTAGATAAATAATATTTTGAAATGCTTAAACATATAAAACTAAACAATTGATACTGGTTATCTCGTGGAAACCCACTTGATCCCGTTAAGCACGTACTTGCACTGAACCGTATACGCTTACACTCAAGCCTCCACCACGTAATCACTTTTAATTGCTAATAAAGAAATAGCACTACTAAATAACGAACCACTTTCTGTAATAGCATAGAGAAATGTTTGCCGAGAGAAAATGGGAAAAAATAATTGAGTCCTCCATTGTTTTCTTTGCAGGTACCGTGAAGGAGCGTTGACGCAATAATGAGATTGTGTGTGTGGCGAACTACTCACGCTCAAAGTGTTTGAAGTGAGTCAAGTGAGTTAAGTGAGAGTGTTGCTATATGAGACGGCGGCGGTATCGCATGTCAGGTGGTATGGAGGTGATGCTCTCTACGGGGAGCCGCATTTTCGTGGCGTTCATTGCGACGGCCTTCTGGGGAATGGGTAAGTAACCTTACTATTTTATTACTTGATCACCTAAACAGCTTTGTTCTTTCATCACTACCTAAGAGCAGGGAGAAACTGTAAAAGTTGGCAATCTTATAACGTGGAAATGCAATCAACGGCTCGACTACTTTATTCAATAGTTTGAACTGGTAGGTATAAGAGACGTCCTGGAATATGTGGCATCCGTATTTCCTGCCGCGTAAGTTTTTCTTTCAAAACAAGAGAGAAGAATCTTATAGTCAAACTTATTACTACTTATGCTAACAAAAACACCACAAACAGCCCTGTTTAACAGAAACTGTTATGCAATGGCAATAAATTTTTTTAATAAGTTACCGTCTGACATAAAATCAAGCCGACAAAACACTTTTCATTGAAACTTTGGAAATGGTTACAAGGGAAAAAATTTTACACCTTGGAAGAATTTTTCCAACATGATAAAAAATACTTATGACATTTTGCATTCTTTTATTTTTATATAGCTATTGACATTGATCCTGATTATTATTGACATTGTACCTATAATTATTAATTAAAATCTAATTAAATGTTGTAATATGATCACTGTAATTGTATCTAAAATGAATGTAATGTTGTAATATTATTATTGTAATTGTAACTTAATATTAATTCCCTGTTTATAATATTTGTACGCCGATACGGCTAATGTGCTGGACTCTGTTTTATAAACTAAGATATTATGTATTTACACACATTACGCAAATAAATAAAGAATTATTGTTTTCCGTAATAGGCCTATTACACTGCACTTTTCACAGGACCCTATGTAAAGGGTGGGCGTGACCGCTAGTTTTGGCGTCGCTTATTACAGAGCAATAAGGACCAAATTAGGGACCCTTACAATAGGGCATGCAGTCGATACTGCTTCTGAGTACCGGGAATTTTCGGACCGATACTGGCATAGAACCGGGAATTCCCGGTACTTTCGATACTTTCGATACTACCATAAATTATCACAAAACAAGGCAAATACATTACAGAAAGTATGAAATAGACCAACTATTTGACATAATATATAAAATATCGCGTAATATTTCCACACAGGATCATAAATTCATGATTTTTAATGAACTTGTGCAATAATTCGCATCGTTCCAAATTTCTAACTTTTATTGTAGTTCAACGCGAAGGGCCGGCGTATAGGTTTTACAGTGATAGCGTGGGACATCTTGTCTGAAAATACACTTCGAAAAGCTGTTTTTTTGTATCGTGATAAGCTTATAATTTTATTTTTATAGCAATTAAATGCCTCAGTCAATTTATTACTACAAGCAGTTTCTAGAAAAAAGCCTTCTTTTTAACGGTGCCGTTTTTTTATTATTCGTGCAAGTTCCAAATGAGAGTACAAATATATTAAAATATGTTAAAAGTGTACCTACTTCTGGATTGTCTCTTACACAATCGACCAACCGATCAAACAACCAATCGACCAACCGATCGACCAACCAATCTACCAACCAATCGGACAACCAATCGACCAACCTATCGACCAGCCAACCGACCAACCAATCGGACAACCAATCGGCCAACCAATCGGACGACCAATGAACCAATCGATCATACCAATCGACCAACCGATGACCAACCAATCGACCAACCAATCGACCAACCAATCGGCCATTCGATCGAATAACCAACCGATCAACCAACCAATCAACCAATTAATCGGACAACCAATCGACCAACCGATAGACCAACCATCGACCAACCGATCGACCAACCTATCGACCAACCAATCGACCAACCGATCGATCAACCGATCAACCAACCAATCAACCAACCAATCGTCCAACCGATCGATCAAACGAATCGACCAAACGATCGACCAACTAATCCACCAACCGATCGAACAACCTATCGACCAACCGATCAACCAATCAATCAACCATCTATCGGACAACCAATCTACCAACCAATCGACCATCGCATCGACCAACTAATCGACCAGCTAATCAACCAAACGATCGGCCGACCAATCGACCAACCGATCAAACAACCAATCGATAAACCGATCGACCAACCAATCGACCAACCAATCGGATAACCAATCGACCAACATATCGACCAACCAATCGACCAACCAATCGAACAACCAATTGACCAACCAATCGACCAACCGATCGAACAACCGATCGACCAACCGATCAACCAACCGATTAACCAACCAATCAACCAACAAATCGACCAACCAATTGACCAATTGATAGATTTATATTTGTTATTGTAACATAACAATTTTGTCTAGTACAAATTGCACACTTTGATACAACTAGCGTCATCTATGGACACTAGTCCGTGTAACATTACAATTTCGTTTAATACCAATTACATCTTTTGATACCACTAGCACCATCTATGGACACTAGTCTGTGAGACAGGTTGTAAATTCGATAGAATTCGTTTGTTTAATGAGAAAAATCATTTACTTTTGGAATAATCAAATTTCTTTAAATAAATAGGATTTGATTAGTTATTAGGATAATAAAATATATAAATAATACAGTTTATATTTTCTTTATTGAGTCAAAGAGAAATCGTCTATACCATAAATTATCTATGGTCGCTCGATGAATGTGTTTGACCGACGAGCGGTCACCTGTCAAAATAGCAAAATTAGAGACGCAGGATTTTATAATTAAATTGTGTAGTTATTGGCGATTTAGGGGTGGAATGGAATTGCTCTAACAGTGAAAAAATTCGTTCAGTGTGCTTTCCGCAAGATCGCTGCTATAAAACCGGCTTGTTGAGGATGTGGACCCTTTTTCCTGCTGGACCGGTGCTCGAATAATAGCTGTGCGGATGGTACGCTACAAGACTGTGATCCTGGACAACATGGCTTCCTAGTTAATAATATACCAGTTAATAATCCTAATACCAGTTAATAATATATCCTGCTGCGGAAAATGGTGAGTAAGTACAGACGCATTGTTTGATTAGGGTTTAAATCGTAGGGCAGTGCTTGTCTAAGTAGGCTGTTATTTTGTTGCAGATGAACAATTATGTCGAACACCACGTGTTGGGATTTTGGGAGTGGTGTTCCATCCGACTAATTCGGGTAAATATTTTTATCGACGCGTGCTCATAGATGCTCAGGATTTCGCCTAACGAAATTTCTAACCATGTGTCCTTTCTTTGTCTTTTCAGAGGAACATGGGAAACTATAGCTAATATAACTTTAAACTTGAAACTATAGAAACTTGAAATATAGTAAATATAGTACTTGAATATAGTACTTGATAAATATAGTAGTATTTTCTAGTACCAAATTTTGGTAGTAATGACCTAAATCTGACGGAAGGGGTTGCGAGTCCATCAGAACGCGATTGCATAATTAGATACTTACTAGTCGGGGCGTCTCGTGGTCACAACTGTCGTCGAGCATGCGGAACCCCGCTACGCTGACAAAGCTGCCCGGAGAACCCGCTGGAGCCAAGGCTGTTGAGGGCGTGGGGACACCCGAGTCGTCGTCCAGCTTCGCCAACCTCAGGTCGTACTTTTAGTAATATAAATGTGAACTACCATTTTCACTTTTAAGTATAGCAGATTGATGGTTTGCACAAGTTTAGGAATATCAATTACATAGATAGTGATTTACCAAGAATCCTATTTTTAGGATTCCCACTTGTATAACCTAAATGGGGTATTGTGTGTGCGTGACAGGAGGCGGACTCAGACCCGAGACTGGGTTACGCTCCCGGAGCTAGCTCGGACAAATTCCTCATTTGGGTAAAAACATAAGTTTAGAGATTGCTGATTAACCTACTTATATCATTCACCAAATAAATTATTTATGCCTAAGTAGATATACCTGTTCGGACTGTTTGTATTTTTGTTTGGTCTGTAAAATACATTCCTTACTTTAGTCTAATTTGTATTAAACTATATATTGAACTTTCTGCGACTATATTTCATTGTAATCACCCACTAGAATCCCCTCAGACCCCATTCCGACCAGCACAGTCTGCTAACACCTCCTCTTCTTCACGCACCCCTGGGCTAGTGCGTCTGTGAAGGCCAGATCCTTCATAGGGGCATCCACCCAGGCTTTACCATAAAAGAGGAGTTGTTACACATTGAGGTGAGGTTACTGCGTATGCCATATTAAAATGAACGACCCTTTATGGATCACTTTGTTGTCCCTCTGTCCCTCAAGGCTTTTTTCTAGAAACTGCTGTAACTGCTGTAATAAATTGATTGGGGCATTTAATTGCTATAAAAATAAAATGATAAGCTTATCACGATACAAAAAAAACAGCTTTTCGAAGTGTATTTTCAGACAAGATGTCCCACGCTATCACTGTAAAACCTATACGCCGGCCCTTCGCGTTGAACTACAATAAAAGTTTGAAATTTGGAACGATGCGAATTATTGCACAAGTTCATTAAAAATCATGATCCTGTGTGGAAATATTACGCGACATTTGTCGTATTATGTCAAATAGTTGGTCTATTTCATACTTCCCCACTACCACTACAACCTATTAACGTCCCACTGCTGGGCACAGGCCTCCACTCTCATAGGAGAGAGGGAATTAGAGCTTAGACCCACCACGCTGCTCCAATGCGGGTTGGCGGGCTTTAACGACTATTTAGTCAGTGATAATAACCGGGACCGACGGCTTAACGTGCTCTCCGAGGCACGGGGGTGAAACACCGCCAACTTCCAACTCCGGGCTGGCACTGAGAATTTCTTAATTGAAAAACCCAATACCTAACCATTTTTATGCCCGACCGGGAATCGAACCCAGGACCTCGTGATCCGCAGTCGACTACGCTAACCGCTAGACCAACGAGGCAGTCATTCATACTTACTGTAATGTATTTGCCTTGTTTTGTGATAATTTATGGTAGTATCGAAAGTATCGAAAGTACCGGGAATTCCCGGTTCTATGCCAGTATCGGTCCGAAAATTCCCGGTACTCAGAAGCAGTATCGACTGCATGACCTAATCGGTTGGTCGATTGGTTGGCCGAACGGTTGGTTGATTGGTTGGTCGAACGGGTGGTCGATTAGTTGGTCAATGGGTTGGTCGATCGGTTGGTCGATTGGTTTTATCGATCGGTTCATTGGTCGTCCGATTGGTTGGCCGATTGGTTGTCCGATTGGTTGGTCGATTGGTTGGTCGATAGGTTGGTCGATTGGTTGGTTGATTGGTTGGTCGATTGGTTGGTCGATCGGTTGGTCGATTGGTTGGCCAATTGGTTGTCCGATAGGTTGGTCGATTGGTTGGTCGACCAGTTGGCCGCTCAGTTGGTCGATTAGTTGGTCGACCGGTTGGTCTATCAGTTGATCGATTGGTTGAACGATCGGTTAGTCGATTGGTTGGTCGATCGGTTGGTTCTACATTAAAGATTCTTTGTTTTCTACAGTGGTTTGAGCTGATGGTTGGTGATTGATTGGTGGACTTTGTAATTTGCAATTTGCATGCATGCAATGCATTTAATTTATAAATGCGAAAGTGTGTCTGTCTGTCTGTCTGTCTGTCTGTCTGTCTGTCTGCTACGCTTTCACGGCCCAACTACTCAACCGATTTTGATGAAATTTGGTACAGAGATAGGTTACATCCCGGGGAAGGACATAGGCTACTTTTATCCCGGAAAATTGAAGAGTTCCCGCGGGAATCAAAAAAATGTATCTGTTTAACCAATTTTAATGAAATTTAGTACGGGGATAGGTTGTATCCCGGGGAAGAACATAGGCTATTTTTTATCCCGGAAAATTCAAGATTTCCCGCAGGAATCGAAAAAACTTGGTCCACGCGGACGAAGTCGCGGGAATCATCTAGTTATAGATAAAAACCTAACTACTTGTAATACAATAAAGATAAAGGTAATGGAATCGGAGATTCCTAAAATTAAAATCGCTTAGTGGAAAGTCACGTACTTACTTACATTTTTAATTCGATTCTGATTTAAGATATTCTAAGCCAAAATGTTTATACCATTTCTTATCTACAACGGCGTAGGTAGGCGCATTGTTTAATTAAAATGTCTTACCTTTGTAGAAATAAGAGAAATTGAGAGAAATAGAAATAGGCTACCTACTTTCAGTTAAATAACGGACCATAACATTTTGTACTGGATTGTGTAATCCAGGGCTGGGTCTCACTAAAATTTCTGCTTTACAAGGCATGAATTATGCTGAACGCACATTACATAATTTAGTATAAAAAATACTTTTTAAACAACCGACTTCAAACTCCCGCGCAAACTTTACAACAACAAGCACACGCTATACAAAGTTTTTATTTTATTGTTGATATTTTAAAAACCGCTCGACCGATTTCGATAAAATTTATATGGGACCACATGGAAAGTATGCTCTTTCAATTAAAAAAAGAATCATCCAAATCGGTCCACCCAGTCAAAAGTTCTGAGGTAACAAACATAAAGAAAGAAAAAAAAAAATATACAGTCGAATTGAGAACCTCCTCCTTTTTTTGAAGTCGGTTGAAAATAGGCCAGTGTGCCGAAAGCGCTAACCGCAATGCACTTTAGTTCCTTCTTAAAATGTGACTTTCGTCAGCAGCGCGAGTCGGTCGTACCTATGCGCGTAAAAATTGCGAATGACCCAAATAAATATGGAGCATGATTATTATGCACGTTCCGTATCTGTTCGAGCCTTCTGTAAAAAAAATGTGATGTTATAACCACATCTGTCATCTTTTAGCCTCATATATTTTGCAGTTAATAATCAGGAGGGTCAAAAATAAAATACACATTTTGTCTGTCGGTTTCGGCCGCGGCTAGTTACCTCCCTACCGGCATAGACGTACCGCCAAGCGATTTAGCGTTCCGTAACGATACCATGTAGAAACAACTATGGGTCTAATATACCTGCCCCAACAGGTTAGCCCGCTACCATCTTAGACTGCATCATCACTTACCATCAAGTGAGATTGCAGTCAAGGGCTAACTTGTACTGGAATTTAAAAAAAATACAAAGCGAACAATGATTCATTTCATTTTTGCCAAACGACTTTCATATGTGCAAATGGTTCTGGCGATGCGTGCGGCACGATGTGAATGTGCGATAAACATTGCAAGGCACAACTCAAGTAACGAATGATCCCTATTCAAAATAATGGAATGAAGCGAAATATTCTCGCAATGGGAGAGGGCGAGGCGAGGGGATCTCATTTCGCCGGCGCGGCAGTGACGAGCGGGACAGATATCTGAATAATATAATAAAAATATATTGCGTTGTTTATGCTGCGCCATTGCTAATTAAATGTACTAGTGCGCTTTGGTTAACTGCTGCAGCTATAGACTATTTCATTACCTACGGTGAACTTAAATTAAACAGGTACCAAAAAAAACTTTTTCAATTCAAATTATGTAAACGGAGAATAAATTAGATAGCTCAGCTCAATCAGGTACATGATTGGCACAGTAAGTGACACAGCTTCAGAGACAGTGACAGTAAGTTTCTTTATTTTCTCCACCTTTAAATAGATCCGTAAAATGAAATAAGAAGAAGTAGATAATTCACAACGTGATCGGTGAGTATAATCACGTACCTATCCTATCATGAAGTATCAAAATAATCAGAGACCAAAATTAGATAGCTCGGTTACACCAAATTTTTTATTTTAGTCTGGGTGTCAGCTCAAAATTTTCCACATCCTTTTAAAGATTCTTACTATGTGATAGATACAGAGTACATTCACCTATATTGCCCTATGACCTATCATAACGTATCAAATTATACAGAGAATAAATAAGATAGCTACGTTGAATCAAGTTTCTAATTTGATTCCGAGTGACACCTGATAATATTATCACAACTTTTCTCATCTTAATAAATAAAATGTAATTCTCACAAGGTTAGGTTAGCAGAAAACTAGGTTTAAAACTAGCAGATCGTGTAAAAAATTCAGACATACGATCCAAAACGATAGTAACCTACGATGGTCTTGCAGCAGCTTCACTCAAGTGAGACTGGACTGGTCATGTCAGCCGTATGCCAAAACACTTATGGGCTAGATCTGCTTCATTCTGGACCCCCCAAACTCATCAACGCCAGCGTGGTAGGCCAAGGCCACGGTGGCGTGATGAACTAGACAAATTTCATGCTCATTGGCCCATAGATGCACATAATAGAGAGTCATGGAAGAATCGGAGGGAGGCATTTGCCCAGTCGTGGTACAGCATAGGCTAGATTGGATTTCTCATAATGTGATGGGTATATTTACGTAGGTGTCATGATATTGTGTCAAATTATACAGAGAATAAATTCTAATTTGATTTCGAGTGATACCTGAAAATATCACAATTTCCCACGCCAGCCGAGCTTTACTGCCTAGCATAAAGTGTAATCTACCGCGAATACAGCTGTATTGAATGGATGCGTTGGATCGAATGGCTAATGAAGTTGGCTGACTCATAAAGGATACGCTTCTATTCGGATATTATACGCAATGTAATAAAGATAGTTTAGGAAACTTCGGACTAATATATATTTTTCGGAAAGCTCTCAGGAGATTTATGTAGGTATGAAGATAATAATGTGAAAATGGGAAAACGAAAACACAACTGATAGGGTATTAGTTACTACGAAGTCAGCGCGAAGCGGTAGGGGATACACGTTTTATAATGTCGCGGTAATGTGCGCTCGAAGACTTTTTGTCTGCACTTTTTTGTCCATAGTTTGTTTTGACCCTTATGAAAATTCCACTATTTACCTGAGTAAGCTATTTGAAATAAAAAAAAAAGCCTAAGTAACTATTTATCTTTAATTTATTGAAATACCAGATGTACCAGAATATTCATGTTCTACGTTATAAAGAAAACTTCCTTACATGAAAGTATCAAGATTTTAGATCCTGCAGCAGTTTAGATTAAAGTATATGCGATTAAGCAGTAACAAAAAGCCCGTTTCATATCAAAGTTCAAATATATTTTTTACCGTGAGTCAAGTTATTCGGTGAATAATCATGAACCTAGTATAGTCGATGTGAATAATTGAATAAATTTAATAACTGCGCTCAATCAAGCGTCAAATTTCATTTCGGGTGACACGTGAGAGTTACGCTATTTCACACACCCGGCAAGAGTGCTTAGCAAAGTGTCATAAAGTCAAACCAAGGTATTTTATAGCGCTGAAAACCTTAAAATAAATGTCGAAATCTACATACATGAGCCTACAGCTTTAAATCAAATTTATTCATATAATCTTACTACTTACTATAAGTACTAGATGAGCCCCGCGGGAAGTCTAAGTTACTTAATTAATAATTAAGATATTTATTATATCTTATAGTTAAGTATTAGAGATATCTTAGAATTAATAAGCCAGCAATTCGCATTGGCACAACACCACAACACACCACTACAGCCCATTAACGTCACAGTGCTGGGCACAGGCCTCCACTCTCATACGAGAGTGGGAATTAGAGCTTAGACCCACCACGCTGCTCCAATGCGGGTTGGCGGGCTTTAACGACTATTATTATGTTAGTGATAATAACCGGGACCGACGGTTTAACGTGCTCTCCGAGGCACGGGGGTGAAACCAACTTCCTAACTCCAGGCTAGTACCTACCTACTGACAATTTCTAGTCAGAAAACCCCAATTTTCAATCATGGCCCGACCCGGGGCTCGAACCCGCGACCTCGTCGGTCGCAGTCAAACATACTAACCACTAGACCAACGAGGAAGTTACCACACCACATAAGTCTTCCAAATGATTCTCAACGTGTATTCACTCCGACACTGAAGCATCCTCAGGAGATGTTGACTCGACAATGCACGATTGTAGGCATGCATTTCTGAAGCCAATATAGTATCTGCAATAATTTTCTCATTGGTACATTTTCAACTCTATTGTAAGAGTGAAATGAAAATTGGCTGGAATTTTTCCGCTGCAGTGCGTCATCGTCGTAAAATTTTCAATGAATAAATATGGCAGCTCAGTTCAATCAAGCGGCTAACTTGATATGAAGTCGCATGTGAAAATATCACAATTTTACAAAGCAGTGGAAATCTATTGTACTTAAAAAGATACGCGAAGAAATATACAGACAAAATCGTTTATCATCGGAGAGATGCCTGAAAAGTACTGTTAATTTTTATGAAAGGATAACGTGGTGTTCGAAAAAAATTTAAGTACGTATTTATTTAATAAATCCCCTCATAAAATTAAATATAACTGTTTTTAAGGCAGAAGTTACCTCGAAATAAGTAGCTAGAAGCTTTAAATTTTCCAACAGTAATTTATAGCTTAAGTATGCGCGATATTATTATATTACAATATGTAATATTATTACCGTCTAAATGTCGGTTCATGGGAGACAGCGAGAATTAAAAGAAAGTTTGTGTGTGCAATTCATACGCGGCAGAAATGAAACTTCAGAAAAGTAGCCTACAAGATAATGATATAAATATAACTTGTATTCTATCTCATTTTCTTGCAAGCTAAATCCTATTATGAATATGTTTGTCTCTTTATGGTATTGCTGTTTCGTTTCTTTTTTCGTTTTATCAACCAGAGGGCGGATTAAAATAAAAAATATAAAACAATTAACAAATCAGGCTTTCTACTGCAGACTGCTACATTTAAACAATCAAACAGAAAATTACAAAAACGGAACGCTTTGTATATGTCACTGTAAAATTGAAAGAACCGTCAGATTGCAATCTAACGCTTTTTATCTCGTAAGATTGTAAACTGTCGACAGATTGTAAACCGTTCAATGTTCTGAGTGTAAATTTTTGAAATATTCATTGTTTTTACGTTTTCTTGTCTCTTTCTTGTAGGTTAGGTTAGAGTTCGACATAAATAACCAGGTAGTGCTAAATAGTAGTTAGGTTTAACGGGTTAATATACCTAACAGATTACAATCTACCGAAAAATAATGCGTTAAATTGTAATCTTTCGACAGTTTACAATCTCGCTAGATAGATTACAATCTAACGGTTTTCACAATCTTATGGTGACATATACACGTTTGTCCGGTGGCGCCACTTGTACCATAGCGAAAACATCCGTTTCATCGAATTTTCAAATCACAACGATTCTAAAGAATTTTCACTTCAAAAAGGAATAATATTTAGATAGCTGTTTCATTGAAGCAGTAAATTAATAATTCTCATTGAAGCAGTAATTTCCGCTCAGTATTTTTTTCTCAATATATCAAATTATTCAGTGAATACATTAAATAACTCGGCCCGATCAAGCATCAAATTTGATTTTGAGTGACACGTGAAAATATCGCGATTTTACACGCACCGTGAAAGCGGTTTACGATCTATCATAAAGTGAATCTACGCTGATTACATTTTATAATACGGGAAATGGATTATTGATAAATGCTTTATAGCAGGACATAATACAGTGAATAATGAATATTACAGACCTGAATGGGGTAAATGTAACATAGTTTTAAAGTAATTCAGCTGTTGTTTCCGTTCCTCCGTTGTAAGTAAGCTAATATAATTGCTGTTCAAATCAAATTTATTTAGTTTTGGATACTGTTAGGTATGTGTGATACCACCGTGTGGTGTACAAATCTATTAACTTAATTACAAATTTCGAGCATAAATTATTAGGAACGTTTGTCACAAGAGATATTTTGTCTGGCGGACAAAAACACCAGTTCACCTTTATATGGAGCGCGCGCTTCAGCGCGACAGGGCTAAACGTCGTTCTCCTCTAACATGGGGGTTTCCATTGTTTGTCCTGTACGGTCCATAATGTGTTTTCATTCTGGAAATCCTTTCTTAGTTTGGGTCTGCATTATTCAGAAAACCATTACTCAAGCTTTGAAGCCTAGCTGTACAATTACAATCACACGGTAATTTTCATCTAGACAACTAAATGTACGTCGGATAGAGCAGAATGAACAAGTAAATATGGGACGGCAAATTTTCATTTCCTCACAAACGAGAACAATATTCGTCTCGGTCAAAGTCATTACAACTACATTTGTATCTCTCATAGACAGGAAACTAGCAATTTCTCGCTTCGACTTGAGTGGCAATTGTTAATAAACTCATATAATATTCCGCGCGACACTGTAACTACTTGTACTTCACTTAATTTTGTTAATTCAAGTGTAATTTAATACTGTAGTGAGACTTCCTTGACTAGAAATTGTCTGTTCTACAAAGGAGCCCAATTAAGGTATCTCGTATACCTCAATTTGGCTCTAGTCTGGGTCACATTAAATTTGTAGATGATAAAAATAAAATTGATTCGGCACGGCACACGCCAGTTGGTAATTATGGAGGTTTCATAAGTAAACATGAGGGGGTAATCTAATTAGATAATATTCGGCGATCTGGTGGAACATAGGCCGGAGATACTTCTTCGCGCTTCTCCATACAAACGGTTTACACAGAAAATTCTGTATTTTATGTTGTTATAGATCTAAAACTAAGCCAGGTACAGTGAAAAATTTAAGATTAATAAAATATTTAAAAACTAAATAATGCCTGCGTCTCGAGAAATTTTAATTTTTGAGAAATCCTATTTATTGGAATAACGAGCAGCGTACGTCCTTACCCGGGATGGATCATGCATCCGTGGCTTTCGTCAAAACTGGTTTTAAATTTGAAGAAAAAAAAACAAATTCAATTCCGAACAGATACAGATGGGTCGTGAAAACGTAGCAGACAGGCAGGCAGACGTACAGACACTTTCGTATTTATAATATTAGTACGTGTATAATAATGTTTATTTTGAATTACGTTTATATTTTACTGAAAATATACGTATGCGTATAGCAGCGTGGTGGGTCTACGCTATAATTCCCACTCTTCTATGAGAGTGGAGGCTTGTGCCCAGAAGCGGGACTTTAATGGGCTGTAGTAGTGATTTAGCTAGACTTGTATCTTCTTATTATTTTTACGAGAACATGAATTATATTCTAACGAATTATTATCAGAGTTCGTAGAAAATACATAGTAATTCAAACTTTATTTTTCATAGAAAGAAAAAACACTTACCTTTATAAATATTTTTCTCATAAATAGAGAATACTTACCTATTTTATTATTACAAGACGGAATTTAATAAAGAAAAGTTAATAGATACTCCAACGTAAAATAAAGAAGAAATGAATTTCTATGAAAATTTCTTTCGGAGAAACTAAATAAATGTTTTGAAAATTATATTTTACTAGATGATGCCCGCGACTTCGTCCGCGTAGATTAAGGATTTTGATTCCCGCGGGAACTCTTGAATTTTCCGGGATAAAATGTAGCCTATGTCCTTACCCGGGACACCACCTATCCCTGTACCGAATTTCATCAAAATCGGTTGAACAGATAAACTTTTTTGTTTCCCGCGGGAACTCTCGAATTTTCCGGGATAAAAAGTAGCCTATGTCCTTTCCCGGGATACAATCAATCCCTGTACCAAATTTTATCAAAATCGGTTGAATAGATGGGCCGTGAAAGCGTAGCAGACAGACAGACAGACAGACAGACTTCCGGGATAAAATGTAGCCTATGTCCTTACCCGGGACACCACCTATCCCTGTACCGAATTTTATCAAAATCGGTTTAACAGATAAACTTTTTTGTTTCCGGCGGGAACTCTCGAATTTTCCGGGATAAAAAGTAGCCTATGTCCTTTCCCGGGATACAATCAATCCCTGTACCAAATTTTATCAAAATCGGTTGAATAGATGGGCCGTGAAAGCGTAGCAGACAGACAGACAGACAGACGGACAGACAGATAGATACACTTTCGCATTTATAATATTAGTATGGATTCGAAGTATGGATCAAATCAAATCGAATCAAATGATTTTTTATTAAGACAAACTTTTACAATAGCTTTTGAATCGTGAATTTGAAGTGGATAGATCGACCACTGCAGTAGTAGCACAGGTAGTAGTTTGTCACTTTGACGGATCATTTTTATCCAGATGTAATGCTATCTTTTCTCTTAACTACTTATCTACCTTTTTTTGACTCTCTCTTTTCTCTATCTGCGAGATTCGACTATAAACAGATCTGTGCTCCTTATTATATTTTGAAGTTAAGGCTTTGCATATCCAATAATGTGACATCCTTTCAAGGTGTAGTATAACAAGTTATACTGTATGTTGGCCTGTCTTGTCCTTTTAAGGCGGAATGTGCTGTCACTGGCATCCAGAAGCTGGATGGTTAGGCTTTTTGTGACGCTCAAGTCTTTGTTTGTAGGCCTCAAGATACCTGTCTAAAACTTACTACTTATCAACCCGTCTTAACTTTTTTTTAGTTATTACTCATTAACATTAATTATTTTAGTTGTAACAATCAACAATTTGTTCAGTAAAAAGTTCAAAATTCATAGGAATCTACCCATTTAAAATTATATTTTTGACTTTTGATTATGATAAAATAATGTTTTGTACACCTAGCAATTGTTTTTGATTTAACAATCAAACCCTTTAACAAAGTGTTGATACTGTGATTAATTCTTAAAACACGATCAACACTAAACTCTCCGATGCGTGCGTGCGTGCGTTAGACGTTAGACCACACGTCAACTTTTTCCCAGCCTACCCGCGACTACGCGATACAACAAGATGAATCAGGGCTACCGCGTTTAAATTCGCCGCTAGGGGCGCTAGTGTAGTGTGAGGTCCCCGAAATGTCAAATATCACTGGGCTTTTATCGCGGGTCTAATTATTTAATTAATGTTATGAATATTTAGCAATAACCGATTAATTATGGAAGATGTAAGATACGTGCCAAAGAATGCCAGTGCTCTGTGCTTTGAAAGCGTAGCTAAGAAAAATAGGTGCAAAATTAAGCGGATTCTTTCGAACAGCTAATTCATAGGTTAGTATTTCCCTGGTTCCTGTATGTTTACTATTTAAAAAAGAGTTCTTTATTTCAGAAATATGCTTGTTTACCGAATATACAGCTATACTTCAGGACCTTACTCGCAAGTGGCGCCAACTAGTGAGCATAAAAACGGTAGCCTTCATTGACAGCGGCGAGTGGCCGGAACGATTTTTCTGCATCTTATTATCGCCATGTCATCGTTTTAACATCGATTAAAATATTCTGGTGTTCAAGTGTTCATTGTAACGTAACATTTGCTTTCCGAAAAACAACATAACAGTGAGTCGTGTGTGTCGTACCTAATTATAAAAACTCAATATCGTTCAGTACTGCAGATATATCACGAAGTGTTCTACGGCCGGTGCCCGTGCGCTTTATGCTGAGTATCCACTATGTTCGCGATCCTGTTCCGCTCCGCGCTCCTGCAACTGCTCCACATAGTGGATACGTTCGCGCTCTTGGAGCGTGGAACGGTGCACGCTCCGCGCTGCACTCCAATAGGTGGCGTTTTTTGGGCGAACATAAAGGGGAGCTCGTTCTGTTCGTGGCCACGAGCTAATGGAGATGCGCGCACCGTCTCTATCACAGCGTTTGCAGATGCGCGGAGCACAGTTAGTTTGCGAACATAGTGGATACCCAGCTAAGATACGGTCTAAGTGTGAGTGCTTGTGAGGCGAAGGAATCCAAACGGAGGTAGTCCAGTCATCCAGTCCGCATTGTACTGTTTCAGGGAGATATAATATCTGTATCACACAACTCTTAAAACGGGCGACTGTATATGACTAAGACAATAGTAGACCCAGTATAACATAAGGTACTCACATAAGGTAGGTACAGTCTATGTTACAATGAATCTATAGCATATCTTGGGGTTGCTATAGAACACGTGAGCCTTAAGTGAGCCTTGATAGGTGAAGCTGTCTTGGGGCTCCATTTTAAATGTCACGGCGCGCGAATTTTCTTTGTTTTTTTTAACTTTAAGTTATATAAATACTAGATGATGCCGCGACTTCGTCCGCGTGGATTGATGTTTTTTGATTACCGCTCTTCAATTTTCCGGGATAAAAAGTAGCCTATGTCCGTCCCCGGGATGAAGCCAATCTCTGTACCAAATATCATCACAATCGGTTGAGCGGTTGAGCAGTTGGGCCGTGAAAGCGTAGCAGACAGACAGACAGACAGACAGACAGACGGACCGACACACACTTTCGCATTTATCATATTAGTGTGGATTACTATAAATTCTAAATATTACAATAGAACCTAAGTTGATAGAAGATGACGTCATCACCATGCGTTGTCCGTTCTGTCAACCTACCTAGCACAGTGGAGAGCGCTTTGATCATTAAGGGAAGGGCAGGGAAAATCCACTATATCAGAGAGGCGATATAATATGTAGTGCATTTGGCCTGGGCTTCAGCCGTGGCTAGTTACCATATTAGGTTATCTTTGCAGGTTAATCCACTTCTATATGCTCTTCTTCATTTAACTATACTATAAGCGGATCTATCAATCGAGTTAAACTCTCTTCGAATTGTCGGATTAGTTTGAAACTTGTTACACAACTAATACTGATTTCCTTGTTACTTGAAGATACTATCTCTATCTTGGAAATCAATTTTGACCTACTTCTATAAGTGTAGAACATGCTAATTGAAAGTCCTTGTACTATGGTCCCAATCCAATATATTTATATTACTCTCTATTATCCAGTTCCAAATTTGCAGATTGTATCGTACAAGTGTTAAAAAGCGGTTTCCACGCCGGGGGCAGCATCCATCCGGCATGCTTACATCACAATAACGACGCCAGTGAAGAAGATTGGCAACACCCCTCGCAGAGAGCTGTACCACACGAGTAGCTGTACTATATGCGGCCCGCAGTCGAGCCACTAATAAGGGGGGTCCTTAAAGGTTTCGAAACTAATCAGGCATTTTCCGACATAACACGTGACTTGAAGTGAGTTTATCCGGTAGTTAATCGTATGTATAGTCAAATACATTTAAGTATTACTAACGTATAGTGACTGATTTCCCCGGCAAAGTCAATTTGAGAATTTATAATTTCTGAATTTTCTCTGGTCTGGCCTACTGGGAGGCTTCAGCCGTGGCTAGTTACAACCCTACCACTGAGTTAAGCAGATCGTGATTAGTAAGTACGACAGAGTTCGAAATCAGTTCAGATCATACGAAATTAGGAAGATAAGAACTTTTGTTTTAAAATAATGGACTCATGCCGTATGATTTGCTCAATATAGGAACCATAAATAAGCAATCACTGTTAATCTTTTTATTTTCAACAACTTGAAGTCAACAACACAAGTAGTCATAGCAACTAAAGTGTTAGGTTTTTTTTCGTTACGGAATTTCTGGATTCGGTCTCCACGCTCAAGGCCCGCGATAGAAGCTATGCAATAGCCTAAATACAGAAAGCGTGTTAGTAACAAAAGTTTGAGTCGTAGAAAGAATTAAAGCGAATACACAGTATGGACTGGACAGGATAAAACTTTAAACTAAACGTGCCTAGACTTACAAAACTTGATTATACCCATAATTTCAATCGTTCTAAAAATTCCATTCGTCCCATCTAAATCCTACACTCAGATTTTCCGAGATAAAAAGTATGCAACATATTTACCCGTCCCCGGTATAAAACCTTTGTGTCATCGCCAAATCTCATCAAAATAGCTTCAAACAGATGACTGATGAGCAACCGACAGACACTCCTTTGTATTCATAATAAAAGCTGATATAGATTCTAACCAGTTCTTAAAACAATTCTTTAATTTCAATAAGAACATCAATACCTGTTATATTGTGTACCAGGCTAGCATAAATTACGAGTGTGGAGATTCCCTTTGCGCCACGAGACTGATTGCAAAGGTTTCGAGTCCAAAGTCATCAATATCGACCGAAGCTGTACGTGATTATACGGTTACTTTTTATATACTTACGTTATTTGTATATAACTAATAATACTATATTATAGCTATTTATGCAACTGTATCGTAATGAAGGTCATTTTAATTCGAGTGCTGTTTTTTGATACGAGGCTTGCCGAGTATCAAAATAGGATAGTACGAGAATTAAAATGACTAATTACGTACAGTTGCATACAAGATTTTATCTACGACAAGGACGTCTTTATAATTTTTTACTTTATAAATTAATAAAAACCAAAAGTGCCAGAACCCAGAGCCGCTAAGCTATAGGTATCCTATTTATGAAGATAACCATATCGATACAGCTACGACTCATAACGATACAGCTCCCATACAACGAACTGTATCGTTATGAGAAGCAAACACGAAAGAGGGTTCAATTCGATATAGTTGTCAAATTCGAAATTGGAACTTTTCGATGCTGGAGTAGATAAATTTATAAACTAAACAGATCATCTCATTATTTATCATTGAAACTGATTATAACATTTGTGTTTAAAATTCTTATCAATATTCAAAACGGTTGAAATTCAATAGTTACAAAGTCTTGCAACTTGTTTAGTCCTTTTTATGAAACCTATGTTAGTTTTAAGTATTTTGCACGTCATTGCATGGCTGATTGTAACTTGCTCACCTTATTACATAATAACACCGTCCTATGTACCTACTTACAATCATGCAAATAAATAAATAAATATTCTAATAAATATAATAATGTTACATAGTGGAGTTATTGTTTCATAGTAATATTATTACCGTTGGAATATCGCCTACGGCCACTGCTGTCCCATTTCAATAAAGATATTATTAAACGAGCATCTAAAATGAATTTAATTGAACACGATGAAAACTGGAATAGGCTTTTGGGTCACAGTCGTTCGGTCAATCTGTTATTATGAGCTATATTATAATTAGAATACAGTATCTAATCATATTATGTGTGTAAAGTGTTTCTACCTATAATATCATTGAATGATTGCTGATTTTTTCTCTACTCTTCTCAGTACTACAAAACGCTCTTCAAAACGGATGGTAAAGCCCCGATTTATCATAATATTAAATGTGACACAAGTTGCCTACTCGTACATGAAATAAAACATTTTATTTTAACATTTTATTTTAATTCAATCTTTCAGAGCGTAAGCACGTGTCATCTAATATAAATATTATAAATGCGAAAGTTTGGATGGATGGATGTATGGATGTATGGATGTATGGATGTATGGATGTATGGATGTTTGTTACTTAATCGCGCGCCAACGGCTGAACGGATCTGGCTGAAATTTGGCACAGAGATAGAATATAGTCTGGAATAGCACATAGGCTACTTTTTATCCCGGAAAATTAAGGAGTTCCCGCGGGAACCAAAAAACCTCAATCCACGCGGACGTAGTCGCGAGCATAAGCTAGTACAGTCTATCTTAGGAACTAGCTTTTGCCCGCTGCTCCGCTCACCTTAAGTTAAATTTTCATACAAATTTCGTACGTTTCCCAATTTAACCCTTAGAGGTCGAATTTTCTAAAATTCAAAGATATAGATTGATAGCATCCATATTGCACCTTAAACGATGATTTTTTAAAGCTTCATGGTTTCTAAGCTTAATTAATCAACGTTGAGTGCCAAAGTGCAGAGGAGCAATTTCGGATTGAGGGTTGGTTCACTTGGTAGGTAAATCTCGTCGGAAAGTGGAGTGGAATCCCTACGTCATCAATATTGAGGTTGAGTGCTAAGTGATTGATCTCCGTAGACTGTAATTTTGTAAATTAATTAAGTTTTTCTGAGATTTAAACAACTAACCAACAATTTTAAATCCCCGGGATACAGCCTACCTCTGTACCAAGTTTTGCTAAAATAGGTTGAATAGATGGGCCGTGAAAGCGCAGCAGACAGACAGAAAGACTGAGAGACAGCAACGGACTTTCGTATTTATAGTATTAGTATGGTTGCGAGAGTCTGTTTTTCGCTGAAACAAGGGGATTTTAATTAGAACTTTCTGTTCAATGATAAGAGTGTTCCACAAGAGATTGCTCCTTTTCTTAGAGGCTATCGAAGAGTTTTCACAAGAAACGTGAAAAGGATTTCAAGTGCTCTGTACATCAAATACAATAAGATGGGAAAGCCTATTTTTCTTATCTCTTTAAGTACTTACAAATATAGATTACTGCTGGATTTACGTGCAGTTAATTTTATCAGGACTTTATGTTAAATTTTACTTTTTTTATTAATATCTAGAGACATACACGCTATACGTTTAGTGTAAGTTTTTAGACTGCAAACTCGATTGATCGTATTGAGCGTTTGATCACTTTAGCGTCAAAGTAATTTGTACCCAAAAGCTCTTGGTTTAATGTCACAAATTCAGTACAACCGATTGTATTTTCAAAATGTATCGCTTGAAGCGCTGGTTGTAATTATGCATACACGAAATTGAGCTTTAAAAAAATAGATTAAGGTTAATTTTTCTTTGCCGCTAACGTGATCGATCGAATCGAATTTGCAATGTAGACTCAGCCTAAGCTCACTGGTTACGCTGCAAAGGCGCGCCTATGATATTACACTGACTGCACCTTAAAACCTGACACATTATACAATGACTAGCTGATGCCCGCGACTTCGTCCGCGTGGTTTAAGTTTTTTGTTATTCCCGCGGGAACTCCTTAATTTTCCGGGATAAAAAGTAGCCTATGTCACTCTCCAGGTCCTCAACTATACCCATGCCAAAAATCACGTCAATCCGTTGCTACGTTGCGGCGTGACTGAAGGACAAACCAACAAACCAACAATCCAACAAACAAAGTGACTTTCGCATTTATAATATTAGTATGATGTTCCACTCCTGATTTTGTTCAAAAAGTTTGTAGGTTGTAATACCTGAATTCAAATACCTGAATACAAAACTCAGAACAGATTGTTTGTAATGCAGAGCTATTATAACAAATTCCGGCTCAAATATTATGTAAGCTAAGTAGCTAACTAGGCTGCTAACCAGTAGATTACAATGCCTTGTCTATGGCACTGATTTATATTATGTACTCATGGTATAGTGCACAGAGGAGTTAAAACTATTAAAAAAGTAGTTTTTACTTCTCAGTGTTTTTGGGAATAATTCACTTTGCTATGTTGGGAATAATTAAATTTGCTATGTTGGTATTGTTTATTTGTGTTTGATTTACCTATTAGAAAATTACGGGGAGCTTTTTTTTTGCAAATCCCAAATAAGTCACCACTTCTTTTCTGAAAGAGGCGGTGGCTTATTTGGGATTTTGGAGTGAAACGTACCTACGTAGAGAATAATTTGGACGATTGGTGTGGTTTGGTGAATATCGCAAGTTACATACTGTACCACATAGATGTATCTAGTGTGGCGTATTATAGCGAATTAAAGTTCTACTTCTTTCAAGTCCATGACTTCCACAGGGTAACGCCTGCTTCTATCACATATTTGAAGAGCATTTGACACTCATTAATAGGTACTAGCTATATACCCATCATCTAAGGGAGCGGAGAGAGAGAGACGTAAACTGCATGTTTTTAAGCTGACTTCACGCGTACAGCCCGACAAACTTACATGCCGTAACAGCGTCGTTATAGTATCTATGAAAAATAAAATAAAAACAAAAACTGCATAAAAGGAGACGGTTCAGATTTGTATGGGGCGTAGGCCAAGGCTTGTACAAGCAGAAAAATGAAGGAAAATAAAATATTAGATCAGTTTTTATTGGTCAAATCTACGAATTCGTCGTAATTTCAGTGGTTTTCAAGTTATGGAACACTAAACATGAGTGGGTAACAATGGCAGATTCATATTTTTTTTGACGTTTTCAAAAGAAAAACACGTTATTTTGACAGTGACTGTCAGAAATGACATATGATACATTTCGCGCCTACTGCCTTTTCTATGGCTGAAGGTTGCCATTTTGAAAACGGCTCGAAAACTTGAAATACATTTTTATTTTTTTGCTCGTTATTTTCCTCTATTTATGGTAGAGTGTACAAGAGTAGGCCTAAAATGAACCTTTGCCTTTGTTCCAATTTTGGCCACCGGGTCAGATAAGTTTGTGGGACTATACACGTGAAGCACACGAGCGCAGCGCCTACGCGTGCTGCTTCGCAGTAGGTATGAAAGCCTAGCTCCTTTGACGATGGCACCATGCGTTGTGTATGTTCCAAACTTAATACAAACTGTGTGTCCGGCTTATAATTAGTTCGTAAGCTAATTATTAAGTTATATGGCTTGCGCGCAAAGTTGTACGGCTTGGGAGTTTTGACTTATGAGCCACCGTGCATAATGTATAATCAGGCATACCTAATAATATATTTGAACCAAAGACAATATATAAATAATTAATCTATGATTTGAACAGATAGTTCCCGCGACTTCGTTCAAATTTATTTAATATTTTTATCTAAAATCAAAGTCAAGTTGATCTTGATTTCATTCAAAGTTTACATGTTGTACACTTTCTGAACATAATACAAAATTATTACATCAATACATTAATAGTTCTTACTATCAGTTAAACAATCCCGTGGGAGCTCTTTAATTTTCCGGGATACAAGTATGAACCCATGCAAAAAATCACGTCAGCCACACACACTTTTGCAGAAGTAATTTAGTAAAATTAGTTGTAGGTACCTATATTTATTAAGTCTGCTGGTGTATATATAGCACAATTTACCCTACAACCCTTTAAATGCATACAATTACTTATGCGATTTTAAATAATAATTAATCACTTGTCAAATCCCCTTAACACGTTTCTCTTTTGTTAAGGTGTTCGAGGCCTCCACAACCTGGAGATCAACGTGCCAAGTGCGGTGCTGGTCGGAGAGACAGTCACTCTGGAATGCACCTGGCAGCTCGAAGACGAAGAGGCCCTATATAGTGTCAAATGGTACCGAGGAAGGGAGGAGTTCTACCGATATATACCCAAAGAACTGCCACATACAAGAGTTTTTCCTCTACCGGGAATTGAAGTCGATGTAAGTTTGTTACTGCTCTAGAAAGGGGTTTAGCAATAGGCATGATGACTGATTTTGAAAAATGGTCAGATTATGTTCGGAAGTATCTACTATTTCGAAAAAATATCTTATTTCAGCAGAAAAATAAGGTTTAGTAGATAAAATTGGCATTTGAAATTTAAATTTTAAAATTCACGTCAAAACGTTCTGCGGTGTCATGGCGTCGTTTGTGACGTCACTATTGTTTTTACCAATGTACTCTGTGCAGTGTGCAGTAAACAATAGTGTGATTGTCAAAGTTCGAAAACAAACAATTGTGACGTCATTCGCTTCTTGGTGTTTTATCCAATATGGCGGATGGCTGTATTTTATAATTTTATTCAATCAAAATAAATAGCAATCTCAATCGATATAGAAAAATAAATACGTTTTTTATGATCCATGAATCCTATTTCATTAAATAAATTCATAATTTCATTGATTCTTGGTTACTGTCATCATGCCTATTGGCGGACCACGGTCCGGTAGGCTGAGTCTGAATTCGATTGATCGCATAAGACTTCGATGACATTAGCGTGGACCTTGCTAGCATTGATTTTTAGTCTGAGGAATGAAAGTCTAAGGTTTGGCCGTCTGAATTTCTGAAGTTTTATAATGGTAACATAATTTCTTAAAATAATTTTTTTTTAAAAAGTCACAATTTTTTTTAAATTAGGCCAAAGGCAGAGGTAGTAGATTAAAAGAGTTAAAAATCGCTCATTCTTGAAAAATTCTATCAAGAGGTCTTTATCCCAAAAGCTGTAACTATCATTTCAGCCATTTTTTTGGCCTTAATAATTAACAACTTGTTGTTACCTACTATAAACAAAAATGTACGTACCTAATTCTGGTAACACTAGTCTATGTGCGTCTAGCTTTAATAAGATCAAGCTTGAGAGTGATGATTTTTTAATATCGCATTTTCGAGTACCTACGCCATTTTGCATGAAAATAATTGCATACTCAGTTTAACATAATCAATCAGGCTTCAAACAACAAAGTCATTAATTTCGTTTTAATTAGCTTATGGCAATTTATCTAATAAAACAACAGTCTATTATTCTGTTGACAAATTGTTTATTAATAACTAGATAATGCCAGCGACTTCGTCCGCGTAGATACAACTAATCTCTGTGCCACATTTCATCAAAATCGGTTCAAAAGACGGGCCGTTAAAGCGTAGCAGATAGACAAACAGATAGACACACTTGCGCATTTATAATATTAAGCATGGATGTATGGATTAATATCTCAAAATCTCTGTTCAATAAGTAGCTCCATTAATTCGGCAATCCCACCCTAAAATACGATTAAAGTTATGAAATTAGTTTTTGCAAAGTCGTAAGTGCGGCGTTGTGAATTTCAAAATAATTTGCTCTCGTAAAGTTCAGCAGTAATTTAATTTATCCGAAATTCAAAGTAAGTAGGTATTGATTTTAGCTTAATCAAAACTTCATACTAGTATAATAATGTGATAGTGTGTTTCTTTGTTGGTTTGACCTTCAATCACGCCGCAACAGAGCAACGGAATGACGTAATTTATTGCATCGAGACAGGTGAGGACCTCAAGATTAACATAGGCTACTTTAACGAGACTTCGTCCGCGTGGTTTAAGTTCTTTTGATTCCCGCGAGAACTCCTTAATTTTCCGAGATAAAAAGTCTAGCCTATGTCACTCTCCAGGTCTTCTACTACATCCATGCCAAAAATCTCGTCGATCCGTTGCTCCGTTGTGGCGTGATTGAAGGACAAACCAGCAACAACAACTGTTGGTAGTTCCAGATACTGGTAGATTTAAGTGTTGAGTGTCAACCATTATGTTGGTCTTACAACTTGTGCCCCACAATTGTAAAAGACAGTGTGAGACTTATAACTCAAAATGGTTGATCTGAACAGATATCTCGGTCAGGCGCGCGGCGCGTGGTGCTGCAGGACGCGACGCCGGCGATGGCGGGCCGGTTCCGCTGCGAGGTGTCCGCCGATGCGCCCACCTTCCACACCGAGATCCGATCCGCACCTTTAGAAGTCGTTGGTAAGCATTAAATCTATACTAATACTAATATCCTATTATATAATGATTTTGATGACCTCCGTGGCGCAGTGTGTAGCGCTGTTGCCTTAACGTGCGGAGGTCCCGGGTTCGATCCCCGGCAGGGTCAATTTGGGAATTTATAATTTCTGAATTTTCCCTGGTCTGGCCTGGTGGGAGGCTTCGGCCGTGACGGCCGAAGCCTACCGGCAAAGACGTGCCGCCAAGCGATTGAGCGTTTAGGTACGATGCCGTGTAGAAACCGAATAGGGGTATGGGTTTAATATAACTGCCATGCCCCTAACAGGTTAGCCCGCTACCATCTTAGACTGCATCATCACTTACCATCAGGTGAGATCGCAGTCAAGGGTTAACTTGTAGTGAATAAAAAAAAAAAATGCGAAATTTTGGATGGATGGATGGATGTTTGTTACTCAATCACGCCAGAATGGCTGAAAGAATCTGGATGTTTGGCACAGATATAGATTATAGTCTGGAATAACACATTGGCTCTTTTGAAGCCATGTTATAAAAGCGTATACTACACTCAACACTACAAAGGATTTCTGCACCTTTAGAAAAATTTCATTGAAAATATTCACAACACAGATTGCAATCGAAACATGGCCAAATTTTAGTTGGAATTTTAAAGAACATGAAATCTGGATGAAGGTAACTTTTAACTTTTCGACTGGCGCAGTGGTGATCGATGTGGTCTCACAAGTGGGAGGTCCTGGGACCTATTTCTGGTGGTTGGGATTAGGAATTTAAAAAAAATCTGGCCTGGTCTGGCGGGAGGCTTCGGCCGTGGCTAATTACCTACCCTACTGGCAAAGACGTGCTACCAAAATATTTATCTTTCCGGTACGATATCATGTAAAAATATTTTTACATATTAAATTTCTTTAACTAATAAGATTATTGTACAATTATAATAGAGTAGTAGTAAGTTATGTCTATATAGAATATTAATTAACTCGTACACTACGTTTAAATTGAAAGCATCTTTCGGTACCCTGGGTTATCCGGCATAAATAATAAGCTTGGGATATCCGCTCAGGTGCATTGGATAGTCTCTACAACAAACATAAATTATGAAGGTCCATTTCCCAAAGGAAGCTTATTCGAGTTCCGTATGGATTCCCAGCCAGAAGCCAAAAGTGATAAAATTTATTCCCCTTTATTTACGATCGGGTTTTCTTAAAATCAGTTTAGGTCTATTATTGGTTTAGGTATTTGAATACTTATAGTAGGTATATTAGGTAGATATATTAGGTAGATTATATCTTATAATATTGGTATCTTCAAATCAAGAGTGAATAGGCATCTTCTAGACAAGCGCGCTTCATCTTAGGCTGCATCACAACTTCCAGAAAGTCTGAGTGTAGTGTAGTCAATAGCTTGTCTATAAATTAAAAAAAAATAACCTATTATGAATGACTAGATGATGCCCGTGACTTCGCACACGTGGATTTAAGTTTTTTTCAAGTACCGAAGGAACTTTTTGATTTTCCGGAATAATAAGTAGCTTAAATAATTATGAGAACAAAACAAGAAAAAAACACTTCTGCATTTAAATAAATAGGTATACTTAGTAGGGTAGTGATGAATCAAGTTATTGCACATTATACAAATCCAGTACATATTTTATTACATTTACAATAATACATTTATTCTCCCATTTGTTTGTACTGATTTTAGTTATAAAATTATTTCTTAAAACGTTTTACATAAATATATAACAAAAATACTACACAAAACATATTTAAAAATCATCCTATAAAACTTCCACTCGCTGCGAGGCCTTAAGGACTCAAGCAGCCGGTGGTCAGGGCTCTAGAGAGAGGAACTTCCTCATAATAATATTATATATTATTACATATACAAATCCAGGTTGTTGTGCATTGAAACTCATTTCTACTGGAAAACTTAGTATTTAGATTTAAGCTCCAGTTAGATTTATTCAATAAATATTCGGCGTAGGCATATTATGCTCGAACACAAAGCGGTGAAAATAGTGTAAATGAATGTGTCAGTCACGCGTTTGTTCCGCGTCTGCCCCGTCGCCTCAATAACATTCACCTGCCAAGGGCCTGCCAATATAAATCTACTGTTTTATAACCAAACAATAGCAATCTGCAATTTATTGTCGGAATATTGGCATTTAGGCGTGCATACCTAAGGATCTAAAAGAGTCTAAATGGACAAAATAAGGGAAGGTGGGATCTTTCCTTACGCTATGATTTTACAGCCCATCTTTTCAACCGAATTTAACGAAATTCGGTACAAAAGTAGGTTGCATCCCGCGGAGCAAAAATACTTTAATTCCGGAAAAAAAACAACATAAATAACATTATGTACTAAACAACATTATGTACCTACTAAATAACATTATGAACTAAATAACATTATGTAGATTCTACGAATTATCTTTTTCCATAAATCTTCCACGTACGAGTATTTTGTATACTAATAATATAGTAGCTAATATCTACTGTTCTCTTTACAACAAATATTATTATTAAAGGTAAATGTTTGTAGAATAACTAGATTGTTTATTTTCTCCTGTTCAGAGAGCAACAGTACCTACATTCCCGTATGGCAATACGGAAATGTAAACGAACGTGTCGAATACATCTTATTTAACATTCTCTTCTTTGCTCCAATAAAATTCACCTGATAAGAAATATCATATTATCATACTTCATACTAATATTATAAATGCGAAAGTGTGTTTATTTGTTTGTCCTTCAATCACGTCGCAACAGAGCAACAGATCAACGTGATTTTTTGCATGGGTTTAGTTGAGGATCTGGGGTGTGATTTAGGCTCCTTTTATTCCTGGAAAATTAAGGAGGGAACTGAAAAAACTTATTACACACGGAAGAAGTAGTGGGCAACAGCTAGCCTATGAGTATAGTCAGAGTAGAGTAAAATAAGCAGAAAAATGATTAAAAATTTTCCTCCCTATTGAATTATCCGGCCACAGCGGCTACTCCCAACGGAGATTTTTTTTTATACTACACATATTTGAGTGGACACACAGGTCTCTATTCTCTCACTTTCATAGTACGATGTAACGCCAATCTAACACAAGCAGAGAGACATTGAGCGCAGGATCAAATGACTTAACTGTTGCAACAGATTTCAGATGTAAGGTACAGGTTGCTGAATTTCATGACAGAAAACCCAATCAATTTATTTCAGTCCGATCTAGGATTTCAATAATAACCGCTAGGTATCAAGAAGTCGTTTAGTCCTACCTACTCGTAGGTACAACGATCTAAGTTGCTATCAAAAATAGCTCGATAGCAAAGGTTTCGTAGTTTTTGTCGAAATCCGATCGAAGAAACTACACCGATACGAATATTTCTCTTCTAAAGCTGTTTGATCTACTAAAAATGTATGTGAGAATGAATTACAAGTAGGTTTTAGGCAAAGAGATAAAAGAGCGAATGTTTTGTAGAGGAAACGGATGGTGGAGGTTAGGATACTGTCCCATGGTACATGAATATTTAAGAGGCATCCGCATATGATAATAAAAAATATCCATAAGCATACTAATATTATAAATCCAAAAGTGTCTGTCTGTCCGGTCCATCTATTCAACCGATTTTGATGAAATTCGATTTAGAGATAACTTGCATCCCGGAGAAGAACATGGGCTACTTTTTATCTCCGGAAATCTCCGGAAATTTTCCGGGCTAAATAGTAGCCTGTGTCCGTCCCGGGATGCAAGCCTCCATACCGAATTTCGTCACTTCCAGTTAAACGTAGCAAATAGATGGACACACGTTCGCATTTATCATAAAAATAGTATGCCTCAGGTTGTATAATACCTTTAAGCTGTACCCTTTTAAGGCGACTGCTAATTAAAAAATCTGGGGGTTAGCACAAAAGATAAATTTTATTTCACTAAATAAATAAAAAACTGTAGATTGGCAAACAATACTTACCAATTTATTTAAAACAATACGCTTTGAAAGAATTACGCCAGACAGAGTTTTTCGTATTTTCGCTAGAGCAGCCATAGCACAATCGATGCGACAAATCTGTCTCGCGCCTTTTGTACTACTTTTTCAATGGAAAAGCCGCGAAAAAGCGTTATCGCACAGATTACACTTGGACTGATGCTCGAATAAAATTTACCTGACAAAATAAATTTATGAATAAAGTCAGATATTTATTATTTCCGCATACGCGAATAACATTCTGTGGCGATATTGTACTTATTTTGTTTGAATTCAGTACGCTTACTCTGAGTTTTTACATTGCAAACTCGATTAATCGTACTGAACGTTCGATCACATTAGCGTCAAAGTAAAATGGACCCAAAAGCTCTTGCTTTAAAGTCACAAATTCAGCGTTTGGAGCGCAGGCGGTGAATAAATACACGAAATGATGAAATGAGCTCTAAAACAATGCAAATAAGGTTCATTTTACTTTGACGCTAATACGATCGAATGCTCAATACGAACAATCGTGTAAAAACTCAGAGTAAGCGTACTGGACTAAAAATGTCACGTAAATTAATTATGCCCACGCCGAATTATTTTTTTCTCTCTTTTGGATTTTTATTCTCCGCTTTGGAGACTCTCGACTCTCGTAAAAATAATCCTCATAATCAAATTGAAATATCTCAAACAATTTTTATTATTGTTTCAATTTTATCGATATGACCCATATACCTAATCCCGTGGTAGATTCTTTAAAAGTTCAAATACAGTTGCATGAATTATAGAGTTTATTGGTTACAGTGTAGACAGCGGAAATATAAATTTTCTTTGGGTTAGAGTATTTTTATTTTGCAGGCGAGAGAAACAAATATCATATTAATAACTCGATGTACTTTAGCATTTATGATAGAACTAAACTTAGCTTTAATTATTAGATTTCTAGCTGCTCAGATTTCAGTCAACTGAAATGGCTATCGGACTCTGAGAAGCGACGAAGATAAATGCTTTCATTATATTCGAAGTAACTCTTTATCCTGGATACTGTCTTGAAGTTAAGACGTTCAAGCTTTATTTTCTTGAGTGGCTTCGTTTTTACGAACTAACCTTTTCCCGCAGCTTTGCTCACGTTAAGTTTGATTTTCATGCAAATTTCGAACCCCTATTTTGATGCCCTAGTTTAATCCGCAAGCCGATAGTTTAATCCGTAACTCACGAAAAAGTTACACCAATCATTGTTACAACCGAATTAAAATTGTATTCTCCCAGCAAAAATTGATTTTGACCACCAGCGAAAGACTGCTAGCCAATAGAGGTAATAAGGTTTCTTGGGCCATACTGCCAACGCTTAAAGCCATTGGTTCAATATTGTCGACTTTCCTGTTTTAGAATTATAGTTCTTATTTTAAGGACGTCAAGGTACGTGACATCAAACTGTCATTATGAGTAACTAGCTGATGCCCGCGACTTCATCCGCAAGGTTTAAGTTATTAAGCTATTGCTTAGCTTCTATCGCGGGCCTTGAGCGTGGAAACCGAATCCAGAAATTCCGTTACGAAAAAAAACCTAACACTTTGGTTGCTATGACTACTTGTGTTGTTGACTTCAAGTTGTTGAAAATAAAAAGACTATTTTTTTGAAAAGATGATTTTGGTTGCTATGACTACTTGTGTTGTTGACTTCAAGTTGTTGAAAATATAAAGGCGAAATAATTTTAAAGAATTATGTTTTCAATAGTCCGGGTGTCCAAGGGGAATCAAAAAACCTTTTGATAATAATTCATAATTCTTTAAAATTATTTCGCCTTTATATTTTCAACAACTTGAAGTCAACAACACAATTAGTCATAGCAAGTTGATAAAAAAAGCTATGCAATAGCTTTACCGCGGCAGTCTCCGAGTACCATACGTCTTTTTTTTGTTTAATTCCCGCGGGAACTGCTTAATTTCCCGAGATAAAAGTAGCCTATGTCGCATTTCAGGTTCTCAACTATATCCATACCAAAAATCACGTCGATCCGTTGCTCCGTTGCGGCGTGATTGAAGGACAAACCAACAAACCAACAACCAACAAACAAACACAATTTCCCATTTATATTATTAGTATTATATTGCTAAGTATTGCTTTAAGTGTTGCCCGTATGGCCCCTGAATCGCTGCGACTGGCATTTGAATGTATGTGAAGCGAAACATGCAATCGCTGTATATCTATCGATGCTAACGATCAAAATGTGTATAGTTAGAAGCTAATCGCAGCTTTGCGCTTCCCAAAAGCGATTAAATAGCTGACTGCCGATACCAAAAGCGCTTGCGGTGGCCCTTTATTCATTATTTATCTCTTTTAATCAATAGGCATGATGACAGTAACCAAGAATCAATGAAATTATGAATTTATCTAATGAAATAAGATTCATGGATTATAAAAAACGTATTTATTTTTCTATTTCTAGTGAGATTGCTATTTATTTTGATAAAATAAAACTATAAAATACAGCAATCCGCCATATTGCATAAAACACAAAGAAGCGAATGACGTCACAATTGTTTGTTTTCGAGCTTTGAAAATCACACTATTTACTGCTCACTGCACAGAGTACATTGGTAAAAACAATAGTGACGTCACAACGACGCCATGACACCGCCAAACGTTTTGGCGTGAATTTTAAAATTTAAATTTCAAATGCCAATTTTATCTACCAAACCTTATTTTTCTGCTGAAATAAGATATTTTTTCGAAATAGTAGATACTTCCGAACATAATCTGACCATTTTTCAAAATCAGTCATCATGGCCTATTACAACCCTCTTGAATTTAATTAACAGTTTCTAGTTACTCCGATTTACGTCGACTGAATTGGCTCTCATATTCCGAGAAGCGACGAAGATCGATGCTTTCATTATATCATACGAAGTTACACTCTATCCAAGATACTGCCTTAAAGTTGGACGTACTGGGTGATAGATTATACTCTCCTGCAGAACGTTATGAGAATAGTCCCTGTGATTACTGTCAGAATACTAATCTCACAATATATATTGAACTTGATAAGCCTAAACTATTCCCAGCCCGCACAAAATCTATACTAATATTATAAATGCGAATGTGTGTCTGTCTGTCTGCTTGCTACGTTTTTACGGCGTATTGGTTCAACCGATTATGATGAAATTGCATCCCGGAGGCTACCTTTCATCCCTGAAGAGTCCCCACTCTCCACCAGATTTCCAAATAACCTAAACCCACGCGAATGAAGTAGCGGGCATGATTTAAAGGTTTCTCGCAATAAAAAAGTTGATGTTATTTTTTGCAAAGATTATAAACTTTCCAGAAATTTCTATTAAAAAATATTATTAGGATTTGCTTTATTTTTATCATACTTTTGCGAGATATATATTTTGTTTGTTTACAGACATTATACAGGATAATATTGTTGTTTCGTTTTGATACCAAATATTTACAAAGAAAAACGTTATAAAAAGAAAATGGCGCGCACAAAGGAGGACTTATGTCTATAAATAAGAGATTTCTCAGCTAGCCTTGATGTGTGGGAAAATTAAATTACTGTATAAATTCAGTGTACCTTCTTACTACAATATACGGCTCAACAAAACTTGCGTGTAGGTCAAAGGTCTGCTACTATTCATATTTTTATGAATTCTAAGATGAATAGAATTTCGAGTAACTTATAAGGATTTTTTCAAGCATGTATTTAAACGTCTGTGACCGCATTATAGAACGATTTGAATTTCGAACAGTTTTGGTAAAAATATACACTTTTAAGTGTTTTGTTCCGTAAAAGTTGAGATGAATTTATTAAGGTCCAGAAGTGAGAAAATATAGATACCTAATTTAATTTCATATCTATTTCAGGAATCTAGTAGATAGCGTATTATCTCCTTAGACATGTGCTTGTAGTGAGCGAATAGTATCAAACTCTATATCCGATACAATATGTATTCCTGGTAGTGTATATATATAATATTATCATATTCTGTGTCGACACATTCCAGCCCTTGGGATTTCGCGTTGATATATCGGTTGCCGGTAGGGACACAAAAATATCATCGCCCACGACTTCGTCCACGTGGAAATTTTGTTTTCCTGCACGGCTACAATATTTTTTTACCGTAAAAGTATACTGTTTCTGTATTCATAATTCAAGCTATTATTATTCCTTGTTATTTATGTTTATGAATAACACGCAGATATACAGACACATTCTTGAAGTTATAATAGACATTATTATTAGTTAGATAAATTAACGTTAGCAGGTATAGATAATGCATACGCTTACAATATAAATACGCACCATAAATCCAACTCGTAGAAGCACTTGGTAGAATAAATTATGAGATGGATGCAGATTTTACCCGGTGAGCGCTGTGGTCTTATAGTGGGAGGTCCCGAGTTCGATTCCCGGCAGGATCAATTTGTGAAATAAATTTTGAATTTTTTCTGGTCTCGATTAGGGCTATAAGTTTAAAATGTAACTACTGTCATATCCCTAACAGGTTAACCCGCTACCATCTTAGACTGCATCATCACTTACCGTCAGGTTAGACCGCAGTCTATATTATAATAAAATCAGTCCCGGTAGATACCGCTAGAACTATTTCAAGGAATTAAAACTTGGTTTATTGGATAATGCTGATACCAAACTTCGCAAATTGGTGCGGTGGGTAGTGACTGGTAACCTGCTTAGTATTATAATCCATTTACTATCCACTGCTCGCTTATTTATTACTTTACTAAATGACACTCGCGACTGCATCTGCGTGCAATAAGAATTTATGATTCCGGCGGGAATTTTTAATTTTCCGGGATGAAAATTTGGGGGCTTATGTCCACATTTTTTTTGTGCCAAATTTCGTCTTTTTCGGTTTGAAAGATGGACCATGAAAGCGTAGCTTAGTAGATATACACACTTTCACATAAGTATAGATCTCTATTTGCGTCATATTCCTCATAACTGAGGGTCGTGACCCCTTTCAATGAAGAAAACTACCATTATATGTATATGATTAATTAAATACATAATGGTATGAGTTTTCTTGGGATAATAATGCGGGGGATAATAATTCCCACTTCCTTCCGCAAGTATGGATATTATCGAGGATATTTTTGTTGCAGAGCCTCCAGAATGGGGGCCGAAGCTGGTGTCAGACCGGTCATGGTACGGAGTCGGTTCCACTCTCCGAGCCACATGCGCGTCGCCGCCAGCTCAGCCACCAGTGAACCTCACATTCGCACTTAATGGCCTTGAGGTGAGACATTACTTTTGCATCATCATAAATCAGAGGCCCAATTGGCTAAGCAAGTCGTAACTATTTGAGAGCTCAAAACATAATGTTACTCGAACTGTTCATGGAGTTCATAAATACTTTTTGGCGTGCAGGCATCTATGAACTCCTTAAACCAGGTCGATTTATCCGTTTGACAAACGATTACGATTTCCTTACATCTTTTCCTCAGACTTTTCACTTTAGTTGTGGTAGCACTCTATGGTCTATACAGAATTAAGGCATATTTACTCGACACGCCATTTCTTTCACTTCTACTCTTAGTTTTCTGACAAAATAATGATACAATTCTTCCCGTTGACTTTTTCATGGCATCGTCAACTCGATGTTTCTGCACGGTTGCCATTATAATTAACTTCATTTTTAAATAACCACTGTTGTTGACTACAATCTTAAAAGATAGTATCTAGTCTTAAGAGGTAGACACAACAGTAAGGTAATAATAGGATCTTAACATTTACAGAAAGTAGCAATGTAGCAAGTGTGGAAGCAATCGGTTTTACATTAAGCTGCCCACAAGGTATGAGGTGTTAGTTTAATTATTCTTTCAAACCCTATGTTTCATCCTTGTGTCAGCTGTCGGTAATTATAATATGTTTTACGTTGAATACGTGGTATAATTTTCTTCAAATATTTCAGTTGCGAACGGAATCATTTTTAAAAGAATTTCACGCGTGTGCAACTTAAAATAAATACTTAGTTCCAACATGTGATGTCGATGTATAAAGTGAAAAATGACAACTGGCGGTTGTATTTTGAACATTTAATAGCTAGTTTTTTTATATATTCTGTGCAAAATTTTGTTGTCATTAAAGCGGGCACAAACAATCAGAGTGCAATCATGTGAAAGGCAATTTTTTAAACAGTAGTTTCTGAGATTTGTGCCGGTCCTTCTCAGAAAATCTGCTTCTAGAACTGGCTGTAGAATCATACCCCTGATAAGGAAATGAATGTTTTATCTTTCTGATTCGACCACATAAGGTATGCAAACTCACAAACACTAGACTTGAACTCAGATACGTTCAAAACGTTCAAAATAGACTTTAAGATACTCTGGGACCTACCTCTGGGCTTAAAGCATCCAAAACATTGACATAGCTAGGATAACCTATTTATTACACGGATATTTTTGGGGCCGAAATCCACGAATACTTAACCATTGCCCGTTGCATAAAAGATTTTTATTCAACGATACAAAAGTTTCCGTTATCACATTTTGGGTTAATGTGAACAGCTGTGTGGAGAGAAGAAAACCTAACAAAACAGCTACTTTCCCGACCAATATTTTTTGCTCGTCGAGGCCAATAAAACATGTACAATATATTGTACATGAATCCTTCCATACTATACTTTTTCGTTTCTTGCTTTGTATTTTTTGCCACCGACAACAACATTTGCGTCATTAATCAGAAAGCAATAACGAACAATATTAGCTTTCAGCAAACTAACCATTATGCACTTAGGATCACGTTTCTATTATTAATCGTGGTAATAATTTTATCCGAGCTATCTATTTTGCTACTTACTCATTTTTGCTATCACGATAGCTCTAATAGTTATGTACTATAAAGTAAAATTATCTAGTTATTATTAACAAGAACATTTTACTTCATATTACTTACTAGATGATTCCCGCGCCTTCGTCCGCGTGGATTAAGTTTTTTTTTATTCCCGCAGGATCTCTTGAATTTTCCGGGATAAAAAGTAGCCTATGCCCTTCCCCGGGATAGAACCTATCCCTATACCAAATTTCATCAAAATCGGTTGAAAAGATTTTTTTTTAATTCCCGCGGGGACTCTTGAATTTTCCGGGATAAAAGTAGCCTATGTCGTTCCCCGGGATACAACCTATCCCTGTACCAAATTTCATCAAAATCGGTTGAACAGATGGGCCGTGAAAGCGTAGCAGACAGACAGACACACTTTCGCATTTATAATATATATGGATTTATCGCTTCATAATTATTATTATTATAGTTTCGCCTATTGAAAGTATAATATACTACGAGTTTTAAGCCCGATCTTTTAAAATGCCTATCCAACATCACACAGACAGCAATAGCCAATTTTATACACTTGTATCATAACGTCCCTGTTTATAGTGTAATCTATTCCTTTGTACCCAGATCGATATGGAATCATTCGTGCACGAAATACCAGCCTGGTTCAAATGGGACCCGCCCCCGAAAAGTGAAACGACAACAACCGAGCAGCCCGAAGACGATATCAATTTCAACATATTCCACGATGAAAGTAACATTCAATATTTGGACGAGTCTTATATAAACCTACACAAAGAGGAAATCAGGCGGCCGCCCAAGGAGGATATGAAGCCAGTATTCGAGAGGACGGGGCCCGATAATAGGCTGCCGTCGGTAGGCGAAGTTTTATTTGTCGTCCGACATGAGTCATTCGAGAGAGGGACCCTGAGGCTGACCTGCATAGCAAGTATATACAACTTGTATGCGGCACGCGCCGAGCTAATTTTCGATATGGAACAGCCAGAAGTTGCTTCGGTGTTGGGCGTCCGTAACAGTGCAATAGGTGAGTGTTATTAAATTTGTATGACCTACATCCAGTTAAGCCAGAGCGCACGATGCAAAATTATATTAAATTTCTCATAAATATTAATTTAACACTGAAACTTTAAATGCAAATTGACGATCCTCTTCGCTCGTGTATGACACTACATTCATGAGTATTTTTGCTTTTATTCACATAATTATTTATTTGCCAAGACAATTTGTATGACAAATAATTGACTTAATATTAATATGTTCATTTAGAACTTAATATTAATATGTAATTTAGAATTTCGTCTAGAAGGGTCCTTTAGACCTAGAGACTAGAACTAGAAGAGAGTAAGAGTAGAAGACTGACACTAGAAGGGACTAATTAGAACTAATTCTACTACTAACCCTGTTCTTAATACCTGTATAAGTATAATAATTATGATAGGAAAGTAAATTATTATTTTATTCCAACTAACGCATATTATCACCATTATCATAATCAAAATTCATTATTTAGATGTTTAAACTGCGTTACAATAAAGGTCATAGTAACAACTAACAATATTATAGTTCTACCAGTTTGGCCATTTCAGGCGATGTAACACACAAACTCAAACTATAGATAATTAATTAATTAATTTTCTCAAATTGAGTAAACACTTTTTAAAATTTAATTCATTATTCATTTTATACATATACATACAATCATCATGTAATAACGTGTTAAAAATAGAAAAGTTATAAAGTGTCTGCGAGGTAACTTGTATGAGTAAGTAGTTTTTGTTCCAGTCATTTTCTCATGGTTGGCACTAGGTGGCATTAATACACAAATATGGATCAAACTCCATTACAACGATAGTATGGTTAATAAATCTGGGGCATTGTGATTATATTACGATGGATCATCGATAATCCTAACTGGAAAATTATTCCCATCACTGCGTCAGTGGGTTATCCTTTATACATTGTATGTTGGTCTCGTAGTTGTGTAGAAGGTTGTTTAATGTTCAGGTCGTTCGTTCGATTAACTGTTATAGTGTATCAAAATCTAACATGGAACTTCATTAATATAAAGAAATTGATTACAATAAAGTAGTTAACATAATCATATAATGGGACAAAAGTTATCACGCGCTAATGTTGTACATTGATGGTATTATAATATTATCAGAAATTTTCGAAATCGATTCAATAACAACTCTAAAAGTGTCAACTCAATCAGAGATGAGTGATGCATGAATGCATAGATAGCATACAGAAAGATAGGTAAACATCTTATATATTGTAACTATAGACATAATTTTTATATATTATAACTATAGATGATGCCCGAGATTTCGTCCGCGTGGATTAAGATTTTTTGATTCCCGCGGGAACTCTTTAATTTTCCGGGATAAAAAGCCTATGTCTTTCCCCGGGATACAACTTATCCCTGTACCAAATTACATTAAAATCGGTTGAATTGGTGAACCGTGAAAAACGTAGCAGGCAGACAGACTCACTTTCGCATTTATAATATTAGTATGGATACTCGTATTAGCCAAAAAAAGTATACATACCTTTTTAGTTTTGCTATAATATTTTTAACTGTAGCAAGTACAGGTTGTTAATGAGAGGAAAGCCAAATAGTCTCACACATTTCTCAAAATATTCGACATGCTCTCGTAGGAGGTCTTAGTCTAACTATGTAGGAAAGACAAGAATCTGCATCATATTCTATACGCACATGTAGTAAATATAATATTAGGTTTTACCCTTTATTTATCTGTATTTACATAAGCTCTGAAGAGAAACAAAAAAGTAAAAGTTGTTAAATTAAAACCTTTTCTTTGTTTCAGGTTCGTCGATAGTGTGGCGATTTTCAACACTTCTACCAATAATTTTATATACGATTCGGTAGTTTTTCAATAGGGTTGTTTTAAATGTAGGTAGTATAAGGAGAAAAAGTGTGTGAGACTCATTGTACAAATTCATATGACATATCCGTATGTGTTGATTTATAAAATTCCTTTCTTTTTAAGGGATAAGTAATAATGCAGCATAGATTTAGGATTGGTCTGCGGAGCGAGACCAATCCTAAATCTATGCAATGCAGTCAAAGATAAAAGATTCTCTTTTCGGAAAAATGTAAAAGGTACCTATGTAAAAGGTATGTACTCTTGTAAAGGTATATATACTGCACAGATTTAAGGTTTAGTATCTACGATAGGTACCTACTACACTGTTTGTGTGGTGCGATTGTGTAAGAAAATCGAAAAACCTGTTAAGTTCGCAAATGGTTAATTCGAACTGTTTAAAGAGATTATAGATGCTTGCAAATCGAAAAGAATAATTTTTATGAAACTTAAGTAGTTTAAATTAGCCGTTTGACAATACGTTTTGAGTTCTCAAAGATTTCTTTGTATAAGCAACGAGCCTCTGTCGGTGTGTATCTCATTCATTAGCAAGCTGTTAAAGAGTCGGCACCACCAAAAACGAGAATTTTTTGATATTTTTCTCTTAGAAAACTAATGGTGGTTTTAGCATTATTAACCTCATTTTTGAGAGCAAGATACTGTGAATGGCAAACAAATTGTGCAATAAGCAGCGTAGTGAGGGATAGCTGACGCATTACGGTATACAAGAGGTTTTGTTCATTGATCAACTACATGTTCTTGCTTGCTAGATAACTATATTCCTTCACTCCCCGTTCAGTCCTACCTAATAGACCGACAAATTGACTAATGCCCATTTTCACCGCGTTTTCCTCAAATTTAAAGAAGCGCCAAAGCCAATTTCCCCATGATATTTTACGGATAAAAAAGGTACCGTATCTTTAAGGATAAAAAAAAAGTTTTCTCAAGTTGTTTACTGGTAATATAAAAAAAGATTTGAATTTGTCTGCTTATTTATAAGTAACTGAATCTATGAGTTTAACTGTATTTATAAGCAATGCGTGCATATTGTATCTACCTAGTACAAACTACACAATAACTCTGGTGGTTACCGGCTCTTAACAAACCTGTATAAATAATATTTATCTAGATTTAGAACTGGTTGGCCAAATTAAAGATAATAGATTAAACGCGTGAATGAAAAACGATTTAATAATTATAATATTACAATTAGATTGCATAAGAAATGTGTGATGTATAATAATGAATGCGTGCATACCTTTTTATTACATTCAAGTAAATAAGGTCTAATAATAGAGGTTATTTAAAAATTATTATTCCTCTCTATCATCTTCCTTCATTTCTTTAGCGAGAGCTGTAAAATATAGGTTACCTATTTTAAAAATGTAACCTTATCAAAGACTGATTACTTATTTATATATTTAAAAAATGTGTAACAAATCCTTAATAATTTATCCTTTATTTTAAAATTATCTTGGTAGTCTGTAAATTGAAGTAATTGTTTCTATTGGGATTAAAGAATTCTATTGTAATACCTAATAATAATATTTATATATAAATATACTTTTAAATATTATATTTGTTTATAATTAGTTTATTATATTATTTATTTATGTTTGATGTCACTTATGTTTTATTATTAAAAAACCAGGATAGGTGAAAATGTAAAGGACCTTTATTATTATAGATCGTAAAAAAAGCAACAAAAAAGTATTGTATCAAAATGTTCGTATCTCAACGGAGAACCGAGTTATTGTGAAACAAATTAATTTAACCCTTTTTTCAAGATGGCGGAAAATGCACATAGGAAATCTTGTTCGACAATTTGAAGTTAAGCTTTTCTAGACCTCCCCCACGTAATATTCAAAATTTAGCCTTCTCGGTTCACATGCATTTCTAACGCGTTTTTTCCAACGTAATGACTGGACTGATATATTATATGTGCATAAAATTGAGAAGTTAAGCTAAAACGAGTGTGTTTTACGAAACGATAAAAAATCTGACGTCACGTAAATTTGAAAGAGAGAAGGGTATAGCTTTGATCTCTTGCACACGTGCTATTTCCCTATATTTCCCAAAAGCGCGGTCGACGCAAAGGGGAATGTAGGCTAGACATTGTCTACTCATGTCACGTATGCCGGTAGCAGTTTGTGCAAACTTTGAGCGTTTCTTTCAACTTCATGTGCACTATGTTCCAACTTGTAGGTACTTGTAGTTTGGGAAACATTACGTGTTGAAGAGACTCAAAGAGTTGTCCTAGAACTGTCTTGAAATTGGAAATGTAGTATGCATTCTAAATATAAAAAGAAACCTAAAAAGCTCGAATACCACTGTATTGAATTCTTAAACTTTTGCTTTTTGAATGTATAATAGTAATAACTTAAATATCTTTCCAGTTTTAATTGAAATCAGTGGAATACCCAAAATTCTGTTGAACTGATATTATAACCATACATCATATTAATAATTGTCACATGATAATTTTTGTATATTATGCAAGTGGGCCCGGCAGACTTCCCTGCCCTGAACCTCGAACCCGATTGCAGCGCCCCCTATTGGATCCAATTGTGTACATAAACCATCCCGGGGTCCAAACAATCACAACAAAAAAAAGAATTAGCGAAATTGGTCCAGCCATTCACGCGTGATGCCGTGACCAAGGGAAATAGGGATTCATTTTTATATTATATTATATTATTAAAGCAGAGAGGTCATCCCTACTGACTTTAAATGTATGATCTTATTATATTTTTATTTTAAAAAATCAGCTCTAGCAACACCATGTTTGTAAAGTTTAAATACTTGTATAAAAATAAAAGTATTTTTAAGTTCTTAACATAGGTATTCCAAGGAATATAACAAGTACTATATTTATGATGTTGGAAATGAATGAGACAATTTATAATTGAAATCATAATTATTTCATTGTAAATAAACACTGTATAGAATGCAGAGAAACGTATCGAAGTTACTAAAAATAGAATAAAAGTGTTGAGATATTTGGCATTTTTATTTCATAAACCCTTTCTTTACACTAGCGGCACGCTATGATGGCCGGTTTGACGTTTGTCCGCTCATGAAGTTCCGTATTAATTGATAACGACTTTGAAGGAAATAATTGTATTACTTTATTGACGATAGTGATGTGCAGAGATTCATAAATTTTATCGAATGTAGTTTTAGGTTTAGGACTCAAAATTTATTTATTAAATTGATTTCTAAAATACTTGTGAATATGAACAATTTTCACTATGTGGACAAACCTCTGAAATCGCTTTTTTGCGTCTGAATGTAATTCCATCCGTGAATGTGCTCCGTTTATGTTTTTGTGCTTTAATTTATTTATGAAAAAGAAACAATAAACTGTCCAATTGATAAACTGTTGTTTTATTTACCTAAATAACTTAAATTCCATTGTCTCCAAAGTAATTTCCAAAAGCCAAATCAATAAAATCAAAATATTGTTTGGCTTTTGGAAATTACTCTGGGGAATTAATTTATAAAAAAATAGGTACCATGAAGAGCGCGATTTGCTTGGCTTTAGGTTCGTCGTATACCGTTAGATGGCGCTTATACAACAATCCTCAGTGTTATCTCTATACCTGTATATTCAATGTACTCTGTGATCGCTGGCTAGCACAACTACTACCTCCGGCAAACTCGCGTCAATGCTCAATGCAAAACAAAGCAGTTTCGAATTGACGTTGCTTCGAAAAGTATAAACTGTCAGTGCAATGCGATTGTGATATAGTTTTGACCTGGCTTTGGATTTCAAATATTGATACTGCATTACTGTTGACCCTTGCTCGTTAATTTGGACTCTGTTCAAGCCCTTTGTTGTGGATTTCGTCGATATGACCGAACGTACGCAGAGAACTGTTCTAAATAGTCAGACACGTGAGTTCGTAATACGCCTTCGTAACTATTTCGATCGTGAAGCTCAAAATGGAGGGCCAATTTTACCTATAACGTCAGTGGTTGAACGCGTAGCTGATGCGCTTAATATTGGACAACGAACTGTTAGACGGATAACTAAAGAAAAATATGGCGAGACTGGCACAGAAGAAAATAAACTTCACACACCAAAAAAGAGAAAACGAGCAAAACCAGTCGTAGGCATCGATAGCTTTGATGCCGATGCTATCCGAAGACATGTTTACGGCTACTATTTACAGAAGGAGTATCCAACAAGAAAAAAGTTGGTGCATTCACTGAAGGAAGCTGGATTATTCTTCGGTGGGGAAAGTTCTTTAACGAAGATTTTGAAGACCATTGGATTTCGATACAAAAAATGTAACAAACGCAAAATATTGATGGAAAGATTTGATATAGCGATGGCAAGGTATACTTTTTTACGGCAAGTGAAAGAAATCAAAAATTGGCAAAATGTTGTGTTCTTGGATGAAACATGGCTTAATGCTAACCATACTGTAGGCCGTTCTTGGAACGATGACACAGCAGCATCTACTTCCAAAGTTCCTTTAGGAAAAGGATCGCGACTTATAATTTGTCACGCCGGAACCATCAACGGGTTTGTCGAAGGTTCTCTCATGGCTTTTGCGTCAAAAACCACTGGAGACTATCATGAAGACATGAATGGAGAAAAGTTTACTGAATGGTTTACCTCAATGTTGTGTAGCCTCCCTGAACCATCTATTATAATTATGGACAACGCCCCATACCACTCGATGCAAATTGACAAGCCACCTGCCCAATCCCAAAAGAAAGCTGATATCGTCGCATTGCTTCGTAAAAATGGCGTAGATGCAAACATGAATATGTTAAAAGCGGAATTAGTACGTCTTTTAAAAGAAAACAAACCAACCAAGATCCGATACGTCATTGACGAAATAGCATTAGAACATGGGCACAGAGTTATACGGTTACCGCCTTACCATTGTGAGTATAATGCGATTGAGTTGGTGTGGGCTCAAATTAAGGGATATGCTGCAAGACACAATACAGAACCCCCATTTACCACAAAAAAAATGCTAAAATTATTAGAAGAAGCTTGTGAACATGTGACTAAAGGAGACTGGGAAAAGGTTGTGAATAGAACTGTTAAATTAATAAGGGAAGATTATGAAAGAGATGTGAAAATAGATAATATTATAGAAAACGAACATATAATTATTAATGCAGGTGATGATAGCAGTGACGACAGTGAAAATAGTAGTATGGACGAATCTGATTAATTATGGCCTTTTGTGGCACCTTTTTTGGTATCTTTTGTATTCATATGTTTCTTGTGTGCATATAAAGTATGTATATTCATTTTCATTCAAATATTCAGTTCGTTCAAATAAATTAAATAAACATTTACATTTTTGTTTTATTAAACCTATTTAATCAGGTACAAAAACAAAACTTAATTGTTTTTTGTTCGAGAATAAATTGACATTCCACATCACTATTGTAATGTGTCAAACCGGCCATCATAGCGTGCCGCTAGTTTAATGAACGAATGCTTTTAGAATCGTCGTCATCGAACGATAGAGGTCTACTGCTGGGGCCACACTGCCAACGCTTAAAGCCATATTGTTTCATTGTTGTTAACTTTCATGCTATAATCCTTATTTTAGGAACGTCAAGGTAGGAGACATCAAACTGTCATTTACAAGTAATATTGCTTAAGTATTGCTTTAAGCGTTGACAGTATGACCCCTGGACATAAGGCACAAGCGCACAACATAAGTCTCTTGTAGGGACCCCTCGAAGCGGTTGCTTATTAAGGTCCTTATTAGTAAACCGACGTTACCTAAGTAGACGTTTTCAAGTATCGATAAATCTATGCTTAAGACCGATACTTAAGAACATCTTCTTAGTTGATGTCGATTTATTATAGTACTACTAGTTGGTACTAGTTGTCTCTTGACATTAACGATTTTGATGTTATTGATTGATTTTCAATCAATAACAATTATTGCGCGTCAAACTCAATATTCAAACAAAATATGACGGAAGAAACGTCACTTTATTTTTCGTTTGTTCTCAGCAAACCCTTTTAATGGATACCCATATCATAGAGCTGCATAAAAAATAACTAATTCGCCATCTTTGGTAGTCCGCCATATTGGATTTAGAATGACGTCACTTAGCTAAAAATGCATTGCCGTCCAAACAAAAAGCGTTTTATAAATAAGTTGCAAGATTTTACCAAAACAAACACATTAACATTGCAAGTTAAATAAAAGCTTGTAAAAATATGTTGTATCGTTGGGTTATTATGGAATTCAGCTCACTAAGAGCGAGGCCCGAGATCATAATCAAACAGTATCCTCATACTTCATATTCCTTGACAATCGCCATACAAATATTACCCTTAATAACATCGTAATTTTGTGTAGGAGAACTTCCACGTAAGCCGCAATCAATCATAGCCTGAGGTCGGGGCTACAACAAACAACGGTATATGTACAGCTCTACCCTTATGGGAAATAACGTTTATTGAGCACTTGTTGTATTTACAAATATAATGGACTTGATAAATCAATGGCAATTCTCGGTAGGAAAGACATTCTCAAACAGTTGATTTATTTCGATTAAGGCCCGTAGGTACACAAGTTCTAGTCCATTCAAATAATGCTGGAATTAGGTACTATTTTGTAAGAAATATTATATACCTTTTCTATCTATCTATCTACAGTCATCGTCAACATCATCCCCAGCCCAGCACGCACGCTGACACGGATTTCGTCATAATGTGAATCTTAAATCTTCTCAGAATGAGAGGAGTTAGGCCACAGTCCACTGCTTTGACCAATTGATTGGTAGTCTGTGAAAAATTAATTTTGGTCAAACAACTATTGGTACTTAGGTAGGTAGGTACATACCTAAGATCATCCGACTTAATTTTTAATCGACTTCCAAAAAAGGAGGAGGTTCTCAATTCGGCACGTATGTTTTTTTTTATGTATGTTACCGCATATCTCCGTGGTTTCCAAACCGATTTGAAAAAAAATTTCAGTGGTTAGAAAAAGCTCGCGAGATGGTCCCATAAATAATTCTGACTCCAAATCCTCAATCCTGATGCTGCAGGTATACCTACGACTCAAAGCTATGGAGATAGGAAGTTTTGATGGTGAATTCATATAGTAGGTATCAAGTCACGTGTATACGATTCAACTCTGAGTCCCAACACCTCAACCCTGATGCTGCAGGGTACAGAACTCCTTAAAAATAGCGATTTAGGATTTTTTTATGGTGAATTCATATTGTAGGTGTCAAGCAACGACTTCATACTTAAACCCAAGTCCCAACTCCTCAACTCTGATGCTGCAGGGTACTGCACTCCTAAGCCGTGGGGATTAAAAGTACACTAAAAATTTAAAAATAAAAATTCTTTCCAAAAAACCGACTTCCAAAGCCACTGTAAAGTAAGAAATAATTTTGATTTCTACACACTATGTTGAAGTCGGGCGAGTATAACTAAGATAGGCAAAGTTGACGCGTCAGGCTCGCCCGACTTCAACATAGTGTGTAGAAATCAAAATTATTTTTTACTTTACAGTGGCTTTGGAAGTCGGTTTTTTGGAAAGAATTTTTAATAATTGGTTTTGGGTGAAACTTCGCTCAAAGGTCGCATTGAAAACGAAATCTACCTAAACTCAGCCTCTATTGTTACATAGGTAGCTACATATACGCGCCTGGCATTCCTCAGACGTAGAATTGTATAGGCACTGAGACATAGACATTCTCGCGATAATTTATGGCTGTACGAAATGGCGGAGTCATAGCGACAGAACATGAATAATCACTTCAATCTAAAGCGCTCCTGCGGTTACGAATGGATTATATTATAGAAAGCCCTTCGCTCCTTTGCGATTTATCCACGCTACACCCTCTTGAAAACTACGAAAAATAACGCAGTACGTTCTAAATATGTGAGTACTAGCTAGCCCAGGCTTACAACGGAGGGCTTATCTTATTACTAGATGACTTCCGCCCGCCTGCGACTTCCGCCCGAGTGTTTTAAGTTTTTTTTAATCCCCAGTCCTTAATTTCCTGGATAAAACCTATCACTGTACAAAATTTCATCAAGATCAGTTGAAAAGATAGGCCGTTAAAACGTAGCAGTTAGATAGGCAAACACACTTTCGCATTTATAGTATTAAGTATTTAAATGAAACAAACCAAACTTTATAAATCAAAGATTTGAAGGAGTCATGGAGTAGCATCGACGAAAAGTCTCATCACCTATCCCGAAGGTAAAGTAAAAGTAAAGTAAAATATACTTTATTGTACACAAAGTAATGAAAATACAAACAATCATAACAATAGATACGGCACAACAGGCGGCCTTATCGCTCAGACAGCGATCTCTTCCAGGCAAACTTAGGGCAGAGGAAACTTTTAAAAGAAAGCGGGAGGGGTGTACTAAGACATAATATTAATAAATACATAATATATACATAAAAACAATATAAAAATATATAGGATAAATACACAGTATAGAAGTAATAGGTAATAGATGACAGATGAATAAATAAATTATAATGATAGATAATGCTGTTTCAATTTAGTTTTGAAGATAGGTAGAGATTGAGATAGCTTAATATCCAAAGGGAGAACGTTCCAAAGCCGTATAGCGGTTGCCGTAAAAGAATTTTGATAGAAGGAAGTTGAGTGACTAGGAGTACTTAATAAAAGATTATTTTGAGAACGGAGGGAAAAAGAGTGTAAATTACATATATACTTAAATCGATCTTTTAAGTAGTGAGGTGTGATGGGATTGAACAGAATGCAGTAAAGAAGGTGAAGAATGTGAGTATTCCTGCGAAGGCGAATCGGGAGCCACTTGAGCTTACGGCGGAACTCGGAAACGTGATCATACTTACGTAAGCCAAATATGAACCTTATGCGGTAATTTTGAAGCCGCTCAAGTTTATTTAGTTGCTCCTCAGTGAGATCAAGATAACAAGTGTCCGCATAGTCATGGATCGGTAGAAGAAAAGACTGAGCCAGCGCTATTTTAGTAAGAATGGGAAGGACATTACGCAATTACGAAGGTTTTATTTTTAAAGATAGTAAAATATCCACTTTGTAACCCAGAGTGATTAATATATCGAGTTCAAATCCATTATGTAATTTAATCGTAATGACAGACAGATAATTGGGGCTCAATTATCTATAATGAAGATTCCACCAATTAAAATTTTCAAAATAATTATATTTGGTGTACCATGGGAACTCAACTTTACCTAGACATCGTGTACAGAGGATTATTAAAATTCTAAAGCTCCTCTAGTCTCATAATATAAAAATATGCAGTAATTAAAAACAAAATTTATCAAGCGCATCAATGGTATCCAAAAATTTGCATTGCCTTTGAATAGATTAATGCTTTGGACTACATAAATTTCATAGGTTGATGCTTTGGACTACATTTTTATAGGTTAACGCTTTAGACTGCATATTTTGTACCGATTTCATCGTGTTTAAAATCTTTTAAGTTTAAGTTGACAAACGCCGTCACTCTACCTCAATGGAAAAAAATTAAAATTCTTTCCAAAAAACCGACTTCCAACGCCACTGTACAGCACAAAATAATTTTGATTTCTAACCACTATGTTGAAGTCGGGCGGGTATTACAAGGATAAGCAAAGTTGACGCATTAGACTCGCCCGAATTCAACATACCTAGTGGGTATAAATCAAAATTATTTTGTACTTTAAAGTGGCGTTGGAAGTCAGTTTTTTGGAAATAATTTTTATTTTTAACTTTTTAGGGTTGAGGATTTGGAGTCAGAATTTTTTATGGGACCACCTCGAGATCTTCCTCTAACGACTGATAGCAAAAAATTCAAATCGGTTCATAAACCACGGAGATATGCACCGAAAAAAATTTAAAAAACAAAATACGCGCTGAATTGAGAACCTCCTCCTTTTTTGGAAGTCGGTTAAAAATATGTTGCATGTTTGTAAAAAAATTGGAGTTGAGACAGACTATCATGGTGAGGAAAACGCAGAAAAAGACAGAATGGACAACAGGAATTTTAGAAAACGACTGAAAAAGGAATTTAGTTTACTAAACATGAAATAACTAATATCTTTTACTTAATCTTATTACTCACTCATTCCCGAGGTACGAGATGATTCATTAACACGTTCAAAAGTTGTTAAGGTAAAATGCTATCTGAAGCGTAGTAAGCATTATGGGGTTCCTTTGTAAATATCACTTCAAATTAAAATATTACTAACACACCAATAATTTTAATATACCTTTGCCAAAAAGTATATTCTACCCCGCCTGCCTATTATTTTTGACTAGTTTTTGGCCGGGACTTTGTTCACGTGGAATTTGTATATGATTTTTAAAGACAATTTTTTTTCCCTTAAGAATTCTGGTATAAAAAGTATCATATTATGTGTCCTGCCAAAATTCGTTAAGGGTCCAATACATTGTACTATTACCTATTCTGTGACGATACCAAGAACGTGACAAGTGTAGTATTATTCACTGTGGTGTACTGGAAAAGAGATGGCACGAGAGCTATTTTAGTCGCACTGTGAGAAAAATATCAAATAATTAAACCGTTTAAAAATAAACTACAGCAATGAAAGTGAAAGATACATATTATAATTTAATTAATTTAAAAAATATAGAAAAACCCATTACACTTTCCAAATAAAAATAAAAACAGCACAAATTAAAATATCAAAGCTAATTTTACAAATAAGAAGCTTCCAAAATTATAATAATTAATTTTTCAGAGCTTCAATGTAAAAAAACGCTCTGAAAAAGTAATAGATAGACATACTTACTGACACACATTTTTTTCTTAGTATAGGATTATAATATTTTGCGCCGTCAATTATGATACAACTTAACGAGCTAAAGGCTTTGAATTTATATAATGCTAGATTGCTTTGCGATTCGCAGAGATTTTAATTACTTTTTACTGGATTTAATTTGTAGAGTATTATTACACTTTATGAGAAAAAGGCTTTCTGAATAACATTTTACGACATTAAATATTCATGGTTTCGTCGTCGTCTCAACTAATCGACGTCCACTGCTGGACGAAGGTCCGACTTCATGATAAGTATAGAAAAATTGAATTACCTTGATGCTCCGTGATTCGAAACTTATAACTAGAGTAGGTATTGCCAGTATTAAAACGCCTCACTTTTTAGTTTTCAATAGACACTCTTATACACAAATATGGGTATTTATATCTATACTATCCATATCCATACTAATATTATAAATGCGAAAGTTTGTCTGTCTGCCTGCCTGCTACGCTTTCACGGCCCATCTGTTCAACCGATTTTGATAAAATTTGGTACAGGGATAGGTTGTATCCTGGGGAAGGACAATCCCGGAAAATTCGAGAGTTCCTGCGGGAATCAAAAAAAATTTCTTCAACCGATTTCAATAGTTTGTATCCAGGGGATGGACATAGACTACTTTTTAGTTCCCGCTGGAATCAAAAATCTTTACCCATGCGGAAGAAGTCGCGGGCATCAGCTAGTATGTCTATAAAAGGTCATTAGTAAGTTTGCGCCACAACTGCGGAAGTCAGTTTGAAAACAATAGTTCCCACTAAGCTTCCAAAGCAGCGTTAGCTTTGAAAGTAAAGTCCAAAATTACCAGTGGAACCGGAATTTAATGACTAGAATTGTGTTTAAATACTAGTGTATAACTTTATACCCGTGACTTTACCCGTGAGCTCATTTTCCGGGATAAAAAGTACTTAATCTATGTCTGTCGCAAGGATGTAAGCTATCTCCATACCCGTCAAGACCAGTTCAACTGTTCAGAGTCGTAAAAATGTTAGGTTGATATAGACGTATTTTCGCTTTCAGTTGCAATACCTACTTGCTTTGTAACATGATGTGTAAATTAAATACTAATAAAATGGATAAGATACATCTATCTGTTCTTTATTTCTTACTAGATGATTCCCGCGACTTCGTCCGCGTGGACCAAGTTTTTTCGATTCCCGAGGGAACTCTTAATTTTCCGGGATAATAAAAGTAGCCTGTCCTTCCCCGGGATACAACCTACGCCTGCACCAAATTTCATTAAAATCGGTTGAACAGATAAATTTTTTGATTCCCGCGGGAACCTTTGAATTTTCCGGGATACAAAGTAGCCTATGTCCTTCCCCGGGATACAACCTATCCCTGTACCGAATTTCATCAAAATCGGTTGAATAGATGGGCCGTGAAAGCGTAGCAGACAGACAGACAGACAGACAGACAGACAGACAGACAGACAGACACACTTTCGCATTTATAATATTAGTATGGATGAACAGAAACTAAAAGCAGGAAATATCTACTTATAAAAAATTCAAAATGTTGAATCGAAAACGTCGTCCGCCATTCGGTAGGCGGCTTGGGTCGAAAGCGGGTTAATTAACTAAAATATTTTCAACGTTTGCATAAATTAAAGGATTAACTTTTATTTGCTATGCCATTATGAAATTTTAAAATGTTCTTTTGCGACGAAAATTGTATTTTGTATGAGAGTCTTATGAAAGTCCCAGCCTAATTAGAATTTCAGATTTTTATTTGATGTCAAATAAATTAAAGCTGTTTTCCGGATTTTCGGTGAGGAAACTGTATCCATAATATTATGCTTGGTGCAAAACTATTTTAGACTGTAGCAGTTCTTTGGGCGCCTACTAAAAATATCCTCTTTCGAAATCTGCATTTTTGACATCTTACCGTCAAAAATGGTACCGTGACAGACTGACAAAATCCGCAAAATTGGTGTTGGTACAACGAGCCCCCGCGTCGGAACAACGCATGGGCATGAGCGGGGGCTGCGCGGGCTGCGCGGACTGCGGGGCTTCAGCGGGCTGCGCAGGCGCCGGGAGTTAGAACGAACTCTCCATCCCAAACGTCATTAGTGTCCACTGTCCAATTATTTTTGTTATCAGATTTTCAAATTGAATAATATAACTAAGTGTTTCGGCTTATATAATGAACCAGTAGTCCTCTTAAAAATCCACGCTCAAACAATTGGTGATTTCTGGAGGTATTGTAGGTTATCTCAATCACACTTAAAGAGAGTTTTAATAAATTCCAGTAGGATCTCAAAATCCACACGGAAAAAGTGGCGGTAATATACTTTCCTAGTTGATAATGCATATTATGATGTGGATCCTATTTCCTGTCTCGTGCAGACTTCGGAAGTTCAGACAGTTTTTCAAGAGTCGTGAAAATCGAGTGACATGAAAAATGAATCGCATATTATGTTTTCTGAGCTATTTATTTTCTAAGCATGTCAAAATCGAGTGATGGATTCGAATTTTTCTCACGCTCTCTATCATCAAGACAAGATTTATGAAAAGAACGGTAGGTATAGGATCCATATTACAAGCTTTAATTTTACTTCATCTGCATTTTTGTATTGGTGTTCAAATCTTTCGACTGAATTTTTGAGCAGTTCCACCAAACCGATAGGGCTTGAAACACAAATGTAACATCGATGACAATGCATAGTTTAGGTGACCATAGGAACTCAACTCCTCAAATTCTAAAAATCGCCTTCCAACGGCACTGTAAAGTACAAAATCAAAATTATTTTTGGCGGGTTTTTGGAAATATTTTTTTGAGAATTTGAGGAGTTCCTATGGTCACCTAAACTATGCATTGTCGTCGATGTTAGAATTTTTATTTTTAACTTTTTAGTGTCAGGGTTGAGAATTTGGAATCAGAACGACTGGTAGAAAAAAAAATCAAATCGGTTCAGAAACCACGGAGATATGCACCGACATACATAAAAAAAAAATACGCGCCGAATTGGGAACCTCCTCCTTTTTTGGAAGTCGGTTAAAATAACTTCATCGTGCTTGGGCCCATTGGATTTGTCTTGACCAGTACTTGGTTGGTGTTCAGAATCTGAGGGATGTATTTAAAAAGAAAACTTTTTATTCACACTCACTGTAGTCAACATGAAAATAGTTTTGGCTATGGGTTGGTGCTTCTTTTCTTATCGCTGAAAATCTCTTCATTCTGAATCCTTTTCTTCAGGAAAGCTCCCATCACAATATTACGCGCTAATAGGGCTTAATTAATCTATAGCCCGCATGATTGATTAATAACATGACCTACTTGCTACAATAATTATTACTTATATTAATTATAGGATTTCCAGATCAAAGGAGACGATAATGTTTTCATTTAAATACGTTTTTACTTACTCGTGCATACATTAACAATTGATAAGGCACTCAGTCTAAAATCTTATAAATAATTATCTATTCATTTTACTAAAATATGATAAAAAGACTCTTTGATGTTAATCCAGATACATCATAGGTACTAATATTATAAACTAGATGATTCCCGCGACTTCGTCCGCGTGGACCAAATTTTTTCGATTCCCGCGGGAACTTTTAAATTTTCCGGGATAAAAAGTAGCCTGTCCTTCCCCGGGATATAACCTACCCCTGTACCAAATTTCATTAAAATCGGTTGAAAAGATAATTTTTTTGATTCCCACGGGAACCTTTGAATTTTCCGGGATAAAAAGTAGCCTATGTCCTTCCTATCCCTGTACCAAATTTCATCAAAATCGGTTGAATAGATGAGCCGTGAAAGCGTAGCAGACAGACAGACAGACAGACAGACAGACAGACACACTTTCGCATTTATAATATTAGTATGGATAGTATGGATGCGAAAGTCTTCGTTGATTTGTCCTTCAATTATGCCGCGACAGACCAATAGATTGACGTGTTTTTTGCTATTGTTAAGGACCTGGAGAGTGACATAGGCTACTTTTTATCCCGAAAAATTATGGAGTTCCCGCGGGAATTAAGAAAAACTTAAACCATGTGGACGGAGTCGCGGGCATCAGCTAGTTTTCATAATAAATATCATGATATTTTAAAGCTTTAACATTATACATACTAATATTGTCTGGAACGAACGAAATTTGGTACATGAATAGATTGTAAAGTTGGAACCGAGAACGGACATAGGCTACTTTGTATCCCGAAAGTTCTTTGAGTTCCTATGGGAGTTATTAAGCTAAATCCACGCGGAAGAAGTTACGGCCATCAAGTAGTAGGTTAATAAATAATCACGTGATTTCAAAATCATATCATATCATATCATATCATATCATACTAATATTATAAATGCGAAAGTCACTTTGTTTGTTGGTTTGTTGGTTTGTCCTTCAATCACGCCGCAACGGAGCAACGGATTGACGTGTTTTTTGGCATGGGTATAGTTGAGGACCTGGAGAGTGACATAGGCTACTTTTTATCCCGGAAAATTAAGGAGTTCCCGCGGGAATAACAAAAAAGTTAAACCACGCGGACGAAATCGCGGGCATCAGCTAGTAAATTAATAAACTAAGTATATAGGTACATCATGCGTAGCTTTCTCAAGTTACTGGGGGGGGGGGTTACTCTATTATTTTAAAATGACAGTTTTATGTTACGTACCTTGACTACATTAAAATAAGGATTACACATATATAAATATACTAACGATATAATTAAAAAAAAAATTAAAAAATACGGTTTTAAGCAATGGTAGTATGCTCTCAGAGTCCTATATATATTTATGACGTCATGTTATAATGTAAAGCTCATTATTATGTAAAGGTGCGCAAAGCGTTAAAAGTATTTTGTAATTTATGTACATACTTAATTCCTACCAAAGTTATGTTGGCACAATCTCTCCTTCTTTCTATTCTCGATTATGCTGACGCAAGCTATATTAATTTGACTGAGGATCAACTTAACAAGCTTGAGCGACTCCAAAATCTCGCCATTCGGTTCATATTCGGCTTACGCAAATATGACCACGTATCCGAATTTCGTCAAAAGCTCAAGTGGCTCCCTATACGCAGTCGCCGGGATCTGCATGTACTTTCTCTTCTGTACTGTGTGCTATTTAATTTAAAAACTCCCTCCTACCTTAAGGAGAAATTCAGTTTTTTTGGTGTGCAATCCGATAATAATAATTAATAAATGTAAATTATTAATAATAGCTGCGCTGGTCTGCCGTCTGCTGTTGGGTGGGTATAGATCCGGAATTACTCTGTATTGATACAATACAATAAATATATAGTAATACACTAAGCTCACCCGCCCGCTGTATGGTTCAAATATTTTTGGTGCCGCGACCGCCGAGTCCGAGTCCGAGGGTTCAGATAGGTATTTTGTAGCACAACACCAATATTCACAAATTTATCCGCGATGTAATTGTGCCCCGAACGCAATAGAATACATACTATTATTATGATTATTATTAAGACCATGCCGAACCTTAACGCTGAAAACCCCAACTCATTAAACGAAGTTCTTTAACAATTCGTTCAGTGTTCGAGCTGTTCAGCTATGGAATGCACTTCCACTGACCATACGCCAATCTAAGTCACTGGACATATTCAAAAATGCTGTTAAGAATCATTATCTTGCAAACTAAAGACGACAACAAAAATTATTCTTTTTGCATAGTTGAAATACTTACCTATAGGTATGTTATATTTCATATATATTAGTATATTTTATAATAAGGTATATTATATAATATAATTTTTTATATGTTTATCATTGGTTTATGTATTAGTATGTAGTTATTTGGATGTAAGTATATTATAGATCCACCTGCAGTCAATTTTTACTTATTTTCTCCTTTTCCTAAGGTTGCCTGGTAGAGATCGCTACCTAAGCGATAAGGCCGCCTTTTGTATCCTACTTCTGTCTGTGTTTACATTTTTTTCCAATTTTTATCTATGTTATTTTTACTTGTGGTGGTACAAATAAAGTGTATAATAATAATAATAATAATAATACTTATAGCACATCAGTGAATGTAACGAATTTTATTCAAGGCCGACATTGCCGCTTTGGAAGCGTCACGATTCATTTGTCGAATTTAACAAGCTAATCATAAAAGCAATTTCGATATCGGCTTTCCAGTAGGCTATGATATCGTTTCTAGGTTAATCTAAACTAATATTATAAAGAAGAATGATTTGTTTGTTTGTTTGTAATGGATAAACTAAAAAACTACTTGACCGATTTTAAAAATTCTTTCACCTATAGAAAGCTACTTTATCAGCGAGTAACATAGGCTATATTTTATTTTCAAAAAATTAGAGATTCCTACGAAAATTGCAATAATAATTTGATTTTTTCAACTTCTTACGTTAAACCTCTTTACTCTCTCGATAATTCGTCTATTAATTTTTTTATTATATTTGTCACCGTAAGATTGTAAGAACCGTAAGATTGTAATCTAACGCTTTTTTTTCGATAGATTGTAAACAGTCGAAAGATTGTGAACCGTTCAATGTATTACTTGTCAATTTTTGAAATATTCATTGTATTTATGTTTTCTTGTCTCTTTCTTGTAGGTTAGGTTAGGGTTCGACATAAATAATCAAGTAGTAACCGGCCTGGGGCCGGGCACTTAGGTACTATCGGGTTAATAAACCTAACATATTACAATCTACCGAAAAATCTACCAATCTAATCCGTTATATTGTAATCATTCGACAGTTTACAATTTCGCGAGTTAGATAAAAATCTAACGGTTTTTACAATCTTACGGTGACATATTCAAATTCTGACTGTCTTTCGGCCGGTTTCTGAATTGAGAATTTTATGTTGAGTCTGTCTGAAAGACCACTAAAGGACTAATTAAGCAAATTTATGTTTCTGAATTGATATTGTGTAAGGTTTGAGAGTTGGAACTTGCTGTTTTTGCTTGAATGCTTAATTCAGAAACCGGCCCAATATCAATTCATAATCAAAAATTTGCTTATTCAGTCCATAAGTAGTCTTTGAGACAGACTCAACATAAAATTCTCAATTCAGAAACCGGCCGTTTGACAGGTATCATATTTGTCAATTGTGTGTCATAATAAATACAAGAGAACTTACTAACATTTATTTAAACATTTTAATATCTAACTGTTGTATACCTAGACAGACTGCGAAATGTCTAAAAGAGCCAGGTCTCAACTTAGTTGTTAGTTCTAAACATAGTTCCCAGGTGAGGGCAGCGAAAATACGTCGTTTTGGAGACTCAAGTGCCAAGCGTTCACAGCGGTTTGCTGATCAAAATTTGAGAACGTGTGGTGGAGTTGTTCGTCTCAGTGCCGACTGACCATTATTGGGTATGGACTATTTTGATCAAGTGCTACCCGTGCGAAGCCGGGGCGGACCGCCAGTCTACAAATAATTTGGTTTGAGTTATCGTTATATCTAAATGATGTTGATGAAAACGGTAAAGAAAGCCTATGAAACGTTTTATCGTTGTTCCTTTCATTACACTAATTGAAAGTTTATGTCGGTAAGCAATATTATAAAGAGGATTGTGTAGCCGCCGGCAGATTGCTTTAATTTTTTAAATGGTAATCAGTGCTTACAATAAAATACATGCCGTTTTTTAGAATCAAAGACGTTGAACAAGGTTAACATGGTACCTAAAAAGTTCTTAGAGTTGCCATTGCAAAAAATTTAAAGACTATGTTGTATTTGTTAAGCCGAGGCTAGTATACTATTGATGAATTTCTTAATGACAAAAATACATGTTTGCATTCTGTGGCCAATCAAGTCAGTGTATCTTTTTAAAAAGAGCAAATCAATACTGTTACTGTGTATTAATGATGTTCTACATAATATAATAAAGTGATCCCATGAAATGCCAAGACTATCACCGCGCCAGTACGAAATGCAGATCCTAAAGAGAAGAGCTGGCAAGAAAATCAGCTTAAAATTTAAAAAGTATGATTCCTTTTATTTCTATTTTTCTTTCGTGTTGTAAGTTACTAGTCACTAAGAAATGATAATTGGAAATTCCACCTCTAAATCAGTAAAATTGGCGTAACATCCAATACTAAACAAGTTTTGAAAAAAAAAATACATCAATCATCAACCATTTACCGTTTTGTATCTTTTAAGCAAAAAGCCAAGGAAAGAGCACGTTGGTGCTACTTGAAAGAGTCCTATATCCAACAGTGAATGCACAACGGCTGATGATGATGATCTTTTAGGCTGTCGTAGTAAAGTCAACATTAAAAAACAATTTCTATAATAGCCAGATTTGGTGTAGATGTCTTATGAAATTGCGTTCACGTGAATTTGTTCGCATGTCTCGCGTTTATATTCTAACTACGCACTCTATTTAACGAGCGTTTTGATTAGGCATGTAATGACGACGTCGTAAAATTATAATTGGTGACGTGGCTCAAAGGGAAGGTAATCTACACCATTTGTATTGAAATGGTTTAATGCCCACCTTACATGCCTATAGCACACGTCCGATACAATCGCACGCGGTATTTAGCCATATAATTGTATAACGTTTATTTCTTTATTAAATTTAAAAAAAAAACTACGCGCCGAATTAAGAACCTCCTCCTTTTTTCGGTTAAAAAGAACAACTTCTTCAAGAGTTTCTTGCCAGCAACTTCAGCAGTTTTCTTGCATTCTTAGTATAATCTGTATTCCGAAGTCGAACTGATAGTAAAGTGTTGACACAAGTTGTCCTAGGTAAAATAAATAATTTCAATTAATTTTATATCCATTAACATCTTAATGAGTTTAGCACACGTATGCATTTCTTATGCATTTAGAACAATAATATTATGTCTACAATCAGCTTAATGGTCTAGCTACGTGTCCATCTTAAAAACGAGTCTTATTCCACCACTCAAATAAGACATACTCTTTTAACAAAATCTCGAAAAAATTTAAATTGGTTAAATTATAGAACACACAATATTGACTCCCAGAGGCGACGAAGATCGATGTTTTCATTATGTAACTCTCCATCCCAGATACTGGTTCAAAGTTTGACGTTACTGCATGATAGATTAGTTTCGTGAACTTCGTATGAGTAGTTGTTACGAACAGCCCCATACAAGTTGGGTCTTCACTTCACAATGGGTCGTGATGATTAATAACCGCACATATTTCGAGGCAGCTAATCTGGGTGCAGTTGTATTGTGCGCTACATTTTTAGGGTTCTGTAGTACGATACCTAGTACTTACTATCATGAATTTGTAGGGTAAAACTTACAACTTCACGATTTGTAATCGACTAAGTAACTATTTTTTTTATATCAAGGATTAGCTTACGCTTTTTTTTTTTTTACAAATACAAAAATATTTATTTCTTCTTAATAAGTTACAAAATGTTTACATAGTGATTGGGGCCAACCCTTTAAGTTACCAGTAACAACTAGCACTTGTGGCGGGCGGCCCCGCTCTTCCATAACATATTACTAACATAAATTAGTTAAATTTAGAAGTTATTTTTGTAAATTAAGCATAGTACAATAAAAATATGTGTGGTGTGTTATGTGTATGCGTGTGTGTGAGTGTTTGTAAACGTGTGTGTGTCTATGTGGTGAGCCACTTGGCAGTGACTACCCAATCTCACTGCTATTATAAGAGTACAAAAGGAACATGTGGGTCGGTGCATGCACGTGTTATTATATGTATACTTGTTGCATCAAGTTTTCTGTTTCATCATAGTTTAATTCAAGCAACCACTCAGAAATTACTTTTTTACAATCATGTAAGGACAGTTTATAGATGTTCAACTTGTTGTTTATTATGTTGTAAAGATGAGTCGATTTCCTTGTGAATTGTCGGGAAGCAAATTTAGTTTTACTAGGAATCGTGTGCAAAACCATCTTTCTTTTCCTCTTTTTAGATTTTTCAATGTCAATGGGTACCCTTTTATGAGCTTTTAATAATGAGTTTAACAGATATAATTTTCTAACTGTTAGCAATTCACAATGTCTATAAAGGTCTATGGTTGAGAATCTGTATGGTTTGAAAAACATTACTTTTAGTAAAGACCTTTGACCGCGCTCTACTTCAAGAAACTTTATTTTTGAGGCAATAATTTACGCTTGACATTAAAATGTTTAGTACTTGCTATCATGACTATTTAAATTCTACTTCAAGTTATCCCTTGACTGCGATCATCTGATGGTGAGTGATGTTGCAGTCTAAGGTGGTAGCGGGACAACCTCTTACCGCCTGGCCACAGCCAAAAGCGGGTGGATTGCGGCGCGGTTTGAGACGCGACAAGCGGTGAGCGGCGAAAACAAATGGTAGACAACTTATGAAGTATGCCACAGCTAACGGCAACGCGCAGCGCGGCGCGACCTGCGGCGCGGGGAGAGACGCGCGGTACACGGCGGCGATGGGCTGCGCAGTGTGCGAGTGAAACAAATGTACTAGCGAGTATCGAGGCGGCCACAGCTCAGTGCGGCGCGAGCGGTGGCATCGGTGGACGCATTCAGGCATCGCACGACCGAAACAAATAATTTTGTTTCTACCGCGCGTTTTTACCAAAAAGTTAAAAACTTAATAATTTGTCTATGGTACATAATTTGTGATTAATAATTTATCTATGGTACATAAATAAATACCTAGTGATGAACAAATTAATATTTTTATTTATCTACATATTTACCTTAAAGTTAGAAACAGCTGTTCTAGAGGTGAAACATTTTTCTTGAAATTAACTTTAGCTTTCAAGTCTTCATGTATATGGCCGAGTATATAATCAAAAGTTTCAAAATTTTACAGGGACATTTTAATAATTAAGTCGTTCCCTAAATACGTCCACCGCTGACGCCGCCGTGGTCGCTACTAGTCTAGCTGTGGCATACCACCGCAAATCACACTGCCCGCCGCGCCTCTCGCCTCACCGCGCCCCGCAGCGCCAGAAACTGTGCCCATTCCGTTAGGGATATGGCAGTTTCTTTTTTATTCCACTACAAGTTAGCCCTTGACTGCGATCTCAGTTTTATTAAAACCATACGCCTGATCGATTTCTACATGTCATCATTTCGGTTTCGGTGGGTACCACCGTACCCTCCCACCAGACTATACCAGAGAAACTTCAGAAATTCTTAACAACCAAATTGACCTTGCCGAGGATAGAACCCGAGACCTCCCACTACCACCATAATGCTCACCACTGTGCCAGAGACACAATTATTCAACAAAACAACAAAATTTGGTTTATGGTTTTGGTCTGGAGTTACAGAAATATTGGTGTGATTACGGAACCCTACCTGTCGTCACCGGATCCATCCTTAACAGGTTATATTATTTTGCTAGGCTGATTAAATTTGTTACGGGCCTAAAAAATAAAAGCTCTCTAGGGACCACCTCGATGTGATTGTACAGGGTTGATTAAACGCTAACAGTGGGCTCTGCTGGGAAATGTAGTGATGAGGGTGAACATGAAAATTGAAAAATTGGAACCCAAAATCCAAATCCAATTCTGAATAATTAAATTATCTCGTCACGTCCTCACTGTACGAGTAAAAGAGTTACAAGCAAGGTGACCCAGCGGGGAATCGAACACAGAACATATTCCATTCCCTGCTGGTACAAATCTGGAAATTGGAGCGTACCAAACATATTTTTACCAAACGTATATTTTTACGTAAAAAAAGGGACTGGCTTATGCTTGATTGCTATTATATCTGACTTGATTATGCCTGAAGCGGTAATAGCCTAGTGGTTAGGACACCCGACCTCCTGTACATACGACGTCGCGGGTACGATACCCGGACACGCAACTCCAACTTAACAAAGTTATGTGCGTGTTAGCAAATATCACTTGCTTCAAACAGTGAAGGAAAACTTCGTGGGGAAACCTGCACGCCAGAAATTTCTTCATCGTTCTTCATTTCGATATTGTGCGAAGTAGGCTAATCCGCACTTGGCCAGCGGAGTGCATTATGAAACCCTTTTTACTCCGAGAAGAGACTTGTGCTCAGTAGTGAGCCGGCAATGGATTGATAAGAGAGAGAGATGCCCGCTACCTTTTTTCTGCTCGCAGGAACTCCTTAATTTTCTGGGAAAAATGAGTCCTTCCTGTGTTGATATTTCTGCACTCATTAAATCGATTCAAAATCAAAATCAAATTATTTTTATTCAAATAGACTTTTTACAAGTTCTTATGAATAGTCAAATGAATCTACCACTGGTTCGGAATGCCGTTTGAAATAGTGATTGAAATGGTGGGCCGTGAAAGCGTAGCAGACAAACACTTTTGGAATATTTTTATAAATAGTATGGATAGGTACTGGAATATTTAGGCTGAAGATGCCAATACAAAGAATATTATAACAGAACAATGAAACGATATTTCTCAGTTCTTGACAGCGCCCGGTTCAAAAGAGTAGGTATCCATTCATCAAAAAGCATTTCCTTGAACATTTGAGTTCTGTACAATATACATTATTCTATTTGTCATGAAATACATCTCTAATAATATATTTACCTTGTGAATAATTTAGCATGCACTAGCAGTGTGCTAGGTATTAGTTACATAAGTCACTTATACAATATTGTAAGACGGTATTATCGTATGTGTTATAATAGGATTTGTCCCTACTGTAATATGCATTTTGAGAAAATCCTCAAAATGCATATTACAATAGAGTGCACTCTACCAGTAACATAAAGATGCAACTCCTCACTAATTAATCTATGTAGGTTGCATAGTCATTCACATGGAAAAAAGTGATATCAAAATTATGTACGTACATAGATTAAATTAAAACAAGTTTTTATCGGTCGCCATGTTAAATTTTGTGTGATGTATTTTTATTTTTCGTAAACTTCTCAGCAAACCCTTTTAATTGGTACCCACATAGCGGAGTTGCATAAAAAATATCTAGTCCGCCATATTGGATTTAGTATGACGTCACACATTATCATCCAAAACAATGATATTTTATAAAAGATACGTTACCTTCATAGTAAATTGCGTTTTAAATCTGTGCCGAGCAATCCAAAGCTACACGTACCTAACGTACGTACACATTGACAAGTTTCACTGATAAGTAAAACAAAAGATACGGAACAGCACGAAAACGAAAGAGTTATATTACGAAGCTTCAAATATTTTCTTGTGCTTATAGTGACCTTTATAATGATACAATCGACGCAGACTAATCACAAGACGTCCCAATTGGGACGTGTTTGAGTCATCACAACGCGGGCGCTTATAACATATCTGCCTCTTTTTATATATAACATCATCGATCCAAAATAAACGTGTATGCAAAATTTCAGCTCAATCGTTTCAATATTCAGTTACAAGATTTGACCTAAATAAACACACAAACATTGCAAGTTAAATAAAAGCTTTTAAAAGCAGACTAATTTAGATTTCGTTTAACGTACAAAGGTACCTACTATTATAGATCGTGAGGGCCGAGGCGTAGATATTAAAGCTTCACCAAATTAATTAAGACGTCTGGGTTCCAACGTCTATCACTATTTTAGCCAAGAAAAAAAAAACAGTCCTTTATTCACTTACATTACTTACAAATTTCCATCGTATCTTATACGATCCTGGATTTTTTCGTCGTTTTCGTCACACTTCATGTGTCCTAACCTATCAATCCTATTCTTCTAATCTCTGATCTATGAAACAACTGTTCATATATAGTACATTCCTATACAGTCAAAATTGTTAGTCAAAATAATAATTGATTGATGAAGATATTGATGTCCTCTCAGCCACGGCGACTTCGGGAGAACTCTTAAAATCTTAAATGTTATAATATGTTAATGTTACATGTATCATATGATAATAATCTGAGCGAAAGCACGCTTCGTACAAAAAAATACGTGGTGGAAAAAAAAGCGCGCTTACTTATATAAATTGATCAGAGCAGACTACCGCGACACGATAAAATATGTTTCCCATACGACGCAAACATTTCACGCGGTTTGTCCTGACCTTGGCCTGAACTGCCTTGTTGATCTAGACTAGCATGTTCGACTGTGGGCGACGAGGTCCCGGGTCGAACCATAATTAAGTATTGGGTTTTCCTGACTAGAAATTCTCAGTACTAGCCCGGAGTTATTAAGTTGGTGGTGTTTCACCCTCGTGCCTCGGAGAGCAAGTTAAGCTGTCGGTCTAGGTCTAACATGATAATACTTAGTCGCTAAAGCCTCCCAACCCGCATTGGAGCAGCGTGGTGGATCTAAGCTCTAATTCGCTCTCTTCTATGAAGGTTGGAGGCCTGTGCCCAGCAGTGGGTCGTTAATAGGCTGTAGTGGTGGTGGTCCTGACTCATCGGTAGCTTATTTTCGCCCTCAAGGATAGTAGCAATTTAAAGGGCACTTGTGTTTCGAAAAGTACCTAGCTACCTCGAAAAGAAGCTTACCTAGCATATTTCAATAACTGAATTATACCAATATATTATACCAAGCCTTAGGTATTCAAAACGTGTAGAACAAAAGAGTCCTGGCTCTCCCTACTTCTCTTTCAAGACGTAGTTTTTGCCGCTCGCTGCGTAGGCAGCTCATTAATCACAAAACAGCCCTGTGTAACATTAGCTTTTAGCGAACTTAGGCACCATTATATTCTAGCTCGGATGGCATTACTAAATGTAATTTATCTTGCAAATCCTGACCAAATTAACTCATACTAAACGATGCCTGCGACTTCGTCCGCGTGGACTTAGTTTAGAAGTTTTATAGGAAACTACTTACAAAACTTCGTCAAATACGGCTGAGCTGATGATGCATGTAAAGGTAAAAGACAAAGAGACAGATAGTCATAAATACGAATACCCTTTCATCTTTCTCATTGCGTCGGATTCCTCATTACTGAAGGTCGTTACCCCTTGGTAGGAGTATTGGGATAGTAATGATGCGGTGGGTTCCTACGTCCTTCCGCATACGAATCGACTACAAGGATTTAAACTCTTAGGTTTTTGTAACGATTATTATAAAACCTACCTAACTCAATTTTTGTTCATTCGCATTTATTAGGGAAGCCTTGTCACCAAATAAGATTCTCATCTGTATTTTCTATCAGTCTACAATACCGTTCGTACGAAATGAGAAGTTCTTATCTAAACTAGTAACACATTTTGGGTTAAAGTTTAGCCAGCATACTGTTATACAATTTAAATCAAAAATCCGAGCATCGCTTCTGTAAAAGAATCGGTGTCAAAACCGCGCGCTGATAGAACCCCACAATTTCCTTAGGATATTATAACTGTGGGTTTAAAAATTCTTAAAAACAGCATACCTAGAGTTTCAACTCTACAGTGACGAATGGCTTTTTTCCATACTGTATGGTTGTGAAACTATATTCGGTACCGTAAACGAAGTGAATGCGATCTAAGTGTGTCGGGGTGTATCGCTGAACGACTCAAAAAGCAATGGCACACTTTTCACTTCACACTTTGCACGCTGCCTCATATTTTGTAACAAGGTGATATTATGCAGTTTACCACCACTTTCAATTTAACATAAGTATCGTGAAATGTCACCCTCACAAAAGTAGCTCTTATCTGCACTAGTAATTCAAATACCTCTTGGTCAGACCCCTCTTTCCCACTGGGCACTCTGTCCTGGTGGGAGGTTTCGGCCGTGGCTAGTTACCACCTTCCCGGCAAAGACGTGCCACAAAGCGACCTAGTCTTCGGTACGATGCCGTGTAGAAACCGATTAGGCGTATGGGTTTAATATAACTGCCATAACATGTTAGCCCGCTCCATCTCTGCTCTGCTCTGCAGCTTTGTTAACCATCATAGACTGCGTTGTCACTTACTCTTAGGTGAGATCACAGTCAAGAGCTAGCTTGTAGTGGATAAAGAAGTCATATTATAAGACAAGGCATCAATTGACAAAGTTAAACGAGTGATAAATATAAATTTATTCAAGAAACCTTTACTGCCTAGTACCTATTAACTTTTTGCATAATATTACGTGTGACCACTCACCATTCATTTTATCACTGGATACCTACTTAATTATTCATAGAGCTTTGCAATATTTATTAGCGTAGGTACATTATCATCTCTGAACTATGCATTACCATAAACGAAGCCCAATTTCCGTAGCTAAAACACATTCTAAAGCCCTAAACAGACTGAACACGTATTGGCAATGACGCATGACGACAGCTGCAGGGCAAGCACAATCATTGCACCAATTTACTTCCTCGTAGCTTTGGGTTAACAACGCAATGCAAAAGCCGCGACAGAAGTAATATTATGTCCTCGATGATCTCTATTGTCTCGCAGCAATTCTGTTCGGACTACTGCACCACAGGATGTCTCAATGGCGACTTAATGTATGTATTATTTCTAATGAAACCTACAGTCTTCGTCAGAGAAAAATAACTCTGAACTTAAACCTGTACAGTCATATATCTGGGCTTATTTATTTGATTGATGAAATTACAAAGGGGGTTTCTGGGTCACAATTAGTTCCCAATACGTAATTAAAGTCTGCGCACACATATATTTTTATACGACTGCCTGAAAAAAGGAGTATATTATACGACTGCCTGAAAAAAGGAGTATTATACGACTGCCTGAAAAAAGGAGTATATTGTTTTCAGGGTTCATGTATGTATGTATATATGTGAGTTTGTGTATTCCACCATAACTTCTATACGCCAGAACCGATTTTGATAAATGAGGTATCGTTAGAATCCCTAGCTTATTCCGGGTGACAAAGGCTAGTGAAATAAAAAAAAAAATTGATGGGGTAACAACTAAAGTTGATTTTTTTTTTCGAAAATAAGGTTAACTATTCTCATCATATATCATATATAGTCATCATTTTCTATATGATGAATAAATTTATATTTCATCATATAGAAAATGATGAATAAATTCCAAAAATATATAACACTATAGTTCAATATCCAGTGATTCCCAAAAATAAAATTTATTTTATAAATTACTAGATGATTCCCGCGACTTCGTCCGCGTGGACCAAGTGTTTTCGATTCCCGCGGGAACTCTTGAATTTTTAGCCTACCGCTTTCCCCGGGATACAACCTACCCGTGTACCAAATTTCATTCAAATCGGTTGAACAGATACATTTTTTGATTCCCGCGGGAACCTTTGAATTTTCTGGGATAAAAAGTAGCCTATGTCCTTCCCCGGAATGCAACCTGTCCTTGTACCAAATTTCATCAAAATCGGTTGAACAGATGGGCCGTGAAAGCGTAGCAGGCAGACAGACAGACACACATTCGCATTTATAATATTAGTATGGATGGATATATAAATTCATTTAATAAAAATGTGAATAAGATTTCATAGGTAATTAATTGCTGTGTTATCGTTACGTAGTAGATAGTTACGGGCTACGGCAGAGCAGTCCTATTTATTAATAACCGCGTGGTTTAAGTTTTTTGTTATTCCCGCGGGAACTCCTTAATTTTCCGGGATAAAAAGTAGACTATGTCACTCTCCAGGTCCTCACCTATACAACAAAAAAAAAATAGCCAAATTGGTCCAGCCGTTCACGCGTGATGCCGTAACCAAGGGAAATAGGGGTTCATTTTTATATATATAGATTTTAATTACATTCAATTGTTGCCTTCACAGTCATCCAGGGCTCTTTTAACTTGACACTAACTATACAAAGAAATTAATTAAGCATATGACTGTAGAGGATGAAGGACATTAACGCACTACTGCGATTAAGCACGGCTTTAACGTGTATTTCGCAGTGTGAGCCTTCTTCATTCATTCTGCCTTCATAAACAATTCTTTACTGTACAATATACATATAGCCACGTCGTCGCTACGATTTCGCATCGTGTCTGTAAAGCCCATAAGGGTAACCCTGCCATCCACTAAGTAGACATGATTGAAAAACCCGGACTGAATCAAAGGCATCAATACACAGCCTGTGCCAATATGATAAGGGTCGGGATTTGGGAAAGGCCTCCATTAAATGCAAACAGAGAACAATAGGCTAGTTATTGAGATAAGACGACGTCAGCGGATGATATTTTGCTCAGTGAAATCTCTCTACAATATCTGTAACTTTTGAGTGCGCTCTGAACTTTTGCTTAAAATAATTTAATATAAAAAATTATTTTTAAACAACCGACTTCAAACTCCCGCGCCAACTTTACAACATCAAGCACACGCTATACAAAGTACTTATTTTATTGTTGATATTTTAAAAACCGCTCGACCGATTTCGATAAAATTTATATGGGACCTTTGAAATAAAAAAAGAATCATCCAAATCGGTCCACCCAGTCAAAAGTTCTGAGGTAACAAACATTAAAAAAAAAAAACTGTCTGTCCGTCCGTCACACTCGATTATTTCAGTAACTACCGAAGCTATCGACATGAAATTTGGAATAGTTGTGTATATTAGTGGCCCAAAGACACTGGAATTAAAAAAAATTGGAAATTATTTTTTTCTTATTTAAAAAGGGGGGAAAATCTGAGGGTTGAAATTTAAAAGTGAGATAACTGTACTGTGTGGGGTATCATATGAAAGGGTTTACTTTGTACATTCTAAAACAGATTTTTAATTATTTTTAGTTATGATAGTTTTTGATTTATCGGGGAAAATGTCTAAAAAAATACCGTTCCCCCCCCTTATCTCCGGAGTTTACCAACCGAAAAATTTGAAATAATTATGGTCAATAGGAATTTACGTATATTTTACAGGAAAACTATAGCCAATGCTCTAACTAGCATAGTTTTTTTGATATTAACAATAAACCTCTACAAACAAAGTTAGTCTTGCGGTTCATTAACAAAGGTAATTATTTATTAATAATGGTACGGAACCCTTCGTGCGCGAGTCCGACTCGCACTTGCCCGGTTTTTTTGAAGTGGGTTAATAACCAGGTCAGTATGCCTCCGTATCAAAATGATTACGTAATTTAGTTGAACTAGTTGAACACTACAAAAATTAACAAGACATCTCTACACGGAAGGGTATTTAGCAGTCAAATTTTTACGACCTCCCTGGCGCAGTGTTGAACGCTGTTGTCTTAACGTGGGAGGTCGCGGGTTCGATTCCCGGCAGGGTCAATTTGGAAATTTTTAAATTAAAAAAAAAACTGGCCTGGTCTGGTGAGAGGCTTCGGTCGTGGCTAGTTACCATCCTACCGGCATAGACGCACCGCCAAAGGATTAAGCGTTCTGGTACGATGCCGTGTAAAAAGCGACTAGGGGGTATGGGTTTAATATAACTGATATAAGCCCTAATAGGTTAGCCCGCTACCATCTTACGCTGCATCATCACTTACCATCAGGTGAGATCACAGTCAAGGGCTAACTTGTAGTGTAATTATAAAAACTTATAAATAAGTTAGAATATACGTTACCTACGTTGGTCCATCGGTCCCCTCATTATTACCAAACTCTCTTAGAAGGCACTCTCGCCAAGACGAAAAAGTTTAAGATCGGTTGTGTAATTTTTATCTGAGGACGAGGAGGATTTTTTTTATTTCGAAACAAACTTAATAAAAATTCAATGCTAAGGAGTGCCACAGGCGGGTTCATGTATAACCATCAAATGTTTGTAGCCTTGCATTGTGTAGAATTTTTCTGCATTTTTCGGTATAAATATTAAAATAAGTAAGTATATATTTTAAAAACAAGTAAGTATGGCCTACCAAGAACAATAATTAGTTCCATCAGTGTATTATTATTGCTTTATGTTAATCCTGAACACAGTAAAACGTCGAAACACAGTTCACCTTAATCCACAGTAATTACGTGGTTAATTGAATAGTCATTATTAAGTAGCAAAATTACAGAATCACCAGAGTGAAAGAGGTGCTGGACGTGAAAAGTTGACGTTGTATTTAAAACTAGCGGACGCCCGCGACTTCGTTCGCGTGGCATAAGTTTTTTAATTCCCATAGGCATTCCTTAATTTTCCGGGATAAAAAGAACCCATGAAAAAAACCCGTCGATCCGTTGCTCTGTTGCGGCGTGATTGAAGGACTAACGTCCTTTCGGATAGAATTTATAAAAAGTGTGAATTATGTATTTCATAATTTAAACCGGTAGCCCAAATATCAAGTTTCACGGCTATTTAACTTGAAAAACGCCGGCCTTTTACACCAACTTACAACCCCCATTTTACCCATTTGGGGGTAGAATTTTGAAAAAACTGTTACACACGTACTTCTTTATATTATACCGAAAGCCAAAATACCAAGTTTCGTTGTTATAACTTGAAAAATATGTTGATAAATGAAGGAAATTCATCCCCTATTTCACCCCTTTGGGGGTCGAATTTTCAAAAACGGTGAAACACGTACGTCTGCATATCTAACTGAAAGCCCAAATGCTAAGTTTCATCACTATAACTTGAGAAATCAAGGACTTTCATACAAACTTTCAATCCCTATTTTACCCCTTTAGGGGTGGAATTTTGTAAAACTATGCCACATGTACTTCTTTATTAATTACCTAAAGCCAAAATACCAAGTTTCGTTGATACAACTTGAGAAATATCTTGAGAAATGAAGGACTTTCATGTAAACTTTCATCCCCTATTTCACCTCTTCGGGGGTAGAATTTTCAAAAACTGTGAAACACGTATTTCTTTATTTTTTACCGATAACTCATATACTAAGTTTCATGGATATAACTTGAGAAATTACGGACTTACATACAAACTTTCAACCCCTATTTCACCCTTTTAGGGATGGAATTTTGAAAAATCCTTCCTTAGTGAGCGCCTACGTTACAAAAGGAAGCTACTGTCAAAATTTCAAGTCTCTAACCCCAGCGGTTTAGGCTGTGCGTTGATATATAAGTCAGTCAGTCAGTCAGTCAGTCAGTCAGTCAGGACTTTGAATTTTATATATATAGATGAGTGTTAAAATAAAATAAACCACCTGATAAAAACACTTTGAAAACTCTTTAGTTTTTCTTTGATGACAAGTAAGGTTTAAAACTAGCGGATCGTGTAAAAAACTGACATACGATCCAAAACGCTAGTAGCCGACGTAGGCCTTGCAGCAGCTTCACTTAAGTGGGACTAGGCTGATCATGAGAGCCGTATGCCAGAAGACTTGCGGGCTAGATCTGCTTCGTTCTGGACCCCCGAAACTTATCAACGCCAGCGTGGTAGGCCGAGGCTCAGTGACCCATAGAAGCACAGAACAGAGTGTCATAGAAAAATCGGAGGGAGGCCTTTACCCAGTCGTGGGACAGCATAGGCTAAATTTGACAAGTAAGCCTTTTAATTTGATATAGCACTTGGTTGTATGCCTGATTTGAGGAATTTGTTTATCAACACCTAACACCTTCTTAAGGTAGTTTCGAGTAAGCAAGGCAGGTGCAAGCTGATTCCATAATTTGCAGGTACATGGTAGAGAAAACTGGAATGACGAGAGGTGGGCATCGAGGTGACGGGAATGCACATTTTTTCTAGAAAGATCTGAAGAGACTCGCCTCACACCGGGAAAAATTTCTACACAAAAGTTCAGGCTTACGTTACCCAGCAATTGATTTACACAAGAAGTAGGTAAATAGTATCCTAGCCATTCCTCATTTGTCAATTTAAAGCTATTTTAACCAAAAAAATATTTAAAATTAACTTCTCCAAACATTTTTTGTTGACAACAACGCCACTTTACATTCAAGAAGAAGCCCCGATTAAGGGAAGGAGTGGCTTTAAATATTAATTACAGTCCTCTTTTGTTTCGCAAATCATCTCCTAAGTTTCAATCAAAATGTAAGCAAACTTCACCAATGATTAAGCCTCGGTATTTGCATAGCGTAACTAGGTAAGCAAAATATGAAGTAATGAATATGAAAATGATTAAATTATAATACAATTACTTTGGTTTTCTAATAAAGTTCGTTGGCTTTCTTGTGAGATGACTTTGTGAGAACCTTCATTGGATTTTTGTCAATGAACTGTTAATATACATGAAATCAAAATTATTTTGTACTTTACAGTGGCGTTGGAAGTCGGTTTTTTAGAAAGAATTTTTATTAATACAAAGATTTTACCCGGGATTTAAAAAAAACAAGTTTGGGCCTTTAGATCTTTATCGCTTGGTAATATAGCTTTTTCTGCAGCTTTGTAAATAGCTGCCAGAAAAATCTCGGACCACACCCGACTTTTTGAAACACATACCCACAATTACACTTCATCGTACCGGATCGCTAAATCGCTTGGCGGTACGTCTTTGCCAGTAGAGTGGTAACTAGCCACGGCCGACCAGACCAGAGAAATTTCAGTAATTTTAAATTTCAATATTGACCCTACTGGAGATCGAACCCGAGACCTCCCACTAATAAGATCAGCTCCCCATTGCGCCAGGAAGGTCGTCAGAGATGGGAGCCGATGTAGAAATTATAAATGGCCAAAATAGACAACAGCCACAGAATAATAACTTGCTAGCGGCAGAGGTAGTCGAGCCATTGTTATAACGTTCTGTTTATTTCCGTTTTTGAAATTATGGTTCGTCGAGGTTTATCAATAAAATTATCATTCCCATCCCAACCGGAAGCTGTACAATAGGTACAGTTATTATTTATTACATGCAACGCCACTTCCGCCCACCTTCACTCTGGAAAATTATGTTTTTTATTTGAAATAATAACTGATGATTACATGTTGGTATTCTCTTTCTGTGTGTACATTTTTATGTATTTTTTATTATTACATATATAATTTATACAAAAAAAATTAAGCTTCTATAGCTTATAGCACACGGCGTATTTTACACGTGCAGACGACGCGATACAAGCGCGAGTCAAACGCAAACTCAGACGGGCGTTTTTATCGATGCAAAAGCGCAAAATCGTCGATACAGACGCGCTGTGGAAGCGCGTTTGACACATTTAGGTACAGGCTAAAGAAGATTGTGTGACCTAATACGCAAGTACAACACAACACAGACGAGCTGTCAATGCGCGTTATGGACGCGTTTATATTGATACAAACGTTACAATCTGCTTTTTGAACTGGAAACGCGCAGAGACTGCGCTCTCGTGAAACGCACGTTTATTGCGCGTATAAAATACGCCGTATGCATTAGGCTCTTAATAGTTTGGGAGAAAGACTGAAATCAGAGTTTCTAATTCTCTTAACCAATTATTCATACAAAAAAATATGCGAAAGTGTTTTAGTCTGTCTTTTACCTATACAAGCACAGGTATAGCTTGCATCCTAAACACAGATTCAGGCTGCTTTTTCTCCCTGATACTCAAGTAAACTAAGTAGTTCACAAAGGAATTTCAAAAATAAAAAATCGCGATTTAAATCGCGGATATCATCTGCGAGTAGTATTACGAGCTACGTAAAGCTTTTGAAAGTATGTACTTGTAAGAATCCACTACAAAATATAAATTTCTGTCAATATTTTTGTATCTAAAAATGAGGACTAAGTGAAGTAGATCCTTAGCTTTAAAAATGCATATGAATTTTACGAACAAAATATACTTAATATCCAGTCCCTTAACGTTAAAACTTTCTACGTCGAATTTCATTCTAAAATAATTCACCTGATGAAGGTTTGCACGGCTATTATAAAGCCAACATAATTAATTGTTATTGATATTGTATATTAATCCCCCACTGACATTGGACATCACGCTATGTAGGTATATCTATGTTGCGTATGTCAACAGCATGTCTAACGCTAATTGATGTATCGTGTAATTTAAGCGAAAACACACTACCGACCGGACAAGACAAAACATCCGCGTTGTCGAGACGGACGTTTCACCCTGTCGCATAGTGTAGCACATTTCACACAAAAGTGAATAACGCGAATAAAATATCTGTCTCATACCACACCAAATTTTTAGGAGTGTGTTTCTTCCTAAAGGTTTGCGTAAATGACCGTTGCGACCACGCAACGCATTGCATTTCAAAATCGTACTGTATCACTCTTGTTCTTCAAAATAGAAAAAGTTGGTCGTCCGACTTGTAGGGCATGCCCCTCACCTGCAGTATAAGCCTGTATTTGTCCCCGCCATAGCGCTGTCCCGCTTTTCAGACTAGGTGGTGTTAGTAATTAGGTCCACATTCTTTGTTTGATAGAGCCCGTCTATGTAAATTGAGGTCGTTGGAATTAAATCTTGCGCTGCGGCCTGCAGCTGTAGTAATGTGTATGGCCCTTTATACAGCAAAATTAGACATACTCGTATATAGATAGCCACGGGCGCTCCTTCAAGTTCGGGTGCCTAGAGTTGTAGCATATCAGTATGAGGATATTAATAATTATTTTGCAAGCATTGATTACTTGATTATTTACCTACCTTTAGTTACAAAATCATTAATGTGTAATTTATAAATCTAAGTTAAGTTCGAAATTGATCTTTCAAAGGTACGAAGTTTAGATCTGATCAATGAGTTTTAATAAGGTTAAACATTGCATTGCTTTTGTATGTTTAAAAGCTTTGAAGTTATTAAATATGCCATGCTACTTTTTCAAACAAATTTTTTTCGCCATCCCTTTTTCATCGAAGTTTGGAGAAAGAAGACAGAATACATTTTACAATAATAATTGTAAAATTCTGTCTTCATACAACACAACACACAACGAGTCGCTTGCATAATGTTAAAGAAGCAAGAATCATAAGAAAGGCAATAAAATATGTAGTTTTTGAATCAGTCTAGCTATCTAATAAAAGTGGGTCTTACATAACAGTCGCGTGTCTTAGGTCAATGTTCAAAACAACTGTAGCAATAGTCCGTAAAACACGTAAGGGCTGTAAACACAACGTCGACATGCCTGCAATATCAGAACATTACTGCAGCGGCCAGCAAAACAGGCATTGAAGGACGAACGTGTAAATGTGGGCCGAGGTGAAGCCGAGGCACACATACGTAAGTCCATCAATGCCTAGTTGTGGCCAAGGCTTGTATAGTACTTTTCTCAAATAATGCGCGGCAATTAAAACTAAGTAGTACGTAACCAGATTTTCGATTTCGATTTTCTTTCATTCTTCCATTGAACTAAATTTTCAAATATTTTTCTTTCAATTTTAGCGGTAACAAGTTTTCTATTATGGCTCTTGCCGCCTCTTGAATTTCAGGTGGCGTTAAAGTAAGTTTATCACACTCATTGTCGTCACTTGAACTCATTTTGTCAAATACATTTCAAAATCAATGACGAACAACGAACAACAATAATTTTTCCCGCGTTAAAGTGTTCATTTGTTTTTTTTTTTCGAAATTCGAAATTTTTTAAGTTAAATCCTTGGTTGCCATGTTTCGGAGTAAAAGATCGTTCCATTTTTAAATAACACAAAATATATGAATTTACTATGTAATTTAGTTGGCACGACAGATATGGATTTTCATACAACTTTTGCCGGCCATTGCTCGCATGTATTTGGCCAATTTTGTAGTTTGGCATGTTTCGATTTATGTGGAAGAAGGTTGTCAAAATAATGCTCACATTTCCAAGCATGTTTGAGAAAACTCATTTAGCTTTATTAATACTTGAACTTTGAAGACTAGCGGACGCCCGCGACTTCGTTCACGTGGCATAAGTTTTTTAATTCCCATAGGCATTCCTTAATTTTCCGGGATAAAAAGAACCCATGAAAACAAACACGTCGATCCGTTGCTCTGTTGCGGCGTGATTGAGGAGTATTTAACTTCCTTTGGAATAGAATTTATAAGAACTGTGAATTATGTATTTCATAATTTAAACCGGTAGCCCAAATATCAAGTTTCATGGCTCTAACTTGAAAAACTGTTGCACACGTACATACTTCTTTATTATATACCGAAAGCCAAAATACCTAGTTTCGTTGTTATAACTTGAAAAATATCTTGTTAAATGAAGGTTCATCCTTTATTTCACCCCTTTGGGGGTCGAATTTTCAAAAATGGTGAAACAAGTACTTCTGAATATCTAACTGAAAGCCCAAATGCTAAGTTTCATGGCTATAACTTGAGAAATGAAGGACTTTCATATAAACTTTCATCCCTTATTTCACCCCTTCGGGGGTAGAATTTTCAAAAACTGTTAATTACGTATTTCTTTATTTTTTACCGACAGCTCATATACCAAGTTTCATGGATAAACTTGAGAAATGACGGAGTTTCATACAAACTTTCAACCCCTATTTCACCCCCTTAGGGGTAGAATTTTGAAAAATCCTTCCTTAGTGAGCACCTACGTCACAAAAGGAAGCTACTGTCAAAATTTCAAGTCGCTAACCCTAGCGGCTTAGGTTGTGCGTTGATATACATATAAGTCAGTCAGTCAGTCAGGACTTTGAATTTTATATATATAGATGAGCCAATAGTTAAAAGCTGAGTGCCTAGTGGGAGATTTTCTTCCCATTCGTTCTCGACAACGTTAACTACGATTTGCATGAAATTGTCAAGCGCTTGACAGCTGGCGCTCGATCAATTGCATAATATATTCAAAGTGGTAAACGTTTTCGCGATCGAATACGTAAAATAATAGACACACCGGCTTGCTATACGGAGAACACTACACTACACACTACTAAAAGTCATTAAACAAATTAAAGAGTTCCCGGGAGAACCATAAAACCTTACCTAATCCACTCGGACGAAGTCGCGGGCATCATCTAGTCATGTATAAGTTACACCGAATTGGTTTTGTTGTTATATTACAATTGACAAATCGAATGACTTTACCCGACTATGAGTATATACCTTTGAACAACGAAACGAAGTGAACATAATCGTATAATTTATTATGATGGATGCAGAAATAAATCGAAAGACATCGACGTTTTCATTGCTCTAATTTTAAGTTACTTCTAATAAAATCCAAGGTACGTAACAGACAGATAGATAGACAGTCAGACAGATGCACTTTCCTATTTATGTCATAAAATATACTCAAATATATTTTATACTGACGCACATATTGTAATAATAACAAAAACATGTGGGTATATCTGGTATACATAATGGCGCAGTGAGCGTTGTGGTTTTATTGTGGGAGGTCCCGGTTCGATTCCCGGCACTCTCGGCAATTTGGGAATTCGTAGTCTGGTGGGAGGCTTCGGACGTGGCTAGTTACCACCCTACCGGCAAATACATACCGCCAAGTGATTTAGCGTTCTGCTACGATGCCGTGTAGAAACCGATATGGGTATGGGTATACCTATAAAAAATCTGATGCAAAGGCTTTTGGGGAGCTGATTATTTGTTACGCAATAAAGCCGCTACTCTAAATCTTTCTTCCTCGGTCTATCCCAACCTTTTTTCAACTGTCAGTAGATAGAGTTCGAAAAATATTTGGCTTGGGAATAGGTTTAGTTCGGTACTGACTAACATCAAAGATATTTCGTCCTGAAGTTGTGTAAGTTTCACTGCCTGTCTGTCTGTCTGATCCGCTATCATGGCCCATCTGTTCAATCAATGTTTATGAAATTTAGTACTGAGATAGATTACATCCTGGGGAAAGACATGAGATTGAGTTCCCATGTAAATTTTCACAAATCCACGCAAACGAAATCGTGGGCACCATTTGAACCTAAAGCTTCTCATTAGGAATTCATTCCGAACCAGTGGTTCACTCCGAACATTTATTGGACGAATCAAAAGCCTACCTAAATATTTCACCGCGGCTAATTGCTTCACCTGGTGATTGAAGGGCTGGCATTTTTGCGAAAAGGATCAGCCTGACTGTCCATCGCGGAAATGCAGCCAGAATTCTTACCACCATTTCACGCGGGCATGGTTTATATAGCAATAAGGTTAGGATAGCTTTAGGTTCTATTGTATTGTTTTCAATAAATATTAGTAATAAAAGAAACTAAAAGTTTATATGTACGAAGACATTTGAACTGAAACAGTTCTATGTAATTTATTCTGCAACGGATAAGCGCCAATATAAATTTACGATCGCAATCCCTTAAATTATTCCACAAACGTAAGCAACCAAATAAACGATTAACAACCAATTCACATAAACTCTAGTTTCCTGAGCTTAGCCCACGCTTAGCCCCTTTGTCATACTGTACCGAACAATGCTCACTCGAAAACTAATCGAACAATATATAGCACCAAATTTGCATTCCAAATAACATGGGTTGAATGTTCCGGGCTGGAGTTAGATGGAGTTTCTCTTTGTTGCGACCAAGTTCTGTGTACAGACTCGAATTTGCATAAGAACGTCGAATTCAAAAATTTCAATTGCTTCTTCGTGACTAGTTTGAGGCTTTCTGATCAGTATTCTAGGAACTGGCTTCCATCCTGGTCCCATATACCTAATCAGTACTCTCCACATACTTAGATCAACATGACGGTTTCTTTGGCCTACCTAATGTACCGTTCGATCTGCGGGCGGCCGCGCTGGTATCGTGATGTCCATTTTCACCAAAGCCTGTAAACGAGAACTGTTTTATTTTTGTATTCTCAATCCTCAATCATACTTCATACTTAATATTGTAAATGCGAAAGTATTGAGCTTCAATCAGCTGTAACGGAGCAACGGATCGAAGTGTTTTTGGCAGAGTATACTTAGTCTAGGCAATACAGCTAGTTGACCCCAACAATAACTCCTCAGCCGACGAAATTTTACAGTATGATAAAGTATCATGAGTTAAACGTATGAATAAAATATCCAATAAAAAATCAGACAGGAAGTAAGGTTTTTTAAGCTATTGCATAGCTTCTATCGCGGGCCTTGAGCGTGGAGACGGAATCCAGAAATTCCGTAACGAAAATAACCTTACACTATCATTAGAATGCCTCGTTGGTCTAGTGGTAACTGCCTCGTTGGTCTAGTGGTTAGCGTAGTCGACTGCGGATATGATATATGATTATTAGAATATTTTTGTGTAAATTTTGGATCATACAATACTAAAACCCAGCCAAGTTTCACTGACTGAGGATTTAATGCGGGGGTCTCTATACAACGGACCGCCCCGTTGCCTAGACTGACTTGGAGAGTGGCATAGGCTACTTTTTATCTCCAAAAATTAAGCTCGTACCTATTAGATAACTCCTGTGCGCGGGTACAGAAGCGCTGCAGTTCTTAAAGCTTAAATATTAGAAGATTTATATTTAAATATCGCAAAAACATCTTACTTTAAAACAAATAAATTTGTTACCAGTAAACATAATATAGTAAATCCATACTAATATTATAAATGCGAAAGTGTGTCTGTCTGCTACGCTTTCACGGCCCAACTACTCAACCGATTTTGATTAAATTTGGTATAGAAATAGGGTATATCCCGGGGAAGGACATATGCTACTTTTTACTCCGGAAAATTGAAGAGTTCCCGCGGGAATTAAACATCCACGCGAACGAAGTCGCGGGCGAGTATAGATTTCTTTCACCGGTATTACTGCATAGTTACAACTAGTGTAGCGTAGCGTAGCCAACAAAGTTAACACGAGAATTACCAAAACTTTTGTCAGCAAAAAATAAAATCGACTTCTGAAAGATCTACTAGTATCTATATTATAGAGTAGTAAAAATAATTAATACTATTGCTTGTAACGATGTGACTTTTAAAAATCATACTGTGTAAGAAAGACCATTCAGAAATTGATTTTATTTTTTGTTTCAAAACTTTTGGAACTTCTAGTGTAACTTCTATAATTGGTTAACACTCTAATACTAATGACTCAAATCCATTGTAGCAGCAAGAATACCATAAATTAAGCCAATCACAACACTTGAGAGAGTGCAATGATTAATGCAGGTTTTACTTATCAGGGCTGCAGTGATATAACGTGAACACAATATGATTTATAAAACACCTTATAGATTAATATTAGTGTATGAAACATATAAAATGAAAGAAGCCGGACACAGAGCTGCAATTGGAATGTAAACGGACGTGCCGAACATAGGATTGTTCCGCATTAGCCCCAGCTATCCTACGATCCAATAAAACCCACTGCCCACTACAGACTGCTGCCAGAATAAATCTACGGACAAAAGCCAAGATACACATCCAGCTGTATTTATATTATATTATTATGTATTATTTTATGCCTGCACAGGCTTTTACCCCGCAAATTTCTAGATTTGAACGCTTCTAATAGACTGAAAGGTAGATGTCTTTTACCCCATTCATCATTTCATTTAAGAGTCTCTAAATCCTAAAATTCGACCAATGCCGAGAATAAGCAAAGTATATTTTCAACCGATTTCAAAAAAAGGAGGAGGTTCTCAATTCGACTGTATTTTTTTTTTGTTTGTTACCTCAGAACTTTTGACTGGGCGGACCGATTTGGATGATTCTTTTTTTATTTGAAAGGGCATACTTCCCATGTAGTCCCATATAAATTTTATCGAAATCGGTCGAGAGGTTTTTAAAATATCAACAATAAAATAAGTACTTTGTATAGAGTGTGCTTGTTGTTGTAAAGTTGGCGCGGGAGTTTGAAGTCGGTTGTTTAAAAATAATTTTATATATTAAATTATTAATATTACAAACATAATACATACTCGTACTATACCTAATATTGCATGCAAGTTTAACGCTTAGCTGTTGGAACCTGGAAGAAAAAATTTCTAATAATCATGTTAAAATATATCAATAAAAAAATATGTATGTATCGGGTATTTTTACCCGACTGCGGAACGCACAGGGTTATTTGACCATTCCCTTTATCCTCCTACTAAACCGGAAGCCTAAGGCTTGGAGAGGGCGCGTCTATGGATTAAACTATGACCTTTCGAATTTCAATCCGGCCTTTTACGGCACAGCTATTGAGACTAGAATAGTAAATATTGGCGTGCCCGATTTCCCGACCGAAATTCCAAATAAAACTGTGAATAGAGAAAAATCACTACTATATTTTGATGCCTTTGAGTCAACGTACACATTACGTACCTACTACGTGTTCAACGTACACAGCCAACGTAAACACAAACATTGGCTTTTACCCTAGTCTAGTAGTTTTATGTTTTGTTGACTGAACCCTTACTAGGTGGACGGACAACTTCAAACGAGTCACAGGGAGTCGCAGCAGGATCCAGGTGGCCCAAGACTGCATCGGGTCGAAGTCCCTCGAAGGTATTTCCAGGAGAGGATGTCTATCTGGTGACGACGATACAAATATCACAGGATCCAGGTGAAAATCTGGAACAGCCTTTACTATTGGCCAGAATTTGCCGAAGTCAAAGTCAAAGTCAAAGTCAAATAACGTTTATTCAATTTAGGTAGGTATACTACACTTATTGACGTCGAGTTTTTAATAATATATAATGGTGATAACCAGTAACGGTATCTTAAAACTAAAGTACCTTCACACAATAGAAACGATTCCAGTTTTAACATAAAAATTATTAATGTTAGAATGAATTATACCCGAGTGAAATTAAGACAATTCTAGCTACCTTAATTTGCAGTATTGTCTCATTTATTTTTTCATCAAATATTTTTATACATGGGGACGAAGTAGCAGTGGGATTGGGACGAGTGGGGGTTTGGGGTTATTATAAATGTTTTATGATTTCCATTTGTTTACCCTGAAGATAATTTGGAAGTACCTAAGTGAAATAATAAAAATATTTTCGTTGGTGCGACTAATTTCAGATTACAAAGAATTAATGTTGTGAAGCTTTCCTTTGAATTAATTTTCTTGCTACGTTCAGCTTATTACGCAAATAAATTTCATTTTGACAGTTAAATTGCTTGATGAAAGCAACGCTCGAGTATTATTACTTTTGCTTTGATTTCCCAAAATGAGCACTTGGACTTCAAAGCTTATTGAATACCATAGTCCTTAGGCAGAAGAAATTGGTTACGTTATATTTAAGTAAGTACCTATCGTCGTCAGGTTCTGAATCTTCCGGTAGCAAAATGTGTTTTTCGCAACTTTTAGCTATGATTGACGATAGCCTTGATTATCACCGTGTACCTCGAATTATTCTAGTAATCACATAATCTCTATCTGCGTCATATTCCTCACTGCTGAGGGTCGTGACCCCTTTCCGTTAATCAGATAATGGTAGAGGTTTTCTTGGTATAATAATGGGGCGGGTTTCCAGATCCTCCCGCATATACGACTAAACTTTAAGAGTAAATACTATTTCAACTCTTAGGTTTGTAACGGTTATTATCAGATGCTAGTGATAATTAAACTGGGACCGACGGCTTAACGTGTTCTCCGAGGCACGGAGCCAACGAAAAAGCCAAATTCGAACTTCCAAATTCGGTCAACCGTCCAGTTACCGACTTGGGTCAACGGTGCTTAACAATCGCAATTGACTGATATGCGTTGTCACAACTAGGCCACTCCCACATCACAACCACAGATTATAAACGAAAAATACCTAGCTCCTTGCTAGCATTTATGCGTAAATTATTATGAAAAATACGTCACACATAGATGGATTATATTATTGGAACTCGACGTTAGTAATGATATGTTACCTACGCTCAAATATCATGTGACCTCTCCACTTTCTCCACTGGTACCTACCAGTAAAGTATATTTTATTAAAGTTAGTAAAGTATATTAGCTAGTCACTAGGCTACTAGCTAAAATACTTTACTCGAGATTAAAATCACTCAAGGCTTTACAACAATTTTAGTAACAATTTACTGTCCCAGTCTGGGAATTAAAAGAAGAAATTAATGTATGAACATAAAAAAGCCCAATTTACATTTTATTGTATTAATAAAAATACCTCGGCAATAATGAAGATACTCTGACTTTTTATTAACATTGCTTTGAAAAATTCAAAAAGTTTCCATTCTCTTGGGGTTACATTCTAAATTCGGAGAAATCGCATCAGAAATTTTCTTTCATTGTCTTACTGTCTGACTTACTGTCTGACTGATTGTCTGACTGACTGTCTGACTGGCTGTCTGATTGACTGTCTGACTGACTGTGAGACTCTTAAAGAAGATTTTCAGCCCCTTCTCTTTTGAAAATTAAACTTGAGATAGCGTTTTTTTTTGAAAATTCTACCCTCATTTTAACTGAAGCTTTCAGCAGCTCAAAGCTTAATGAAAACCGTTATAAATACTGTTAAACCAAGATGAAATAAATTACAAATGCTCACAAACAGATCTGCAGAATTCCATTTGTATTTCAAAAACTATTATATTATGCATGAAAATATAACAAAATAAAACTGCAGTGGAATCTCTTTTACTGTTAATGAAATTTATATTTAGCCGGCCAAGGTGAGCTTGGTGTGAAACGTTGCACTTGTTTCTAAGTTACACTAGGAAACAGTCCAATGATATAATTATTCGAGACTCACAGAGAAAGTTAGGTATGTAGGCGACCTCCGTGGCGCAGTGTTGAGCGCTGTTGTCGTAACGTGCGGAGGTCCCGGTTTCGATCTCCGGCATAGTAAATTTGCAAATTTTATAATTTCTGAATTTTCGCTGGTATGGCCTGGTGGGAGGCTTTGGTCGTGGCTAGTTACCACCCTACCGGCAAAGAGGTGCCGCCAAGCGATTTAGCGTTCCGGTACGATGCCGTGTAGAAACCGAATAGGTGTATGGGTTTAATATAACTGCCATGCCCCTAACAGGTTAGCCCGCTACCATGTTAGACTGCATCGTCACTTACCATCAGGTGAGATCGCAGTCAAGGAATAACTTGTAGTGGATAAAAAAAAGGTAATGCAGGTAACTACTTTTTTTGTGACATAAAACTTAATTTACAAGAAATTAAGGCCCACTTGCACAAGACCGTTAAATATGTTGTGACAGTATTACAAAAATTAACTAAATCAGTTTAGCAATCAGTTCTTGCCTAAGCCAGCCTAGGTCCTGCATATTTTCTCCAAAACCTATAGGAGTCTACAGAAATCGACAATAATTAATCTGAATGGAAACTCAATGTATTTAGTGAGAGATACTAAGGGCACCCGCAGATAAGTACTAAGCTTTTGCCGGCAGCGTCGACTTACATAATGTCACCGTAAGATTGTAAAAACCACTAGATTATAATCTAACTCGCGAAATTGTAAACTGTCGAATGATTACAATATAACGGATTATTTTTCGCTAGATTATAATCTGTTAGGATTATTATCCCGATAGAACCTAATCAAGTAGTGCCCGGCCGCAGGCCGGGCACTACTTGATTATTTATATCGAACCCTAACCTAACCTACAAGAAAGAGACAAGGAAACGTAAATACAATGAATAATTTACATACCAAACCCTTTTACTTCCTCAGGAGTTGAATTTTCAAAAATCCTTTCTTAGCGGTTGCCTACCTCTAACTGTAAGCCAAACTTCAGCCTGATCCGCCCAGTGATTTTAAGCTGTGGGTTGTTAAATCAATCAGTCAGTCAGTCACTTTTTTCTCAATATTTACTAAGTGTGCGCGCTGACATTTTGTGGCAATTCTTTCTAAGTATTTGCCTTAAATGAAACCCGCTGAAATTGTGCGTTGACCGCGTGTTGTATAAACACGCTTTGTGTGGTGTCTCTCTGTTAATCTTTTTAAGCAACACTGAAGCAGAAATCCGCACGTTTCGCGTGAGCGAATCTAGTCTGCGAAGACTAGATTTGCCTCTCAACAAACTTGAATGTCAGTAAACTAATATAAGTAAATCTCATGTACCTAATTCTGAGTTAGCCGCGTATTTTGATTTGATTTGATAATCTTTTTAAGCAACATTGAAGCTTTATTTCCGTATATCAAACAGTCAAATTAGTCGATAATTAAAAATTATATTGATAAAAATCTTTTGTGAGTCATCATAAAAAAGTAAAACAATTTTAAAATATTACCTCAGCTACAAAAACACCTTAGAGGTAAAAATAATTGCAATGTTTTAGTGTAGAATAAAATTTACACCCAAAAAGTAATTTGAAATCGCGATAAATGTTTAATGGAACGTAACTTTTGTTTATAGCATGCCGTCCGAGATATTCCTTTACTTTGATGGCGGGTTTTGTTTCATTATTTTAGATTAGATGATGACCGCGACTTCGTCCACGTTGATTTACAGTAATAATAATTTCATTTAACTTAAGGTGATCAGCTATGGCGACTTTTTGCATCGATTCAGTACCGCGGTTCGCTGCCATTTTCATTGGAAGAGTAGGTACACTAAAATAGACATTAGAATAAGATAATAATAAAAGATTTGATGTGAATAGGTATATTCAACGTCAAAGGTCCATACTTATTTGAAAGGCTAAAACCATTCTGTGCTAAAACCACGTGAAAGCAATCCGTGAATCACTTACTCATAAGATGTCCTTATTAAATTATAATTAGGTACACTAAAGTCTAAATCATCAAAAATAGTTTGAAACCATTTCTATTCAATACTAAGTACATACTTATAGCTGTCAGCAATATCAACCTACACTGATTTTGTAACCGTCAATTGGTAAGCTATCATGTTTGCTGCTTCTATTTGAATTTTTGAAGTCGACTGTACATCAGAACAAAATTAAATATGCCTGCCTCTTGCCAGTGATTTTCCAAATGGAGTCAGTAAGGTAAGACATATTGTAGAATCTAACGAGAATCCTCTTCGAGCTCAAATATATTTTGCTTCGTTCGTTTCATTCCTATTCTTTTATCTTCAGTTACAAATGGTTCCGCGATGCGATAACATTGTATCACAAAAGACTGCTATCGCTGGTTTAAACTGTTTATAAAACGAGAATCGGTTGGTAAATGCAATGCAAGTACCGTATATTTTAATACAATAGATAAAAACTGAGCAATAATATATATTGAAGATGATCACATATTTACATGCACCATACACGCTTCTGCAACGATTTACCTTTCACATTTTTCTCGTCTCCCATGCATATTTATGTGGTACCAATATAAGGCTATTCAGAAAGGTAGTCGTTGCCCAAACCACAAACAATTAAATTACAAATGATTTAATCATTCTACAATTAGCATAGGTTTGTAAACAAGTTTTACTATGAAACCAATCCGTAAATTCTGAAATAAAATCATATATCATTATTTTTATAAACATGCTTATGGTACTAACAAATGTGCGATCAGCTAAACAGCTAAACATTTCTACATACTACACGTTATACAATGCAGAATCATCAATTATGGGATGGCTCTGCCAAGTACCAGCTTGATGCATTGGATTTGGTGGATCGTCGCGCCAGGAGACTTATTGATAACAAAGCGCTGGTCAGTTCAAAGCTGCAAAGCTTAGAACATCGGCGCAAAGTTGCCTGTCTGTCGGTTTTCTACAGGACATATTCGGAGAGTGTGCTCAAGAGCTATTCGATCTGGTTCCTCCGTCACCTTTTTATTATCGGACCGCAAGGCATCGACAAGGTCTGCACCCTTACGCAGTCGAAATTCCGCGGGCTCGTACGAATTGAATGAAATGAAATTATTATCATAAACCCTTGAATCATCATTCGCTTAGATTTCTGCTCACAAATCGCAATGCGGCTGACAACTAAGCATATTTACGCTTGTTTTAATTCGCTTATAATTTAGTAGCAACTTGTTGGCTTCCCCAATCAAAATGGGTAATCCTAGCATGCCATTTCTTATTTTAATTTCAACTTTATTTGTGGCTAAACAAAAGATAATAATGAATTAGGTGTATCGTAGTACTGTATTCATTAAAATATTTTTGTGTAATTTACACTACTAGATTTGCTGGTTAAATAAATAATTCATAATTTAAAAGTATACAACTCTATCATAAATCGTTAAGTTTATTGATCTCCTAATGAAACACAAAACAAATAAAATAAGTAAGATGTGACTTAATAAAACCTTTAAACCTATTAAAAACAAGTAATAAAATTAAAAATTTTAAAAAAACCCACGACGAACTGCAGAGCTCCATTATACCTTTGACCTTTATAACTTTGAAACAACAATTAGAACGTAGCAAACGTATATATTACATAATTTATCTAAAACACAAAACTGCATCTTTGACAGCTCAGTAGTTTTTTTGACCAGTGTGGTGGACTATGGCCAAACCCTTTTCAAATGGACAAATCAAAAGAGTCCAAACGCCACGGGTATACGATGAGAATTTAAGGAGTTCCAATGATCGCCTCCTGACTCCATCATGATACCCTAGGCAGCATCTAGGTACAAGCTAAATATATCTAAAACAAAAAGCCCGCATCTAAATCAGCACGGTAGTTTTTGAGAAAAATGGTAACATATTGAAAAAATAAAATCATAGACTACAGCTCAGCTTTGTTGTCTATGGTCCTAAAATATATCTAAGAACCTTCTCACAAGCTATACACATCTAATGAAAAAAACCGCATTTCAATCGGCCCAGTACTTTTTGTAAAAAATGGTAACATATCGAAATATTAAAATCATAGAGACAGCTCAGCTTGGTTGTCTATGGTCCTAAAATATATCTAAGAACCTTCTCTCAAGCTATATATATCTAACTAGTACTTCGCCCTGTGCGCGAGCTGCTAAAGCAGCTCACGGGTTGTGGTTAGACTTACAAGTAGTACAGATTTTACTGTACTAAACTGAATTCATTTTTTATGGTGACAACAAAATAAATAAAAATGGCGCTGATTTTTTAAAATTTTGGTACTTACCAGTTTCCTGTTTTGTGACCCCAGGGAGCCCTAAATATCGATTTTGAACGAAATCTGTCAATTAACAAAGAATTTCAAAATGGCGCTGATTTTTTTAAATTTTGGTACCAGTTTCCTGTTTTGTGACCCCAGGGAGCCCTAAATATCGATTTTGAACGAAATCGGTCAATTAACAAAGAATTTCAAAATGGCGCTGATTTTTTTAAAATTTTGGTACCAGTTTCCTGTTTTGTAATCCCACGAAGCCCTAAATATCGATTTTGAACAAAATCGGTTAATTAACAAAGAATTTCAAAATGGCGCTGTTTTTTTAAAGTTTGGTAACAGTTTCCTGTTTTGTAACCCCAGGGAGTCCTAAATATCGATTTTGAACGAAATCGATCAATTAACAAAGAATTTCAAAATAGCGCTGATTTTTTTAAATTTTGGTACCAATTTCCTGTTTTGTGACCCCAGGGAGCCCTAAATATAGATTTTGAACGAAATCGGTCAATTAACAAAGAATTTCAAAATGGCGCTGATTTTCTAAAATTTTGGTAACAGTTTCCTGTTTTGTGACCCCAGGGAGCCCTAAATATCGATTTTGAACGAAATCGGTCAATTAACACAGAATTTCAAAATGGCGCTGATTTTTTATAATTTTGGTACCAGTTTCCTGTTTTGTGACCCCAGGGAGCCCTAAATTTCGATTTTGAACGAATTCGGTCAATTAACAAAGAATTTCAAAATGGCGCTGATTTTTTTAAAACTTTGGTACCAGTTTCCTGTTTTGTAATCCCACGAAGCCCTAAATATCGATTTTGAACAAAATCGGTTAATTAACAAAGAATTTCAAAATGGCGCTGTTTTTTTAAAGTTTGGTAACAGTTTCCTGTTTTGTAACCCCAGGGAGTCCTAAATATCGATTTTGAACGAAATCGATCAATTATCAAAGAATTTCAAAATGGCGCTGATTTTTTAAAATTTTGGTACCAGTTTCCTGTTTTGTAATCGCACGAAGTCCTAAATGCAATAAACCGCATCTCAATCGGCCCAGTACTTTTTGTGAAAAATGGTAACAGTGGTTGAAAAATTAAGATCATAGACTACAGCTCAGCTAGGTTGTCTATGGTCCTAAAATATATTTAAGAACCTTCTCACAAGCTATACGTATCTAATGCAAAAAACCGCATCTCAATCGGCCCAGTACTTTTTGAGAAAAATGGTGACAAAAAAGTGCACAAACAAACAAACAAACAAACAAACAAACAAACAAACAAACAAACAAACAAACAAACAAACAAACAAACAAACAAACAAACAAACAAACAAACAAACAAACACACAACCTCTTAGGGCAAACACATATACCGCATCTCAATCGGCCCAGTACTTTTTGTGAAAATTTTTAACACATAGAAAAATTAAGATCATAGACTACAGCTCAGCTTTGTTGTCTATGGTCCTAAAATATATCTAAGAACCTTCTCACAAGCTATACACATCTAATGCAAAAAACCGCATCTCAATCGGCCCAGTAGTTTTTGTGAAAAATGGTAACATGTTGAAATATTAAAATCATAGACTACAGCTCAGCTTGGTTGTCTATGGTCCTAAAATATATCTAAAAACCTTCTCACAAGCTATACGTATCTAATGCAAAAAACCGCATCTCAATCGGCCCAGTACTTTTTGAGAAAAATGGTGACAAAAAAGTGCACAAAAAAACAAACAAACAAACAAACAAACACACAACCTCTTAGGGCAAACACATATACCGTCTCCGCTTCGTCGAGGGTAAAAATAGTTGACACTAATACCGAATTCACCGAATCTCACCGAATTTAGATCCTTTGACTCTATTTTATAATATTTTGGTTGACAAGTCAACAGTGTGAAACCCATTTAAAACCAGAAAACTGTCGCAGTTTCTATTATGTTGTGAAAACGTGAAGTTTTCACAACATTTGTCTATGTTGTGAAACGTGATTTTGTTTTGAAGAGCGTGTAATTTACACTTTTTAGTGAACGTGGTGGTGGTTTGTGGTCTTATAAGTGGAATGTCCCGGGTTCTATCTCCGGCCAGGTCAATTCGGGTATCTCCAATTTCTTTATTTTCTCGGATCATGTTTGGTGGAAGGCCAACCTTCACCAATTACTACTGCCATACCCGTTAGCAGGTGAGATCGCAGTGGCTGACATGTAGTGGAATAAAAAATCCATCAGACTGGCCAAGTTCGGATCGGCAGACTTCTCCTTAGAGATCATTACAGAGAATTCTTAGGCATGCCGGAAATTCTCAGAATTTCATTTTGTATAGATGCAATGTAATTTCAACTGTTAATGTATCCTTTGGACGTAATGAATTTACCGTAGACAGTTGGCAGTACGTATTTGGAATACTTGCCAGAACGGACATGGGTTGAATTATCCGTCGCGTTATTTGCATAAAACATTCTGTTCGTGCAATTTATTTGTGAGAAAAACAATTTAAATTGCATTTTGTTCAGCAGATCCAATGACGTTTAACCAAAAAATATATTCGTTCGACTGGGTTTTAATAATCCCTCCAATTTTTAGCAACTGCTAGTTGATCCACAGAATAGGTCATAGTACGTTGTAGAGCCACAGAATGCTATTGCTGAATTTATAGCTAAAAATATTTACGATTCATGCGGACGACAGATTATTTTAAAATAATATTAGACTTAAATTCGAAAGGTTATACGTTCTAATTTTAACTGAACTAATTCTTCTTATTTAGAGTGTAAATAAGAATATTAACTTTTTAATAATATGAATAAAAGATACTCACCATTTTTTTATCAGCCAATCAAAAGTTTGTAATTTCCGATCACCCTTTTTAAAAAGAAAAGCTATTTTATTAATACAAAGCTTAAGAACGAAAAAGCGATGCTCTTATGTTTCCTTCAAATACTTACTTAACAAAAAGAAAGTCAAGTTAAAGTTGCTATGAACAAGAAATCACTTAAAACGATTCAGTAGGTTTTCTCTTTCAGGCGTTTTTAATATTGAAGACTCTTTGAACCTTTAAGTATTTAAAAGTATTATTACTTTGTGTTTTACTGCGGCTTTGTAGTGAAGAGCGAAAATTCTCTTTCATTCGTAAAAATCATTCCATTTTTGTAATGAATCCCTTTATGAATATCATCAAAGGATGTTAGATTTTTCTAAATCGATGCAGATTGGATGGGATTTACTAACGGCCAAGTCAATTAAGAACAGTATAAAATGCCGACACGCAAGTACAAATGCCCAATAATCCCAAAAATGGTATCATCGTAGTTCTGTTTTGAATCAACAACCCCCAAAATAAAAGGATCTGACCCAATTTTGTTACTGACGACACACGTACACGTGGCTCAGGTACCAATGTAAAAAAAATATGATAAAGAATCCAAATCGATAAAGATCGAACTTTAAAGTACTTTATTCGATACATTTTTTTGCATGGAAGGATCGCGCTTGACGACAATCTTGCCTCATAGAAAGCACTGATAAGGTCTAGGTTGGAGCGCGCCTAGACGTTGTCTATTCAGTCTTGCCTTATAGTTTTCCGAGTTTCTGGCTGGTTCTTCTCGATAGGAACGGCATTCCGAACCAGTGGAACCATTTGACTATTCAGAAGCACTTGTAAAAAGTCTATTTGAATAATATACATTGAATTTTGAATTTTCAAGGTATCATCAGCTTCACATCACCACATTCATTACTAGTTCACTACGGAGCAGGAGTCCTCTGAGAATGAGAACGGTTTGACCGTAGTCCACCGTGCTGGTCAAGTGAGGATTGTGAGAGTTTATTCGCCTTCGAGAATATTTTTAAAAATACCCTCGGTTACGCAGGTTTTCTTACGTTTCTTATGTTTCCTTCGCAGTTAAAGCAAGTGATATGTCTTAAACGCATATAATATATTATACTCGTATAACTCAGACAAGTAAGATGTGCGCGCCCGAGAAGGAAGACGACGTATATTTCTCTCTTTCTTTTCTTGTCTTTCTATTTTAAAACTGCTTATTTTTTTCGTGGACCCATAATGATGCACTCAAGATCTGATTCTTGAATCAATTGAACAAATGAGATTAATTCACTCGTGAAGCCTCTACGTGTTGGACCTATTAATGTCCTTGCGCCAGATTACGGTCTGGGCAATGTCCCGTGAGAGTACAAACACATAAATTATATTGAAAGGCGCAGAAACATCACATGTTTTATTACGGAGGTAAGATAAGCGAGATGAGTGTCTCAATATAATTTCGTTACATTTTGAGGCGAAATATTAAAAAAAAACTAGACGACGACATCGTCCGTGTAGATTAAGAGTTTGTAATTTCCGCCGGAATTCATTAATTTTCCAGGATAAAAAGTATCTTTACCATACATCCTTTCCAGGAATGCAATCTAACTTCATAGAAATTTTCGTCAAAATCGGTTGAACAGATGGGTCGTGAAAGTGTAGCAGACAGACAGACACACTTTCGCATTTATAAAATTAGTATAGATGTCTACACCTGTCTAACATACTCACCGGGGAAATATTGTCGTCTGCCCTACTTCTGCACAAAGCGTAAGACTACTCAGTTGTTATATTATTATCTAGCAACATTTTTTATTTAATTTGAGAAACGACCGGCCTAGTTGCGACAATGCATATCATTCGATTGCGATTGTTAAGCAACGTGGACCCAGGACGGTAACTGGATGGATGACCGAATTTGGTACAGTCCTTTTCGTTTCCTCCGTGCCTCAGAGAGTACGTTAAGCCGGCAGCCCCGGTTATTAATCACTAACATCTGATAATAATCATAAGAAACCTAAGAGTAGGTACTCTTAGTCAAGTCGTATGCGAAAGGACCTGGGAATCCACCGCATTATCATCCCAAGAAAACCCCTTCCATTACGTGATGAATGTAAAGGATTACGACCCTCAGCAATGAGGTATAAGACGAATACAGAAAGAGCCCTACTTTTGTACAATACGTAAGTCTACTCAGTTGTTATATTTTACAGCAGCGGCTTGACATAAGAGCCCTTCCACACAATCGGTTTTAGGGGACCAATCGCTGCGGCATCACTCAACATGTCAAAGCCACGTTTCAACGGTAGGGATAAGCGTTAGTAGCAAGGTCGAAGTGTTCCAGAAACGATAAATATCTCGTGCGTAGTAAATCTTGTAGGTAGGTACTTTATTTTCCTTGTATGTGTTTCTTCAAATTGAGTGTCAGATAATCCAAACGCAGGGGAGTCAACCCTATTATAAGGGTGATAAAGTACTACGGACAGGACAGGACAAAATGTATGTGCGAAACGCCTGAGTCATTGACCGTTGTCTATACTTACTAATATTATAAATGCGAAAGTTTGGATGGATGTATGGATGGATGCATGTTTGTTACTCAATCACGCCGGAACATCTGTACTGATCTGGATGAAATTTGGCACACAGATAGATTATAGTCTGGAATAACACATAGGTGCTTTTTATTCCAAACAGTTAACCGCGGGAACCGAAAACCTTAATCGCGGGTATTAGCCTAGTATTTCATATTTCAGGGCTAATGGAACTAAACATTTTAGCCTAGTTAAATTACTTCGAAGCAATTTGTTCTTTCATATTTCAACCTCAATTCCACATACCTTACTCGACGTCAATAAGTGTAGTATACCTACCTAAATTGAATAAACGTTATTTGACTTTGACTTATTTCTTCTGGAATGTCCCACGTTGTGTATGTAAGCAAGAGTATCAACTTGCTTGTAACAACGATATCGCGTGTTTTAGAGCAAAAGTAGACGTCCAACTTTTTGCGAAACCAAATTTCCCAAAATGGCCGACTTTAGACGATGAGAGAAGTATCAAATTTTTCACCAACTCAACCAATACTAACGATTGTGCTGAACGAGGATTGAGATTAGATTATATCGCAGAGTCTAAATACACGGTTGTAAAAATAACAAACTACAGAAGCTACAACAAACACCTGATCCGTTTAAGGCTGGGATCTTCAGCGATGGAGAAACGACCAGAGATTGAGCAGAAACTATGCATATTATCTGCGTTATCACATATTAAATCCTTCTCTAATAAAAGTTAGCGATAGCTGTTACTTTTTGTGGGTCAGGTTATTTGTATTTGTACTTAGAACAATTTTGTTGCTGTCCGTTTTTTTTTTACAAGGCTTCCGCTTGGCGGCATTCATGCTTTTGAAAAGCAATGATCTACTCGTATGTTGAAGCGCGTTTGCCTAGAAAATGCCTGCTCACTCTTGCCTTTTCTACAAAAAGAAAATTTTCTATTTTTACTGACTTTAATAGTATCGTCTTTTATGGGTCGTCTGCGATACGTCTTAAACGTACTAAGCGCCCTTATTTGGAGCCAATTGTCAACGGACGAGTGGGTCGTGCGGTGTTTTGCAGCAATTGTGCTTGTACGTGATCCCTAATCGGCTCCCTTAGACCAAGACACACGTACAACCAATGAGGAAATGTTTATGACCCAGCGACAAATGTTAGCATTCCCTAGGCCCTAGAGGATTTACTGATGTTTCATATTGAAGGATTATATATATCTGAATATTCTGTATTTAATTAACTGTATTTTATAAATACTGAAAAATTGTAAATAATTTAATGTAAAAAATACTTTTTAAACGACCGACTTCAAACTCCCGCGCCAACTTTACAACAACAAGCACACGCTATACAAAGTACTTATTTTATTGTTGATATTTTAATAACCGCTCGACCGATTTCGATAAAATTTATATGGGACCACATGGGAAGTATGCTCTTTCAAATAAAAATCAAAGAATCATCCAAATTGGTCCACCCAGTCAAAAGTTCTGAGGTAACAAACATTAAAAAAAAATACAGTCGAATTGAGAACCTCCTCCTTTTTTTGAAGTCGGTTGAAAAGCAGGTACTTTGACTGTTTTATGTGATTTATCAAGCATTCTTCCTTGGTTATTTAAAATGGTTTTGTGTTCATTACACTTTAACAAGTTCACTTTTAACAATTTCACTCTAATTCATCAACAAAACTCTCCATTTCAGTCCTACAAATAAATCATTTCCTTATTTCTTTCTGAAAATATGCACTACGTTATTGGCTCTTATTTTTTTAATATAACGCATTCGAGATGCGGGTGATGAACGCATACCAAAATTGGAAAACCGTTTCCTGGTCGAATTGACCGTATTTCCCTTAGATGAATCCCCTACTTCCCTACTTTGAATTTCCCACCCGAAAATATTATAAACAGCATTTATTTAAAATCTTGTTGTAAATTTCAAATACATGTTACTTCAGTGAGTTTCAAGTCTCAAATCGTGGGAGCAATATTGATTTCTTTTGGATTACATTATTTGTATTAATATTACAGCACTTTAGGCTTCTTTTATCCCAACTTTGATTGGCACTCATTGTGAGTACGTCTGTATAACTTCTACAGAGTGTGGGTGTCGAAGTTTGTAAGCTCTACGCCCTGCTACACGTGCTACATGCTAGGTTACGCCGCTACACGCCATCACAGTATTGGTATCTATATACCAATACTGTGACGCCATGTTGGTGCTACGGTCGAAGTACCTAAATCAAATCAACAGTTTTTAAAAAAATTCAAAATTCAAATGTTTTTTATCCAAATAAACTTTTACAAGTGCTTTTGAATCGTCGAGTGAATCATACTAATATTATAAATGCGAAAGGGTTTTTGTTTGTTGGTTTATTGTTTTGTTGGTTTGTCCGTCAATTGTCGTTGCGCCGCAACGGAGCAACGGATCGACGTGATTTTTGGCATGAATATACAGTTGAAGACCTGGAGAGTGACATAGAATACCTTTTATCTCGGAAAGTTTTGGAGTTTCCACGGGAATCAAAAAACCTTAAACCACGCGGACGAAGTCGCGGGCATCAGCTAATACAATAATACCTAATCTAAACTAAAACTAATCTAAACCATAAATGGATCTACAAAATCATATCACACCTGAATATTTTCTCCTATGCTGATGTCGTTTGCATGCGTACGTTATTGTACCTACACATTTTTTTTATCCACTACATGTTAGCCCTTGACTGCGATCTTACCTGATGGTAAGTGATAATGTAGTCTAAAATGGTAGCGGGCTAACCAATACATTTTGGCAATCAAGCGTAACGCTGAGTACTATATTATACTTAGGTACATGAAAATGTACGTGCGAATCCCCCAAGAAACTAGTATAGCAGATATTATGTTTAAAGGATAACATTAAAATACTGTACTATATTCATAAAAATATCCCCAGACCAAAACAAATAAGCGAAGGTTTTACGGCTATTCCCAGGAAAGCGGGGTAAATCTTGCGGAGTAATATTATATTTTTAACTCTGGAAATAAGCTGTTGCTTTCTTTTATAACACTTAAGCATTTACATAAGCAGGGGTACTGCAAAGACTGTAATCTGTATTAGCGAAGAGGTTTAAATAAAGTGATTCTTTTACAACACTTTTCTAAAGTCCACTTCTAGAGTGCTCTCAGTCGCGCCACGACCACACTGCGACGGTGACTACACACAAGTTAAGCCGGATTTTAAATTAATTTCCAATACATTTCGTAAAGTTGCCCTTACGTCGCGGCTATCAACGCTGTATAGTAAACTTCTTCCACCCTTAAAATATCCGCATAGTTATTAGCCTACAAAGCCGTACGGTGATATTAATTTCCGCACTAATGTGGTAATATAATGGCCGCCACACAAAAAACAACTTGGTTGGTGCTACCATCTTTGTAGAGGTATCTTAATCATAAAACCTAGTACCCCCCCAACGCGACGACGTATTTTCAGAGATTTTGCAACCCTTGATCGATAAAAAAGCTGCGTAGTATCGCACGTTTGCGTCATATACAAACTTGATTATGAGGAAATTGAAAGCCAAATTACTAAATATTTTCCTATAACGTGCGATGACGTGTAACCAAGTGAAATCGCTTGTACGTGAACACTGCAGTCGGCACCGATTCCTGTTTTACATTTTAAATTCCCACAACTTTGCCTTTTCAACAATAAAGCGGCAAAATTTTGTACGAAATTGTGTTTCACACCTATAGTAGTTGCATTTTTATTCTGTACACTATTTGTAATTTTCTTTCTGTTCTTGAATTTAAATACCTACATACTTAAGCTTTACCAAATTTTTAACTTCTCTGTGGTATTAACACAGATGAAATTGTCTTTAATTTTATTTTTAAATTATAATTACGTAATAATAATATTACTTATCTCTTTCTAAAAACATTTTTTTATAGGTACATTTTAGCACAATCAATTATTATCTACCCTGTGTAAATAACCGAATCCAATCTGTTGTGATAGTCAACTTTTTTTCTATACGGTAAAATATATACAAATAGGTAGGGACAACTTTACGTAGGTTTTGGTAAAACGAAGGAAAAATTAGTATCGAAGTTTCTAAGTTGACCTAAAAAGTTGCACCCGTGCTAAAATACGTTGCGAACGTGTTCGGACCTACTCGCACTTCGAAGTTTAGATTAGGTACTTTCCCGAGTGATTGTTGAATTTCGCTAGAAAAAGAACTCAAGTAGAAGTACTGATAAGATAAATATACCTACTTCTGTATTTTCATAAAGCTTCTGAAAGAATTCGTGTGTTTTTCAAGCATAAAAAATATTCATGGATAAACTAGTTATGTCTGTAAAACGGTTCACTAATGTTTCGCAAAAAACATTTAACAAATGAGCATTTCACAAAAAACGTTTCAAAAACTAATCATTTCACAAACGTCGTATTCCGCAAACATATATTTTATTAAAAGATGATTTGACAAATACTCATTTCACGAATAATAAGTAAAATAAATTTTTATTCGGAATTTACCCATACTCACCCTAGGTCTACCGAACTCTGGCTGGATAATGTTAGGGATATGGGTTCTCTCCCTCTCCCTCTCACCACCTCCAAGCCCCGGTCGACGGAGCCCCGCTTTGCGGGGCTCCTTATTTCTGGGTGGTATAGAAAGGAAATAACCACGAAGGGGATGGCGGGGTCTTTCAGACCTCACCTAAACTATCCGAGTCGGAGTGCCCCGAGTCCCGAGCTCGCTTCGCTCGCTCCGCTCGCTCTTGCGTGAGCGAGAGTGATGCCTAAAAAAGAAATGTAGAAGCTAGGAAAACCTCCCGATCACCGTTCAGGACCTCCTTCGCCAGCTTCTGGCTACGCTCTTTACAAAAACACGCTAGGGGTAGGACAGACAAGACTGCGTGGAGTCTGAGTGCTCAGAATTCGACCCAAGAATGTCAACTTTTAAAAACGGGCTACGCCAGAAGACTCTTGCAGTATTTATCAAACAATTCATTTTATCAAAAAAACCGGCCAAGTGCGAGTCGGACTCGCGCACCGAGGGTTCCGTACAAACCTGTAGTAAGTTTTAAATTAAATGTTTTTTTTAAATATTTGAGTTGATTGAATGAAAGGTAAATTGCGGTTTACGATTTATGACGTATTAAAAAAAAACTACTTACTAGATCTCGTTCAAACCAATTTTCGGTGGAAGTTTGCATGGTAATGTACAACATATATTTTTTTTAGTTTTATCATTCTCTTATTTTAGAAGTTACGGGGGGGGGGGGGGACACACATTTTACCACTTTGGAAGTGTCTCTCGCGCAAACTATTCTGTTTAGGGAAAAATGATATTACAAACCTCAATATCATTTTTGAAGACCTATCCATAGATACCCCACACCTATGGGTTAGATGAAAAAAAAATTTTTGAGTTTCAGTTCTAAGTATGGGGAACCCCCAAAATTTATTGTTTTTTTTCTATTTTTGTAAGAAAATCTTAATGCGGTTTACAGAATACATCTACTTACCAAGTTTCAACAGTATAGCTCTTATAGTTTCGGAAAAAAGTGGCTGTGACATACGGACGGACAGACAGACAGACAGACAGACAGACAGACAGACAGACATGACGAATCTATAAGGGTTCCGTTTTTGCCAAATTTGGCTACGGAACCCTAAAAAGAAATATGATTTACGTTGTTTTGTCAAATAACACGATTTATAAATCAATTGTTTGTCAAATTATATTTTAGGAAATGATAATTTCTGTTAATTGTTTTGTCAAGTGAATTATTTGTAGGTTTAAAACAAAAGTTTTATAACGATTAATATACGAGCATGATTCATAATTTTAGAAAACGTTGTTTGTGAAATGAAAATTTCTTATTTGTTTTTAGCCAAATGATTGGTCACCCTGTATTATAATATAATTATTTACGGTTTTTGAAGTTATAAGATTGTATGTAGTTCAAATACGACTACGTCTAGAAAAAAAGACCTAATAAAATAACTAATAATCCATACTTCCATACTAATATTATAAATGCGAAAGTGTGTCTGTCTGTCTGCTACGCTTTCACGGCCCAACTACTCAACCGATTTTGATGAAATTTGGTACAGAGATAGGTTACATGGACATAGGCTAGAGTTCCCTCGGGAATCAAAAAACATCAATCCACGCGGACGAAGCCGCGGGCATCATCTAGTATTATGTATAAACGTTATACAATAGACATTTGCAAGTGAGGATCGAACATTTGAATTCTACATGGGGAGTTAGGTATCATACCTACTCATAGGAGAATTTCCACAATTCCGATACTGCCAAATGTATATGAGATTTAGTAAAGCTTCTACCTTCCTGTAGTAACTTGTATCCTAAGCCCGAACATGACACCATAGGATCGGTTTACAAGAATTTAATCTTTATGTCGAGTGACGTAACGAATGTACGGTTTCGATGAGGCAACCCAGAACATATCTACTATAATGGAGCCTTTGAAATTAAGTTAGAACTGTGCCCCGATTGTGAAAGGTAATCGTATAGTAATCGTTTGTGAAACATATAATTAGACTTATGGAGTTCATAGATGCCTGCTCGTCAAAAAGCATGTATCGACTCCTTAAACAGTTCTAGTAATACGTTTTAAGTTGTCAAATGGTTACGTTTTGCTCAGACAATTGGGCTTAATCTTGTAAATAAGTAATCTTGAATTTACTAAAATCAGATTTCTGTCTTGGCAAATGGTAGCAACCAACCAACCAACGTTTCAAACAACTCCATGAAACTATGTATACTAGGTATATTAAAGTGCACAATTATGTTGCGCAAACAGTATACATGTGCTGTACATCTATCTCTATACATATAAAATTCTCGTGTCACAATGTTAGTTACCATTAGGGTTGCCACCCGTACGTTATAATAAAGTATTGTACGTTATTTCTGGTAATTGTACTCTATACTTTATGAGAACAATAAAGTACGCGAAAATACTTTATTTGGCATGATTTGATTTCTCTGGGATTACAAACCGCAAGTAATAAAACTAGGTCTACTTATTGAAGCTAACCTTATATGGATTACATGTATATAATAAAACTTGCAAAACGTCTTTATTTGTCGCTGAACAGGAACATTTCCGAGCGTGATGTAGCCTATATTTCTTTCAATCTTTATTTCGGGCTTCAGCATCTTCAGACAATTGCCCTAGAGACAAAACTGCTTATCGCTCTATTATTTTAGCACCATTTATAAGTATTTTATGGACTGATGACGGCAAAAAGTACTTATGTATGTACTAAGTATTTTTAACAGTTAACATAATAACTACAAAAATCGAGTCACGAAACTATATATTTTCAAATTTACAAGTGAATATTAAATTTAAATTACGTTTATACCATAAAAAATTTAACACAAAATAAAAAGTACTTAATTTTACCTAAAAATGACATTAATCGACAGAAATGAGAAGAACCGTAATTTTTAGACATTTTTTTTTCTTCCCTCGTTGAACATTTTTGCTTCTAGATCAAAATGGCGCGCCTACCACGCAGATTTTTTTGTTTCCTTGTAAGTATAAAGGAAATAGTAAGGAATCTACAAGAGTGATTAACTTAACACCGGCAGCTTTCAGCAACAAAGAAACCTCCAGTTGAAACATAAAAAGATGGAAAATTTCCTTGTCACTTAAAAATGTACAAACATATACATCACAAATTCACAATATTTATTGAAATGAAACCGTAACGTATTTTTAAAGTGGAGATCCTAAGAAATCTAAAAATATATTACACTCAAATAATTACTTTCTTGTAAAATTTAAAAATTAATCTCAAGTTAAACTTTCACTATATCGGCTTTTTGGTTGGATGTAAATATCGCACGTTCTTTATTATTTATCGCATATGTTTGTAGTATTTTTATATACCTACCTACGTAGAAGTAAAATATTTCTATTTTTTGACATTACCTATGCATAAAAGTCTTATTATCTGAGAATATTAAACCATGGAAAAAGCTGTGGAATTATAAAATTCGTTAAAACTATTTATGAGACTGTTCATACCGTTTCATCCCATAGTGCGACGGAACAAAAAAATAAACGATTGCAGAACTATAAAAGACAATGGAAAATCATACATGGTGCAATTGGTTAAATAATGATTCATAAAACAAAGCAAAGCGTCTCTGAATCTGATAAAAAGCTTATAATTACTTATTTACTTTAACTTAAATATAGACTATGAAGATGCTGGCAATTATTTAGCAGTGCTAATAATCAAATCCATAATAATATTATAAATGCGAAAGTTTGAATGGATGTATGGATGTTTGTTAATCAAACGTCTGAACGGATCTGGATGGAATTTGGCACAGAGATAGATTATAGTCTGGAATAACACATAGGCTACTTTTTATCCCGGAAAACTAAGGAGTTCCCGCGGGAACCAAAAAACCTCAATCCACGCGGACGTAGTCGCGAGCATCGCATCAAAAGCAATAATAAGAAATATATTTTGAAACATAATAATAAAGAAAAATAAATTGTACTTTATTTTGACACTATGTACTCTATTTTCTTACGTATAATAACCTCATGTACTTTAATTGCCAAAAAAAAGGTGGCAACCCTAGTTACCATACTCCTCCGAAACGGCTTGAAAGATTTTTATGAAATTTAATATGCATATTTTAGTAGGTCTGAGAATCGGCTACCATCTATTTTTCTACCTCCACGCGGACGGAGTCGCGAGCATCACCTAGTATATATATATATAAAAAAATGAATCCCTATTTCCCTTGGTCACGGCATCACGCGTGAGCGGCTGGACCAATTTCGCTAATTCTTTTTTTGTTGTATAGGTGAGGACCTGGAGAGTGACATAGGCTGCTTTTTATCCCCGAAAATTAAGGAGTTCCCGCGGGAGTAACAAAAAACTTAAACCACACGGACGAAGTCGCGGGCATCAGCTAGTGTGTAATAAAAAAAAGCTCTCTTCATCCCCTCACTCTCATAATCCAATGGGATAGGAATCCGACACGCGGCGATGCAATCTAATGCATGAGCCGTGCCTGTGGAAAAATAACGACGTGACATACCACCAAATTTCACAACGAGCTGTTTTACTTTTGTTTTGAGACTCCACCGTAGGACCTTATGATTCGCAGCGGATTAAGCCACTAGAACAACGAGGCTGTATAAATAACCTACGTGCTTCAAAAAATTTCCTTCAATTCTGTCCTTTCCTTCAAGTCTGCAATTCAGAGAGTTAATAGTGCCAGTGTCTAAGACACCACACCATGAATGATTATTTGTACGGTGTATATGTAGGTATATTTTGTAAAAATAAATTTAGTTTTTATTTTCGTAAATAATTTAATTATTAGTATTTTCCTAATTATTACGTAATATTATCTACATAATATGAATAATTTGGGAAATAAAGAATTTTAGTTTATACTAGTTTGCTTTGAATCTTAGTTTTGACTTATAGACTTGAAGTTATATAAAAAACCGGCCAAGTGCGAGTCGGACTCGCGCACTGAGGGTTCCGTACAAACATGTAGTAAGTTTTAAATTATTAAAAAAACTACTTACTAGATCTTGTTCAAATCAATTTTAGGTGGAAGTTTGCATGGTAATGTACATCATATATTTTTTTTAGTTTTATCATTCTCTTATTTTAGAAGACACACATTTTACCACTTTGGAAGTGTCTCTCGCGCAAACTATTCAGTTTAGAAAAAAATGATATTACAAACCTCAATATCATTTTTCAAGACCTATCCATAGATACCCCACACGTATGGGTTAGATGGAAAAAAATTTTTTGAGTTTCAGTTCTAAGTATGGGGAACCCCCAAAATTTATTGTTTTTTTTCTGTTTTTGTAAGAAAATCTTAATGCGGTTCACAGAATACATCTACTTACCAAGTTTCAACAGTACAGTTCTTATAGTTTCGGAAAAAAGTGGCTGTGACATACGGACGGACAGACAGACAGACAGACATGACGAATCTATAAGGGTTCCGTTTTTGCCAAATTTGGCTACGGAATAAAAATAGAAAGAAAAGAAAACCTATAAGCTCTCACGTCAGTGTTATTTCTACCTATAACATATCTAATACAAATGGATGTTGAAACGACTCTAGTATGATATAAAGTGGCATCAATGGTGCCTGCGAGCTTTCGCGAAATGCTGCTACCGGTGACAACATCCACTTATCGCAAAATGTATCTATGTCGCGAGCGGTACGAGGTTGTGCTTCCTTGCAGTTTTCTGTTTATTTTTGCTTTAATCAGGCTTCAACAATCTTTTGAAGAGTTATCAATTCAATGTGTTTTATGATGGATTTGTGTTGGTTTTGAAATTTCTAAAAGGCTGACTATTAACGCAACGCTCAAACCACCTGACGGATTCAGCTGAAATCTTGTATACAGAAAGCTATTATTAATAAATACGTACTCTAAGTAGAGTAAGAGTATCTTAAGAAATATTTTTTGTAGATTCAACCCCTGTGGTAGTAATATAGGGGTTTGAATTTGTGTGTAACTCTGTAAGTTTTTAAGTTAGAATCATTTTTTTTCTGCAGACCACGATAACGAATTCACGGGAAAAGACTATAAACATCTGGGACAATACAACATACATTAATAAAAATTATTAATCATTATAATATTATTATTTTAGAAAATAATAATACAACAAGTAATAAAATTAAAATTTTAAAAAAAACCCACGACGAACTGCAGAGCTCCATTATACCTTTGACCTTTATAACTTTGAAACAACAATTAGAACGTAGCAAACGTATATATTACATAATATCTAAAACACAAAACTGCATCTTTGACAGCTCAGTAGTTTTTTTGACCAGTGTGGTGGACTATGGCCAAACCCTTTTCAAATGGACAAATCAAAAGAGTCCAAACGCGACGGGTATACGATGAGAATTTAAGGAGTTCCCATGATCGCCTCCTGACTCCATCATGATACCCTGGGCAGCATCTAGGTACAAGCTAAATATATCTAAAACAAAAAGCCCGCATCTAAATCAGCACAGTAGTTTTTGAGAAAAATGGTAACATATTGAAAAAATAAAATCATAGACTACAGCTCAGCTTTGTTGTCTATGGTCCTAAAATATATCTATAGGCACAAGATGGCTCTCGTCGGTATCCATTGTTAATCCGATCCACTAAACCCAAACTATTAAATTAAACCACGAGTTATAAAATTACTATTATTATTATTACAATTAAATAAAGAAATTGAATTGCGCCAGATAAAAACGATTCGTCGTGAAAGCGGTGCGCCGGCGGCAAAAAGAGTCAGTTTTCCCGCCACGCTACCACCAAATCGACGCTCCGTCAGAGTGACAACTTTTTAAAAGAAAACATCACTCTTGTCCGACGTCTTTTAATTGTCTATGTTAACAGCGATGTCATGTTTCACTCCATTTGCGCCGTCACGGCCGGACTGACATTCGACCGTCCTCGGGCGCTCCTTAACGTTGTCCTAAAACAAAGATTAGGAAAGTCTCAGTCTCCAATTATCTACTCGTCCAACCTGACAAAGAGGCTGCTCTCTAGCGGGTAATAGGTAATTTCACTCGACTTGGACCGGACGAGTGTGTCCCTTCGACCAGCCCTAAAAGTGGCGTGGACCGGACGACACTGTCCCTTCGACCATTTGTAGGATACAGAATTACAGACATGGACCGAACGAGTGTGTCCCTTCGACCAGCCGTAAAAGCGGCGTGGACCGGACGGCACTGTCCCTTCGACCATTTGTAGCACACAGAATTACAGACATGGACCGGACGAGTGTGTCCCTTCGACCAGCCGTAAAAGCGGCGTGGACCGGACGGCACTGTCCCTTCGACCATTTGTAGGACACAGAATTACAGACATGGACCGGACGAGTGTGTCCCTTCGACCAGCCGTAAAAGCGGCGTGGACCGGACGGCACTGTCCCTTCGACCATTTGTAGGACAGATAATTACAAACATGGACCGGACGAGTGCGTCCCTTCGACCAGCCGTAAAAGCGGCATGGACCGGACGGCACTGTCCCTTCGACCAGTTGTACGACAGAGAACTCAAAACCTGGACCGGACGAGTGTGTCCCTTCAACCACCCACACGGGGCTGGCTCGGACGACACTGTCCTCCTTATCAACTCTAACGTATTCAACGCTACATATTGTACTTTACTGTAAATTATAAAAATGACACATACCAATTATTTACGGACAATCTTGCTCAGTATAAACTTCAACTTCATATTGTACATCTAATGTGTCAAGGTCAGAGTAACCGCAGAATGTATCTGACCCAGCGGTAAGGGTTTCAGAATTAGCTGAGGTGATATCTGATTCTACACGCAATATTTTATCTTTGATACTTAGATCACCGCCCAAATCGTTTTGGCCATGCGGCACATCCTCCGGCGCCGTCTCGGCCTCCTCTTCATTCAACAGAGTAGCGGTAATTTCGAGTAAGCCGGTAAGTCCCCGAGGTACTGAACGCAAATTCTCGTGTGCATATTTGTAAACGCGATGCGAACCATTGAGGCTTTTCAGTTCGTAGCGATCATTTTCTAATATTGAAGTTATAATAAATGGTCCTCTAAACTTTTTGTCTAACTTGGTCTGGTTCCGTTCACTATTTTTAATGAAAACGAAATCACCCCTAGAAAATGGTTTGATAGTAGCGCGCCCACGGTTAAACCTTTGAGTATCTGCTGCTGCTGATTTTTTAATATTATCTGAGGCACTTCCTCTTATGGAATCTAAATCTAACCGATTATTCTGCTCGTAAGTATGTGTTGGTGAAATTTTGGACATACCTAAAGATTGTGCACGGATACCGAACATCAGTTCCGTTGGAGTATAATTTGTAACCGTGGATTTTGTACTGTTAAGTGCTAATTGTATGTTGCCCAACTCATCACGCCATGTTTTATTGCGGTCATTTTCAACTATTGTGAGCAAGCTTTTTAACGTACGCATAACCCGCTCAACCTGTCCGTTCGCCCTACTTGAACCAGTTGCTATGAGATGTAGATCAATTTTATGATCACTACAGAAGTTTTTGAATTCGGTACTAATATAGCATCGGCCTTGGTCAGCGATAACGCGCTTAGGTGCACCAAAAAGACAGACAGCTTTTTCTATAGCTTTTACTGCAGTTGTAGCATCAAGTGATAGTGTATGTTCTAGCAAGACATATTTCGTGAACGCATCTATGATTGCCGAACAATATTCCTTACGGTCGCTCTTACCACTCAATTTCCCTGTAAAATCTATATGGATTGTGTGCCACGGTACTGATACTTTCGGAATCGAGTGTAATTGAATCGGTTGAGCTCCCGATGGTCCTTTAGATGCTTTACAAACTATACAAGAATCAATAAATTTTCGCACACATTTAGACATTTGAGGAAACCAATATTGTTCGTAGAGCTTGTCTAATGTTTTGTCACTACCTAGGTGCTGTATTTCATTATGGACGTGACTGATGAGTGTCCAAATCAACGATCGGGGAACGACCGGTAGCCAAGAAATAGTTTTATTGCGTCCGACTTTTCTATATAAAATACCGTCCCTAACGTCGTAAGTGTGCGCTATTGAGCCTGGAAAGTCGTTGTTATTGTGTTTAGTAATTAAGTCTTGGATTTCACTATCCCGTTTTTGTTCAACCGAGAGCCAATCTTGATGTAACTCGACAAATTGAACATGCTTTGTAGTAGGAATCTCGCACGAGGAAGCGTCTACGTTAGGCTGAAAATTACGGGAGAAATAATCAGCATGCTCCATTCCGCGACCTTCGCGATATATAATTTCAAAATCATAGGCCTGTAGAAAAGCCCACCAACGATGGACACGCGGGGTAAGGTCTACTTTAGATTTTGAGGCCTTAAGTGAATTGCAATCCGTATAAACTGTGAAACGTCGGCCGTACAAATAATGTCGGAAATGTTCTACCGCTCGTACGACAGCCAACGTCTCCAGTTCGTACGAATGGTAACGAGATTCTACCTCAGATGTGCGCCTGCTAAAATACTCTACAACATGAGGTAAGTTACTTTTCTTTTGAATCAAGATTGCTCCGTATCCCTCGGCACTTGCGTCGGTATGTAACTCGACGGGCAATTCTGGGTCAAAGATAGTTAGGACTGGTTCTGAAGTCAGTATGTCAATTATCCTTTTACGGATTTCTTCGTGCTTTTCAGTCCATTTAATTGGTCCTTTTAATTTAGTTAATGGATATAAAGGCCCAACAATATTCGTGAATCCGGGTATGAATTTCCTGAAGTAGGAAGCAAGTCCAATAAATTGGCGAACCTGCGTGCCTGTCTTTGGAGAAGGTGCGTCAACTAATGCCTGAATTTTACGAGAATTTGGTCTAACTTCTCCTGATTGTAGTGAATAGCCAAGATAATCTATTTTTAGTTTCATAAATTTACATTTTCGTGGATTAAATGAAAATCCAGCTATAGTAAGAGCATTAAGTGCTTGATCTAAACGTTGTAGACCTTGTGAAATGTCAGAAGAATAGCACAGAACATCATCCATGTAGATTAAAGGTTTGTAATTTAGGTCCTGTAGCGCCTTTGTGATGCATCGCTGGTAAACGGAAGGAGCGTTTCGCAAACCGAAGGGCATAGCAAGATACTCATACTGCCCTTCCGGAGTTACAAATGCTGTCATCTCAATTGAGTCTGGGTGAATCGGGATCTGGTGAAATCCACTAGCCATATCTAAAGATGAGAAAAAGTTAGCACCACTAAGCTGATCTATTTGTTCCTCAATGCGAGGCAACGGATAGTGTTCTGGTCGCGTATTCGAATTAAGTTCTCGATAGTCTACGCACATTCTGTCCGTATTATCTTTTTTCTTTACTAAAAGTATCGGGCTAGCAAAGGGGGAGGAGCTCTCACGAACTATTCCTGCGTCTAAGAGTTCTTGCACCTTTTCGCGAACTATCTTTTTCTCTACTGGTGCTAATCTATAGGGTGACCTATGCACTATTTTATGAGGATCTATTAATTGAATCTTTAATTCCCCTGTATTAACGCGCCTAATAGGTACACCGTCTATGAAATAATCAGAATACTTGCCTAAAATTTTTAGAAGTGTTTCTCTATCTTCACCTACTAGATCAGTATCAATCAGCGAAAAATTGGGTACACTCGCTTTAGTTTCGCAATAGTTAGCCTGCTTTTTACAGCTAAATACGAGTTTGTCGTCATCGATTGTCACGCAAAAACCTTTATCCAAAATATCTCTACCTATAATTAGCGGGACAGAAATTATAGAATCAGGAACGATGTGAAAAGTTATATCAACTAAAGCTTCACCAATTTTTACTGTACTTAAAATTTGAGTAGAGCTCTGTATATCATTACCACCTATACCCTTAAGATAAACAAGATTATTGCGTACAGTACCCGGAAACTTTTTACAAAGGCTTTCAGTCAGTAGTGAGCAAGACGATCCGCTATCGAATAGAAAAGGAAACTGCTCACCGGATGATGTCTCTAAGGAGGATCGCGAGACGCGATGATCGCAGAGGTGGACCTCCTTGTTCAAATTTCCACCACCGTTTTTCTTTTCTGGACAAGATGTGGACAAGTGGTCAGCTTTCCCACAAGTATAGCAGGTTACAGATGCCTTGACTTGTTTGCGTGCAGAACTTGAATGGTCTTGTGGCTTCGATGAACCAGAATCTTCTTTTCGCTTTCTGCAATCGATCTGTCGATGCCCTGCTATGCCACACCAATGACATTTTCCTGAAAACCTAGTGTCCATTGTTCGAGGTCGCTTCGCATCAGGTTCTTGATTTCCATCAGAAATGTCTATCCGACGTTTAAGTGAAATGCTACTAAGGATGCGAAATAATTGAGCACGAGTTGTAATAACATGAGCAGTCAACTCTCTACGTATCAAACTATCCTTTTGACATAGCACCGACACGACGAATCCGGTGATCACTTCTTCAGATAAGTCAGTATTCGGTATGCGCTCGATCAAGTTCCACAGTCTCATTGCAGATTCTGGTGCGGTTTCTTTAGCTCCAATTTGAAACTTAAGGATGTCATCAAAGTAATCTTGAATTAGTTTGGGTTTAGAAAATCTAGCCAATAATGCCTGTTTAACGGCACTCCAGGTTAATTCTTTAAGATTTAATTTGGTAAGAATAGTAGAGGCACGACCCTTAAGCGCTTTAGCAAGTGCCATCAGTAAGTCAACACCTTCAAGGCATTTCTTCTGCACTATCATTTCTGTGACGTCACACCAACCTTCAATGTCAGCCTCTGTATCATCTGGATCGAATTGTATGAGTTTTGGTGTAATAGTACTCACGGTAGATGTGGGTTGCGACATCGCTAACATTCGAGATAACAGCGCCTCCATATTCGATAATAATCCTGTCGCAGAGTCCATATTCGAAGTTCGTGTCTCTTCCTCATGGCGTTCGTTCGATCCCACGCCTGATATAGGCACAAGATGGCTCTCGTCGGTATCCATTGTTAATCCGATCCACTAAACCCAAACTATTAAATTAAACCACGAGTTATAAAATTACTATTATTATTATTACAATTAAATAAAGAAATTGAATTGCGCCAGATAAAAACGATTCGTCGTGAAAGCGGTGCGCCGGCGGCAAAAAGAGTCAGTTTTCCCGCCACGCTACCACCAAATCGACGCTCCGTCAGAGTGACAACTTTTTAAAAGAAAACATCACTCTTGTCCGACGTCTTTTAATTGTCTATGTTAACAGCGATGTCATGTTTCACTCCATTTGCGCCGTCATATCTAAGAAACTTCTCACAAGCTATACACATCTAATGAAAAAAACCGCATTTCAATCGGCCCAGTACTTTTTGTAAAAAATGGTAACATATCGAAATATTAAAATCATAGAGACAGCTCAGCTTGGTTGTCTATGGTCCTAAAATATATCTAAGAACCTTTTCTCAAGCTATATAATTATATCTAACTAGTATTTCGCCCTGTGCGCGAGCTGCTAAAGCAGCTCACGGGTTGTGGTTAGACTTACAAGTAGTACAGATTTTACTGTACTAAACTGAATTCATTTATTATGGTGATAACAAAATAAATAAAAATGGCGCTGATTTTTTAAAACTTTGGTAACAATTTCCTGTTTCGTAACCCCAGGGAGTCCTAAATATCGATTTTGAACGAAATTGGTCAATTAACAAATAATTTCAAAATGGCGCTGATTTTCTAAAATTTTGGTACCAGTTTCCTGTTTTGTGACCCCAGGGAGCCCTAAATATCGATTTTGAACGAAATCGGTCAATTAACACAGAATTTCAAAATGGCGCTGATTTTTTAAAATTTTGGTACCAGTTTCCTGTTTTGTGACCCCAGGGAGCCCTAAATATCGATTTTAAACAAAATCGGTTAATTAACAAAGAATTTCAAAATGGCGCTGTTTTTAGGGCTCCGTACCAAAATGGTAAAATGGAACCCTTATAGTGCGACTTTCTCCGTCTGTCTGTCCGTCTGTCCGTCTGTCCGTCTGTCCGTCCGTCACACTCGATTATTTCAGTAACTACCGAAGCTATCGACATGAAATTTGGAATAGTTGTGTATATTAGTGGCTCAAAGATACTGGAATTAAAAAAATTGGAAATTATTTTTGTTCTTATTTAAAAAGGGGGGAAAATCTGGGGGTTGAAATTTAAAAGTGAGATAACTGTACTGTGTGGGGTATCATATGAAAGGGTTTACTTTGTAAATTCTAAAACAGATTTTTAATTATTTTTAGTTATGATAGTTTTTTATTTATCGGGGAAAATGTCTAAAAAAATACCGTTCCCCCCCCCCTTATCTCCGGAGTTTACCAATCGAAAAATTTGAAATAATTATGGTCAATAGGAATTTACGTATATTTTACAGGAAAACTATAGCCAATGCTCTAACTATCATAGTTTTTTTGATATTAACAATAAACCTCTACAAACAAAGTTAGTCATGCGGTTCATTAACAAAGGTAATTATTTATTAATAATGGTACGGAACCCTTCGTGCGCGAGTCCGACTCGCACTTGCCCGGTTTTTTTAAAAGTTTGGTAACAGTTTCCTGTTTTCTAACCCCAGGGAGTCCTAAATATCGATTTTGAACGAAATCGATCAATTAACAAAGAATTTCAAAATGGCGCTGATTTTTTTAAATTTTGGTACCAGTTTCCTGTTTTGTGACCCCAGGGAGCCCTAAATATAGATTTTGAACGAAATCGGTCAATTAACAAAGAATTTCAAAATGGCGCTGATTTTCTAAACTTTTGGTAACAGTTTCCTGTTTTGTGACGCCAGGGAGCCCTAAATATAGATTTTGAACGAAATCGGTCAATTAGGAAAGAATTTCAAAATGGCGCTGTTTTTTAAAATTTTGGTACCAGTTTCCTGTTTTGTAACCCCAGGGAGTCCTAAATATCGATTTTGAACGAAATCGATCAGTTAACAAAGAATTTCAAAATGGCGCTGATTTTTTTAAATTTTGGTACCAGTTTCCTGTTTTGTGACCCCAGGGAGCCCTAAATATAGATTTTGAACGAAATCGGTCAATTAGGAAAGAATTTCAAAATGGCGCTGATTTTTTAAAATTTTGGTACCAGTTTCCTGTTTTGTAATCGCACGAAGTCCTAAATGCAATAAACCGCATCTCAATCGGCCCAGTACTTTTTGTGAAAAATGGTAACAGTGGTTGAAAAATTAAAATCATAGACTACAGCTCAGCTTTGTTGTCTATGGTCCTAAAATATATTTAAGAACATTCTCACAAGCTATACACATCGAATGCAAAAACCGCATCTCAATCGGCCCAGTACTTTTTGTGAAAAATGGTAACATATTGAAAAAATAAAATCATAGACTACAGCTCAGCTTTGTTGTCTATGGTCCTAAAATATATCTAAGAACCTTCTCACGAGCTATACACATCTAATGCAAAAAACCGCATCTCAATCGGCCCAGTAGTTTTTGTGAAAAATGGTAACATGTTGAAATATTAAAATCATAGACTACAGCTCAGCTTGGTTGTGTATGGTCCTAAAATATATCTAAAAACCTTCTCACAAGCTATACGTATCTAATGCAAAAAACCGCATCTCAATCGGCCCAGTACTTTTTGAGAAAAATGGTGACAAAAAAGTGCACAAACAAACAAACAAACACACAACCTCTTAGGGCAAACACATATACCGTCTCCGCTTCGTCGAGGGTAAAAAAAGTAATGGATAAATAAAGAGAGCATTGGTAAGAAAAGCAATATTATTGTTATTTCAAAAAAGCCCCTCTCATTATTATTTATGAAAAATATGGGTCACAACACAACCTCAGCAATGACGGACGGAGAGAGAAGTAAAGTTATCATAGCTTCTTGGTGTCCGATATTGGTACCTATAAAGGAAATTGAAATAAATATTTTACCTGTACAACAAAGTTAATTTGATCCAAGCTTTTTCTCATCAAAAGTTAGCTTGTAAAAGTTTGTTGGGTGGCTTTTAGCGCAGTACCATTTTCATTTATTGGTTTCTGGCCATGTTTGAGGCTGTATTGTTTTTTATTCTATGCCCCAATGTTCCAATTTATTTTGAACCCGTAATTTGTGTTAAAGTACTAAACTGATTTCATTAAAATACTAGGAAAATTTTGAATAATGAAAAGATGAAAAGACGTTTATTTATTGACTACTACAAATTAGAAAGACACTTTTATTTAAAAGTTAATGGTGTTAGGAAAATAATTAGGTAGTTCTCGTAATTTCTTATTCCCGAGAATATTAACTACCATTTTGAAACAAGTGTTGTAGCGAATTCTCACTATAGGGGAAAACTTTGAAGTTGCAGAAAACTGCTTCAAAATATAAAATTAAATTCATCATACTGATATTATGAATGTGACAGTGAGTTTGTTAGTTGGTTTGTCCTTCAATTACGCCGCAACAGAGCAGCGGATTGACATGTTTTTTTGCATGGGTATAGGTTGAGAACCTGGAGAATGACATAAGCTTCTAGATTTCCTGTCATTCATTTCTCAGTTACTTTGATTGAAAAAACAAATTAAACCACGTGGACAAAGTCGCGGGCATCAGTAAAAAATATAGCTCTGTTTTATGCCTTTGTACCGCCACGATTTCATAAAAATAGGTCTATAGCAACTGGAAACTAGGCGAGCATCGTTTATGCAGCAATGGTATTGCACTTCCGCTTTGTTTACTGTAACAAGCAAAGTGCAGGTAAACTTTAACCATTTACTATATTACTTGCCTGTATGGGTATAACTGGTCGACGTATTAATTACTTCGGCAATTTACACCGTCATAATGCCTTGTTATCGTGGCTTTACAAAACACTTACGAGTATATTAGACGTTTTAGGCCCGCTTGCACTGCGGGGCCTAAACAGATTTAGTTAAATTTTGTGGTGCTGTCACTTTTTTGGCAAGATCGTGGTACGATTGCAAGCGGCCCTTAATATTTCAATTGAGTTAATTGGTATAAGTAATTATAATGATAGAAGAAAAAGAAGTAAATGGCGTGTGACGTCATAACCATTCTTATTTCTATGCGAATTTCTGAAAAAATTTGAATGGATAAGGCAAGCACTTCCATTATATCAAAAAAATATATAGTATGGTCAAATTCAGACCCGTTGCACTGGCTGCTGTCACCTGCTGTAGTTGTTATTCGATCTGAGCTCATTATTATTATTTTATCAGATATCTAGAATACGATGCAATTTTCTGTGCATTTAATGTCTGTTTCCATTTCGCCTCCGTAAATAGCGCATTCTTATGCAAAGATTTTAAAATGACTGTACTTGTAGTTATATAATAATCAGAAACCTATCGGAAATAATTAATACGTAATCATTATTAATTATTCATTAATTATCTGCCACTTAAACAACTCTATTTACAAATTAATCTCTCCACTCATAAAATCAGAATAATTAATCAGTAATTTTCACCAATACCACTTATGCTAATGAAAATATATACTAATTAAAATTTGTTTTTATATTCGTTGTCCGTTTATTTGATGTACGTGATCTGCGTTTTAAAACATGAGTAGCAAATGGTATTTTTCGATTATACAAAATTTCGTTAGGCAGTGTAGGGCATTAATGCCGGGATTCGCGGGACCGTATTCATTTTTAATGTAGAACGTTCGGTTACCGCATACATTTGCATAAATGTGACTTGATGAAATGCATTAAAATGAATGCAAGCTATTCAAAATTTACGCAACGCGCTGCCACGTAGACATATTCACCGTTCAATTGCTAGAATATGCAGTTGCACTGTCCTCCCGTCCTAGCACACTGAACTACATTTTTCTTCTTTTATCTTTCTTACAACATTTTGAATTGTTTTAGTAAAAACAAATTTTGGTTTTGTGTGTTTTGATTTAATTGAGTATTTGAAAGGATCCTCAGAATTTCACCCGAGCTAAGCTACAAATCTACCGTACCGCAATCAAATAATATTGGTAACACCAAAATTACTAGAATATAAAATGCAATGCTTTCAATTGAAGTGTCGAGTGAAGCTCAATGTAAGTTATCAAAAAAAACGTTATCATGAATGAAATACTAAATGATAGACCGGTAATTGTATCCGACACGACCGGAGAGACATCAGCTACAAGATCGACTCTACGTGCTAGTTTGAAACACCTCCAACTTCCGAACTCCGGGCTACCTACTACAGATAATATCTGACAGAAAAATCCAAAACCTATTTTTGACCTGACCCGGGAATCGAACCCGTAACCGTACTCGTCATTCGCAGTCAAGCGTGATATCTATTAGAATTAGACCTACGAGACAGTTACTAGAATATAAATTGTATAGTCGTCAATAGATCGAAAAATCAAAAAGTCAAATAGATCTATAGAAAGAAAGTGTCGAGTGTATAATATAAAATGGCCATCGATAGCGTCTTGAGAGGTTTGAAAAATGTTCTTTGTGACGACAGCGAGCACTAACAACAGAATTTATCGACGTCTCACGTTTCGCAGTATGGAGTTATCGCGTACTATTGCCGACTCGATGGGAAATAAAACCGATAGGTGAAAAATATCTGTTACTGTGAGAAATGATGTCGACAGATATTTCGATATTGTTACAATAATAAAACTGATCTTTCCACTGAGATCCTTTACTGTAAATCATAATCAAACTATCATTAAGCACTAAACTTGTAATTTTTTCCAACGATATACTATACTTGATTCTGATTCTGTTGAGTGATTTTTAAGATTCCCTATATTATTAAATCATCATGCAGGATGAGGAGGTTCATCATCACGCGAGGAGCCAGCGACTTTCGTCCATACCAGTATGAGCCGCGGCGCTTCTTAAGACGAATACACACAGGACAGGCTTATCGGCCACGTAAAACATCTGCGTCGTAGGAGAAACACGTTTTGTCCATAGATTTAGGATTATACTCTGCTGGGAGCGCAGCGGACCAATCCTATGGTTTTGTCATGATGCGAGAACTATTTTTGTCCTCCAGATATTTTTTTTGTCTTGTTACCGTCTCTTATCCCTGCCACTCGTAATTGCACTTTTTTTTTAATTAATAGTTTACGATCGGCAGACTCCCACACGGTGGACGGACGTAATCAAGAGAGTCGCAGGGAGTCGCTGGATCCAGGCGGCGCAAGACCGTGGCTTGTGGAGGATCCTACAAGAGACGTTATGTCCAGCAGAGGACGTCCATCTGTTGACGACAATGACGACTATACGATCTAAAACTTCGTATACCTACATAAAGCGATCCGAGTGAGTCAGCTAGTTATAGATGAACAACAAAATAAACATAAAAAATATATATTTATGAATAATAATATGGTGTCTATTTTGCAAGTAATAAATTCAAAGCAGACAACAAAAGACCTATACAGCCGAGGTGCCTATTCGTAAACAGACATGGGTCGACGTATCCTTTACAATATATTTGCATAATACTTTCTATTTAATAAAAAGGATACAATGGTAAAATTCTAGGCTGTTAAAATGAGGTCAATGGAAGAAAAATACGTTTACAACTAAAGTTTATCAAAAAAGTAAGCTTAAAAAGCTTTAATAAGTAAACTATAGGAGCCGTCCCAATATTAGAAATAACAAAGTTTCTTGAAGATAGCTTTTTTTAACCCAGTTAATTTTCCTTTGACGCTATTGTCATCGAATTCTTATACGATCAATCGAATTATAACTCAGACTAGTATAAGACTGGGTTGCATCAACACTTTTTAACGGACACGTAACCTTTAGATATGGCGCTAACGAACGTAAGTCAAATAAGGCGTTGATTCACCATTTTTACCCTCGACGAAGCGGAGACGGTATATGTGTTTGCCCTAAGAGGTTGTGTGTTTGTTTGTTTGTTTGTGCACTTTTTTGTCACCATTTTTCTCAAAAAGTACTGGGCCGATTGAGATGCGGTTTTTTGCATTAGATACGTATAGCTTGTGAGAAGGTTTTTAGATATATTTTAGGGCCATAGACAACCAAGCTGAGCTGTAGTCTATGATTTTAATATTTCAACATGTTACCATTTTTCACAAAAACTACTGGGCCGATTGAGATGCGGTTTTTTGCATTAGATGTGTATAGCTTGTGAGAAGGTTCTTAGATATATTTTAGGACCATAGACAACAAAGCTGAGCTGTAGTCTATGATCTTAATTTTTCTATGTGTTAAAAATTTTATAAATTCTGTTGGACGTCTTATGGTAAGATATATCTAAGAAAGGATGAGGGATCCCCTATAATACTTATCACGAATGAACCTCAAATCCACAAACTCTCGCAAGAAAAGTGACTATTTTCAGGCTCTAAATTTGGTTTGTTGTTGTATACAGAATTCTGCATTATTTATTCTTATGTCTGCTTAATAACTATTGCACATGGTCATGTACACTACTACTGTGCTCATTTTTTACCACTTAAATTGCTAGCAGTTGGTGCATTTTTCCTTTTCTTTGTAATCATGCAAACACATACACCTAAGTTTGTTTGTAACACAGTATACACATCTCATAATACACACTTAATTAAATTTGTTTGTAACACAATATACACACCTCATTTACACTCACTTAAATCTGATTATTACTCAATATATACACTTTGCATAAGCTCACTATTTAGCATAATCACTGCTTACATATTATATAATTTAGGCATAATAATCTCTATTGTCGGTAGCATTGTTGCCATCACTGAGTTTCATTGGTTAACTTTTGTTATATCTTCAGGAATCAACTTAATCAACCACCTTATAATCAAAATCTGTTCTCTCAATGAATTTTATTTCCCATTTAGCGGTAAATGAAATAGATCAGTCTATGGTTCCTTGGACACAACAATGTGATATCGAGGACCTTAACAAAGTAAAGACTTTTAACAAAAATGACCTAAAATTGGTTTCACAAAATATACGCAGTATCTATACTAACCTGGAGGATCTTCAAATTACATTAGCTGAATTAAAGTTTCACATAGACATTTTAGTCCTAACGGAGTGTCGGCTAAATCCACAAAAAACGATTCCATCTCTTAACAATTACAACTCATTCACAACTTCTTTCCACCTTAATCAAAATGATGGTGTAGTTATCTATGTTAGAAATACCCTCTTGGCTGCCGCTAAGGAGGTAAAACTAGATCATGCATCGTGTTTGCAATTGGAAATTAATGACTATATCATTCTTGGAATATATAGGTCACCATCAAATACTAACGCTGTTAGCTTTGTTAATTCACTTAGTGTTCACCTTGATACTATCAAATCGCATAAAAATATTATAATCACGGGAGACATAAATATTAATCTTATACCTAAACAAAATGAAACACATAATGAATGCAATAATAGGTTAAACTACCTAAATATGCTTTCTATATATGGCCTACTTCCAGGTCACTCACTCCCAACTCGAGGTAGCAACTGCCTGGATCATTTTATATTTAAATTAGAAAAAAAGAATGTCTCCCCTTTCATAGCAGTTCTTAACACATCGGTTACTGATCACTGCATGATATTTTTATCTATATCTAAATTAAATAGTAAGCATAAATGTTCCAAAACTAAACTTTTCATAGATTATGACAAAGCTGTAAAAATTCTTATGGAAAAAAATTTGGATGCATTGCTATATTCTGAAGATCCTAATTCGGTAGTAGCTGAACTAATAGGCAAATTGACTGATTCTCTAAAAGAAAGCTCGAAAGTGGTGCACCTCCCTAAAAATAAACGTACTATTAAACCTTGGATGACATCTGGCATTTTACGTTGCATACGAAACAGGAATAATATGCAAAAAAAGTTAAGGGCCGATCCTGACAACGAAATTCTAAAAATAACCTATAAACGTTATCGCAACTACTGCAATAACCTTATTAAAAAAATAAAACGGAATTATGATAGACAACAATTAACCCTCTCTGTTAAAAATAGCAAAGTTCTTTGGAGCAAAATTAAATCAATAGCCAACTTAAATAAAAATAAAACTCAAAATCTGAATCTATTAAATTTAAAACTCTCTCCAGGAAACTCAGTTAATTATGTGAGTAGCTACTTTGCCAATGTTGGAAGGGTACTTGCAGAAGAGATCATGTCAAACGCCCATCATACTATAGACCCCTTGGAATTTGTGGATAGTCATTTGTCTTCAATGGCTCTCCTAGATACTGACCTACTTGAAATTGTAAGTATTATTATGAGTCTCAAATCTGACAGTGCACCAGGATGGGACAATATCCCCACTAAACTTCTTAAAATAGCAATACATTTAATTGCACCAATCATTTGTCATCTAGCAAATCTCTGTTTTAAATTAGGCGTGTTCCCTACAATTCTTAAACAGTCCATTGTCACACCTGTGTTCAAGAGTGGAGATAGTGAGGACATTAATAATTATAGACCGATCTCTATCTTACCATCCATAGCGAAAATCTTGGAAAAATTAATAAATTCCAGATTAATAAGCTACCTAAACAAATTTAATATTCTCTCTGATTCACAATATGGGTTTAGGCAAGGAAAGTCCACAGAGGATGCAGTGTTAGCATTAACATCACTTATTTCGGAACAATTAGACAAAGGTAAAAAATGTTTAACGGTATTTTTGGACATTAAAAAGGCGTTTGATACTGTCTCTATTCCCCTTCTAATACAGAAACTTGAAAGAATTGGCATTAGAGGTACAGCACTATTATTGCTTAGAGACAATCTGCATGATAGAACTCAGCGTGTCAAAATAGGGGACTATGTTAGCGAGGACTCTAAATTGACATTTGGCGTCCCACAAGGAAGTGTATTAGGACCAACCTTGTTTCTAATATACATTAATGATTTATGTAATTTAAAACTTGACGGTGGCCATCTGTTTTCTTATGCTGATGACACTGCTATAGTTTTCTCTAGCATGTCTTGGAAGTCGGTTAAAAATATGGTTGAATCAGGCCTCACAAAAATCTCTCAATGGTTAAAAGCAAATCTCTTAACGTTAAATACTGAAAAATCTAACTATATATGTTTTACAATAAACTCTAAAACACAGCCTAACAATGATTACCAAATTAAAATTCATAAATGTAATAATCTAAACCCTGTAAACTGTAGCTGTCCATTTCTTAATAAAGTAACTACAATAAAATACCTGGGAGTAATGTTAGATGGGCGACTCTCATGGCACCCCCATGTTGAATTTGTTAATGGTAGAATTAGGAAACTTATTTGGATTTTTAAAGCACTGAGACATGTGACAACTAAAAAATTGTTAACGCAGATTTATGTAACACTGGGCCAATCTATCCTAGGATACTGTATCCTAGCCTGGGGTGCAGCCTCAAAAATAAAGTTTCTTGAAGTAGAGCGCGGTCAAAGGTCTTTACTAAAAGTAATGTTTTTCAAACCATACAGATTCTCAACCATAGACCTTTATAGACATTGTGAATTGCTAACAGTTAGAAAATTATATCTGTTAAACTCATTATTAAAAGCTCATAAAAGGGTACCCATTGACATTGAAAAATCTAAAAAGAGGAAAAGAAAGATGGTTTTGCACACGATTCCTAGTAAAACTAAATTTGCTTCCCGACAATTCACAAGGAAATCGACTCATCTTTACAACATAATAAACAACAAGTTGAACATCTATAAACTGTCCTTACATGATTGTAAAAAAGTAATTTCTGAGTGGTTGCTTAAATTAAACTATGATGAAACAGAAAACTTGATGCAACAAGTATACATATAATAACACGTGCATGCACCGACCCACATGTTCCTTTTGTACTCTTATAATAGCAGTGAGATTGGGTAGTCACTGCCAAGTGGCTCACCACATAGACACACACACGTTTACAAACACTCACACACACGCATACACATAACACACCACACATATTTTTATTGTACTATGCTTAATTTACAAAAATAACTTCTAAATTTAACTAATTTATGTTAGTAATATGTTATGGAAGAGCGGGGCCGCCCGCCACAAGTGCTAGTTGTTACTGGTAACTTAAAGGGTTGGCCCCAATCACTATGTAAACATTTTGTAACTTATTAAGAAGAAATAAATATTTTTGTATTTTTTGTATTTTTAATTTTCACAAAAAGTACTGGGCCGATTGAGATGCGGTTTTTTGCATTAGATATGTTTAGCTTGTGAGAAGGTTCTTAGATATATTTTAGGACCATAGACAACAAAGCTGAGCTGTAGTCTATGATTTTATTTTTTCAATATTTACCATTTTTCACAAAAAGTACTGGGCCTATTGAGATGCGGTTTTTTGCATTAGATGTGTATAGCTTGTGAGAAGGTTCTTAAATATATTTTAGGACCATAGACAACAAAGCTGAGCTGTAGTCTATGATCTTAATTTTTCAACCACTGTTACCATTTTTCACAAAAAGTACTGGGCCGATTGAGATGCGGTTTATTGCATTTAGGACTTCGTGCGATTACAAAACAGGAAACTGGTACCAAAATTTAAAAAAATCAGCGCCATTTTGAAATTCTTTGTTAATTGATCGATTTCGTTCAAAATCGATATTTAGGACTCCCTGGGGTTACAAAACAGGAAACTGGTACCAAAATTTAAAAAAATCAGCGCCATTTTGAAATTCTTTGTTAACTGATCGATTTCGTTCAAAATCGATATTTAGGACTCCCTGGGGTTACAAAACAGGAAACTGGTACCAAAATTTAAAAAAATCAGCGCCATTTTGAAATTCTTTGTTAATTGATCGATTTCGTTCAAAATCGATATTTAGGGCTTCGTGGGATTACAAAACAGGAAACTGGTACCAAAATTTTAAAAAAATCAGCGCCATTTTGAAATTCTTTGTTAATTGACCGATTTCGTTCAAAATCGATATTTAGGGCTCCCTGGGGTCACAAAACAGGAAACTGGTACCAAAATTTTAAAAAATCAGCGCCATTTTGAAGTTCTGTGTTAGTTGACCGATTTCGTTCAAAATCGATATTTAGGGCTCCCTGGGGTCACAAAACAGGAAACTGTTACCAAAATTTTAGAAAATCAGCGCCATTTTGAAATTCTTTGTTAATTGACCGATTTCGTTCAAAATCTATATTTAGGGCTCCCAGGGGTCACAAAACAGGAAACTGGTACCAAAATTTAAAAAAATCAGCGCCATTTTGAAATTCTTTGTTAATTGATCGATTTCGTTCAAAATCGATATTTAGGACTCCCTGGGGTTACAAAACAGGAAACTGTTACTAACCAAACTTTAAAAAAACAGCGCCATTTTGAAATTCTTTGTTAATTATTGGTATTGACATTGACTGCCACTTAAACTGGAAAACACACATTCAAAAAATTAAAACTAAATTATCGCGATTCACATATGCGCTGAGGGAATTAAAAAAATCCACCGACACGGAAGCGGCACTGTTAGCCTATTTCGCGTATGCAAATGCTTGGCTAAGTTACGGAGTCATATTGTGGGGTAATAGCACTGATGCACAACAACTTTTCGTGCTACAAAAAAATGCGTAAGGATTATCTATAATCTAAAAAACAGGCAAAGTTGCGTACCACATTTCAAAACATCTAAAATCCTAACCCTGCCAAGCATATACATACTAGAATCATGTAAATTTGTAAGGAAATATCCGGATTTCTTTAAAAAACTCCAGAACATGCCACGACCAGATAAATTACGGAGTGCGCGAATGTATAATTTAGTTTATCCCAAATCTAATTTAAAAATCCACAGCACCGGTCCCAACCCAATGTGTACTAAACTTAACAATCAGCTCCCGAAAGAACTGAAGGCAGAAGAGAATATAAATATATTTTTAAACAATTTAAAAGACTTCCTGCAAAAAAAAGCGTATTATCACGTTAATGAATTCTTAGATCAAAAATGAAATCATTTGTTGAATTGTTATTTGTCACAATAAGTCCGCCTCCCTGGTTACAGCGCCCTTACAGGGTTCCGTTATTTTAATGGAAATGTAACTAATAATAAATAAATAAATAAATAAAATAAATAAATTAACCGATTTTGTTCAAAATCGATATTTAGGGCTTCGTGGGATTACAAAACAGGAAACTGGTACCAAAATTAAAAAAAAAACAGCGCCATTTTGAAATTATTTGTTAATTGACCGATTTCGTTCAAAATCGATATTTAGGGCTCCCTAGGGTCACAAAACAGGAAACTGTTACCAAAATTTTAGAAAATCAGCGCCACTTTGAAATTCTTTGTTAATTGACCAATTTCGTTCAAAATCGATATTTAGGACTCCCTGGGGTTACGAAACAGGAAACTGTTACCAAAGTTTTAAAAAAATCAGCGCCATTTTTATTTATTTTGTTATGACCATAATAAATGAATTTAGTTTAGTACAGTAAAATCTGTACTACTTGTAAGTCTGACCACAACCCGTGAGCTGCTTTAGCAGCTCGCGCACAGGGCGAAATACTAGTTAGATATATTATATAGCTTGAGAGAAGGTTCTTAGATATATTTTAGTACCATAGACAACCAAGCTGAACTGTCTCTATGATTTTAATATTTCGATATGTTACCATTTTTTACAAAAAGTACTGGGCCGATTGAAATGCGGTTTTTTTCATTAGATGTGTATAGCTTGTGAGAAGGTTCTTAGATATATTTTAGGACCATAGACAACAAAGCTGAGCTGTAGTCTATGATTTTATTTTTTCAATATGTTACCATTTTTCTCAAAAACTACTGTGCTGATTTAGATGCGGGCTTTTTGTTTTAGATATATTTAGCTTGTACCTAGATGCTGCCCAGGGTATCATGATGGAGTCAGGAGGCGATCATGGGAACTCCTTAAATTCTCATCGTATACCCGTCGCGTTTGGACTCTTTTGATTTGTCCATTTGAAAAGGGTTTGGCCATAGTCCACCACACTGGTCAAAAAAACTACTGAGCTGTCAAAGATGCAGTTTTGTGTTTTAGATATTATGTAATATATACGTTTGCTACGTTCTAATTGTTGTTTCAAAGTTATAAAGGTCAAAGGTATAATGGAGCTCTGCAGTTCGTCGTGGGTTTTTTTAAAATTTTTAATTTTATTACTTGTTATAATTAAGCAATAAGTAGGTACTAGCAAATTAACAGACGTTAAATTTCTTACGTGTGTTAAATTTTAACGAACGTAAGATACGATAACCAATGATTTGAATCGACCGGCCCTTAGGCTGGGTTGCATCAACACTTTTTGACGGACACGTAACCTTTAGATATGGCGCTAACGAACGTAAGTCAAATAAGGCGTTGATTCACCATTTTTATAATTAAGCAATAAGTAGGTACTAGCAAATTAACAGACGTTAAAGTTCTTACGTGTGTTAAATTTTAACGAACGTAAGATACGATAACCAATGATTTGAATCGACCGGCCTTTAGGCTGGGTTGCATCAACACTTTTTGACGGACACGTAACCTTTAAATATGGCGCTAACGAACGTAAGTCAATTAAGGCGTTGATTCACCATTTTTATAACTAAGCAATAAGTAGGTACTAGCAAATTAACAGACATTAAAGTTCTTACGTGTGTTAAATTTTAACGAACGTAAGATACGATAACCAATGGTTTGAATCGACCGGCCCTTAGGCTGGGTTGCATCAACACTTTTTGACGGACACGTAACCTTTAAATATGGCGCTAACGAACGTAAGTCAATTAAGGCGTTGATTCACCATTTTTATAACTAAGCAATAAGTAGGTACTAGCAAATTAACAGACATTAAAGTTCTAACGTGTGTTAAATTTTAACGAACGTAAGATACGATAACCAATGATTTGAATCGACCGGCCTTTAGGCTGGGTTGCATCAACACTTTTTGACGGACACGTAACCTTTAAATATGGCGCTAACGAACGTAAGTCAATTAAGGCGTTGATTCACCATTTTTATAACTAAGCAATAAGTAGGTACTAGCAAATTAACAGACATTAAAGTTCTTACGTGTGTTAAATTTTAACGAACGTAAGATACGATAACCAATGGTTTGAATCGACCGGCCCTTAGGCTGGGTTGCATCAACACTTTTTGACGGACACGTAACCTTTAAATATGGCGCTAACGAACGTAAGTCAATTAAGGCGTTGATTCACCATTTTTATAACTAAGCAATAAGTAGGTACTAGCAAATTAACAGACGTTAAAGTTCTTACGTGTGTTAAATTTTAACGAACGTAAGATACGATAACCAATGATTTGAATCGACCGGCCTTTAGGCTGGGTTGCATCAACACTTTTTGACGGACACGTAACCTTTAAATATGGCGCTAACGAACGTAAGTCAATTAAGGCGTTGATTCACCATTTTTATAACTAAGCAATAAGTAGGTACTAGCAAATTAACAGACATTAAAGTTCTTACGTGTGTTAAATTTTAACGAACGTAAGATACGATAACCAATGGTTTGAATCGACCGGCCCTTAGGCTGGGTTGCATCAACACTTTTTGACGGACACGTAACCTTTAAATATGGCGCTAATGAACGTAAGTCAAATAAGGCGTTGATTCACCATTTTTATAATTAAGCAATAAGTAGGTACCAGCAAATTAACAGACGTTAAAGTTCTAACGTGTGTTAAATTTTAACGAACGTAAGATACGATAACCAATGGTTTGAATAAACCGGCCCGGCTGGGTTGCATCAACACTTTTTGACGGACACATAACCTTTATAAATATGGCGCTAACGAACGTTAGTCAAATAAGGTGTTGATTCACCATTTTTAGGGTTCCGTACCCAAAGGGTAAAAACGGGACCCTATTACTAAGAATCCGCTGTCTGTCTGTCTGTCTGTCTGTCTGTCTGTCTGTCTGTCTCCAGGCTGTATCTCATAGACCGTGATAGCTAGAAAGCTGAAATTTTCACAAATGATGTACCTATTTCCGTTGCCGCTATAACAACAAATACTAAAAATTAAAAAAATATATATATTAAGGGGGTCCCCATACAATAAACGTGTTTTTTTCGTATTGTTTTGCTCAATATTAAAAACGGTAACAGGTAGACGGTTCAAATTTTCACAGAATATTAACTTGTATAATATCAAAATAAATAATTAAATATCAATAAAGTAAATATTAAAGGGGGGCTCCCATACAACAAACGTAATTTTTTGATATTAACAGTAAACCTCTACAAACAAAGTTAGTTTTGCGGTTCATTAACAAAGGTAATTATACCTACATCTTGAGTACGGAACCCTCGGTGCGCGAGTCCGACTCGCACTTGGCCGGTTTTTATAATTAAGCAATAAGTAGGTACTAGCAAATTAACAGACGTTAAAGTTCTTACGTATGTTAACTATTAACGAACGTACTCGTAAGTTACGATAACCAATGGTTTGAATCAACCGGCCCTAAGCGTCGTCGCGTAAATTGTCTTATGAGATCACGTACCTACCCGACACGACCCCAATGTGCGAAAAGTTCCACGTCCTTCAATAATTCAAAAGTTTCCCAACCAATCCATGATTATAATAATTATAATTTCTTGTAAAAACTTACTTCCCCATTATGTTAGAATGTTTTTGAGGAAACTTTTATATTAAAAAGCTTTTCCGCCGTTCTAAAAAACGAAAACCTAATTTGAGTTTCCGCTGAATGTCTCCCTTGTTACTATGATGAAAAAAAATTGCTCAATTCCGTTACAAAGAATCGGTGAAATATTACAGAATTACCTAATCTTTAGTCTACCTACATAATATCACTATTTGTTAGGGGTATACCTAGATGATGCCCGCAACTTTGTCTGAGTGGATTTAGGGTATTTCCGGAATAAAAGTAGCCTATGTTACTTACAAGTTGGATTGACGTTGACATGCTCCATTGCGGTGTGATGTGGATACAAACCAACAAACAAACACTTCTTCTGTCTGTCAACTGTCAACTTTTAATAAAGAGCCTCTAGTGCAACTTGGCGAATATCTGTCGTTGTCGTTGGAAGGTAATCTCGACGGTAATACGAATAATAATTAATTTTTAAAACAAACAAATGCCGACTTCAAAACTATATCTCGGCTAAGTTCCTGTGATAACAGTTAAAACAGGGATTGAAAGTCCTCGTCAAAAATTTTGCTGAAGGTTCAAAAATTTTTTATTTTTTGTTGATTTTCTCAAAAAGCGCAGTGAAGAAGTAAAAGTATTCACTTTTACTTCTTCGCGTAAGAAAAAGTTTAGGAACTACTTTCGGATTCGAATGTTTACTTTCTCACATTTTTATAAAAAATCATAGTTTTATGTGTGTTCGATGAAAATCGTCTCCTTTTACAAAACGAAGCTTTAACGAAATTATATACACCTATTATTATATACCCAAAGCCAAAGTTTAACCCATTTCGAAAGAGAAATGAAAGTTTGTCCAATGTCAACACTGATTTACCGGTGCCATTCGCGGATAGCATTTATTTTAATGAATTTCAGGCCTCACTTTAATGGCATGACTTTAATTATGTAGTTTTTGTATGAGTTAAAGTTTCTCTTTGACGATGTTTTATTTTACAAAACGAGATCTAGGTATTGCTCAGTTGGGGAGAGTACTACATCATGTCATTCATTTGTACAACTTTACAAGTAGGTACGAGACCTTCTGTCAACTTTTAATGAAGAGTCTCTAGTATAACTTTGCGAATATCTGTCGTTGTGATTGTAAGGCAATCCCGACCATTTCACGAAATATCTTCAACGCGGGGAAGGATCACAATTTTTAGGGATTATACAAGAACATACCAATTTCATCGATACATATGTAGGTACTAGATGGGCCCTTTCATAGAAAAAAGTTGGGCGTCCGACTTTTAGGGCGTGCCCCTCACCTGTTGCCTAGTTCGCATTATGCTAGTATTTTAGTCTAGTAGCGAGAAATTTAGTAGCTAAAATACTCGCTTCTGCACCTAAATCGTTCGCACTTCGTTCGAGTACAGTTTACAAGTGAGTGGTGTTTTGTAAGATGAACAGCCTACAGCGCAATAAAGTAAATATACTGATTAAGTTAATCTTAACTGCGATTTTAGAAGAGGTAGATGAGGAAATTTGTGTGATTAATAAAAAGAAGCTATGGGTACGAAAATGGATCGATAAAAGGGATAAACTAAGAGCGAAACGACATTTTTGCGGTAACTAATGAACTCGACTAATTCGACAAGTTCAGACTTGTTTAGCCGGTGCACCAGTGACCACGGACGCATGGTGGGAGGTGCTACTCGCCCGATAAAAATAGAATAAAATGGATCGGCTCGACTAAATTCCTTACTAAACTACTCGACTAAATTGTTGGTGTTCAGACACGTTTAGCTACAAATTACTCGCTACTAGACTAAAATACTAGCATAGTGCGAACTATAGGCATAAGCCTGTCCTTGTCCCCACCACAGCTCTGTCCCGCTTTTCAGACTAGATGGCGTTAGTAAAATAAGTCCATGGTCTTATTACCTCTACAGCTCTCGACAGTGACAGCGCGATTTCTGTTCTAGTGATATTTTAATTTCATTACATGCATTAGGTACGAAGAGTGTATTTTATGACAATGTTTTTGGTAATTTACATAAAATAAACTTCGCTCGGTCCAATTTTGTGGTTGGTTCTAAGCGATACTTAACTTTATTTTTGTAAATTAGACGCCTCGTATGAGGTTGTGTTAAGCTTTTGAAATTATCTTACACGAAACACAATTTCAAACTTTGTTCCAGTTTATAATATGTTAAAGAGGGAGACTTGTAATAATATTATGGAGCTGAAATTTTAAACGGATTATTGTGTACTCACGGAGAACAACCAACAAACATTATGAGACATCAGTTCCTGAGACGCTTATTCTTCATTTACACTAATAAACTCCTGACGGTAAGTTGTTTTCAAAATCCTGATAATTTGTATTTTTTCTAAGCAAAAATATGCCTGCTCTAACTTCGTAGGGCCCATAGAATGCACGGCGCAGCACGTGACGAATAGAAATATAACTTAACTAGCGGTCCGCCCCGGCTTCGCACGGGTAGCACTTGATCAAAATAGTCCATACCCAATAATGGTCACTCGGCACTGAGACGAACAACTCCACCATAAGTTCTCAAATTTTGTTCAGCAAACCGCTGTGAACGCTTGTCTCCAATAGGTACGACGTATTTTTGCTGCCCTCACCTGGGAACTATGTTAAGAACTAACAACTAAGTTGAGACCTGGCTCTTTTAGGCATTTCGCAGTCTGTCTACAACAGTTAGATACTAAAATGTTAAAAAAAAATTTCGTAACTTCTCTTATATTTATTATGTTTGTCTTGACAAATATGACATAAAAGACAGTCTGAATTAATAGACGAATAGAGGTTTAACGTTAAAAGTTAAATTAGGTGAATTTTTCCGACTTAATTCACATTATTGCAATTTGCGAAGGGATCTCTAATTTATTTAAAAAATAAAATGCAGCATAAATTACTCGCTGATAAAGTAGCTTTCTATAGGTGAAAGAATTGTTAAAATCGATCCAGTAGTTTTTTAGTGTATCCATTACAAACAAACAAACAAACAAACAAATCTTTCCACTTTATAATATTAAGTTTAGTTTTAGATATTATGACAATAAAATGGGAATTTGAATAATAGTCATTGTAGGTAAAAAAAACACTTTGGGCACTAGCTGTATGTTCTTAGATGTTCTTATAGGCATTGAAATTTTAATTTTATTGTCAGGTCTATTTCTACACGTCGAGGGAAAAACCCCCCGCCGCGCCGTGCTGTGCCGTATAGGCGCAGGCCCTAAGACGGCATTGTTCTACGCGACGTGCGGTCTGCAAATCAGCTATCGATCGACTACTGCCTAAGATACTCGTATATCCAAAGCACTTTGTTCAAAAGGTAAAAAGGGTATAATCAGTTAAATTTCAATTAGTATGATCGTAATGAATTGTTGTTACTAGGCCACTTTAGGATCCTTTTTTTTTTTTTTTTATCCACTACAAGTTAGCCCTTGACTGCGATCTCACCTGATGGTAAGTGATGATGCAGTCTAAGATGGTAGCGGGCTAACTTGTCAGGGGCATGGCAGTTATATTAAACCCATACCCCATTCGGTTTCTACACGGCATCGTACCGGAACGCTGAATGGCTTGGCGGCACGTCTTTGCCGGTAGGGTGGTAACTAGCCACGGCCGAAGCCTCCCACCAGGCCAGACCAAGGATAAGTCAGAAATTATAAATTCCTAAATTGACCCTGCCGGGGATCGAACCCGGGACCTCCGAACGTTAAGACAACAGCACTGCACACTGCGCCACGGAGGTCGTCAAAATCCTCCTGAAAACCAGCGCTGCAGCTTGCTGCGGCTTTGTGCTGAGCGAGTAGCCTTATTTATAAATAGATTTAATCACTTAAATATTGTAATTTTTTTGTTTTCGTGGGCAAATAAATTAATTATTTATCTATCTATCTATCTATAATAATAATACCTACAGGAAATGAGAGCAAAATCTATGTCAAAAAACCTCCCAACTCGGATGACGGTTTCAATGGATATGGGTCGACATTTTAAGGACAATATACAAATTGTACATAATATGTACATAAAAACCTTAAATACCGCTCGTACACGTATAACATTGTCCCATCAACTAATTAAGATAATTCGAATGGCCTGAAAAGGACCCGCGTCCCATGCATTATTACCTAATTATCATTTTAACATATATATGTATAATATTATGTACCTACAACCGTACGTGATAACACCGGTTATAACTGTAGTAAGAGCATCATCTCATATTTTTGTTACTTAGAGAGCTGTTTTTATGAAGTTAGTGCATATTAACAGTTAGGGTTATTAGTAAAATTCGAACTCAACATAATTTGACCACAACACATCTTTATTCAACATAAAATTCAATAAAATCACACCGGTGCTAAAGCATTTTGGAAATATCATATCACTTCCTACTCAACTGTAAAGCGCTTTATACACGGTCCATCTTGCTGTACGTTAGCTCAAGGCCGCGGTGCTGGATGTAGCATACAGACTATCGTGCGCGCATCAAGCGTGAGCAGAATAAATCGAACGAATTGAGAGGACGTGTTTTAATTTATTTAAAATTTGTTTTACCAAAATGCCTAAAAATTGGAGTTCTTCTGGTGTTGTCAGCAGCAGCAGAAGATAGGAAAAAAAATAGCAAGAGGTTTTGGATGAAAAAAAATTATTATAAACGTGCAAAGTATACTCAAATAAATGTTAAAAAAACAAATACTTAAATAAAAATAAAATAAAATCTTGAAAGTGTTTCACGATCCATTTTGACATGCAGTCACCTTGCGAAACAAACTCTAAATGTTAAATCTGCTGTACAGCAAGTCTATACAGGATCAAGCACGCACGACGCATGACCTCTCTGACGTACATCCGCCATATTCACTGTCTATCTGCACGACGTTCGTGTTGGTGAGGGCGCTCGCTGGATGCAAAATTGGTCGTGCAAATCCAGCAAACAATTAATAATAATTATCGACGTACGTCAAGCCTATTCACAGTCGTTTTGAATCGTGCATCGTGCATGACCTTGGCGGGACGTACAGCAAGATGGACCGTGTATAAAGCGCTTAACTGTTGTGACTGGCTGACATTATTATATTTCAAACTAGGATGACACCTTGAGAAACATTTTTTAATAGCTATCAGGCAACAATTTCTTTAGCAATGTTAATAGAATACCTAACACAATGGATACTTGTACAATAAACTGTTTTTGCGATACAGGGGCCTCTCGTGTAAATGATAGGTTATATTATTCACTGTCGTGAGATGCTAATGATGGTATAATCGGATTAGTTTGGTGTCCAAGACGTATTAGGCTCTTCGATGCGTCTCCAGCACGATCGTTTGATACACCCAGTCAGAACTAGGTCATCCACCACTAATCCAGGGACAAGACGTGTTGTGCCAAATCCCTAAATAATATAATTATGGTTGGGTGAAAATAACTACTTTTGGGTTCATGGATTATTTAAATGCTTTTATTTTATAGAAATCAGTTTCTGAAGTTCAAAGAGTGTACAGAGTATACCCATTTTGAATAAATAACTTTAGATTTTCATAGTAACAGATTTTTTAACGATGAGATGAAACTTTACAAGTCCGTTACCGCGTTGCCAAAATGCTACTTGTGCTTATTATTTCACTAAAGTTTAAGATAGTTATAACTTTACCAGTATACTTACATATTTACGCAAGCGAAGCTGAAGCAAAAGCTAGTCTTCAACGCTATCCGTGGCGCTTATGAAAAATGATATTGCCAATACCAAAGTGAATAATTTATTGAAGTAAATAACGGTGTCTAGTATCGACAGGAATTATATTCTGATAATAAATCTAGAAGTATGATATAGGTAAGTACGCATCATTAATATTGTTTGTATAGAATGTATAGTCCTCGATCATCATTTATCATTTATAATAGATATATAAAATGTCTTTCACATAATAACATTCTGGCACTCATACAGACGGACAATGTATAGCTTTTACCGATAAGTCTAGAAACATGGAATTTGGCACAAGAGACACTTGTTTTAGGGGAAACATTTTTAAAAATCCTTTCTTAGGGTCTAGCCCCATTTGAAATGCACGGAACGGGGCGACATGCCATGTGAAATGCCATCACGCAAACAGTTTGTACATGACGTATTTTATTCGTAAAATTATATAAGTATTATTTTACCATCGTAATCAACGTCCCGCACCGTAAATTTTATTACGAGTATAATATCACGAGTTTAATGACAATATAGTATTTTTTGCATCATAATAACATCCGAGGAAGCGTTATGATCTCTTCATAATATTAATGGAATTGAGAATGGCTCGAGGCAATAAAGCCTGAATCACACACAACCTAAATTTGTACCCACGAGTAAGGTATCTATTATTCTCTTAGCAATCTATAATTTGATTAAAATTAATTCGAATAATATGTTTTTCTTCATTATGCATAAAGATGACTATTTATGATAATAAATTATATAGTATTATATTGTTAATAATTACTCAAATCAAATTCAAAAGATTTTTGCTTTTGAATCCTCTTTTACTAAAGATAAATCTTTATACGCTCTTTAGCGATAAGACAGCCTAAAGACCTATTAAGTTAAGGTTTTTTCTTTGAGTTTTTGCCTCCGACTTCGTCCGCGTGGACTACACAAATTTTAAACCCCTATTTTACCCCCATTAAAGTTTAATTTCAGAAATCCTTTTCGAGCGGATGTCTACATCATAATAGATATGAAACTAATAGCACGTGATTATGTACAACGATCTAAAAGTCGCAACACGCAGATCCTAGCCGTCACGTGCTTAGTATAGAGTTAATATGTACGTGTTGTGTTGTTACTTGTTACATCTGCGCCTTGAGTGTGTTCGGGGCTTAATTTACAGAGTGAAATAAGTAGCTATATTAATAATTGTTGAAAGTTTACCTCCACAAAGCGGAACCGCTCCACCTTTTATATACCTAAATTCTGGTCCAAGGACTGATGGAAAATAAATTCATACAAATCGTCACTTAAACGCCTCCTAAAATTGCCCACCACCTCTTGGTGCATGCTGGCTATGTGACAGCTGCCGTCAGCATTGTAGCGTCAAGTTTTAGTTTATTATTTATCATGCTGACAAAAAGCACACCCCGCAGTTTTATTTTCTAATGTTCCTCTCTGTTTCAAACGCCTCCTCAAATTGCCCACCACCACTTGGTACATGCTGTCTATGCGACGGCTGCCATCAGCATTGTAGCGTCAAGTTTATAGTTTAATATTTTTTTTGCATGCTGACAAAAAGCACACACCGCAGTTTTATTTTGTTTTGATCCTCTCTGTTTCAAACGCCTCCTCAAATAACCCACCACCTCTTGGTACATGCTGGCTATGTGACAGCTGCCGTCAGCATTCTAGCGTCAAGTTTTAGTTTAATATTTATCACGCTGGCAAAAAGAAAATGCTGCAGTTTTATTTTGTTTTCTTTCTCGTTTCCTTTTTATTTATATTTAGATTTATTCATCTCTCCATTCGTTGTTGAATTTCTCATTTATAAATGATCACATTTATCTAAGTTAATAAATATGAATAATGTAGTTTTCATCATACCTATTCGAAAAATGAATATTGGCTTCAGAGGATAGCGGGAGCAAAATGTAATTTTTAGGCCCATGGGACTTTTCATTTCTCTGTTCTGATTGGTGCTTAATCGTATAGGTAATGTCCATACATAGTAGGTTAATACTCCTAGCTTTTTCTCATACGTAATGATGAAAAATAGTGTGTGTCACTCGGGGCCAAATTTTTTATTCTCGGGCGGCGTATTATTGAATTCCTCGCTACGCTCAGGATTCTAAAGAAGAATCCTTCACTTCGCTCTGAATTCAAAATAGCGCCCTCGGGGAACATAAATTTTCTTTGGCCCCATATAACACAAATAACTTATGCACTCTTATGTTTCCTCGCTTTATATCGTTAACATTTATTGAAAGTTAATAAATAAGTGGTCGCTAATTATTTTCCCGAATGTTTGGAGGTACAACAGTAGACCGTACAACATTATTGATTGAAGTAGTGAGACTCATTTTTTTTTGCAAAATATGGATAACTAGCTGATGCCCGCGACTTCGTCCGCGTGGTCTAAGTTTTTTGTTATTCCCGCGGGAACTTTCCGGGATAAAAAGTAGCCTATGTCACTCTCCAGGTCCTCACCTTTATCCATGCCAAAAATCACGTCAATCCGTTGCTCTGCTGTGGCGTGATTGAAGGACAAACCAACAAACAAACACACTTTCGAATTTATAATATTAGTATGATTTAGAGATCAAATGTAACTTAGATAAATAATGAGGCCGATTCTGTAGTACACCATCCTTAAACTAAACTAAAATGACATCTCTATTTAAATTAGAACTGTCATTTTAGTTTAGCGATTGTGTTAATCAGTTTTGCGGCCACGTATACCTTAATAGTAGGACCATATTATTTAAATATATTGCAAATCCTATAAGTTGTGTGCATGGTCTGAAATTGATTGTATTGCTCTAGTTTAAACATATCCCATTATGATTACCTATAGTGCAATTTAACAGAGAATATTTATTTTTATATAGATGCTTACATTTTTAACACTTTAATTAATATTTATGTTAATACGAATGAAGAAAATGTTAAATCAGAAGAATAAATTATTTTATCGGCCCTGTCATCATTTAACACGATTTTTACAGCATACAGTATTAATTAACTAAGTACTAATTACATTTATAACTACACAAAAAAAATACGTAGGTATGTATGCAGAAAAAAAAGGTCCGTAGAATTAATTTATCTCTGGAAGAAGCATTGCGTGCTATCAAATAATTAATTAAACCTACTTTCTCTGAACCTAGCTATGTAATTATAAAACTCACTTCGCAAATAAACATGCTGGTACTATTTCATTTAAGTATTCCTTTGATATGAAATGCAAAGTCTTTCACCTATGCGTTTCTAATAAAGTCCAAGCTCTGATTTCTTTGCCTTGTCTAAGCCAGCCTTTGAATTCTTTGACCTATTTCTGTGTCATTTCTCTACTAGTGACTCAAAGCGAAATATACTTTTTTGTGAAAGTTTGTGTATAGATGTTTTATTTAAATATTTAGATGGATTTAACGATAAACAAAATGATTATTTTCTTTTTCATTTTGTACATTTCGTAAATTGTACAACTACTCAGATGATGACGACTTCGTCTGCGTGGACTAAGTTTTTTCGATTCCCGCATTAACCCCTTAATTTTCCGGGATGAAAAAGTAGCCTATGTCCATCCCCGAGATACAACCTATCCCTGTAACAAATTTCATTATTCATCATCGGTTGATCAGGTGGACCGTGAAAGCGTAGCAGACAGACAGACAGACAGACACACTATCGCATTTATAATATTAAGTATGGAAATATTAGAATGGATATGTCACCGTAAGATTGTAATCTAACGCTTTTTTTTCGATAGATTGTAAACAGTCGAAAGATTGTGAACCGTTCAATGTTTTAAGTGTCAATTTTTGAAATTTTCATTGTATTTACGTTTTCTTGTCTCTTTCTTGTAGGTTAGGTTAGGGTTCAACATAAATAATCAAGTAGCCGCAGGCCGGGCACTTAGGTTCTATCGGGTTAATAAACCTAACAGATTACAATATACCGAAAAATAATCCGTTATATTGTAATCATTCGACAGTTTACAATTTCGCGAGTTAGATTATAATCTAACGGTTTTTACAATCTTACGGTGACAGATATAATGCTTGTTACATTACAATTAGCATGTCCGATTCGAAAACACTTTTTTTAACATAAAATATTGGCCGTAGAGGGTTCTCGAGCAGCTTTGGTGCCAAAGTGTTTTGGCATCGCAAATGATGTTCCACAAACTGGTATTAAGAAACTTTTTAAATCTATTTGACAAATGTTATCAAGCTTTTTAATTCGAATCTATATTCTGGCCCACCCTTCTTCACTTGAAGGAATTTTTTGAAAATCCTTTGTTATGATCATATAAGAGCAGCCACCGAGTTTATTGCTGGCTTTTCTCGCTAGAAATGGCATTCCGAACCAGTGCGCTCGATGATTTAAAAGCACTCTCTCTCTCTGCGTCGTTTTCCTCATTACTGAGGGTCGTGCCCCCTTTCCATTAATCACATAATGGTAGGATATTTCTTGGGATAATAATGCGGTGGGTTCCCACGTCTTTCCGCATACGACTCGACTAAGAGTATATAAACTCTTAGGTTTTTGTAACGATTATTAACATACTTTAGTTATAATAACCGGGACTGACGGATTAACTAACAAATTTGAACGTCCAAATTCGTTCACCCATCATTGAATTTCGTCCTTTTGATTAAAATAAAATAGGTATTTTTATTTCACTAACCAGCCTCAAAAACAGTACCTACTTGATATTTTATGAATCTTCCATTTATTTATTTTATTTTTATTCATAAGTTTCGCTAGCTATTTTTACATAGGGATAGGATTTATAAGACTGCTTTTTTTAAGACAACACGCTGACATATCTAACTCGCAATTTGGACAAACAGCAGCTTCCAACAAACGGCCCATAAGATAAAAATCGTATTAAGGTAAAAGTTATTTTATTTCTAAAGTAGTAATAAAGATTATTATCATCGACTATATCTTAAGAGTACCAGAAGAACAGTATAAGAACATTTTATACCAGATAATAGCCGGGGAACGATCATAAAATAAAGACTTAGCTCCAACTCCGGAATATCTTGATGAGTTTAAATTTAATCGTTGGCTACGTGAGTTTGGAGTGTAACTTGGCTGCGTTTTATATAAAGTTCACTAATGCAAGTTTGCAAAATAGTTTTTCTTTGAGAATGTAAATATACGACTTCTGAAGGCTACTCCGACGAGCAATTTGTTTTCGTTAGTGTTGAAAAGTTAGCAGAAGAATAAAACTATCTTATTATAATATTATTATGTTGCGTTTGGCAGCGGATTGTTCAATTAGTTGCTAGAGCGTGTCCAACCGAAATCATAATATACATGTATTTATTTGACATAATTTGTATATTTAGATTAGTTATCTATTAAATTTTTATATAATATCTACCTCGAACCAAAACACGATTACTTCTAGAAAGAGTCGTCGTTCTCGAAAATACGAAATGACAAAAAAAATTATTATAAAAATTCATGGAAACCTTTTACGTCGTATATCTCATATTAAGCTCGGAAAAGAACATTTTTATCAAGAGATCTTATTTGCGAATATCTCTGTAATACAAACACTTGGAATTCATTACTCTCTTATAAGATTTTCTCCAGCTTTAACGGTACTTAGGATAGTAGAGTATTCATAAATATTTAAAAGGATCTCTTCGCATTAGCATTGAGAAATCATTTTGACAGTGTGTAACCTTCCGAGCATTGAAATTTATAAGTACCTTTTCCACTGTGCACCAGACCAGACTAGCGAAAATTCAGAAATTAATAAATTGACCTGCCGGGTTCTAAGCCCGTGCCTCCAACTTGTAGGGCAACACTCATTGTTGTAAGACAACCTCACATTAACGGAAACACGAGCTCAATTTAAAAACATTCTTCGTGATCTCGTGTCTTTCCCATACTACGTCATAAAACAAAGCTAACACCCAAGACATGCTTCCAGCCTCCGGCATATTGGCACAACTCCAGTGCTAGTAAACTCCGTAAACTAGTAGCTCCGTAAACTTCTACCGTCCGGGCAAAGACGCGGCAAGTTACATGTTGTAAATTAAACAAAGTTTTCAGTAAAGATTCAATATTGAAAAATTTTATGCCCCACTTCTCAACACCCAGTTGAAAGCCTTTCATAACTTCTTGTAACAAACAAAACTAAAAACTTAAGCTTTTCTTTAGAGTGTTTAAGTTTTTTTAGTTGGAAGTCGAGCTGTAGAGAGTGGCTGTACAGGATACATGACATTATTTAGTTCAGATTAATTAATACCTATATCTATTTTAGAGCCTAGATCCATCTACAGGCACAGGCCTCCACTCTCATAGGAGAGAGGGAATTAGAGCTTAGACCCACCACGCTGCTCCAATGCGGGTTGGCGGGCTTTAACGACTATTATCTTGTTAGTGAGAATAACCGGGATCGACGGCTTAACGTGCTCTCCGAGGCACAGGGGTGAAACACCACCACCACCACTCGTCGGAAAAACCCAATACCTAATTAAGGCCCGACGTATTTTCTTTGAGCAGATGACGCGAACAAGCCATACCTACGCGCATAAGTCGCAGGAAAAACCTCCCGCAGCGAAAATATCCCGTGAGACCACTTAAACTTTAGATTTTCAGTTGCAATCCAGTCTTACACAAGTTTGGAATAACTGACAGTATAAACGAATAGACCACCATAAATTTTAAGTTGAGGTGTACTCTCGGGAAATTAAACTTTTCTTCTCCCAGTTGCAACTACCAGTGTAGGTTATCAAAAGAAAAGTAGCCTAATGAGCTAGCAATTCATTTATCTTTTTGATTTTTGAATAGAGTATGGTTGGTATGGATGGTTTGAATAGAGCTCTTACGAATGACAATAAATAAAATTACAAGATACATTCCGTATTCGCTCACTTTCATAATTCAATGGCGTTCGTAATACGGCAAAATATAACGACAATCCGACACGACCGGAGAAAGATCATGCGCAGGACCGACGACTAGGTATTGTAAGTATTCTCCGAGGCGCGGGGGTGAATTACCGTCACCTTCCCAACTCCGGGCTAGTACTAAAATTTCATAACCTGTAAAAAGTATTATACATAGGTACTTGTGAATATACCTTACCTATATTTGGTCCAGCTGGGGAACCTAGGGCTTTTAACCGCACTCAAAGATGCTAACCACTATACCAACGAGGCAATTACCAAGGTAGTTTCTCAGGTATATAATATATTAATTACAGTGATTAATAACCCAATTAAATCCCGCCCATTTTGTTCAAAGAGCAGTAAAACAGAAAATCTACACAAAACTAATAAAATATGCCACAACCGCTGAACCGAACTAAAATAAACATTTCGTATCGCACGAATAAACTCTAATTAATGTTTGAACAAAGTAAGGCTTTTACGCGATCCCTTCAACCTTCAAACAATTGAAATTATCTTAATTACATAACAGAGGTAGGAGGCACAACACAAGTCACGTCGAAGCTTTTTATATGGGGATAATGTCCGAGAAACGTCAACCCATGTCCATTAGGTCCACTCTCGAGTTTTCGTGTCCTTTGCCCCTGGGCTTGTTTTCATTTATCAAGTACTAGCTGACACTTCGCAATACCTACTACTTTATGATCTAAACTAGATGATGCCCGCGATTTCGTCCATATGATTACAATAGTTTTTTTTTTTTTAATCCCACGGGGAGAGTACGATGTTTTTGAGCGGATATTGTTCGTCTCGGCGATCGATGCTGCCGTAAAAAGGTGACAGATAGACGGAAAGACGTAAGTATTGCATTTGTTATAATTAGTATATAAATTATTATGCTTTAGTCTTAGTATCGCCACGATCCATTAACTAATAACTTATTGGTTTATGGAAGAAAAAATTCAACAAGAACATTGAAGAAAATTATGGTAATTGGGGCCAATTCTGTTAAGCACAATCTCTAAACTAAAATGACAGCTTTAAACCTAATGCTGCCCCTGTTCGCAGGGAGTTTAAGAAATGGATAGTAATATAATAAATAGAGCTATCATTTTAGTTTAGCTTAGAGGTTGTGCTAAATAGAATTGGCCCCATTGTACTTCTAATTTGTAATCTTAGAATTTCATCCCCGATTATATTTCTGGTGTCAACTTTTATATTACGTTATCAATCTCGTGGAGGTTATTATTATCGTGGAGGTGGGATATTTGTGTTTTATATTATTTTACTATGGGTTCTGTAGCACTTTTATGTAAATTATTTTTGAGATATTCAAGTTACTTTAATTAACACAAAATATTTACTGCAAGCTTGTCTGCCATCTTATACCGATAGGTATGCTTCCCAACGCTGGGTTGCTATTCCAACACTTTGGAGCCCTAACGACCCTAACTTGTCATCTTTATCATATTTTACTGTTTAATCTATAGGATTTCACCACAAATCTAACATCAATGTGTTCTTTATCATCAAGTCTTTTATATTCACACAAAATGCCACAATATGTGCACAGCTAATATTATATTAATGCTATTTATACGTACAGACTGACGTACACAAAATCACAAGTGTTGCGATATTGGCATTCCGCCACGGAACCATAAAATATTTTGCGGTGTAAGGTAACAAGTCATAAAAAGACACAATGGGTAACAAGTCAGTAAATTGGATTCGCTCGAGCTGCACGCAAACATATCGCATGTAATATTTTAGGCTGTATTTTGACACGGTCAGTTTTATTTTTTAAATTCTTTACACATTAAGTTTAACTATACCTCCCTATACAATGGATGTACTCACTTATCAGACCAAATCCTTGGATGTAGAAAGCTGTAATTTTGTGTGCACAATTTCAGCTCTCTATATCCAAAGATGTATATGTACTTTAATATGTACCAAGACAAAAAATAAGACCAAGTTGGTCGAAGTTTAATTTTCTTTTCCTCTTTACTTTTTACACGACTGCCCAAAAAAGGAGCTTAATTTTTCAGGGTTCATGTATGTATGTATGTGAGTTTTTTTATTCCACAATAACTACTAAATGCCTAAACAGATTTGGATGCATGGAGTATCGTTAAAATCCTCACATCATCCCAAGTGACACTGAGTATAATTTTTTTGTAATAACATCTTTTTGGCAGGGCGGTCTTGTTTTTAATTTTTTTAATTAATTACATAGCTTGTTATTTATAAGGAGTGATAGGTATGTGGAGTGGACCATCGTACTAATATTATTAATGCGAAAGTGTGTTTGTTTGTTGGTTTGTCCTTCAATCACGCCGCAACGGAGCAACGGATCGACGTGGTTTTTTGCATGGGTATAGTCAAGGACCTGGAGAGTGACATAGGCTACTTTTTATCCTGGAAAATTGAGGAAATCCCGTGGGAATTGAAAAAACTTATTCGCGGGCACCAGCTAGTACGCAATAAATCAATTAATTTTCATATATGAACTATTAAGTTGGAGCAATTTTGTTGGTGGAATTTCATTGTCAAAGAATGTGCGAATAATAATATGTGTAGCATAGTATTCATGGACAGAGAAAGGCAAGTCTGGAATATGAGGTGGTCAATATGGTACCTATCGTATACCTATACAAATTTTTTATTTTAAAGAGAAATCTCAACGCAAGGCAAGCAACAAAATAAAATAGAAATTTTAAAAGTGCAACAAGGGTCGTAAATTATTAAATAGGCTTAACACAGAAAAAATTCTCAGAAAACAGAATCATGGGGAAAGACATTTAGCGAAACCTAAGGGTCATTGAAATGCGATACTACGTTATTTATCGCCTAAAAATCAACAGGGTTTACGCACTTAAACAGAAATGGCTTTACAAACAGTCATAAAACACCAAAATTTCAATTTGGCCAGACAGCTAAAAACTAAAGAAGGCAATAAATACGAGTCGACTACATTGTGTAAGTGAACACAGCGCTGATAGAAATCGATACCAGATGTTGATGGACCGCTAACTATAAAAAACAAAATTAAAAAATTAATACTGTAGAAATCTTTAAGACAAAAAAAGTTCCTAGGGAAAGGGCGGGGTCTAAGCGACTTCGCGATTATTGGTTAATACAAATGCATGAAAATTATGTGACCAATGAGGAGAGCAAATACTGTGTGTAGTTTTTTTGCAGTGGGACTCGCTGGGGGAAAAGGCTGGCAGGGGATAAGGTGTGAGGACATCGGGAAGAGGGTTTATTCAAGCTCCGAGCGCAATTCAGAGAGGAGAGTCCTCAAATCCGCGAATCTATAACGTATAAGAGTATATAGTTCAGAGTAAAGATTGGGTCTAAAGTTGTTTGTAAAATTAACGGTGTTAATTTATACTTTTCCACTAAATCAAATGGTTGTATAGATTCAGATCATATTATAGATAAGTTCTTTCGGGGAATAGGCTATTATAAGTGATTGTAGTGAGTGAAGCTGGTTGCTGAATATTCGGTAAAGTACACAATTAAATTAAATAAGGTATCGTAAACAAGGTTCATAATAAGGTCGAGTAAATCGTTTAAGACATCTAGTCATAGGACGCCTGGCTAAATGGATGCAGACGCTAGCCTAGATTTTGTGTATGAGTTGATGATGAAAAATGAGAATAAAAATTGGTCCCAAATAGATATTATTATATTGATAATGCAAATAGTTACCATTATCTTTCTGCTTATAATGTTGTATAAAAAGAATTGGGTAAGAGGTGTATTACGTGCAATGTTTGGACATTGCTGTATTGGAAATACTCCCGCATCAAACATTGAGTTGGGAATGATTTAATTAATTTAACGACAAAATTACCTAAAGCTGTGAACCTTGGTAACATACCTAAAGTATATTCTTTGTCTAGAGTTATATAATCTGTGCCTTAAATCTTTCCTTATTATAAATCATGAATTAAAACTGTGTGCATGTGTGTATATCGTTATAAAATAAGGTGTATATTAGTCTTAAGCGGCTGTAAGAGTTTTTATCTTTGGAAATTCTCTTTTCTCTTACTTTAGGAAGCCTAGGTAACGAGAATTTTCCCACCAAATTGATACGATTGCTTCAACAATCGAATTTGGTGTAAATAAATTAAAATCAGTGTCTTCTCTTTAATAACACTCCATGTGGAGTAATATAAATAAATTTTCAGAAAATAAAAGTAAATTATATTAACAATCTATCTTTTATTATTACAGATAAGTAATAAAACCTATGCGTTCAGATTAACATCAACTTTATTCTTCCTCACTTATTTTATTTATATCTAATTAAAATCATTCTTTTCCCAGACTTTTTTGACATGTCTCCCCAAGCTTGACCATAGATCATCCGCCTCCCTATCTTTTCTTTGTCTATTGAATTATGTTGTCTATAAAGCTAACTTCACATCAACTATTACCAATACAAAATAACAAATCCTTATCACATAAAACACATAAAATTAGATAGTAAATACAAATGCCTAATTATCAACTTAGCAACCAAAAGGACAAACCCTATTATTTGTGCTTATACCTTAACATCTCAAAATAATGAAATACCTATTATCTGTGGTTAACATGCTTATATAATCTGTGGTCACGATACCCTTGTAAATAATTACAAGCTAACATTCGGCCAATCCTGATATAAAGTTTGTCCCAAACTTACAGTCAACATTGTCACATCTAAAAAAATAACAATAATCTCCCTTCGTGACATCTATAAGTATACTATTAAACTATCTAATAGCTTATAAGTTATTTTGCAAGATTATACTTAGTTACCTAAAATAATCATTAACAAGTTCACATTACAAATAGTATTCCTTACATAATTATTATAATTGACAACAATAACTTTAAACAAACCTATATAGTTAACTTAACTTTTCAAAAACATAATTGATAGATTTTAGAGATCTACCTGCATAAAATAAAAAAAACAAATAAAAAACTACTTATCTATAATTAAAAGTCATCATCAATATTTTAGCTCTCTATCTGGCTTTATAAACAAAAGTACAATAATAAATACCTCCCTGCATTATCAATCGTTCTGAAAACCTTAATGTTTCAATTAACTATTAATTCACTGACTTTATCAACACAAGCATTACAATAAATTCACTCCTAAACATACCCTAAATAGATCTGTCAACATTGAGGTCTCCTAGCATATTGATGGATCTATCACCACCAATATTTACAATATCAAAGAAGCGACATTCATTTGTCAATAAATTCACTCATATAACACCAGTGGATCTGTCAACACTGCAATGTTTCCTAGCATATTGATGGATCTATCAACACCAATATTTACAATATGAAAGAATCCTTACTCATTCATTTGGACTTACATAACCTAAGTATTACAACAAATTCACTCCTATACCATCAATGGATCTGTCAACATTGATGTTTCCTAGCATATTGATGGATCTATCAACACCAATATTTACAATATCAAAGAAGCGACATTCATTTGTCAATAAATTCACTCATATAACACCAGTGGATCTGTCAACACTGCAATGTTTCCTAGCATATTGATGGATCTATCAACACCAATATTTACAATATGAAAGAATCCTTACTCATTCATTTGGACTTACATAACCTAAGTATTACAACAAATTCACTCCTATACCATCAATGGATCTGTCAACATTGATGTTTCCTAGCATATTGATGGATCTATCAACACCAATATTTACAATATCAAAGAAGCGACATTCATTTGTCAATAAATTCACGCATATAACACCAGTGGATCTGTCAACACTGCAATGTTTCCTAGCATATTGATGAATCTATCAACACCAATATTTACAATATCAAAGAATCGACATTCATTTGTCAATAAATTCACTCATATAACACCAGTGGATCTGTCAACACTGCAATGTTTCCTAGCATATTGATGGATCTATCAACGCCAATATTTACAATATCAAAGAATCGACATTCATTTGTCAATAAATTCACTCATATAACACCAGTGGATCTGTCAACACTGCAATGTTTCCTAGCATATTGATGGATCTATCAACACCAATATTTACAATATCAAAGAATCGACATTCATTTGTCAATAAATTCACTCATATAACACCAGTGGATCTGTCAACACTGCAATGTTTCCTAGCATATTGATGGATCTATCAACACCAATATTTACAATATCAAAGAATCGTCATTCATTTGTCAATAAATTCACTCATTATATAGCACCAGTGGATCTGTCTGAAAATTATTTTCCATAGGTGTGAATGCTGGTCTGCTCTCAGACATATTATTATATGTTTGTAATTTTTTTTCTTTTTTTTTTTTTTAATAAATCTTTTTTTTGTGATAATATCAATGTGTTTTCCTTTCTTAAGATATCTATACCCAAAAAAAAATTGATATATTTCCCATATCCTTTGCATTGAACTTCAATTGTAATAAAATTACCTTATCTAGTCCTTTATATTTTCCCATTAATAGTATGTCATCGACAAATAGTATAAGCCAAATATTCTCTCCATAGTCCATAGTATAAACAAACATCATAGGTGGATCTTTTCATTTTTATCTTTTCGCAGAATTGGTTAAATCTTTCATTCCAACAGCGAGGAGAATCTTTCAACCCATACAAGGCTTTATTTAATTTTAACACTTCGCAATTACTTTTTGTATTAATCCCATTTGGTATTTTTATATAGACTTCTGTGTCTAATGTGCCATTCAAGAAAAAAAACTGTAGGTATATCAAGCTGTTTTATTTCCCAATCATTTATTAAAGCTTGAGACAAACAAAGGCGAATTGTTGCCATCTTTGCGACAGGTGCATACACATCATCAGCATTTTGTTGTTGAAATCTTCTTGCTGCAAGCCTAGCTTTCTTGGTACCATCTTGCTTTGTGCGGAATACTCATTTGGTATCTATAGGCTTATGACCATCTGGTAATGCACTTTCAGACCAAACTTTTAACTTTTCTAATGAGCTTATTTCCTTATTTATGGCTTCCTTCCACTGGCTTTCTTTTATAGCCTGCTCATATGTTGACGGGTCATTTTCTGTTATAAGAGCATAAGCTACATATATTTCATAATAACAATATCTTTCTGGTGGTTTTATTTTCCTTTTTTTTTTTTTGTGTCATGTCTGGACTCTGCTCTATTGTTGTGTTGTGTTCTTTATGCTCTCTCTTTTCTGACTGCCCACTTTCCCATATAACTATTTTCATTTCTTCATTTTCTGACTCTTTGTGCATATTAAACTGATAGCTGTTCTCATTGAACTTAACATCCCTTGATATTATTATTTTGTCTGTTGTAGGGTCCCATATGCGATAACCATTTGCTGCATAGCCAACCATTATGCCTGATCTGGCTCTTGCTTCAAGCTTTTCTTCTTCGGCAATATTGTTACCCAAACTTTACTTCCGAATACTCTCAAGTGATCTATCTTGCCTTTTCCACAAAATATCTGTGCAGGTGTCTGTCCTGTTTTCAATGCTTTAGTGGGTGATCTGTTTAATGTATAGGTTGCACATCTGAGTGCTTCACCCCATAACATCTTTGGTAAGTTTGTGTCTAGTAACAAGACTCTGACCTTGTCTAGGAGAGTTCTATTTATTCTCTCTGCTACTCCATTTTGTTGAGGAGAATAACTACATGTATATTCTTGCCTTATGCCATTTTCTTGACAAAATCTCTGGAAATCTGATGAAGAAAATTCGCCTCAATTATCTGTTCATATTCTGTTCACATTTATACTATTATTCTTCATAAACTTTATATATCTGTATAAGTATTGCTTTGCTTCACTATATTTTTTAATAAATAGACTTCAGTAAAATGGGAAAAATCATCGATGATAGTTAAATAATATTTTTCTCCCTCTCGTGATGTTGGTGTTATTGGCCCTCCAATGTCACAATGAATTAGCTCTCCTATTCTTTTTGATTGTGGCTTGGATGTCTCTTTAAAGGGCACCCTGGTACTTTGGCCTTCATGCACACATCACATTTTTCCTCTGTCAGCGGTACACCCAGTATTCTCATGCCCGCATGATTTAGATGTCTCAATCTTAAGTGCCACAGGCTTTTATTTTTACTTATGAGAGCATTTTCATTCTGTATACTAAAAGTTATTAGATAGAGGCCTCCTGGAAATTAATGTGTTTATTATATATTTTACCTTTATTTTTAGTAAATATGACTTGAAACCCTTTTGAGTTTAATTTCGACACTGATAGAAGATTATGTGAGAGATTTTTTTTACTATTTAATAATACCTATAGACCTGAGCCACTTTCTCTATATTGAGCTATTTCATATACTTTTTACATGCTCCATCTTTTGAGCAATTCTCTTTGTTTTTAATTTCACCTTAACTGTTGGAGTTGCAACACCACCTTATTCTCCCTCGAGAATAGATTACCTTTATACCTACTTTGGCACTAAATTTGATTGGCAATTTTAACATAACCCAACAGGCAACTCAACTCAGTTGCTGCCCCAACAGTGAGTGCATAGATTCAGTAAGCATGTCCAGGCCCTCTGGCAATTAACCTAAGTTTTGCATTATTGTACAACTCTTGCAATCGGAAATCGAAACGTAGCAACCCCACTTAACAGCAGATTAGACTTCTCAAATTAACTGGCATCCTATCTTTCCCATGGGCAACATGGCAACATTAGAAATAAAGTAAAATTATAAGTACAGAATTAACTTACATGAGCGGTGAGCCCCACGGGCAAGGAACGACCTCATAACTTTTGCGGTCAACGTACTCCGCTTGTAACTCACCTGTGCTTCACCTTCTACTTACTAGAACTCGATAGACTTTTCATCCCAGCCCCGAAAGCGCTAATGTCCACACTTGAAAGTACATCGCATAAGCCCCAAAAGCAGCTCGTGTCCATTCTTGCAGAGGTAAGGTCTCACAGCCCCGAGGGCAATGCTTGTCTAAGCCTTGAAGCATTTACACTTGACCTTGTTCGATTTCACGGAATGAACTCAATGTGGCGTTTTCCATGACCTGCTATATCGACAACGCCTGTGTCTCGTCTCGCCGTCGCGTTTTGATTCATCACGACTCGTTCTCATGCTCATTTTCGTCTCTTACTCCGTGATTTCCTTGGACCTTGAAGAACTGGAATTAGTGTCGCTGTCGCAACTCCTTTTCGCATCCATTATGCTTATCTGTTCGTTCCACTTCTGATAATAAAACCTATGCGTTCAGATTAACATCAACTTTATTCTTCCTCACTTATTTTATTTATATCTAATTAAAATCATTCTTTTCCCAGACTTTTTTGACATGTCTCCCCAAGCTTGACCATAGATCATCCGCCTCCCTATCTTTTCTTTGTCTATTGAATTATGTTGTCTATAAAGCTAACTTCACATCAACTATTACCAATACAAAATAACAAATCCTTATCACATAAAACACATAAAATTAGATAGTAAATACAAATGCCTAATTATCAACTTAGCAACCAAAAGGACAAACCCTATTATTTGTGCTTATACCTTAACATCTCAAAATAATGAAATACCTATTATCTGTGGTTAACATGCTTATATAATCTGTGGTCACGATACCCTTGTAAATAATTACAAGCTAACATAAGTAACCTTACAGATTTATTATTGGAAGCTATTAAGATCTGAACAATTACTTACCTTTTGCCCTAATAATAATTACCATTTAATGACGTGTGCTAGAGGTTACGAATAATATTCCAATAATGAATTTCACCCCACATATCTAGGTTTACAGTCACGATTCTTAACCTTAAAGAAACGAGCTAGGTAGATTCTATATAAGTTATCATATTTAAATTAGGTCTGCAGGATAAATTCTTAGTTAAAATCTAGAAGCAGTTTTTTTTGTTATAAGCAAAATCCATACACTACTTTTTATACAATAAAGCGAGTATTGACTTAACTGAATAGCTAAATTTAACACAGTCTAGGAAATTACTGCTTTTACAAAATTTGGCATAAGGGCTAAATAGGCCTGAGCTGTGTACATAGGGTATTAGCGGCAGCAGGGAACAACAGTTTTTTTTCTAGCATAATTATATAGCATTTGAAACGAGACGGCGATCTACAGCGACGAGAGCGAGGGACAGAGCGGGCGAGCTACATAAAACAAAGGGTCAGGTATACGACTATTGTATCGAGAAATGGGACGTAATCGTAGAGTATTTGGCACTTTGGTTGATTGGGAATTATACTTAATATTGTTAATTTGATTGATAGTGATTGACAATATAGTCAAAGTAATCGGCTACATGGCTGCGTGGTGACAAGTTGGCAGCAATGGTTCAGCACACCACATACAAACTCCTCTCGCAGATCGACCTCCGACTTGAATTGGCCAATTCATAAACCTTACTATATAAAATGATATAAAAATTAAGTCCATGGACCAAGGGGCGGGCTAAAATGCCCATAAAAGATAGATCCAGCCGTTTACGGATGTGGAAATAAATTCGCGTCGGAGCGCATAAAAGGAGGTCGAAATGCAGCCCCTATAACAATGATTAAAGGCCTCGTGCAGGCGTAGGGAAATTTCCCCGTGCTCGGTTACCATTGGTCAGCTAAGATGCCTTTTAAAAGGAAATACACGTAATCAGCAACCATTCAATCCGACCCTGATTTGCAAACTCGATTTATTACATGTTACTATGCCATAATTTAAATAACTCTAAGTTAAACTCCGTGGTAAGGTATCGATACAGAATACTAAAATTCAGGCGGATTGATTAGGTCTGCCTTACGCGTTCACCCAGCGTAGTGTAACTAAGTACCAGTTTTACTGGTAATTCATGACAAACAAATACGACTACCGGATACTGAAAGTGCCACTAACTCTACAGTGTTATTTTCCCTTTTCTTAGGTTTATAGGTTTCCTCACTTATACTAGCCACTAATATTTTATTAGCTAAGACGATCACGCCGGTACCATCACAGAATTTTGGTGCCGTGACCAGGATAATAATTCACCAGGATAGTAATTCATCAGGATTAAAATTCATCAGGATTGATTCATCAGGAGAATAGTTCTATTTAGGTCCTTTGTCACGTCTGTGATCGAGCTAGGTCACGATGTTTGGTATATAGGATCAGGGATTATGTCCTGTGTCACAAATCTGTGACCGCGTAGGTCACAGAATTTTGTTGCCGAGCGACCAGGGGTCTATGTACGTATTCGGAATGACGGTATGACTAGATCTATATATTCACAAAACAAAAATAAAAAATAAACACAACGTAGGAATCGTGACTTGTATGTGAGGTTATATGGAAAAAAAAAAACAAAAAAAAAAAAAAATGTATATATATATATATATATATATATATACATAGAATAAACAAGGAAAGATTTAAGACACACTGTGCATGTTATTATGTAAGATTATGTTGTATTTTTTTATAGGAATAGTCGAGGTGAGCGGTATATTTTTATAGATGTACCATTTACAGGGATCGTCGGGAGATTGATTGCAGTGACCGAGATACTAACTCTGCCTTATATTTTAGACTTATTCCCTTGAACTTTAACCATTCATAAAATCTGTGTATATCCCTAGGTTTCTAAAACATCTGGTATAGATATTACGTTGGTTATTACAATAATAAACTGTCTGTCAGATAAAAAAAAAAGGGCGCGCAAGTAAAACAAGTAATTTAGCGTTAACGAAAATAGAACGGAAAATAGTAAATAGGCGAGTTAAGTCGCACTAGTAACGATGCCAGCAGGTAGAAAGGGTCGCAGTGCGAAGCAGGTAGCGGAGAATCGACCAGAGACGAGTGTTGTAGGAACGAGCGAGCAAACAGAGACCGTAGGGAAAGCGACATTAGAGTTGATTTTACAAAAAATTAGTGATTTCGAGAAGAAATTGCAAAATTTGGGTTCGAGTCCCAATGCTACATTGAACGAAAGAGCAAGTGTAGTGTGTAGTACGTAGTGAAGGGGGTGAAAGTGAAAGACAGGAAACTAGTGTAGAGTCTGCGGGTTCTAGTACGGCACTATCCGAGACTCGGAATTTATATGTGGTACAGCCGTCTGTTAGCAAGCCAAATTTCGATGGGAAACCATTCACCAACCCTATTGCGTTTTAAAGCGATTAAAGAAGTATATAAGGGCTGTAAATGGAATGGACCGCGAGATTGATATAGCGCTAGGTTGTATATCGGGGCACGCGAGAAAGGTTATGGAATTGTACTCAAAGGATTGGGTTACGTTCGCTGATTTCGAGACAGACTTTAGACGAAATTATTGGACCGAACAGATTCAAGAATCAGTAAGATATAGGTTAATTAATGCAGTTTATACTAGTGACTCAGGGATGTCTATGTCTGAGCACTTTGCCGAGCAAGCTGAGTCAATGCAGTCTTTGACTATTGCGTTTAGCGAACGGGATTTAGTAAATTCCATTATGCGCCACTATGCAATAGATATTCAACGATTATGGTTTACCAGAACTGAGGAAGTTAACATCATGAATGGGGCGAAATTCCTTAGGAGCTTAGAACAAAACATTGTCGACAAACAAAAGGGAGCCGCGCGAGGCATTGTAGGTAGTGGATTTAGAGGACGTAGGTACAGTGAGTCGCGGATGGCGCGTCCCATTGTAGCAACAATTTCAGCTAACAATTGGGCTAGTAGGGGTAATTCGACAAGGGGACGAGTCTATCGCCGAGGTCGGCTAGGTTATAGAGCGAATTTTAATAGACCTATTTTGGCTGAAACTGAAAGAGTCAGGCCAGCCATTACTTTTGTAAAGGAGGGCGAAAGCTCTAATTCATCGGAACATGTGGGGGAGGGAAATTCAAAAAAACTAAATTTCCCCACACTAGTAAGGTCCGATAGATTAGTGTTGTGTAAAACGGGGAATAAAGGTATATCGGAACATAAAAGAATAGGTTTAGCTTACAGAATCCTAACGAACGATGGATGGAAGCCGGGACAAGCTTTAGGGGTCGGCGGAAATGGTATTACGCGAGCATTGAAATGCGAGATGAATGACGGGGGGTATAGTTGCCAGTTAGAAATTGATAGCATAGGGATCTTGTTGGAAAACCAGTTTGGTAATATACTGGAATGCGACGAGTTAGACGAGGCTTGTAGGAAATGTTTGAGGCGAGGTTTAGACTTGTGTACAATGTTTCACGAACTCGATGAGACGATCGATGTAGGAATTGACTATTCTTTACCTAGATTACCAGAAGTATGTGTAAAGTTGTACGGTAGAAACATGAATGCGCTTATTGATACGGGAAGTCAGATTAGCGGAATGACTAGGGAGTTGTATGACTCGATCTTAAAGGAAAACATAATTTTACCTGAGATAGCGATCCCAGCGGTTCAGATACAAGGAGCATTCGGTTCACGAAGTGAGAGCACTAATAGGTTAGTACTGATAGAGTTTCAATTAGGTAGTACCTTAGTTGAAGCACCTGTATTGATTATGAGACGTTTACCTAGATCGTTGATACTAGGGTATGATTGGCTAGAACGAGTAAAAGGAGTGGTAAATTGCGATAGTGAGCGGACTTTGACGATCGAACACCTAGGAGTTAGGTCTTGCGTAAAACTAAATTCGGAATGTAAGATAGAAAGGCTTGGGGGAGTGACAAACGCCGCCAAAATTAACTTATTGTTAAATCAAAATAGTAGGCCAGTAGAGTTAGGCGTGACGAGAAACAGAACAGACGGTGAAGTTCAAACGGACTATCACTTAGATGACTCGTGTTTAAGTAGTGAACAAAAGAAACTATTACTACCTGTGTTAGACAAGCATCGTAAGGTATTTATTGACAAATTAGGATTAACAAACAGGTACGAGCACATTATTGAGTTGGTAGACGAAACTCCATTCGTAAAGCACAGTTATCCGGTACCTTTGGCGTATAGGGAGCGAGTAAAAAAGGAATTGGAGGAATTAGAAAGATTAGGCGTGGTCAAACAGGAGGCAACCCCGTATTGTAGTCCTCTCACGTTCACTAAGAAACGAGATGGGTCGATAAGACTCTTATTAGACGCGCGCGAACTTAATAAGAAAATGATAGGTGATGCAGGGTCACCACCACTCACATCTGAGATCTTACAATCTTTTCATGGAGTAAATTATATCAGTCTGATTGATTTGAATAATGCTTATTTTCAAATACCTTTGCATCGGGATTCTAGGAAATATACAGGGTTTTCATTTATGGGAAGGACTTATATCTATTGTGTATTACCTCAGGGATTAAAGACGTCTGTGGCAGGATTTTCTAGGGCAATGGATATTATACTGAAGGACGTGCGTGAGTTTTGCGTGAATTATCTAGATGACATTGTCATATTCACTACAGGTGACATAGAACTACATTTGGCACATTTAGACCAGGTACTAGACAGGTTAGAGACCGCAGGATTGACAGGTAGGTTAGGAAAGTGTCGATTTTTATGCGTAGAGGTAAAATTGTTAGGACATATAGTGAATACAAACGGGGTACGTATGGATCCTGAGCGAGTAAAGGCCATACTAGATTTCCCCATACCTCGAACAGTAAAACAATTACGGGGATTTTTGGGATTAATAAATTATTTCAGAAGGTTTATTTCGAAATATAGCGAAGAGGTTAGACCGCTCTGCGATCTATTGAAACAAAATAACAAGTGGTCATGGACGAAAGAAATAAACGATTGTTTCGAGAAAGTCAAGAAATTATTCTTAGACACAATACTTCTCGTACATCCAAATCCGAAGGAGACTTATTATTTGCAAACTGATAGCAGTAATCTTGGAGTTTCGGGATATGTTTATCAATTAAACGAATTAGGGGAAGAGTGTATAATAGGATTTTGTAGTAAGTCATTGTCGGAGGCGGAGCGAAAATGGACAGTTACAGAGCAGGAACTGTGGGCAATCATCTTTAGTTTGTCGAAATTTGAGACGTATTTGAGAGGAGCACGGCTAGTGATTAGGACAGATCATAAGAGTTTGATATTTTTACAATCATGTAAATTATTGAGCGCACGTATGATACGTTGGGTCCATTACATGGGTCAATTCGACTATACAGTAGAACATGTGAAGGGTAATTTGAATACAGTTGCGGATGTATTATCGCGGCATATAAAAGGGACCACCGATGTATTAACAAATAAGACTGCGGGGCCAGAAATGAATCTATTCAAAACGACATTAGAACGAGTAGTACAGGAAAGATGGAGAAAGATAAGTAGTTATGAAGAGCGTGATAAGAGTGTTAGCGAAATAATTAGGCGTATAAAAATAGCAGGTACACCTGAATCAAGATATTATGTGCTCAAGGAAGGGATTTTATATAGGACAGGTAAAAATGGGGATACGTTGAGATTGTATGTCCCCGAGGTGTTGCAAAGAGATTTGATTATTAGCATACATGAAGAGTTAGGACATTTCGGACGTTATAAGGTGCTTGCTACGATGAAGCGTCGTTATTATTTCTCGAATATGTCTCGTATTATAGGCCGAATTATAAGGGCATGCGATATATGTCAGAAGGCAAAGCACGCATTAGAAACACATACAGGACCTATTAAAACAGTAATAGCTAAAGAAATAGGAGAGAGAGTTTTCTGTGACATATATGGACCTTTACCAGCAGGACGGTTCGGGTACAAATATGTATTCGTGATACAGGACTCTTATAGTAAATTAATTAGACTATATCCATTACGACAGGCGAGTGGAAAGGCTACGTTAACATGTGTGAGAAAGTTTCACAAACAGGTAGAGATTAGGACATTATGTTCGGACAGGGGCACAAATTTTACTTCAAAGGTTTTCGAGGCAGGTATTCATCAGTTAGGTATTGTGTTAACACACACATCTGTTAGGAACCCACGACCAAACTCAACGGAGAGAGTAAATTAGGAGTTAGGCAGGCTATTTAGAACGTACTGTGATAAGTCACACCGATCTTGGGTAGATTTATTGCCAGACATAGAAGACTGCTATAACCAGGTTATACACACTACAACTGGTTATGCGCCAAACGAAATAGTATGGGGAAAACGAGTTTTTCTATCAACCGATTTTGATAAATGTGAACCAAACAAGACCGGTTTACAACGGGAGTCGTTAGAACAGATTAGAGAACATGCAAGACGGAACATAATAAAGGCGGCAGAAAATAGGGAATTCCATTATAACAAAAATCACAAGTTAGTACAGTTTGAGATAGGAGATTTAGTTAAGCTCAAAATTTTTCCAAAATCGGACGCTGACAAAAAGATAACGAAAAAATTCATGCGACTTTATGAGGGACCTTACGAAATCGGGGCCGTTCCATACAATAATGTATACACTTTAATTGACGTTCGTACGAAAGAGATTAAAGGAAACTACAATGCGATCCACCTGTTTCGGTATTATGGAGATATTTAAAAGAATAGATTTAATTAGGGGTTAGAGTAAAATAGGAGAGCGAGTACTAACAGTATATTGTAGGAGAGAAATAGATTTTCAAACGACTAGTATGGATGCCTAGGCATTAGTTAGACTAGGTGTATTAAAAATCTATTTGGGGGAGTGTGAGGTGGTCAATATGGTACCTATCGTATACCTATACAAATTTTTTATTTTAAAGAGAAATCTCAACGCAAGGCAAGCAACAAAATAAAATAGAAATTTTAAAAGTGCAACAAGGGTCGTAAATTATTAAATAGGCTTAACACAGAAAAAATTCTCAGAAAACAGAATCATGGGGAAAGACATTTAGCGAAACCTAAGGGTCATTGAAATGCGATACTACGTTATTTATCGCCTAAAAATCAACAGGGTTTACGCACTTAAACAGAAATGGCTTTACAAACAGTCATAAAACACCAAAATTTCAATTTGGCCAGACAGCTAAAAACTAAAGAAGGCAATAAATACGAGTCGACTACATTGTGTAAGTGAACACAGCGCTGATAGAAATCGATACCAGATGTTGATGGACCGCTAACTATAAAAAACAAAATTAAAAAATTAATACTGTAGAAATCTTTAAGACAAAAAAAGTTCCTAGGGAAAGGGCGGGGTCTAAGCGACTTCGCGATTATTGGTTAATACAAATGCATGAAAATTATGTGACCAATGAGGAGAGCAAATACTGTGTGTAGTTTTTTTGCAGTGGGACTCGCTGGGGGAAAAGGCTGGCAGGGGATAAGGTGTGAGGACATCGGGAAGAGGGTTTATTCAAGCTCCGAGCGCAATTCAGAGAGGAGAGTCCTCAAATCCGCGAATCTATAACGTATAAGAGTATATAGTTCAGAGTAAAGATTGGGTCTAAAGTTGTTTGTAAAATTAACGGTGTTAATTTATACTTTTCCACTAAATCAAATGGTTGTATAGATTCAGATCATATTATAGATAAGTTCTTTCGGGGAATAGGCTATTATAAGTGATTGTAGTGAGTGAAGCTGGTTGCTGAATATTCGGTAAAGTACACAATTAAATTAAATAAGGTATCGTAAACAAGGTTCATAATAAGGTCGAGTAAATCGTTTAAGACATCTAGTCATAGGACGCCTGGCTAAATGGATGCAGACGCTAGCCTAGATTTTGTGTATGAGTTGATGATGAAAAATGAGAATAAAAATTGGTCCCAAATAGATATTATTATATTGATAATGCAAATAGTTACCATTATCTTTCTGCTTATAATGTTGTATAAAAAGAATTGGGTAAGAGGCGTATTACGTGCAATGTTTGGACATTGCTGTATTGGAAATACTCCCGCATCAAACATTGAGTTGGGAATGATTTAATTAATTTAACGACAAAATTACCTAAAGCTGTGAACCTTGGTAACATACCTAAAGTATATTCTTTGTCTAGAGTTATATAATCTGTGCCTTAAATCTTTCCTTATTATAAATCATGAATTAAAACTGTGTGCATGTGTGTATATCGTTATAAAATAAGGTGTATATTAGTCTTAAGCGGTTGTAAGAGTTTTTATCTTTGGAAATTCTCTTTTCTCTTACTTTAGGAAGCCTAGGTAACGAGAATTTTCCCACCAAATTGATACGATTGCTTCAACAGTCGAATTTGGTGTAAATAAATTAAAATCAGTGTCTTCTCTTTAATAACACTCCATGTGGAGTAATATAAATAAATTTTCAGAAAATAAAAGTAAATTATATTAACAATCTATCTTTTATTATTACAGATAAGTAACCTTACAGATTTATTATTGGAAGCTATTAAGATCTGAACAATTACTTACCTTTTGCCCTAATAATAATTACCATTTAATGACGTGTGCTAGAGGTTACGAATAATATTCCAATAATAAATTTCACCCCACATATCTAGGTTTACAGTCACGATTCTTAACCTTAAAGAAACGAGCTAGGTAGATTCTATACAAGGTGTAAGGTAATTAGTATAACATACCCGCGGCTACCCATGTTAGATGGTGTATAGATATATTGGAAAAATGACATAAGACGTGTAGCTCATATCCTGGGGGAGTTATGTGGACTTCAAAATTTTAGCATAAATGTTGAGGTGGCATCCCTTAAAACAGCTGATTCAATATCAATGAACTGCGAACAATACGACGCATGTTAAGCCTCGTTGCCAGCGCGAGCGTTGCGATAAAATCCAGTCGCGATACTAAAGTAATCATTATTCGGCATGCAATTAAATTCTCAAAGCAAAATCCCGGCTAGAACTTACGTATTGTTGTAAAAAAATGCCCGACTAGTATCGGACTTCGTAAGTCGAAGTCAGTCACTTATCCTTACTTTATGAGCCGCCTTTCCCTGTGATTAATTTCTCGACTTACTTCGTTTAAGTTTTGATCAATAATTAATTATTCTGTGTAGTTTGTTCTTTCAATGATTTGCAAATTGTAATGAATTGCCAAATTGCTTAACGATACGATAATAATTATTATATTATCGCTTGTAGTACAGTTCTGACTTTAGGTGTAGAAGGAACAAAGGACTCCACAGGGTTGCCAAAATTTATTTTTCATAATTAACTAATTAATTTTGTATGGAAGTTTTTGATAATTAATTTTGACTTTTTAACTCTACCATAGTGTTTATAACGTCAAAATGGCATGGGTAGCCGCCGGTATGTTATACCATTTACCTTACACCTTGTATAAGTTATCATATTTAAATTAGGTCTGCAGGATAAATTCTTAGTTAAAATCTAGAAGCAGTTTTTTTTGTTATAAGCAAAATCCATACACTACTTTTTATACAATAAAGCGAGTATTGACTTAACTGAATAGCTAAATTTAACACAGTCTAGGAAATTACTGCTTTTACAAAATTTGGCATAAGGGCTAAATAGGCCTGAGCTGTGTACATAGGGTATTAGCGGCAGCAGGGAACAACAGTTTTTTTTCTAGCATAATTATATAGCATTTGAAACGAGACGGCGATCTACAGCGACGAGAGCGAGGGACAGAGCGGGCGAGCTACATAAAACAAAGGGTCAGGTATACGACTATTGTATCGAGAAATGGGACGTAATCGTAGAGTATTTGGCACTTTGGTTGATTGTGAATTATACTTAATATTGTTAATTTGATTGATAGTGATTGACAATATAGTCAAAGTAATCGGCTACATGGCTGCGTGGTGACAAGTTGGCAGCAATGGTTCAGCACACCACACACAAACTCCTCTCGCAGATCGACCTCCGACTTGAATTGGCCAATTCATAAACCTTACTATATAAAATGATATAAAAATTAAGTCCATGGACCAAGGGGCGGGCTAAAATGCCCATAAAAGATAGATCCAGCCGTTTACGGATGTGGAAATAAATTCGCGTCGGAGCGCATAAAAGGAGGTCGAAATGCAGCCCCTATAACAATGATTAAAGGCCTCGTGCAGGCGTAGGGAAATTTCCCCGTGCTCGGTTACCATTGGTCAGCTAAGATGCCTTTTAAAAGGAAATACACGTAATCAGCAACCATTCAATCCGACCCTGATTTGCAAACTCGATTTATTACATGTTACTATGCCATAATTTAAATAACTCTAAGTTAAACTCCGTGGTAAGGTATCGATACAGAATACTAAAATTCAGGCGGATTGATTAGGTCTGCCTTACGCGTTCACCCAGCGTAGTGTAACTAAGTACCAGTTTTACTGGTAATTCATGACAAACAAATACGACTACCGGATACTGAAAGTGCCACTAACTCTACAGTGTTATTTTCCCTTTTCTTAGGTTTATAGGTTTCCTCACTTATACTAGCCACTAATATTTTATTAGCTAAGACGATCACGCCGGTACCATCACAAATATGAATTGTCCATAGCCAAACCTTATCTCACAAATATTATTACTGCCGTAGCAAGGTCCTAATGTAATATGCTCATATTTTATAAAGAAGAAAGAGGGATAACCTCGGGGTTAACCAATTATTATAAACAATCAAACTTTTTCTAATAATAATTCTCAATTCGAATTGCTAAATATCTTACTAATTGCATTTTCCTCAATTCTCTATTCAGTTAACAAAAAAATATTGTTGGACTAGCTGATGCCCGCGTCTTCGTCCGCGTGATTCAAGTTTTTTTGATTCCCGCGGAAATCCTTAATTTTCCGGGATAAAAAGTAGCCTATGTCACTCTCCAGGTCCTCAACTATAACCATGCAAATCACGTCGATCCGTGGCTCTGTTGCGGCGTGATTGAAGGACAAACCAACAAACCAACAAACAAACTGATTTTCGCATTTATAATATTAGTGTGATAGAAGCAGGCATTGCTTTGCGGAAGTCCATGATAATGAAATTCCAGTTCTTTCATTAAAATTTAACTACTTACGTTATGATTCCATGATTTTTTGACTTTTTCAAATACTGGTACTTAGGCACATTTTTAACGTTAGTTGTCTTTTATCTACTCCAGCATCGAAAAGTTCCAATTTCGAATTTGACAACTATATCGAATTGAACCCTCTTTCGTGTTTGTTTCTCATAACGATACAGTTCGTTGTATGGGAGCTGTATCGTTATGAGTCGTAGCTGTATCGATATGGTTATCTTCATAAATAGGATACCTATAGCTTAGCGGCTCTGGGTTCTGGCACTTGATTGATTTGACTTTTTTATTAATTTATAAAGTAAAAAATTATAAAGACGTCCTTGTCGTAGATAAAATCTTGTATGCAACTGTACGTAATTAGTCATTTTAATTCTCGTACTATCCAATTTTGATACTCGGCAAGCCTCGTATCAAAAAACAGCACTCGAATTAAAATGACCCTCATTACGATACAGTTGCATATATAGCTATTATAGTCTTGGCAAGTAAGTATGAGTAGTTCATTTTTCAACAATGGTCCATAGAATGCTTTCCTACTACATCGAAATATCAACAGCGTTGGATTGAAAATGAAAGAAAAGAGAGAAACCACTGTACGCGACGTATATTGGTTTTTCTTGTATTGTGACCAAATCCGTCAAAAGGCCTCTCAGAGTGGGCACTGAGAGCTATTATTAATCCAGTGAATAAAATCAAAGAATAGAAGCGTGCTCCACCCTACCCGGTTACAATGTTTGACATTCAAACAATGTAGAAAGTACAATAGAACGCGGTAGAAATACAAACTATTGATGGAAGGCCAAAAGGCACATTGGGAAGTTACAAAACTTCCTTTGAAGAAATTAACATTGTTTTGAAGTCTTTTTTCGTTTTTTTTTAACCACTGAAAACCGAAATTTTCAAATAATCATCATACTAATATTATAAATGCGAAAGTGTGTTTATTTGTTGGTTTATTGGTTTGTCCTTCAATCACGGCGCAACGGAGCAAGTGATCGACGTGATTTTTGGCATGGGTATAGTTGAGGACCTGATGGAGAGTGACATAGGCTACTTTTTATCCCCGAAAATTGAGGAGTTCCCGGGGGAAGCAAAAAAAATTAAACCATGAGGACGAAGTCGCGGGCATCAGCTAGTTTATTATAATTCGACTCTATTATAGTCGAATAGCTTTTCGCGACTTCGTTCGTTCTAATTAATGTTAAGGGAATTCTGGTCCGATAAACCCAATACTTACTAATGATCCGTCCTGGGAATACCTCGTTGACTGCCTCGTTGGTCTAGTGGTTAGCATGTTCGACTGCGGCCGACGAGGTCCCGGCTTCGATTCCCAAGTCGGGCCATAGCAAGTATTGGGTTTTTCTGACAAGAAATTCTCAGCCCGGAGTAAGGAAGTTGGCGGTGTTTCACCCCCGTGCCTCGGAGAGCACGTAAAGCAGTCGGTCCTGCGCCTGATCTCTCTCCGGTCGTGTCGGATTTTCCGTCCCATCGGGCTATGAGAGTAAAGGAACAGAGAGTGCACCTGTGTATGCGCACACACTTGTGCACTATAATATCTCCCGCGTAGATGGCTAATCTCTCTGGAGATAGGCCGCCGTGGCCGAAATTCGGTCGGGAGGACATTATTAATGATCCGTCCTGGGAATAGAACTCTGAAACGCCTTATTTTTTTATTTCATTACAAGTTAGCCCTTGACTGCGATCTCACCTGGTGGTAAGTGATGATGCAGTCTAAGATGGTATCCAGTTAGGAGGGGTTAAGGGTCTTTCTCATTCCAATCGGATATGCTAATTAGTCCATTGAGGCAGTCATTCGTGAAGACAGGAAGCTAAAGACTTTTGTCTTCGGGAATTAAAGTATAACGTGGCCATATAACATAGTAAGTATTAGAAACTAATATTACGTGTTTCTGCAACAAAAATTAGAGCGACATGAGTTTTCTGTTGGATACGGAACACAAAAGCTGGAGACCTTGCGGAAAGCTTAGACCTTGCCCCACATTGGCGCAGAGACAAAAACACAAAGACGCTGATTATAATGACGATACATACCTACCTACTACTTACCCACTACTTGTACATAATAGAGAATTATTATACATGTGCCGAAAATAAAAGGAAAACTTGCTGATAAACTGTTATTTCGTACTTTCGGCTGTGCTTTCGGAGAGGTTTTAGTTAAACACAGAGTTTACTTTGCAAGCTGTATCCGCTTGATTTTCATAGTACCTACATACTAATGTTATAACATCAACACGTCGAAGTTGTGTACCTAAAATATGCAGGGCTGTTGAGAAGTGTGAATTAGAGAAGAATATAATGTAGGTAAGTATGGCGATAACGCTGAATTTTTTTCTGAAGAAATTGTGGTAAGCCATTTTTTTTACTATGAAGATCATTGAACCCACCATGTATGCTCAATAAGTTTTTCTGCTAAAGTTTATCAATATTTATTAAATCGTTAAAATGACTCAGCTCAGAATATAAGGTAGTACCTATTAACCAGGTATACATAGAACCTTTTATTGATAAGATCTGTCCACGTATACAATCTACATATTTTTAAATATCTTGACACGAAATAAAAAATTCTCCTTCAAAATAAAATATTTAAAAAATAACAGCTAAAAGTACTCCTACGTTATCAAATTTTTTAGTTTTCACTATGATGAAATAATTTAGAGCATAAATCACTCGAATCTGGGGTATCACAGTACCCAGGCGGCAGGCCACAAAAGCTTTGTAAAGTAGGACTCAAGAGCACTTAATTTGCGTAGTAGGTACTTGACTAAAATTAAATTCTGATTTTTCAAATCATTCATGTACATTTATTCTCATTCATATCTCATTTATACAACTTTACAAGAAAGTTAATAAAATAAAAATATATTAAATTTTTAGATTGAAATCTTTAAGATTCTTACCGAAAGAGATTTTATCCGTTCGACTGCTCATATTATAAATGCCAAAGTGTGTTTATTTGTTGGTTTGTCCATCAATAATGGCACAACAGAACAACGAATCACCTTGATTTTTGCATGAATAGAGTTGAGGACCTGGAATGTGACAAAGGCTACTTTTTATCCCGTAAAATTAAGGCCTTCCTATGTTTTTTCTGATTTTCCACGTGGATGAAGTCGCGGGCATCAGCTAGTAAAGCATGAGTTTCCGAGTTGATTCAAAACACACAACTCAATAGGGCTTTATATTTTATTAGCTTACTTAATAAAATCTAAAATGGAAAACAGGAAGCTCTGTCAACTGCAGCGCACAGTTTATTCACGGATAAGCGGTCCCGCTTTGTTGGACGTCTCCGCAAGATGCAGGTAAACTGCCAGTAAACTACAGTCATTTGTTACGTCACAAGTTGCTAAAATATTGCGCTTAACTCATATGGAATATTATATGAGCGGAGCATCTGTGAAACTAGGTATAGATAAGACACTCGCTATGCATCCCTCTATGAGGCTCATAGATGTTAGGAATCAGAAGTATAATCTTGCTCAGGGATTTTTAGATTATTTTGCATACGTTGATACTATTAAACGTTACAAGTTATAACTGACATAGTTATAATTACAAACGAAAAAGCTCAATTAGGAACAAAATTAGAGCAAAAATACGCTAAAGGGGCTCAATGAATGACTTCAGTTATAACCAAAGACAATATATAAACCAGTATAAGACTGTTCACTTCATTACATTCAATCAAAGCTCGCTAAATGCGCATTAAAGTCGCCGGTACCTTGTAGTTCTTCGCACAATCTGAGATGGCGTAACTATGCAAGCTGTTTGTTAAAATTAGTTGAATGTAAATTTGCTATTTGCTTAAGTGATTTTATCAAATTTTTGTATTTTGATAATTTTATATAAATAATTAATACAAATTGAACCAAGAAAATACGATATTTCACCGATTTTACTATAATCATATAAAGAGCAAGCCTGGTAGCGCCATCTAACGATAGTATTAATCTAGAAAAAATTTTATAAGGGAGTTAGCAATTTATACTTGGTATTATAATTAATCTATGGTTATAACGGTTAACTATATACTTTTTTTAAGACAAACTAAAGATCTAACTTGCGCACGCGTTGTTTTCCGTTTGTTTATAATTATTTCTATGTTATGGCAACAAAGAATTTATCTAAATGATCTCTCCGACATCGTCCGCCTGGTTTTATAAGATTTTTTTTAAATCCCGTGAAGGAACCTGTTTCCTGGATTCGTGGTGAAAAGCAGTGTCCGTCTTCGGAATGCGAGCTTTCTCTGAAAAAATTCTTCAAAGCCGGATGGCCCGCGAAAAGATAATACAGACACTTTATACAGACCATAGCACTATTGTTGATAATATGAGCTGCGTCACACATCAGGTAGGTATAGAAGTACCTAGATTACAAAACATACTGCTTACCTTCAGTCGACTGCCTCGTTGGTCTAGTGGTTAGCATAGACGCCTGCGGATCACGAGGTCCTGGGTTCGATTCCCGGTCGGGCATAAAAGTTAGGTATTGGGTTTTTCAATTAAGAAATTCTCAGTGCCAGCCCGGAGTTGGAAGTTGGCGGTGTTTCACCCCCGTGCCTCGGAGAGCACGTTAAGCCGTCGGTCCCGGTTATTATCACTAACATGATAATAATCGTTAAAGCCCGCCAACCCGCATTGGAGCAGCGTGGTGGGCCTAAGCTCTAATTCCCGCTCTCCTATGAGAGTGGAGGCCTGTGCCCAGCAGTGGGACGTTAATAGGCTGTAGTGATGTGATGTGATGTGATGTACCTTCAGTCAGCCAGTTAGAAGCACATGAATAAGATCACATCAATTAGCAATCCCATGTCGCAGTCCATTACAACGTTAGACCGAAAGTATCTTCATATAAACCCTATAAGCTAGGTAATAACAACACCCCTAGTGGCACATAGCGGCCATTACCCGCACCCGTTTGTAGATAACAGTTAGCTATTCCAGCATTAACTTGCACGGTCACATTGGGAAAATACTTTTATCTACTCCAGCATCGAAAAGTTCCAATTTCGAATTTGACAACTTTATCGAATTGAACCCTCTTTCGTGTTTGCTTCTCATAACGATACAGTTCGTTGTATGGGAGCTGTATCGTTATGAGTCGTAGCTGTATCGATATGGTTATCTTCATAAATAGGATACCTATAGCTTAGCGGCTCTGGGTTCTGGCACTTGATTGATTTGACTTTTTTATTAATTTATAAAGTAAAAAATTATAAAGACGTCCTTGTCGTAGATAAAATCTTGTATGCAACTGTACGTAATTAGTCATTTTAATTCTCGTACTATCCTATTTTGATACTCGGCAAGCCTCGTATCAAAAAACAGCACTCGAATTAAAATGACCCTCATTACGATACAGTTGCATAAATAGCTATTGCGACTCTCGAGATTACGGCTTATGCTACTTCTTGTCGCCTGAACTAAAATAACGAATACGAGTTCCACGGCTTCCGCTTTAGTTGATCGGGGGGGTATGTACGTTTTTAGCAATAGGCATGATGACAGTAACCAAGAATCAATGAAATTATGAATTTATCTAATGAAATAGGATTCATGGATTATAAAAAACTTATTAATTTTTCTATTTCGAGTCAGATTGCTATTTTTTTTTGATAAAATATAACTATAAAATACAGCAATCCGCCATATTGGATAAAACACCAAGAAGCGAATGACGTCACAATTGTTTGTTTTCTAGCTTTGACAATCACACTATTTTTTACTGCACACTGCACAGAGTACATTGGTAAAAGCAATAGTGACGTCACAAACGACGCCATGACACCGCCGAACGTTTTGGCGTGACTTTTAAAATTTAAATTTCAAATGCCAATTTTATCTACCAAACTTTATTTTTCTGCTGAAATAAGATATTTTTTCGAAATAGTAGATGACCATAATAACCGAACGTAACCATTTACCAAAATCAGTCATCATGCCTATTAAATATCACTCTATTAATGGTGAAGGTAAACATCGTGTGAAGTGTGCCTATCTGGTCAGCGTGATGGATTATGGCCAAATCGTTCTCATTATGATAGAAGTGCGCTCAGTAGTAGACCAGCAGTGTCCGAGCTGAGGGAAATGGAGTGAGGGCTCCAGAAAGAGGAAACTCCTCACAATTCGTGTCGCTTCAACCTTCTGTATCCGACACTTAATCCAACAACCAAGCGAAAGCTTCTAAAAATCAATAATATTTTTAATTCATACCTACTAGAATTATAAATGCGAAAGTGTGTTTGTTTGTTGGTTTGTTGGTTTTTCCTTCAATCACGCCGCAGCGGAGCAACGGATCGACGTGATTTTTGGCATGGGTATAGTTGAGTGACATAGGCTACTTTTTATCCCGGAAAATTAAGGAGTTCCCGCGGGAATCAAAAAACTTTACCTACGCGGACGAAGTCGCGGGCATCAGCTAGTACTAAGTGACGAGCGAAAGCTTCTAAAAATCAATAATATTTTTAATTTCATACTAAATAATTACGTTATGTTTTATTTCATGTACTGCTACTACAAATAGTGACTACCAAATTATGACTATTATGAGGATTCAAGGACCGGTAACTACGATTTTCTATATTATGCAGAACGAGATGATTCCCGCGACTTCGTCCGCGTAGACCAAGTTTTTTCAATTCCCGCGGGAACTCTTGAATTTTCCGGGATAAAAAGTAGCCTATGTCCTTCCCCGGGATGCAACCTACCCCTGTACTAAATTTCAATAAAATCGGTTGAACAGATAAATTTTTTGATTCCCGCGGGAACCTTTGAATTTTCCGGGTCAAAAGTAGGCTATGTCCTTCCCCGGGATACAACCTATCCCTGTACCAAATTTCATCAAAATCGGTTGAATAGATGGGCCGTGAAAGCGTAGCAGACAGACAGACAGACACACTTTCGCATTTATAATATTAGTATGGATGGATATGGATTAAGACGGCTTTTAGCTGCAACGTTCACCAGAATAGCGTTAAAGCTGGCTTAAGCTTAAACAAAGTCTTAGTTCATTAAAGTTTTATGCTGATTGCTTGGCTGCACTTTGCGAGATCTTATCAGACTTATAGCGTGAGAACGATCATACTTCATACTAATGTTATAAATGCGAAAGTGTGTTTGTTTGTTAGTTTGTTGGCTTGTCATTCAATCACGCCGTAACGGAGCAACAGATCGACGTCATTTTTGGCATGGGTATAGTCGAAGACCTGGAGAGTGACATCGACTACTTTTTATCCCGGAAAATTAAGGAGTTCCCGCGGGAATAAAAAAAGCTTAAACCACGTGGACCAAGACGTGGGCATCAGGTAGTACAAAATATATTTAAAATAGAACAAGTGAGACGAACGCCTGTCATTTTATTATGTTCAAGGCTAGATTTTCAGGTACAGGTAACAAGTATCTACAACCAGCTCCTATGGTTGATTCGGACAAACGGACTGGAAGAAAAAATAAAGTTTCCTTATATGTCCTCCCGACCGAATTTCGGCCTAGGCGGCCTATCTCCAGAGAGATTAGCTATCTGCGCAGGAGTTATAATAGTGCACAAGTGTGCCCGCATACAAAGGTGCACTCTCTGTTCCATTACTCTCATAGCCCGATGGGACGAGAATCCGACACGACCATTGAGAGATTAGGCGCAGGACCGACGGCTTAAAGTGCTCTCCGAGGCACGGGGTTGAAACACCTCCAACTTCCTGACTCCGGGCTGGTACTGAGAATTTCTTGTCAGAAAACCCGATACTTGTTATGGCACGACCCGGGACTCGAACCCGGGAACTCGTCGATTGCAGTCTAACATGCTAACCAGTAGACCAACGAGGCAGTTAATTCCTTATGTTACTAGGGAACCCTAACAAATTACGCTCCAAAGAGGTCGTTGAAATAATATTCGCAAAAATTATCCGTTACAAACGAAAATTAGCATGATGTTATGATGTCTGCATAAAATATGACATTTTAATAGGAGGGAGACCCATTGTGCTCAGCATTCATAAATAGATACTTGATATGAAATATGAATTCAAAGGAAAATTATGAAAAAATATGTAAAAGAGTCCAAACACTTTTCTTGGCTGATGATAGGAACGTGATTTGACATAAAATGTTGTTTGGCGCGCTCGATCTTAAAAAACATCGCCAGAAAAACCGGGGTTGAAGTTTATAAATTATGATGATAGTTCAAAACGGAGGCCTTTCTACAGAATGACGCGTTAATGAGGATGAAGTGGCGTTCGCTGGATTTATTTTAAAGTTTATATTGTTTATTTTTGGCTTTTAGCCGAGGCGAGGTCGCCTTATTGTGATGTACAATAATAATAACCTTAAAAACCTCAATATAATAACCTTAAAAACTCCCTGGCGCCGCAATGCGACTGGTAATTTAACAAAATTCACTTCAGTGAAGAGTTCACCACTAGCTCTCCCAAGCGCGCCCCATACAAATGAATTCGTTTCAATTCAATTATTATGCACCAAACTCAGTTTGTACGTAGCGTACCTACTACAAATAAACCTCTAATAAAACTGTAATTTCTTTGATCTACTGGACGATTCCAATAATTAATGAGAAATCTCGTAAATCCATACAAATATTATACATGCGAAAGTGTGTCTGTCTGTCTGCTACGCTTTCACGGCCCATCTGTTCAACCGAGTTTGACGAAATTTGGTATAGGATTAGTCCAATCCTATACCAAGTAGCCTATGTCCGGGGAAGGACATAGGCTACTTTTTATCCCGGAAAATTAAAGACTTGGCATTATCTAGTCTTATCTTACTAATATTATAAATGCGAAAGTTTGAATTGATGTATGCGCGTGATTGAGTAACAAACATCCATACATCCATCATGTATGGACGTTTGTTACTCAATCACGCGCAAACGACTGAATGGATCTGGCTGAAATTTGGCACTGGGATTATAGTCTGGAATAGCACATAGGCTACTTTTTATCCCGGAAAATTAAGGAGTTCCCGCGGGAACCAAAAAGCCTAAATCCACGCGGACGTAGTCTCGGGCATCAGCTAGTAACTAATAAATATGTTTTGAAAGAACCTGGATAATTATCGGAGAGATTTATTAAAAAGTTACTAAAAGAACGTGTTAAAAAAATATTCATATTCTTTTCAGTTTCAATAACAAAGGTGTCAATTATCATATTATATTCAACTGAAAAAATTCTAGCACGAAAAGGGCATTGTATTTTTTCCTAATCAATCCTGTACTACAAGAAACTACCCAACAAATAGATACGCTTTTCTTTAAAGCTTCCTTAAAAGCTAAAAACATTTCTTAATTTGGTCACTGTAATGGGACGCTTAAATTTATAGCTTTAATTTATAGCCAGGACTTGTAGGAAACGATTGCATGGACTGCGTGAATATCCGGTGAGAACTCTTTGATTTTCCAGGACAAAAAGTAACCTACGTCCGTCCCTGGGATTCTACATAACCACCAAGAATTAAACTTTATGAACCAAAATCCCTCAAAATGGGTTTAACAGCTGATGGCCCTTGAAAAGCTAACAGACCAACCGCCCGACTATCAAACTAATAGAAAAACACACTTTCGCATTTGTCATAGGTATTAGTATGGTTGGTTAATAGGTATTAGTATGGATTCACTTAGTTAATTACTAGCTGATGCCCCGTACGCGTGGATCGAGGTTTTGTGGTTCCCGCGGGAACTCTTTAATTTTCCGGGATTTCCGGAAGCCTATGTGCTATTCCAGACTTTAATCTATCTCTGTGCCAAATTTCAGCCAGATCTGTTAAGCTGTTGGGGCGTGATTGAGTAACAAACATCCATACATCCATCCAAACTTTCGCATCTATAATATTAGTAAGATATTCAAAGTTAGAAAAAATAAAAATATGCTTATACTATACCTACTTAAATAGTGAAAGGGTGATCAAAGGTCACTTCAACAAAGTAGTGTCTTCAAATAAATACGAACAAAACAAACATAAACGTTTAAAAGGTCCTTTGCGTCCTTTACCTTCGTAATAGTGGCACTAAAGTTTATGTTGGCGTCGCAGCAAATCACCAAGCAAACTAAGAGAAGTAATTCCTTTAAAAGTTCCCAGACTAAAACTAGATACATTTTCTCGGTTGGACCACTTTAATGGCACGTTGAAATGTTTATGGCGGCCGTTCCGCGTCCAGCGAAAAACAAATCTCCGATCTCGGTAAATCTAATCCGGAACAAAGATTTATTTATTGATAACACCACAGGCCAATGTAGCGAGTATCTAAAGAAATCTTTTGTTTGTGTGCTTTGCTGTCGACTGAGGCGGGATGGAGCTGTGTTTTAAGGCACAGAATTCATGTTTAAGGTGTGCTACGATGCAAGAGAATCCAATTAGAATCATACATTTCGAAATTTCGGGGCTTTCGTCATACGTTGACCATTTTTAGCACAAGAAGCTACCATCGCATAAAGTATTAAGTACTATTTTGATATGTTTGACAATCTTAGTTTAAAATCCATACTAATATTATAAATGCGAAAGAGTGTCTGTCTGTCGGTCTGTATGTCTGTCTGCCTGCTACGCTTTCACGGCCCATCTGTTCAACCAATTTTAATGATATTTGGTAAAGGGATAGGTTGTATCCCGGGGAAGGACATAGGCTACTTTTTATCCCGCAAAATTCAAGAGTTCCCCCGGGAATCGAAAAAACTTGGTCCACGCGGACGATGTCGCGAGAATCATCTAGTAATTTATAATCCATAGATTAAACGTTTAATCTACTACGTTTAATCTAACGTCGTTGGGACGTCATAAAATAATACTGCAATTTAAAAAAAATACTGCTATAATTGTAGTTAGCCAGCTGATCAGATTAAAACCAATTTTCGTCAGGTTACTTGTCCTGAAGCAAAAACAAAAGAAATACTTTGGGTGAGTTTAGTTGTTATGAAACAAATTAAAAGAAAAACGTATCTTAAACGACAATTTGTACTTGAAATTACTTGTGAGCTTTATTAAAAGTTAGAGACATCTCTCAAAGCCTCACAATCATGACATCAAGACTAATTAAGCGTCAGCAACAGAACGTTCCATGATTAAAATAGGTACTTACCAAGGAAAAGGGGTTGTTAAATTGTTAAAAAAGAAAATAAATTCCATTAGCCGAATTATTGCGACCTCCATTTTGCCAATTTGACTGTGGCGACGTTTTTATTCTTGGGAAAATGACGAGACTTTTAAATTAATTGAATTTGAATATATTTTCCATTTAATCAAGCAATTTAATAAAATTCGAAATCTTACAGTAACAATTTTCTGTGCCTATTTCAAAAATTTAACTGTAGAAACGGCATTTCGAACCAGTGGTTGATTCACCCGACGATTCAAAAGCACTTGTATAAGTTTATTTGAATAAAAAACTTTAAAGACTCTACAGATCTATCCACCTGAACTCATGATATTTTATTTTGAAAAAATTTACACAGATAAATAAATGTATCTAATTTTCGTTTTGTATAGAACATAAGAACAAGTAGTAACTAATGTTACCCAAATTAAGATACAAAGTTACAATATACTCGTAAATAAGTTGCAAACGAACATGATGATACAAATGTTGAAAGCTACAGAAGTAAGTATACCTACTTCCTGCAACTTTGTATGAGATTAATACGGCTAAGTACTGCACAGAAACGTGGCGTGGCGTCATGTAAGCATTCTTAAACACTTCAGCCGTGAAACGGCTGGAAATAAAGTTTATGGCCTTGCACGTATGAAGTAGTACCTACTTGTAAAATCTTTGACGACTGTTCAAATGAATTTTTAACTTACTAGATTTAAAAAAGGTAGTCTTCTTTTAATTTAATTTATGCAATTAAGGATCTCTCAGTCGGCTGTCGCAAAGTAAGTTGGTACATTTCTACTTCTTCTTTAAAATAGTAAAGTTCTGCACTACTGATACAATCGTAACCAAATCAAGCCTAAGTACCTATTAGCTATTATTATGAAGTTATAGCCTAATGGTTAAGACTTAGGTCACTTAGACCACCTACTCAGCAAACACCTTACTTTAACGGTAAAAGAGAACATCTTGAGCAAACTATTAGGTGAAGATCTAGAAACTACAGGTATTTGTCATTATAATTACCATCTTTTGCGGCTTTTGTCTCATTTTGAAAGTAGGACAAGGCCATTTTACCAAACACCCGCGTTGTTCTATTTTAGTTGTTTTTCACAAAAAATCGTGCCACGTTTAAAAAAAGGTATGTTAAGCTCTCGAATCGTACTCATAACTGGAATTATACTCTAGGGCCAACGCACAACAGCAAACGCCGAACAACGTTTTTACTACCTATTGGGTACTGCAACGATGCTTCATGCTGGTTTGGCGAACAATACAAATTGCTGGACAAAATGCTCGTACTTTTAAATGGAGCTGCACACACTAGCGCAGGTACACTAGACAGGACAAAACGTCGTTCCCCCCCGAAGTAGACGTTTCGCGTAGAGTTGTGTCCCGTTCGGTCCCAAGTGTTTTCATGTATCTTGTGTGTCTTTTGTTGTTACCTTACGTTTTGGCAATTTATTGTTGTTTTTATTAATTGTTGTTAGCATGATCATCGTTGTTAAGACCAAACCGCTGATGTTCGAATGAGTGAAACATGCCGTTATAGCTGTAGGTAAAACCAAATATTGACTATCAATATTTGTCCGCACATATTTAGATCAATTATAACAAATTGAAACTAAAAGATGCTAAAAGTTATTCATATTGGGTTTGGTCCTAAGTTACTTTTTTATCTTATCACCGAAAAAATTATAAAAATGTGGGTACATTTCATTCCGCTTCTCTTCAGGCATTACTTACAAGTATTGAAAAGATAATCTATCTGTTTAAAACTCAAGTAATATTTTTAATACTAAATATTATCTGCTCCAAACGCATCCATCCATTTTTTCACAGCCTTTTAACTATGCCTACTTTGCAGACGCATAAAATAACAATTTTATTTTATACATTCTAATAATTTCAGATACTCTTCAAGTAAATTTCTGATGTTCCTTTGTACATTGTTGTGCTATGAGTATAAATTTTCCATCAAAGTTTCGTTGTGAGAGAGAAATTTTACTGCAATAACAGCAGTCTGATCGGAGTTAGAAACAAGATTTAATAATAAACAACAAATAACTGTACATACTATTACGTAATTATATTCATAAAATATAGGTATTTACGTAATATAATCGTCTTCGTCAACAAATAGACATCAGTTCTACTGAACGACTCAGGTCTCTTGCAAGGGCTTTCACACGTCGCGGTCTTGCACTGCCCGTGAATCCAGCGGCTCGGGGCTCCCTGCGACTCGCTTGATGTCGTCCGTCCGCCTAGTGGGGGTCTGTCAATACTACTAATGCTTTCCAGTAATAATAGAGGGTGGAAAAAAACAACGAGCTATGGAGGAAAAGTACTTTGAATATTGAAGATATGAAGTTTCACTCAAAGGAAACATTCCTTTATTATTTATTTTAAAACCGGCCAAGTGCGATTCGGAATCGCGCACAGAGATTTCCGTACAAACCTGTACTAAGTTTAATTTTTTTTTTTTTATTATATGATGTAACTAAAAATTTATGCTTTTCGCAATTTTTCCTTTACTTGTGCTATAAGACGTTGCTTCGTACCAAATTTCAAGATTCTGAGTTCACGGGAAGTATTATTAAAATAAAAATATTTAAATTTAAAAATTATTTAAAATTTGCAGCATGAACGGCTCTATCTTTTGATGGCGTTGGATTAGAAGTTTGATTTTTTCACAGCTCCAAGGGACAGTAGACCTGAGTATTTGATATCTTCTTGTATTTAGTAATTTCAGCTTGATACCTCCATGCGTTCCTGAGAAAAAGGGTCTTGACACACAGACGGACGGACAACAAAGTGATCCTATAAGGGTTCCGTTTTTTCCTTTTGAGGTACGGAACCCTAAAAATTAAAGAATATCTGCATTTTTTTAAAAAGCTTACTTGAGCCGATCGAACCTTCTTAAGATACAAAAATAGACAGTAATGAACGATTTGGTAGGGTCGATGAGGAGTAAGTAAATCTCTCGACCAAACGTTTTACCTTAAAAACTAAGCAAGACCATGAAATCAAACAATTCTTACATAAGGGTACCTACATGAGATAATTTGCTAAGTTGCTTTAATACACCTACCTAGGGTTTTTTTTATATAACAAATACTTAGCTATGTTAGATATGTACCTATTATTAAGTTTAAATTTATTAGAAAAAGCTTTTATTAGACATCAAATTTTAATTAAAATATCAAGTTTCAATCTCAAAACGAATAAATGTTTTTTTAATAACTCAAGGAAGTCTACTAATTCAATCTTATACCTTACTTACTCTAATAAATATCGTGTAAGTAAATATTGAAAATATTCGAACGTTCTTAAAGACTTTGAACCTATGGAGTTTCTCTGAACTTTATAAATATCAAATGGAATTTCCATTTCGTACGTGAAAGTTACTCGAAGTTAAGTACGTTTAACAAGAAGCAAACATTTCCATTCGTCCCAAGTTTTGCCTTCAAAGTGATATTAGATATTTTATACCTACACACCTATGTATAATTCCTTGTAATGATGCTGATAACAAAAATATAGTATACCTACATACCATCAAGGATCATATTTACTAGGGGTGGACATATTTACTGCCTACCATATTATGACGCGTATATGGCAAACAGGCCTTAACGTTTTCCAGTGGAAATATGATTTTCTATCCCCCTGCCCTGGCCTCTAAGATACGGGTCTTCCTAGTTTAGGGGCCAGGAATTCATTGTATTTTTTGTACTTTAGTTCAATTCATTAATAAAGATTTCTATTCTATTATATTCTATCAAACAATCAATTTGAATGTCTATGAATCTTGTTATTGCAATGTAGGTTTGTAATATAAACACGTAAGTTGTACGTAGCAGGAAACTTTGATACGGTGTTCATGAACTTGGTTGGTCAAAAGAGTTACCAAATTATACCAGTTAACAGTTATTCGTTAAATACCTACTTTGCGTCGGTATATAACTGAATTACATATCCATTAAAACAGGGAAGAAAGACTGTTGCAAATTAAATTGTGATTATGTTACACAGAGCAAAAAGTAGGCTTTGGGATCGTAATGGTGACCTCGTACCGGAAAGCACCTACTGCGTAGAAAGCGCTTTCCGGTATTTTTGTTGAGATGACGCAGTAGTAATATTAATGTCTTACTACAATGGCGATAACAGATCAAAACCTGATAGAACCAATAAACTAACATCTGTCGCCATGCCTCTAAATAATTAAATATTATAATCCATACTATCCATACTAATATTATAAATTCGAAAGTGTGTCTGTCTGTCTGTCCGTCTGTCTGTCTATCTGTCTGCTACGCTTTCACGGCCCATCTATTCAACCGATTTTGATGAAATTTGGTACAGGGATAGTTTGTATCCCGGGGAAGGACATGCTACTTTTTATCCCGGAAAATTAAGGAGTTTCCGTGGGAATTGAAAAATCTTAATCCACGCAGACGAAGTCGCGGGCATCATCAAGTAAGTTGTATAATTATTATAAATATAAATTGCATAGGTATTAAGAATGCACCTTTATACTTAAACAATAAACAGCATTTATTTATTTATTTATTTATTTATTTAGGACAGCCAACAGTTGATACACTAGATACTTACATTGTTAACTTTAACACGCATACATATACATGATAAATGCACAACCTTTTATGGGCTATCACAACATGCACAATACTGACAATAATAATTTTACCGTATTATTACAGTTTCACAAGATCCATCTTAAACTAAATAAATAAAAGAAACTACAAAAGTAAAAGTAAATTAGTGTCCATCATAGCAACTACAGTACAATATATTATTAACATTAGTTTGGTAAAACCTAGTCCACTTAAAGTTAAATTAAATTTAAATTTAAATTACAATTATACATAAATCAGTCTAAACAAGAACAAAAATAGGATATATAATATTATGACATTAAATTAAATAACCGAGTTCTTACATAAATTAACAATCAATTGCAAGACACGAACATAGCATAGGTATATCATTTATCAATGGCTGTCAGACCAAATCATATTTTTAAATCTGCGCCTAAATTCTGCATAGCTGTTGTGGAATATATCAATTTCATTCAGTCGCTTAACAGAACTGTTATAATAATCAGACATTCTAGGTATAGGGGAATGTTTTCCTAGATTTGTTCGACAATGTCTAACAAGAAACAATTTATAAGGGTGCCGGGGATTATTCATTCGAGGTGCTTTGATCGCAAACCTATAGAGCAACTCAGGACAATCAACTTTACCTCTAAAAAGCTTAAATAAGAACATCATCGCCAATAGATGTCTCCTATCCTCAAGCCTGTCCCTCTTGAAAAAATTTAATCTATCTTCGTAACTATTGAGATTTTTCTGGAATCTATATGAGAGTTGGCGCAGAAATCGTTGCTGCACTCTTTCAATTCTTTGAGCTTGCACTTTAGTAAACGGTGACCATACCGCACAGCAATATTCTAGTCTGCTTCGTACATAACAATCAAAAAGTCGTATTACTGTAGAAGCTTGCTTGAAGTTTTTAGAACATCTAAGGACAAAACCAAGAGATCTATTGGCTAGGCCAAGTGTTTTGTCAATGTGTGGTATGTAACTTAATTTACTATCTATAATAACGCCTAAGTCACGAATTGTATTTACTTCAGTCAGCCGCTTGCCATTTATGAAATAGGCAGATGGAAACTTATTTTTTTTACGTGTGAACTTAATGTGATGACATTTATCCACGTTTAGGAACATTTTATTTGTACTACACCATTCACCCAATCTACGCAGATCATCTTGCAATAATTCAACATCACTAGCATCCTTAATAATTCGTGACAATTTTAAGTCATCAGCAAAAAGACTCAATGGATAAACATCTTTAAATCCTTATTAATGGATAAACATCTTTAAATCCTTATTTTGTTGCAAATCATGTAAGGTACTTAGAACAACTTAATTTCTAAATACTTACTAATTTTTTCTAAAATGAAAAACGGGCAACTCTGAAAGTCGTATAATTTTAAAGCGCCCCAGAAAATACTAAACTAAATCCCTTAAGTGCAATTTACGAATGTTATAAAGGGGCGCAAGAGGTGATTACTATCTCCGAGAGTAAGTTGTGTTCTCTTGGTTTGGTGATTTTCAAAATAATCTTTTTAGATTATTTATTTAGATCTTGCGTCTTGAATTAATATACGGATTATATTGGATTAGATTTAAGTGTAGAATGTAGAGTATGAATAATGACGGTTTACAAGAAGCCAGACACGTCACTATTAAGACTTGTTTCCAAGGGCTGCTTGCACAGCAACATTGTAACTAGTTTAGTTACATTCTGCCACTTCTTGGCAAGAGAATACCACTTAAGATTGCCAAAAAGTTAAAATTTTAATTTTAAACATTAACGCTTCGAAGCTTTCACTAAATTTTAAGAGTCCTTTTGCAAGGGGGCCTGGCCTTAATTAAGTCTATAAAATTTAGAGACTTAGAGAATCATAATATATTGATTTTATTTGTTTATTAATTAGCAAATAAAACCATAAAAGTTTTTGTTGCCACTAATGAATTGGTACATTTTTTAAACTAACCGCTAGCAACATTTTTACACTTTTAAAATCGATCACTATGTCAAAAACGTCACCAGTTTATTTTGACGGATTTAGGGTGCGTTTCCACCTGATATTGCTACGTCACTAAGCGGATGTGTGTCAAACCCACCAATAGGAGTAGGTACATGGTTTTCATAGCTTAGATTATGTATTAAAAGTATACATCAATGGCTTAGATCGCTAAATATTAGATTCGAGCTCCTGTATTGGTGGGTTTGACATACCTACCCGTAGTTTATCAACATAGCACATCTCTGGTGGAACACCACTCTTAATTGCCTTCCTAGCAAAATAAGTTTTAATTCTTAATATATATAAATCTCGTGTCACAATGTTTGTCCTCAATGGACTCCTAAACCACTTAACCGATTATAATAAAATTCGCACACCATGTGCAGTTCGATCCAACTTGAGAGATAGGATAGTTTAAATCTTAAAAAAACATCAATTCACGCGGATGAAGTCGCGGGCATCATCTAGTAAAATATAAATAAAAGTAGTGAAAAGAATATTTTGTAATAATATAAATAATACCCCTGAAACAAATTATCCTTTTTGTTTTCGGTATGAAAAGGTGTAAAAGGGTTTCTCGTAGGCACGCAATCTTAAGGGATTCCACGGCAGTTAATTATTTAAGGGACTTAAGCCCTTCAAAGTACACACAGCCGCCGTCAAATTATATAGCATAATTAAACCCAGCGAAGTCGTATAGAAACACCTTTAAAGACCACTCATTAAGCATATTTAAGGTGAATATCCTTTAAACATATTAATTCCTCATATATAATTACTATTTATTACTTAGGTATTACTGTTTGACTTTTGAATCGTAGACAGCTACGAAATTTTTAAACGAAACGCTAATTAAAGTTTTATAAAGTTATTAATTCCTGTGCTATTTTTCATCTGTATTATTTTTCAGCACAAGAACTAATTAGGCAAACGTTAACTACATAATTATAAGATTATCATAAAAAACATCCATATTGTTTTATTCTGCATTGGCCCAATACTGAAGCTCCGTTTTACCATTTCGGCTTCGGTAGGTACAGGGGATTTAGGCATTACTAGATTAGCCTAAAAACTCGCCAGGCCTAACCCTTCGAACTAATGGTTCTAGGAATTTCTGAGAACTGTCTATGCCATTCGCGATGTGCTGGCAATTTGGATTGGAACGATTGATTATTAATAAGAAAAATCGATAAACTGGTGAAATTCTCTATAAATCATGAACAAAACAGTTTGGTGGTGGGTTAGGAGATAAACTAACCTAACGTATTATAGTACGTTGGTACTACTGCTGTAAAAAATTGTAGTCTATCTAGTGAAAGTTGGGAGTCGTTTATTTTTACTCATAGATTTTTTAGCAACACAAACAACAGCTGGAGCCATACAAAACTCAAGGCAGGTACGTCAATAGTAGCAGATTCTTTTTCCTAGTTTTGCCGGAAATTATGAATGAATAAATTCATTTGTTACATTTTGGCACATTTTGGCCGAGACACGAAACACAGCGTATCGACGAGCCTATCGTTAATCATTGTTTAACTTTCGTGTATAGCGTCACGAACATTCGTCACTTGTTTACTGCGGCCTTGTGACAAATGAAGCTTGCATTAATTTATTGATCAATTTCGGATTTTGATGGATAATGAAAAAATAAGACCAATTTTAAAGGTTCCACAAAATATTTTTTGGGATCGAAGGTTTCTAAGGAGAGCTGACAAAAAAAATTGTGTTTTACTTTACTAAGAAAGAGTACCAAAATACTAATTATACCTACTATTTTGACGCTAATCCATATACCAATCCATACCCTGGCCGTAATTTAAGCGTATAAGATTGTAAGATTGTCAAATCTTATACGCTCTCACGGCCCATATTTTCAACCGTTTTTGATGAAATTTGGTACAGCGATAGGTCGCAAACCGGGTAAGAACATCAGTAACTTTATTCCCGGAAAACGGAAGAGTTCCCGCGGAAATTGAAATATATATTGTTATTAATGTATTAAATGTCTGTCTGGTACGCTTTCACGGCACAGCTGAACAAATTTTCACGAAATTTGCTACAGGCATAGGTTGCATCCCGGGAAAGGACAAAGGCTACTTTTTATTTAGCAAATAAAAGATTTCCAATGAAAAAACCGAAATCCACATGGACGAAGTCGCCGACATCATCTAGTTGTAATCTTTAGGAGAATATAATTAATATAACTATTAGGGACCTATTTTATAAATTCAGATGCTACAATGCATGTCTGCTTTAGATTTATCTATACTAATATTATAAATGTGAAAGTTTGGATGGGATGGATGAATGTTACCCAATCACGCCAGAATGGCTGAACGGATTTAGATGGGCACAGAGATAGATTATAATCTGGAATAGGCTACTTTTATCCCTGAAAATTAAAAAGCTCCCACGGGAACCAAAAAAATAAAATCAATTCACCCGGGCGCAAAAAAATAAATTCATTCAAGTCGCGGGCATCAGTTAGTTGTAGAATGAATAATATTTTTAATTTGGTACATAATACTTATACATTTATCCCAAATACTTTTATTTTCGCTTACTAAAATTGTTTTCCTAAACAATACCGTAGGTATATTACGTTCAAGATTCAAGTAGAGATGATGCGTGGGATAATAATTTTTCCTAAGTTACGCAAATTGGCTCCTCACAAAGAGATAAAACTTGTTTACGCCATTGTGAAACTTCGCACAGCTTTAGCGCTGTGTTAAAAACAGTGATTTGTCACAAAGTTCATATTTTTTTTGTTATGCCTTAGTTTAGGCGGAGTTAAAAAACAGGCTTGTCTGGTAACAAATAATAACCAAAAAAAGTTTGGTACAAATAGATGTTATACCTACCTAAATGTCAAGAATGTAAAAAATACGGGAAATTAAGTTTCATTCAAGGGCTTTTAAGAAAAACAAAATTAGGAGAGAAATCACTGACGAACATTATTATGCTGAAAATGACGATGAGGTCGAGGTTAGAGCGCGTTTCTTTAGAAGATGACTATTCTTGTGAGTCTTGCCTTAAAAGTACCTACTTACTACTTAGCTTATACTTACGTGGCACACGTACCTACTGTGTCCGACACAAAGCGGTTTATATATTTAAAAAAAGATAAATATCTTACAAGAAAACCGAACCATTATTTACTTGTATTGATAGGTGCCGAAGCAAAATTGAAAAAAAAATCTATCGGTGAGAATAATAATGTAATAATATAATTCAAAATTCAAAATTCAAAATTTCTTTATTTGTTGAAATAGGTTAAAGTAAGTTGGTACATTATAAAATTCTAGAAACACTATTTCATGCCGTACATAATTAGGCGTACAAATTTGGTCTTAAACTTAAAACAAATTAAGTAATATCCCAGCATAATAACACGTTTAACTGCTGGTTATTGAAATTAATCTGTACAAAACTTAACTATAAACAAGTTAATAACCCAGCATAATAATACATTGTTGCTGGTTATTGAAATTAATCAAATTAAAACGTACAAAAATCTTTACTATAAATATAAGGACCAATTGGAAATAGTTATTTAATAAGTTTAAAATTTTTATCATTTATATATTCCTTAACACCGTAATAATTTTTCTGTTTAAGTATTTTTACAATAGTTTTTTTTTTTAATTTGGTGCAATTTAACTTTCTTATATTTTCCGGTAGCTTATTATACATATAAATAGACATATAACATATATTATTTTTATATAATGCGCATTTTGGGGTAGGGAGGGTTAACTTATATTGTATGTTTCTGAGATTTTTCGTGATAGTATGTTTACTAATACTTTGATATTTAATTTAATAATATTATAAATGCGAAAGTGTGTTTGTTTGTCGTTGTTGAGGATCTGGAGAGTGACATAGGCTACTTTTTAAAATTAAGGAGTTCCTGTGAGAATTAAAAAAAACTTATTCCACACAGGTCACTGACGGGCATCAGCTGGTTATATAATATACTAGCTGATGCCCGCGACTTCGTCCGCGTGGTTTAAGTTTTTTGTTATTCCCGCGGGAACTCCTTAATTTTCCGGGATAAAAAGTAGCCTATGTCACTCTCCAGGTCCTCAACTATACTCATGCCAAAAATCACGTCAATCCGTTGCTCCGTTGCGGCGTGATTGAAGGACAAACCAACAAACCAACAAACAAAGTGACTTTCGCATTTATAATATTAGTATGATTATAATCTTTAAGCTTTATTTAAGTAAAATATTGTTACAAAGTAATACGACTGCAATAACAACGTAAAACCTTTCTGAAAACCTTCATAAAACGTCATAAAATGTAGCTGTATCCAAAACATAAGATATGCCTTACATAAGTAAGAAATCCAAAAGGGTCAGAGTTATGTAAGGCATTATTTTATTTCAACGACATAAAGTTTGTAAAAAATTATGTTAAAACAGTGGCGGATACACGAAGGGTCCCGAAATACCTGAGAGGGTCCGGAATTTTTTGTACTTATTAAATTTTTGTTAAAAAGGAAATCTATTGAAAAATAATCGAATCAATTCTAGCAGGTACCTAAGCATTATTTTATTGTACAAAAGGATCGAGAACTCACTGATGTTCTGATATACAATTTTTTGTTTCGCTAGTTAAAATTTTGCTATATTTTCTTGAGTTTGAAGCCCTATAACTGCTTGCTCTCATATTATATTGCCATAATATATGATGTATCGATAAGTCATTTCGACAAACGCCCGTACGTGGCTTTATTAGCGAAACACACTAGGGACCAGACAGCAAAAAAACATCCTGGGTAAACTTCTGCACACCCCACATAGAAGTAAATATATGGCACGGAATTTTGTCCGCCAGAAAATTATTATTATCCGTAGTGTTTTGCCCTTACATTGAAGCACACTAAAAATGTTGAATATATCCCCTTAAACATGGTTGAAAAATGTATTTCCGATCTTGATGACTATATTGAGTTAGACGCTTTCTGCACTGCAATGCCTATCTCCACACGTGAAAACCTAAAATTTCATTTGTATACCTGGCAGAAGCTCAGTAGAGCATACTTTATTTCGGGCTTATTTCAGGCGATTTCAGCGCAAGGCGTCGGCTTTCAAGTATTCGCTAATAGAAATATAAATTTCAAACGCGCTCGGTGCGGCGCGCAATTTATTGTACGACCTAACCACCTTTTTATAAGTCACGTTTTCAACATGAAAAATATTCGCTTTTGCACTCGCGGAAAATATATGGTCGTTATTTATAGACGCTATAAACTATGTATTATCGAAACATCAATGTCTTTTAAATACCTACTCGTTTAAGTTCAAAAGTTTACTTTTAATTTTCTGTATGCAAATGTAGAGCAGCAACGAGGCGATCAAAGGATACTAAACTGTCATTGGTAAGTAAACGATTTATCTACCAACATTATAAAGGACCTACTGCATTAAAATCCATACTACTAATATTATAAATGCGAAAGTGTGTCTGTCTGTCTGTCTGTCTGCTACGCTTTCACAGCCCATCTATTCAACCGATTTCGATGAAATTTGATACAGGGATAGGTTGTATCCCGGGGAAGGACATAGGCTACTTCTTATCCCGAAAAATTCAAAGGTTCCCGCAGGAATCAAAAAATTTATCTGTTCAACCGATTTTAATGAAATTTGGTACAGGTTGTATCCTGGGGAAGGACATAGAATACTTTTTATCCCGGAAAATTCAAGAGTTCCCACGGGAATCGAAAAAACTTGGTCCACGCGAACGAAGTCGCGGGAATCATCAAGTTATCAATAATTTTGAAAAATGTTCTGAGGTAGAATACTTAGATAGATAGATATACTATACTCGTAGATAGATACGTTTATGCAAGGTTTTTTTTTTAAAATTTATATTATAGCGAGCCAACGAGCAGGCGGGTACCTGATGGTAAGTAATTACCGCCGCCCATGAACATTTGCAGCACCGGAGGAACCGCCAATGCGTTGCTGGCTTTTGAGATATTTGAAATCCTTGTCTATTCAATACCTTAGTCTCGTTCAGAAGTGACAATTGCGTTGCATAATTCTTTTTGTTTTCTCTCTCGTAACTCAGCTTCTATTATCCTTAACCATACCCAATACCCCAAATATTTATTTGTGCAAAAACTTATCTTCATTTGGGTACAAAAGCCTTTGCAAAATAACTACTATAACTAAACTAGCCTTACACATAAATATCAAACAACCAACAGAATCGGGGCTACCACAGATCCAGGGAAAATAAACAGACAATTTAGTTACGGTTGCCCTAAGGCGTATTTCCTTTGAGTTCTCATAATGTTATTCGGACGTGAAATAAGCAAGAAAATAATAACAAAAGTTTCACAATGACCATGGATGGAATATCTACATTATGATAACGAAATTGATGGCGATTGAGTGTCTTTATTGATGAAAGTTTTGCCCTTGAACTACTAAGCCCCAATACGATATCTTTTTTCTAATGAAATAAATATGAGTCTGTCTATTTGTTACCTATATGCATTCGCGCATTGTACATTTGATTGAGTTGAAACTTTGTACCTACAGTTGTTGTAAAAACTGATTGAATGATATTATATCCACACTGTTAAGTACTATACTGAGTACTGACTGCCTCGTTGGTCTAGTGGTTAGCATGTTTGACTGCGGCTGACGAGGTCCCGGGTTCAAGTCCCGGGTTTGGCCATAATAAGTGTTGGGTTCTTCTGACTACAAATTCTCAGCACTAGCCCGGAGTTAGGAAGTTGGCGGTGTTTCACCCCCGTGCCTCGGAGAGCACGTTAAGCCGTCGGTCCCGGTTATTATCACTAACATGATAATAGTCGTTAAAGCCCGCCAACCCGCATTGGAGCAGCGTGGTGGGTCTAAGCTCTAATTCCCTCTCTCCTATGAGAGTGGAGGCCTGTGCCCAGCAGTGGGACGTTAATGGGCTGTTGTGGTGGTGGTGGTGGTGGTTAAGTACTATACTTATTGAAAAATCCATACTAATATTATGAATGCAAAAGTGTGTCTGTCTGCTACGCTTTCACGGCCCATCTTTTCAATGCTTTTGATGAAATTTGGTACAGGGGTAGGTTGCATCGAACGATGAAGACGCGGGCTTCGTCTACTAAATTATATTCCTTTAATTATTCCTAAATTTCACTGTTAATGCCAAAATAAACTAAACCGAGATAAAACAGCACGTAGTGTCGCGTCTTTTAAAAATATTGCAAAGTAAACTGAACTTGAGCCTGAGCCACTGGAGCCTTCAAACGTGAGTAAATTCTTTACGTCCATACATTCTTTTGGTATCTAACTGAAGGAAACGTGTTATTAAAGGAGAAGTTTTTATGTTCTTTTTATACCTCCCACCATAATACTTCGGCTCTTAGTTACAGCTCTGAGCAATATCATCACAGATCACAATGCCTTCGTCTTTTATTAAGCCGCAGCGTTTTTATAGGCGTAGAAATACCGTATTAAATATGCTTCTCGAGTACAGGGAGTCGTACGATCAGAGATTATCCATCCGAATTCCATCTTATTACGTTATAAAAATGTCACGAGAGAGAGAAAGCTATACTAAAATATTATAAGCAAATAATAATTTTACGTTATCATAAAAGTCCATTAAATCACCAGTCAATCCAGTTATTCATGACTTAATCATGAACGATGTTGACGACTGATGAATAACTGTCATGAGACCGTAGTTAAATAATTTACTGTAGGTAAACTGGAATTAGAGTTTAAAAAGTCTCTAACTATGTTAGACTTTGTCATTTCAGGATTAAAAGTATTTTCCACTAGACAGTTTTAGCACAGAATAGTTTGGTAACCTCTTGAGATGAATCGCTTAGAATTAGATTATTAAGTAAAGTAATAAATAGTAAATAATCGGTTGAAAACAGTTATTTCAAAAGCACCTACGCAAAGCACCACCATGTTCCTGATTTTCCGACACCCTAAGTTGCACCTGGTATGAGCCTGCCTCTCGAAGGTGGAAGGGTCTATAAGCGACGAAACCTGCTTGACGTTGAGCTTTTTCTTCAAGGTAGTGCAATCGGTGTCACACCTGCCTACACCTTAGCTAACCGAAGGGCAGCTCTATGGGCAGTGCTGACGCCTAATGGAATATTAAATATCTTGGGTGTCTTCCGGCCTTCAGTCCGATCTTTGCAGCATTGCATAGCGGAGTAGCCAGATTACATTTTAAATCACTTGCACACTTTTGGAGGCCCCCACTCCACACAGTTATCATTCGCAAGAGGTCGGATTAAATGAATTACTTTAGTTTTAGCTAAGTTTTTGATGAGGGTGTGGTGGTGTAGAGTACCTGAGTGTAGAAACTCTAGATTAATTAATGCCGTCAAAGCGTAAAATTAGAAGCTCAGGTATAAGTACAAAAACACAAAATTGTTACCTATTATAAGAGGTTTAATATTCTAGCATTCACTTTCTAAATAAGTAAATATAAATTAAGTATATACAAGGGCAAAAAATAATAATTATATTGGCTTTGGGCTGCTGTTCAACTACTAATTGAGTCTGTGTACTTATAATTTTAAATAATTGCTTTTTAGGGTTCCGTAGCCAAATTTGGCATAAACGGAACCCTTATAGATTCGTCATGTCTGTCTGTCTGTCCGTCCGTATGTCACACCCACTTTTTTCCGAAACTATAAGAACTATACTGTTGAAACTTGGTAAGTAGATGTATTCTGTGAACCGCATTAAGATTTTCTTACAAAAATAGAAAAAAAAACAATAAATTTTGGGGGTTCCCCATACTTAGAACTGAAACTCAAATTTTTTTTTTTTTTCATGTAACCCATATGTGTGGGGTATGGATAGGTCTTCAAAAATGATATTGAGGTTTGTAATATCATTTTTTTCTAAACTGAATAGTTTGCCCAAGAGACACTTCCAAAGTGGTAAAATGTGTGTCCCCCCCCCCCTGTAACTTCTAAAATAAGAGAATGATAAAACTAAAAAAAATATATGATGTACATTACCATGCAAACTTCCACCGAAAATTGGTTTGAACGAGATCAGTAAGTATTTTTTTTTAATACGTCATAAATCGTAAACCACAATTTACCTTTCATTCAATCAACTCAAATATTTAAAATAAAAATATTTTTAATAATTTAAAACGTACTACAGGTTTGTACGGAACCCTCGGTGCGCGAGTCCGACTCGCACTTGGCCGGTTTTTTAGACAACTGAATTTTGAAGACGACATAAAGGTTCTTAAAAGGCTAAGTCCAAATTGCAAATATAAGTAACACATACCTGTATTCTCTCCACCTTTGGGATGCCTGGAGTATAATAGTCAGTTTGTTAATTTTATTATTTTTGTTTAATAATAGTAGATTATTAACCAAGGGGATAAAGCAGTGTCTTCTGTCGCGGGTGACAATTTAAATCGCGAGCGTAACGAAGGACTCGAGGTTTACTCCCGAGCGTAGCGAGGGTGTTAAAAACTTAAATCACGAGCGAAGCGAGGGATTTAAGACGAGTCCTGAGTGTAGCGAGGGATTTAAGTTCACCCAAGACTAAGACAGCTTTATCACCGAGGAAAATACTCTACTTTTCGTACCATTTGCGAAAAATTAACACAATAATATGAGATAAGCATTTATTAAAAATAATGACAATTAAAAGTAAAAGTTAACATTCGAAACATTGGTCAACATTATTATTGATAGAGAGAGTTACATTTTTGTTTGGTACATTTATTGTTGATGAGTTGATTTGAGTATTTATCTGTTCTTGCGTCTGAGGAACTGTTTAGATTTAGAACATCAACTTATTTATGAAAATAAATTAAAATAATCTTAACGTTTATGTATTTGAAGAAAACAAAAACGCGGCAAATTCCTAGACTAATAATTTTTTGTCGGAAAAGCAAAGGCATCAAGCTCATACGGCCTCGTCGGTTTTCGTAATTTTATTTAATAATCATAACTGCTTAATAAATGCGTATTCCTTTTTCAAAAAGATGATTAATGCTTTATATACAAACTCAATGGTGTAAACACAGACGTAGTTCAGTATAAATTTCGGTAAGTATATTCGAAATTTAAATCACATTCTTCCCCTAGAGGATGAATGAAATTCAGTACAATTTTCTTTCCCTGTTTTTAACAGATTAAAAATGACTATTGTTATGTTCGCTTTTAGTGGCATAGAATGACACTTTTTTGAGCAAGTGGTACGAAAAGTATATTTTTCAGTGTTGATTTATAGAATAAACCAACAATACCCCATTTTCTCCTGCATACGGATAAAATGTTTTCAAAAGGTACCCCATGATGTACGAGGCCTATTAATTCCCTGAGCTTCTCAGAAATTTTTGTCCCGGTTTTCGGTAAAAGCCCAGAGGAGTTACCCCGTGTAATAGAACAATGTCATCGCATTGCAGCTATTCATCATTTATAACGCAGCACTTTAGCAAAGAACACACCGGGCCATATCTCAGGAGAAAACAATTGAAGTTACCTTTTACTTGAATTCTGGCTTCAGCACATACGCTGTTAAAGATAAAATTCATTGTTATTTACTTCTTAAAACTTACATTTGACTTATCACGTTGGAATTCTTGTTCATAGTTCTTCTGTCTAAAACATTTTCACGGTCCATAAACTCCATAATTATATTTGTCAACCGACGGTTTGACGTAATTTGGTACATAGATAGGTTGCATCTCGAGGGAGGTCATAGTATTTTTGTCTCGGACAGTCAAAAGTTCCAAAGGATTTTTCAAAACGCTAAAAATCCACCAACACTGAAATACTTACCTATAATATTATAAATGCCAAAGTCTGTTGTATATCTGTCCGTCTATCTGCGGCCAATCTTTTCAACCGATTTGATGAAAATTTGGTATAGAGATAGGTTGCATCCCGGGAAATTACATAGGCTACTTTTTATCCCGGAAAATTGTCAAGTTCCCACGGGGATAAAAAGGAAGAAGTCACAGGCGTCATCTAGTTTGATATATTTTATCGGCTAAGTACAATTTTAACCGAGCAAATATTTAGCTTGTTACGGCTGTGTAGCATGGACTTCTGAGTTTTGACAAACTTGCTTCTCCCAACGAATCGTTTTAATGGATATTTTCATAAACATGAAACTCCACTGGTTTTAATTACCTACTTCATATTGAGTTAAAGAGAGATGTAAACTTGGAAAAAGTTGTTTAATATTGACACAGAAAGTTAAAGTAATAAGTATACGTAACAAAATTTAAGCTTACCACTCATGTTATCTCGTATTTAGTAGGTTAGTATTATAAAAATCTTTGCACAGAATTCGAGGATTTTTCTTAAAGATTCCAAGACCCAAGATTCGGAGGATATATTCTTCCAAAATCGAACCGTTTCTGAAATACGAATTACATAATATCATTTTCTGGTCTTCTGTCTAAATAATATTTGCAATGTTATAAATTCTATGTGTAAATACTAAATTCGATTAAAATTGTAAATGTGTAAGTTTCCTATTTAAGATGTTTGTTACTCCTTCACACACACCACACAATGAGAGAACCGATTTGGACGAAATTTGGAATGGAGGAAGTTACCACCTCAGTTAACACATAGGCTACATTTATCCCGGAAATCTAAAGATTTCCTGCAGAAAAAAAACAAAAACCACGTGGACGAAGTCGCGGGCATCATATGCCTACTGTAAGTGAATGTAATGAGATTTTATTTACCACGAAATTAAAAAAAAATAATAATATGTGCTAGGAGTATTAAAATAGGGATGAAATTTGTATTTTTATTTCAACGCAGTCTATTCCAGTATTTAGCTTTAGTCTATCGATCATCCTAACCGGGATAGCGTCAGACAGCGTAAAATTGATCTGCTTACCCTGGAATTTACGATGGAAAAAATATTAAAGGATCTACTTTGAGTATAATGAAATACCTACTTACGATTCCATCTGCAATATTTATTCATTACTGTCACATTTCAGAACTATAAGATAAATAAAAGTCAAAGTGAAGTGAAAATTCATATAGGTATAGTTTTAGTATTTTTTTCAGCCCTTGAATTTCGTTGAAGTTCCTTCTCATGCCACGACTGGAACTATCTCGTTGGTCAAGTGATTAGCATAGTAGACTGCAGATGACGAGAAAGCCATCGGTCCTGCGCATGGTCTTTCTCAGGTCTTGTTGGATCTCTGTCCCAGTGGAATATGAGAATTAGAATGACGATTATGAGCGTGTGCGAATATAGAGGGTGCACCTCTGTATTCGCACACACTCGCGAACTTATTATATTCAGCGCACCGCCTCTTGTTGGTTTACCTCTTGGAAGATGGGGCGCCGTGACCGAATTTCGGTCGAGAGGGACATTATGTGCACGCCTCTACTTACCTACTATGGTGTTGCCACTCTTGCCAGTGTCTCTTAAGTCCACCCCACGATCTTAACGATGTCGTCGGAACAGTGCAAAGGGATGGTTGTGTTCCCACATTTAGGTACCCACGATACAGAATTAATTACCTACCTTCCATTGGACATAAGTAAAATTGACAAAGTTAAGTATTTTATCCATACTAATATTATAAATGCGAAAGTGTATCTGTCTGTCTGCTACGCTTTTATGGCTCATCTATTCAACCGATTTTGATGAAATTTAGTACAGGGATAACTGATGTATTCAGGGGAAGGACATAGGCCTCTTTTTATCCCGGAAAATGCAAGAGTTCCCGCGGGAATCAAATCTTAATTCATGCAGCGGACGAAGTCGCGGGTATCATCTAGTTGTAGGTTTCTATTCCAGTAATAAGGCCGGTACCTCAATTTTCAATTTCAATCTATTTATTTTTATGTGTACCTAATACAAATAACAAAAAGCCCACGAAACACAAATATAAACATAAAATAAACATAAAAGTAGAACTAGAAAAGTAGTACATCGGCTGTCGGTGACTCTAAAAACATACCCTGTTTCAAGTAGGTACATAAATAACCTCATAACTAGGCCGGTCCAAGGCTCTCATTACTCATAACCAAAAATATAAAATTGAACTATTAGGTATCTAAACTCTAAAAAAAACTTTTGAAAAAACCGACTTCCAACGCCACTGTAAAGTACAAAATAATTTTCATTTCTACCCATTATGTTGAAGTCGGGCGGGTTACCAAGGATAAGCAAAGTTGACGCATCAGACTCGCCCGACTTCAACATAGTGGGTAGAAATCAAAATTATTTTTGTACTTTACAGTGGCGTTGGAAGTCTGTTTTTTTGGAAAGAATTTTCATTTTTAACGTTTTAGTGTCAGGGTTGAGGACTTGGAGTCAGAATTTTTTATGGGACCACCTCGAGAGCTTCCTCTAAAGACTGATATATTTTTTTTTTCAAATTGGTTTAGAAATCACGGAGATATGCACCGACATACTCGTACATTAAAAAATTAATACGCGCCGAATTGAGAACCTCCTCCTTTTTTTGGAAGTCGGTTTAAAAGTGCTTTGATTGCGAAACAAACTCTAGACCATTTACTCATGGCTCGATTAAACTCTGCCTCTGAGATGAAGAGGACATCAGATAAAAAACTAGCGTTAATATACTTTGAGAATCAATTTTTCTTTTTTCAAAAAAAATCCTTTTTCCATTATTGATTCCATAAGCTTTGCTGGATAAGTAATAGACACATTATTCTTTCTGACAATAAAACTAACATTATGTAGTCAATAAAGAAAAAGTAGTTGACTTTTAGGAGTCTTATTCAAAATCGCCGCAATAATGGTTTTCGGATAGTGCTATCGCTGTGGCAATAATTTTGAAAAAGTGTTACTCTCATTTTGTGCTTTATGAAGATCGACCCTATAAATTGCGTCCCAGGCGGTACCATTCGGCCGATATGTTACCCAATGGGATAATATGTTACCTATATATCGCAAATTAGTTTTATCTCCTTGCATTCTTATTTCACCTACTATAATTAATTAAGTTCCTACATATCTTTTTCGAATTCAAAAAAATCCTAATCGGATTAGATGGTAGATTGTGACTCAATCAATTTAAGACATAAATAAATATTGATTATGATTAAATGAAACAGAATAAGATATCTGCCTATTATCCAAATGTTTGTCATGCAAATTGGACTTTGAGTCAATTAAACTAAGTTTAATTTTTACTAGTAAACTCTTTCCTTCTCCAGGACGCGACTTACCTCTGTAGTTCTGTACCAAATTTTGTCAAAATCGATTGAACGGCTGGGCGGTGAAAATATAGCAGACAGATTACATAGATCTGTCTGCTATAATTTATTACACTATCACACTCAAAATATAAGTATGGCTTAGCATTTTAGTCGTTATTTTTTTCTAAAATAAAAAAAAAATTCTTCCTCTTTTATTAAAATTCTGTTCACTTGTCGGGGACGTGATTTCACATAAAATGTTGTTTACGCCTGTTTACAAGCAAAAACATGTCAAGGTTTATAACCCTATTTCCACTCTTTAAGAGAGACATTCCCCAGCGTGCATGGTCTTCGTGTTTTAACCAGCTCATAAACAAAATATTTCAAGTCTTCTGCTAAAATCTTTACCAAAATGTGTGTGCTGCCAAAATGAATATTTATCAAGCATTTCTAGAGATTTAGCACGAAATGTTCTGGAAAAGCCCCGTAAAAGGTCGAAAAATGCCTTCTCAGAGTAGTCAAGACTTAGGTATAAGTGCGTAACTAGAACAGACGTACCCAGGGCGGCTATGTTCTAGTTAGTCTTCATCGTCATCATCATTGCAACCCATCGCATAGGTATTATCTAAGCAAGAGTCTCCTCTCAGAATGAAAAGGAATTTACCATACAGTTCTTCATAATGTTCTCAAAGGTGTGTGAATTCGCACTTGGCCAACGTGGTAAAGTGTCTCAATTAGCTTAACACAAGCAGGGTCTCTTTACTTTACTAAACTAGGGGGTTAAACTTTTATGCGCTGCAAAGTTGCAAAAGCTAATAAACCTAATAAAACGATATAACCACTTAGTAGAATAAGAAAAGATCAACATAGCACAAATGCAACCAAGCACTGAACATAAAACTTTAACGAGTTCTCCCCTCCTTGTTATCACAAGCCCAAGTTCCACAAAGTTTCAGTTGTTCTGTTTATTAAACATTACTGTTTCCCTCAAACTCAATACAAAATTAATTCATAGTTCGATTGAATTTTAAATCTTTTGATAACAGAGATACTTCCAGTTATTGTTACATCAATTATTAATTCGTTCCGAGCAAACTTTTTAATCTTCTATGTTCACCCATTCAAATCAAATCAAATCTTTTTTCATTTAAATAAACTTTTACAAGTGCTTTTGAATCGTCAAATGAATCTACCACTAATTAAGAATACCATTCCTACAGAAAAGGAATAGCTAGAAACTCGGCGGTTGCTGCATTAATTTGATTATTAAAACAAAAGCAATGGTATTCACACACGGCAGAAGTGACTTCAAATACACAGAACTTCAGAAAAGTAGCCTACGAGAGAATGAGATAAATATTTAACTTGTATTTTATCTCATTCACTCGCAGGCTAAGTGATATATATAATACTAGCAGATGCCCGCGACTTCGTCCGCGTGGTTTAAGTTTTTTCCTCACAGGTAGGTACTCCTTAATTTTCCGGTATAAAAAGTAGCCTATACCACTCTTCAGGTCCTTAACTACCCGTGCAAAATACCCGTTGCTCTGTTGCGGCGTGATTGAAGGACCAACTCTCTATTTCACCCCTTTGGGGGTAGAATTTTCAAAAACTGTGAAACACGTACTTCTTTATTTTTTAACGTTAGCCAAAATACCAAGCTTCGTTGATATAACTTGTAAAATATCTTGAGAAATGAAGGACTTTCATACAAACTTTCAACCCCTGTTTTACCCCTTGGGGGATGGAATTTTGAAAAACTGTGAAACACGTACTTCTTTATTTTCAATTCGCAGCTCAAATACCAAGTTTTATGGCTATAACTTGAGAAATGAAGGACTTTCATACAAACTTTCAACCCCTATTTTACCCCTTTGGGAGTAGAATTTTGAAAAACTGTGAAAAATATATTTCTTTATTTTTAACCGGTACTTCACGTACCAAGTTTCTTGGCTATAACTTGAGAAATGAAGGACTTTCATACAAACTTCCAACCCCTATTTTACCCCTTCGGGGGTAGAATTTTTAAAAACTTTGAAACACGTACTTCTTTATTTTTTAACGTTAGCCAAAATACCAAGCTTCGTTGATATAACTTGTAAAATATCTTGAGAAATGAAGGCCTTTCATACCAACTTTCATCCCCTATTTCACCCCTTTTTTTTCATCGAATGTTCAAAAACGGTGAAATACCTATTTCTTAATTTTCAACTCTTAGCTCATATACCAAGTTTCATGGCTATGGCTTTCTTACAAATTTTCAACCCCTATTTAGGGGTTGAATTCTGAAAAACTGTGACACACGTAATTCTTTATTTTTTAACAAAAGCCAAAATACCCAGTATCGTTTATATAACTTGAGAATATCATGAGAAATTAAGGATTTTCATACAAACTCTCAACCCCTATTTCACCCCTTCAGGGGTGGAATTTTGAAAAACTGTGAAACACATATGTTTTCATTTTCAACCCGCAGCTCATTTATTAAGTTTCATGGCTATAACTTGAGAAATTAAGGACTTTCATACAAACTTTCAACCCCTATTTCACCCCTTCGGGGGTAGAATTTCGAGATAAAAAGTATCCTATGTCCTACCTCGTAGTATGGTCTCAAATCGTGCCAAGTTTCGTTTGAATTCATTCAGTAGTTTCGGCGTGATTCGCGGCCAAGATACAGACAGACAGACAGACAGACAAAAATGAAAAAAATTACAGATTTGGCTTCAGTATCGAATAATGAGTGCCCTCCAAAAAAAAATTTCAAAATATCTTCAATGTACAGAATTGGACCTGTTACAGTTTTATTATAAGTTTAAATAGATATAGATGTTTGTCTCTTTTAGGTGTCGCTTTTTCGTTTATTTGTTTCGTTTCGTTGAATTTTCCAATCACAACGATTCTAAAGAAGTTTCACTTCTAAAAGCGGTTGAAATGAATTTAATTCTTACCAGTACCTATATCATTATTTTGTCTGAAATAATATTACTGCAAAAAAATATTTTAACTGTGTAAAGTAAATAAAACTTTAATTACCTATTATAAACCTACAAGAAAACCTACAAATTCAGTGGAACCTGCTAATGTTAAAAATAACTCCAAAACGGCAATATCTCGTTCCATTCCACTACATTGTATTGAATTTCGATCAGCCCCCTCGTCCAAGTCCCTTCGTCATAAAAGGAATTCCCTGTCCAAATTTCAGTTCACAATTTCAAGTCCACTAGTTACGGGTCGGTGGTGACGAATCAGTTAACCAATTAGTAACAGCGTTGCTCTTCGAGATCCGTATCCGATCTGTATGTTACTAATGCATCTTTATTTAGTTTTGAATTTTAGAAAAATTTGCAGCATCGAAATTAGTAATCCATTGTCCACATTAATATCCATACTAATATTATAAATGCAAAAGTGTGTCTGTCTGTCTGCTACGCTTTCACGGTCCATCTGTTCAACCCATTTTGATGAAATTTGGTACAGGAGTAGGTTGTATTCCGAGGAAGGACATAGGACATACATACAGACAGACATGCTTTTTATCCCCATTAAAGAGTTCCCGCGAGAATTAAAAACCTTAATCCACCCGGACGAAGTCGCGGACTTCATCTAGTAATATTATAAATGCAAAACTGTCTTACAGTTTGTTACCTTTTTCTAGCCCAAGAGTTAAACCGACTTTGATAAAATTTGGCACAGAGATAGCTTAGAGCGTACCCTAGAGATGAACTTAAGCTACTTTTTATTTAACACAGGATTTGTAAAAACCTTCTACGCGGACTAAGTCATTGGCATCATCTAGTTTGTCTATACTAGTATCTCACTGCTACGATAGATATATTACTACCTGAATCATTTAATCTGACCAACCCAAACTCAGGTAAGCAGATGATATTTTGGTACTTTTGGAATTCGGCTTAATAGCTGGCCAAGCTGACTGATATAATAATATGTCGTAGACACTAAAAGAAGACAATCTTATCGATTCACGACCGTTCGACAAATCCGTAATACGTAATTCTTGTATCTATATTATTACGATCATCTATAGCTTTAATACAATAGAAATTCCCCCTCCATAACGATGTTAACCTGTTATAAGATACCCTTGGCAACGAGCACAAAAGATTATTCCCAATGGTCTATACTCTATATCGTTTAGAACAATACTGTCTGATAAAAGCTATCCTGATAACTTGGATGCAGCACGTATTAGCAATCCCAAAGGAAATTAGATTACTTTCTAATGTTAATGTAAATATGTAAAATGGAATTAAATGGCACGATTGGCTGGGTTATTATTACTTGTAGCTTTCTTGAAAATGGTACTTACTGAATACGTATTTAAAATTTTACTATCATTTTGTCTCGCAGAAGTCAAAGAAAAACGCAGTGAAAGTACTGTACTATGTCAAACTCATGATCCCTGCGACATTTGTTCGCGTACATTATTTTATTTTATTTCCACTAGAGATTCTTAATTTTCCGAATAAAAAGTAACTTGTGTCCTTTTCCGGGATGTAACCTAATTCCTGTACCCACTTTCATCAAAATCTGTTGAAAAGATGGGCCGTGAAAGCGTAGCAGACAGACTCACTTTTGCACTATCAATAATAGTATGGATTCAAAATATATAATCAGCAAGCACTGTTCCCTCTCTCCTATGAGAGTGGCGTCCTGTGCCCAGCAGTGGGACGTTAATCGGCTGTAGTGGTGGTGGAAGCACTGTTATAGGTAAACAAATCTAAGTGCGTTTTTTCTTGCGTCTACAGCAATGATTGGTTCAACGTCCACAGCATTCAAGGGTTAACGTTAACCCTTGAATGCGATCTCTACTGGTGGTAGGTAACTTTTGACACTGCAGACCAAGATGGAAGCGTAGCTCGCTTCTTGGAAGTTACGTTTGGAGCAGTTCAATAAATGCGGCATTAAAACGTTAAATGCTTGACGTGACATGCTTGCCGGCAAGGTGGTAGCCAAAGAGCATATTAAAGTCTACATTTTTGTGGTAACTATAGGCACAGCTGAAGCCTCTAAACAGACAAACCAGTAATAAATTGGAAATTATCCAAATATTTACCTTGGGTCTACTAACGTTACAGTTTATTAATATTAAATGTCTTTGTGAACAAGCTATTCTGGACTCTCAACTTTGAAACGATATTATTAAACAAACATTATTGTACGTAGACCTACATACCAAACTCGTAATCATGTAAACGTACCTACTTACTTCTTAACAACATTAGTCTCGAAGCGAAGTACGCAAACTCATTAGAAAGTTAAGCAACATTGTCGCAACTCGCTGGAGTGTGAGCGACGGCCAAAATATTTCAGCTTGCAAGGAAAATGTTGTTTTAAACCACAAAGAAGAAGTTTACTTGGGTAAACTTGAACTTTTAACATTGAAGGTCGGCGATTTGATACATGCAAAGCTGCAATTATATTGTTTTTTCTGTGCTTGAATCACTTTGCTTCACGCACACATTTAATATCGAGTCGCCTAAAAGAGATGCCACATCGAAGTTTAATCGCTACTACTTGTTGTTTCATTACCGCGGTTAATCACAAAGAAGACGCGGTGCAACATCACAAATTATCTGATTAAATATGGCTGGTTACTTACATGTATGGCTCTATGGTGACGCTAAAACAAAATATGCCCTGCAATTTATCTGCAATTACAATTTAATCTCAGAGCTTTTGTCAGTTTGTCACCAAAAAAAACAAAAAAGATGCAATATCAGCAAGTAATCAGTTAATCTGAAAGTCGTACCTACCTACTCGGTCCATTGTGCGATTTTGTATCGTCGCTCATTACTTGTGTTTTGATGTAAATCGCAAATAAGACATCCAAATACGATGCAACATAGCGCGTTTTATGGCATAATAACATTTTACGTGTTAGTGCTGCATATGCAGAATAACCATTTTGAACAATCGATTAATAGTTATTTATGTTATACAAGAGTGAAAAGTTGTTTTTAACCGCGTGCTCAAGTTTGATGACCGAGCAAGCGAAGGATTCTAAAATTGAATCACGAGCGCAGCGAGTGGTTCAAAAATTAGAATCCTGAGCGTCAGCGAGGGAATCAAAAGAGCACGAGGTGAAAAATCTTTTCACTCGAGTGCAACACGTAACTTTTCATCCCACCTCAGCGAGGAAATGAAATACTTCTCGCGTGATTGTTGAGGGAGAAAGCTCATTTCCGCATTTTTAACAGTTTCAGTCAATTCTGTTGGCGTCAAATTAACTTCTTCGTCACTAGAATCACTCATTTTAGGTTTTTCACTTATTTTCAATTTTCTTGTTTTTAATCGAAGGTTTTAATTTTAAACAATATGACGTGAAAGAAAATGGTGCGCGCAAAGCAAATTAAAAAAGTACACCAAGAAGGTTACGAGTGTGAGTTTTTAACAAATTAAAAACGGTTTTATGGAAATTCGGCACCATAGAGGTAGAAGTAAATAGGTTTTAATGATGTTTTGAATTCACAAACTTCATAGACCAGTGATATTTACTAACGTGCACACGATGTTCTAAATTCAATTTACTTTATCCTCAAGAGGATAATAACGGCTTTTGCATTCAGATATCGAAGCGTAAAAATACTCTTTCCGAGATGGTGGGATGAAAAGTAATTTTTTAGTGCGTCGAACTTTAATGACGTCATATTTCGGAATTTCATATAAATCCCATACTTAGGACGCGTTTTGACGTTTGAAAAAAGATGCTGATGTGACTATTTGTATTTAAATACCCAACTATGACGTTACTATTCATAAAAAAAGGAACGTAAAAGCAACAAAACAAAGCAAAATTTAATATTTAAGGTGATTATTTTCTAGCAAATTCAAATTTGAACGATAACAACGCGACTCTGTGAGCATAAAACTTGGCTGCTGCACTTTGTCATTCATTTTTGTTAAGCGAGAGTTTTATTATATAAAGTTTGGACCAGAATTCACTAACAGCCACTTTTTAACATCATAATGAATTTAATCTCAATTTTTTGTTGTTGTTAGACGTACCTAAATAAAATTTCGCTCTGTCGAGTTATTGTGCCGGTTTTGAATAATATTTCGCATCTATAAATGTATAAATTAATGAAATATGGAATAATACCGTTCCTTTATAATTGAACTCCAGCATCAAGTTTTATTCCTAAATCACGAAGACAGGACGTGTACTTTATTTAATTGCGATTCTGCTAGGTAGCTTTAGAATTGGATCAGTTGAGAAGACTTAGGTATATTTTACTACAAGTACTTATACTGGAGACTGCCTGCAGCTTGACTCCCTTGGGAATTTCGAATTATTAGGTTTCAAAAATAAAGCCGTATTTTTGAAAACTATAGTGCAAAATTTCAGATTTCTATGTCCAAGTCAGTCAGTGAGTGTGTGGATGAAGACTTTTTCTCTAATGCGTGTATTAATTGGTAAACGCATAATACCTTACGCACTTAAAACCAGAGAAAGGTTCAAATCGCTGGACCGATAAACTACAGAATTGTCATGAAGTTTGGTGATTATTAACAAAACTTAGCCCAAAAAAGTAAACGCCGTCTCATTAATAGGTACAATTAAACCAAAAAACGTAAGCCCCGGCTTACGAAGCGACCTAAAGCGTCCTTATTAAGCCTCCTTAAAGCGACTAAAAGTCAAATTCTCTTTAATGTCCGATTTTAAGAAGCACTCAGGAGTCACGGCATTGTTCTTAGTGTAGAGGGTGCTAATAATAAAGAAGTGGCCCTGTGGCCCTTTCCAAAAGTTTAAGGTCTCTTCTTTTGTTATTGTTATTCGATCTTCAAATAAGAAACACCCTGGTATATAATATTACTTCACCTTGGACCACATAATTTAAAAAAAGGATGGCATCCCTAAACATAGTTTTCTATCCTCTCTCCTTTTTGTTTTTAGTACCATAATAACAATATTTTTGTTCTATTTACGAAATAAAACTGAAGCATAAAGCAGAAACGAGCTGGATTCATATTAACTGAGTGACATGATATCGTTAAAGTCACTCCAATTTCCGTTTATCAAAATTGTATCGCTGACGTCACAATTTCATTTGCGACGGCTACTGACAGTTTATTCCCTGGTCCAGGTCTACTTTAATGTGAAATAAAGTGTCTAACAGCAAATCTTGAGTGGCACAAATATGGGACCAAGTCTATTTTATACCTACTATATTATTTTCCTCGAAATATTACAAGACGTCTGACTTCCACATTTCTGGTACTTAGTAGTTAGTATTACTTATATGGTTCTTCTGGTAGGTATTTCAAAATGTTATTCCTTTTTTTCATTTCATTTATTCATCGCTTCCTAAAAGCTTTCAACTCCGAAAGCGACAAAAAGTCTGATTTCTAAATTAGCTGTTTCTGGCTTTATAATGTCACCAAACACACATCTTTTCCACACATTAATTTATAGGGATACCTTATCATTTCAAACCATTGCCAGCTCAGTGACTAATTAATTTTAAGTTAATTTCTTAAAACATACTTAACTCCAAAAAAAATAGAGGTCCTTGCCCGGGCATCAAAACAAAACCACGTAGGTACCCGAATATAGCAGGTCGGGTATCTATATATGATCTATATTCCATATAGGTGGTACCTAGCCTAATCTATTATTATTAACTGATACGAAATTACTGTAGGGCTTTTATCAAATTAATAATCTTAATTAATTACCGCCCATGCAGTCTTGAAATGTTTTCATTCCAACTCCCCTTGAACTTTGAAAGAACCTTGAGCCTGGAAACTTGAGCTTTGAAAAGAGTTCATTTTGCTCGTATTAGGAAAACTTAACCAATGTAGATACTCCCACAAAATAGTTGCTTAATGTACTCCCACAAAATGAGTTTTGGAAAAGTTCCAAATTTTCATTATACGAGTAGTTTCACTGGTGATATGCGACGCTGGTCGATTACATGATTTGAATATTTAGGAAAAACATAAAAAACTGCAACTTACTAACTTATATGTAGATTTCCTTTTGATTTCGTAAATTTTGTAATAGTTATTTTTTGGTTTAATACTATTATTTCGATCGGTTAGCTTTACTAGCCATGTACTCGTAGATGCTATCTAAGTTCTATTATGTTTAAATACTATACTAGATGGTGCCGATGAATTCACGTGGATTTCTAGGTTACCAAAAATACTTTGGGCACTTCTCTTCTCTTCACTTATGTCATGAAATTCATGACATATATTATCGACTTTCTTATGCGTAACAGTTATTTATTTATTTTTATTTATTTATTTATTTATTCATCATAAACAAACACAGGTACATATTACAAAAAATACCGTGATAACTGCGTTAGTAAAAACTGTGTTGCAGTTATCAGGCCTTCCATTACTTGCACAAAGATTATTTCAGCCTACCAAGATTACAGTTAAGATAACAATAAGATTAACATAAACAAAAGCTTACAACTTATTATGCAAATTAGAGTGAGTGTGTGTGTATGTGTGCGCGCGTGCGTGTGCATGCGGGTGTGTGTGTGTGTGTGTGTGTGTGTGTGTGTGTGTGTGTGTGTGTGTGTGTGTGTGTGTGTGTGTTAAGGTGAGTATAATTCATGTTCTGTGGTTTATGGCTATGGATTAGGATATTATAATATCACGTATGTGTTATTTAATAACACATTAATAAATATTGCTATTTAATTACAGTTAAAAGTTACTCAGTTTCACAGTACGAGAGATTTTTGAGCCAGTTACTAATACACGACCTACATAGTTAAAAAAAGTCTCAAAGAATATTTCCTTAACAAGTTGTGCCATAATAACTAAATAATTATATTATTTCTATCGTAATTCATTACTATGCATAAGTAATATTATTTATATAATAGGTATGTGTAAATTATGTATGCATTATGTATGTACTATTTATTTATGTTTATGTATAATATATATTGTTATCTATATTTACTTATTTTAATTATATGTAATGTATAAATATATATTTTGTCTAGTATGTTTATATTATTTACTCAACTAATAATAATAACGTGTATTTTATTGTGCCACACTACCCTACACATCTCGTTCAATCCTCTCACCAAAGGTTGCCTGGTAGAGATTGCTCAGTAAGCAATAAGGCCGCCTTTGCATACCTAGTTATAGTTAATTTTACTCTGTATTCTTTTTCTTTCATGTGTGCAATAAAGTATTTATCTATCTATCTATCTATAGTTTATATGGTAGGTTGTGTATATGAAGTTTATTGTTTATCCTTTTATAAATTAATGGGCTTAAAAAAGGATACTGACGACTAGTACGGACAGATTTAGAGATCTGGTAAGGGCATACCGATACTGTTCTTCGCAAGCCAGTAGTGTATTCAGGAACAAAAGGTAATTCTTGGTGTTTGTAAAGGGTTGTGTGAAGAATAAAAAGTTGCCTGACTGTCAAAATATCACACTCTTTAAAGAGATCTACCGTCGCACCGTTGAGTGAATGGGCCGTGAAAGAGTAACATACAGAATGAATGAAATATTCTTTATTGTACACCAATACAAGAAACACATACAATACACAATGAAATAAAGCTATGGTACAATTGGCGGCCTTATCGCTTTGAAGCGATCTCTACCAGGCAACATAAGGAAGTATTACTTAAGACATAATTTTTTTAAACAATATTGGAATGACAACCTCAAAGCTAAAACGAATACTATAACATGCAACTAGCTTATGTGTAACAATATAAAAAGGTTTAAAAACTTTAATCCGTCTAAGGAAATAATAATGTTAAATTGTTTTTCTGTCGTGTGTTTCAAAATCAAAATCAAAATCAAAATGCTTTTTATTCAAATAAACTTTTACAAGTGCTTTTGAATCGTTAAGTGAATCTACCACTGGTTCGGAATGCCATTCCTACCGAGAAGAACCAGCAAGAAACTCGGTGTCTTAGTAATAAGAAGAAAATCGAGCCTAACAAAATGCTTTAACAATAATTAAACTCAAATTACAGCGCTGTGTCTTTTCTGGCTCCGTTCCGAGTTTAATTGAACCAAAGACATTGAATTTAATGTTAAGGTACTTGAGCCAGGGAGTAAAAGGAGCTGGGAGCAACGTGCCTATAGAATGGCATTATAAGCATTGAGTTACAAATCATTAGAGAATTAGAGACGCAAATGATTTTATTATAATATAAATTTACCACTTAAATCCAATCGGGTATCGGCATAATAATATAGGTATATAACCAGGCTAGTCAGCCACCATCTTGAAGATTGCATCGTCACAACCATTCTAGATCTTCTTGATACCATTCTAGTCAAGGTTTAAGTTACTCGATATGTTTCTGTGAAAACAAACTTCACGAAGGGCATACATTTGACTCTACTGCCGGTTTGGCATGAAAATTCAATGGAAAGAGGACGAGAAACTGCGAAGTTGCTCTTTTCAATAAATGTTACAATAAATAGATAAATGTAATAAATTATGTTAACTATCTAGTGTGAGGGTAGTACTACGAAATCCTACCTAAATTCAACCCAGTACAAGTACCTACTTGTAGTTGTAACTCAGCCGTCAGTATAGTTCAGTTATTGTGTAAGAATATTTGTAATCAGTTACGTTGTACGACAATTCAAACTGTTTAAAGAGTTCATGTATAGCATCTATGAAATCCTTATTCGATTTATTAAGAAGCCGACTGACGAACGCAACCAATTATGTATGCGCCTTAGTTTAAAACACTATCCCAGACTTCATTATCGCTTCTAGGATATAATACCTCTAATATGTTTTCTACTACTACTACTCTTAGGTCCCTATATGCGAGACTTGTGACTTGAAATACTTACTTGTAATTCCACAGGTACGTGAGGTTTAATTACTCTCTTTGAAACGAGATGCATGACGTTTACTTATAATTCCCCGTATTTACCCATAACTTTGCAAACGTGTTTTGTTTTACTGCTAAGTTTAATTAGGCACCCTTGTCGCGGTGGCTTAATTGTATTTTTATCTGCTTTCGACTTTTGACTTGTATTGACAAATACATTTGTATTAAAAATTAAGGCTTTCAAAAATTAGGTATATATTAGGCAAAATCAAAATCGGAAAGGAATTTGATACAATCCGTATATGGCTAATAGGTTTGTGTAAATAAATACATAATTCTGGCACTATCGTCAGAAAAACCATTAAATCTACAGGATTATCTTGAGTCGCCTAAAAATCAAGGCAAAAATATTTGTAAAATATTGTTTGTTGAATGAGAATTTTTGAAAATCTTTTATCCTCTGAATTTATTACGTTTCTAATAGGTACTAGAATAGCCTACTGTACCCACAATATGGCCTAAAGATTTCTAATAGGCATTCTACCTATTTTGATTTTATTATATCCACATTAAAATTATAAATGGGAGAGTTTGCGTGTCTGTGAAAAGGTTACGTCTTCAAAGTCAGTCTACAACTGCAGTCCACGTGTTTAACAAATTTTGACATGGTACAAACATTGGTTTGGTTGCATTCCAGGAACACATATAGTAGGGTACTCTTAATTTCGGTAAATCAAGGAGTTTTGAAATTTTGAAAGACCTTTACGAGTAAATTAAGACAGGCGAACGATTTTGTGGGTATCATTTATATATCCTATGATCTAGTACCTAAGTACAAATACAAATACAAAAATATTTATTTCTTCTTAATAAGTTACAAAATTTTTACCTACATAGTGATTGGGGCCAACCCTTTAGGTTACCAGTAACAACTAGTACTTGTGGCGGGCGGCCCCGCTCTTCCAAACATATTACTAACATAAATCATACTAATATTATAAATGCGAAAGTCACTTTGTTTGTTGGTTTGTTGGTTTGTTGGTTTGTCCTTCAATCACGCCGCAACGGAGCAACGGATTGACATGATTTTTGGCATGGGTATAGTTGAGGACCTGGAGAGTGACATAGGCTACTTTTTATCCCGGAAAATTAAGGAGTTCCCGCGGGAATAACAAAAAACTTAAACCACGCGGACGAAGTCGCGGGCATCAGCTAGTTAGTTATATTTAAAAGTTATTTTTATAAATTAAGCATACCTACAATATAAATATGTGTGGTGTGTTATGTGTGTGCGTGTGTGTGAGTGTTTTTTTTTTTTATCCACTACAAGTTAGCCCTTGACTGCGATCTCACCTGATGGTAAGTGATGATGCAGTCTAACATGGTAGCGGGCTAACCTGTTAGGGGCATGGCAGTTATATTAAACCCATACCCCTATTCAAATCCAGATTCAAATCAGTAAATCCTGTGTTGAAGTTTGTTTCAAAATTAATTAAGCGTTTCATTGTTTGTGATAGTTCATACACCATTGCCGGTCGAATTAATTCGCATAGGACGGTATGCTCGTGTACGTTTGTGAGCACTAACGCGTCAAAGCCTCAAAGGGTGTAACGAAGCCTCAAACGGGCAGTCTAATTTACATATTATGTTCTCGATAGTTACTTGCTCTTGTATTGACGATCTCTATTGTCGGCATGCAGTGCTGTTGTGATTATGTTATCTGTGCTTGATTACTGTCACCTCTATGTCATAGATTAATTAACTCTGTCCAATTATTTATTTTACTTTTGGCAGATGGAGTCAATGATGTTCTAACGCGTTACTGATTCGATTTTTGATAACAATCGACTTTCTTTATGAAAAAGTTTTAATCGATTTGACACATTGATATTTACGTTTGCTCAACATTTTTTAATTGTTTTTTAAACATACCCAAGCGTTCAAATGACTGAGTATATCAAAGTATGTATTATAATAAATCATGTATATTCAACATCCTGAGGCCTGGAAAACGGCTTCCTTGATCCTCCTTAGGAAGGCTAATAAGCCAGCAGAAGATCCGACCGGGTACAGACCAGTATGTTTGCTAAGCAGTTACGGCAAGTTAATGGAGAAACTCCTTCTCAATAGGATCGAAAAGCTGCTGCCAGATCACGGGGGTCTTTCCGAACACCAGTATGGTTTTAGGCAGGGCCGATCCACACATATGGCTATAAAAAGAGTCGTAGAGACGGCTACGGAGGCAAGACAGGGCACGCGTAGTACTAGAAAGCTGTGTGCCCTCATCTGTCTGGATGTGAGGAACGCTTTTAACTCCGCTCCTTGGACGGAGATCCTTTTAGAACTGCGGAAGAGAGGTTTCCCAGGCTACATCCAGAATCTTGTAAGTAGCTACTTAGAAGACAGGGCTATAATAGTGATAGACTCGAAAGGAGTGGAAGAGGTAATTAAGGTCAGCAGTGGAGTTCCACAGGGTTCAATTCTCGGGCCCACTCTTTGGAACATTTTATACGACGGGGTCTTCAAGCTGAAACAAGAGGAGGGCATCCAACTGGTGGGCTTCGCTGATGATCTGGCGCTCATAGTGGTGGCCAAAACGGAGACTTCCCTCATGATTCGAGCAAACAGGGCGCTCGAGCGAATAAATCTCTGGATGCTAGGGAAACAGCTGACGTTGGCCCCAGAAAAAACAGAAGCCATAGTGTTCAGTGGGAGACGAAGGCTAGACCCAATACAATTTAGAATAAAAGGTGCTACAGTGAGTCCTAAAGAGCACGTGAAATACTTAGGAGTATGGCTTGACAAAAGTTTAACTTTTAAGAAGCACGTTGAGGAAGTTGCAAGTAAGGCACAGAAACTCACGGAAGCGCTGAAAAGACTCATGCCAACGAAAGGTGGTCCCAGAGCAAGTAAACGAAGAGTGCTGGCATCAGTCGCCCACTCCGTCATTCTTTACGGGGCCCCAATATTCGAAGGAGCTTTTAGGGTAGAACTGTACCGGAAAAAGCTGGAGGTAGTCCAAAGACGTTTAGCAATTGGAATTTGCGGAGCATACAGGACAGTTTCTACTGAAGCGGTACTGGTCATAGCAGGGCTGGTCCCTATAGCCAAGCTGGCCAGGGAACGAGCAAAGCTGTTTCTATGCAAGACGAAAACGCCTATGGAGATGCGAGAGGATACCCTAACGGAGTGGGAAAGGGAATGGTCTGGAGCGGGAAAAGGGGCCTGGACAAGAGAGTTAATTACAGATCTCAAAATATGGCACAAAAGGAAACATGGAGAGGTAGACCGGTGGCTAACGCAGGCGCTCAGCGGTCACGGGGTGTTCAACACTTACCTCTTTGTCATTGGGAAAGCAGCGAGTGATAAGTGCTACTTCTGCGGCGAGGAGGACACCCCGAGACACGCCTTATTTGAGTGTCCCGCTTGTGCTGACCTGAGAGAGACGGCCCAGGGAACGAGCGAGAGCAGAGTGGATGCCCGAAACCTAATCTCACGCATGTTGGCTGGTGCAGACGCGTGGCAAAGATATGCCCACATGCTAAGGGGCATAATGTTGAGAAGGGAGGAAAGAGAAAGAGAAGAAAAGCAGAAGAGCGAATAGAATAGCTAGAGGGTCAGCACGAAGTAATGCAATTGCGGTTCCGTGCTGACCTCGAAGACGGGGGAGGTTATTTTAGTCCGTGCAAGTCGGACATGCCCTGCCATTAGGCAGAAGTCCGTAGGGATTTTTTCCTCCCCCGAAGAAAAAAAAAAAAAAAAAAATTCAACATTACACTATAAATGTACATGAATCCGTCAGGTCATAGAAACCATCCATCGCCAAAGATTATGGTGCTTAAAGACTATCAAGAAAGCTAGTGTTGAAGCTCCGTGACTATTTTGAATAGGAATGTCGTATTTGTAATTACTAGATAAGTATACGAGTTACGAAATATTATCGGATAAAATGACACGTCGCTTCACTATTGGAAAAAACGATATGCGTCTATGGAGTATTGCATTTTTTTGTCGATAGTTGCCTGTCAATAATTATGACACTTCATAGACGTGCAGATGCCAAAAGTAAAATAAATCGTTGGACAAGGCATAGTGGTGTTAATATGCTTATTTTACTAAGGGACATCACCCAGGCTTGCTTGGCTAACACTCTTTTGGTATTAACCAAAATTCATTGACGTGAGTGTACCATGAATTCGACCAATCATAGTGATAGATACTAATAATGTTTGATGCAGCTTTTTCGGCATTTGGCTACAACGGTACAAGAAATACTGACTGTACCAGAAGATACGCAGACTGAGCATGAATTACGCGTGCATGGCTTTCTTTATTATCTACTAGATTGGCTATACTACCTCTGTGTACTAGATGATGCCCGCGACTTCATCCGCGTAGATTAAGGTTTTTGATTCCCGCAGGAACTCTTTAATTTTCCGGGATAAAATGTAGCCTATATCCTTCCCCGGGACACCACCTATCCCTGTACCTAATTTCATCAAAATCGGTTGAAAAGATGGGCCGTGAAAGCGTAGCAGACAGACAGACAAACAGACAGACGGACAGACAGACAGACACACTTTCGCATTTATAATATTAGTATGGATGAAGAAATTGGAATTCACTTAATCACTCACTTAAACTCTCGGTCATTCTGATTTAAACTGATTTAAACGGTTCTCCTCTCGGCCAAATCTCACCTCAATTAATAACACTCGGTAGTCGGAACTGTAAAGGACATTATGCCCTCCTATAACTATTCATGCAGTAAAAGAATGCAATTCGTTCTACCATGCAACGACACACAGATTTGACAAATCTATAGGTATAACGTGCGTAGTGCGTATACTGCATAGTACGTAGAGCGTCTACGCATACGCTACACACGTTTTACTCCCGAGCTCTCCATAGTAAAGCATGCTTTGATCCAATATTTAAATACATAAGCATATTGATTAGAAGATTCCTTAACAGATAATATAACCACGACAGATAATATTTAGTTCGAGATATCTAGCAAGTTGGAATTTAAACGTTATCTACGTTGACTGTAAGAGAATAGAACTTTGGTGCAGTTTGAATAAAGTTTTGGTTAATGCGAGTTTTATTAAGAAAGTTCTTCCGAGAATTAGATAAACTGTAGCACCGTAGCAGCTATAATGTAACGAGTGAAATTTCTTCTTGCGGAAAAAGTACTTTCATATTTTGTTTTGGTCCATTATAAAGCGTCTTAAAGAGATTTTATTTTAGCAATGAAACGTTTTAAAAGTGGAAGCTTTGAAAGCTGGTGAAAGCATAATTCTTCCCCTACAGGTGTTAAGGTATTTATACATAAGATAAGATATTATTATACATAAGTGACCAGTTGTATAAATAAGATATTATATGAATGTGAAAGTGTGTTTGTGGGTTAGTTCTTCAATCAAATCGCAACGGAACAATACATTGATGTCAGTTTTTGGTTGGCCATAGTTAATGACGAAAAATAAAAAGTTTCCAGACTATTCTTAAAAACCTAAATCCACGCTGACACGAGAATCGTGTAGCATAGCCTGCTGCATGCTTCTGGTAGTAGATAGCAAACAGGAGGCTGCTTGGAGTCTTCATAATTCATGTAAATTGGTCCCTAAATTATTTAAAAAAAATAGAAAACCCGAAATACTTTTCATTTACAGCCGCACCCGGAACTCAGCTGTCACAGTTTATAGAATTAGGAAGAGTGCGTGTCATGAAAGAAGTCCCTTGAGGCTGTTTTAAGGGATTTATTATCATACTAGATGATGGCCGCGACTTCGTCAGCGTGGATTAAGATTTTTTTGTTCCCGCGGGAACTCTTCAATTAGCCTATTTCCTTCCTCGGGTTGTAACCTACCTATAGAGGTAGGTTACAACAAAAAAAAAACACCTACCTATAAAGCCTTACCTATAAAGGTAGGTTTGGTATAGACCAAATTCCATCAATATTACTTTCTTACTTACTTTCTAGTTTCTTATCCTACGAGGACACCAAAACTCAGTAGTGGGCTGGCCTTGGGTTGACATACTGAAGTCGATGGCATACAATTTACACACAAAGAAATGTGCTCAAAAATCACAAGTTAGGTTCACCAGCCAGACTAATTCAATATTCAGCGAAATCGTTTAAATAACATCGAAAAAAAGCGATTTTATGGTAATTGAATACATTTATATTCGTTGTACGTACTTTAGGGTGTACGTGATCTGTTTGGTAATACTGTTGTAAAGTAATTTTGATTTCCGCTTATGAGACTATGCTACACATTGTAGGATATAAATTGGGAGATTCATTTAGCTATAGAAAAAGTACAGTGTAAGTTTTCTCGTAATTTTTATAAGAAAGTATGTATGTAACTTGTATCCTTCAGATTTCTTATATAACCTGCATTGAAAATGGGCGTTTCAATGCCTGTTGAGCCACACGAAACTAGTCAATTTCAGACGAATACGTCATTTCAGTTTTACACTTCGGGTGATACCAGCCCTCGCTTCGCTCAGGCAGGGAACTTCACCTTCGTTTGAAATTGTCTTGTTTCACCCCTAGGCACAAAATATATAATAATAATTTACATAAAATCAATAAATAAAACTCACAGAAAAGCAATTCCAAAAAATATTTACACAGTAGGTACCTGATATAATAAGGAACAAAATTACTTTAACGGTATATACCTATACCTACTTACAATAACAAAAACTTGTTATTCTTTCTCTCTTATAGCGGTTCAAATGAACAAGTAAATTGGTAAAGTACTTACGCGAGTACGTACGGCGGGCGCTTTTGTAATTTCCCATCTGCCTTTTATCTCACCATCAGGGATCGGTATTGTTGCTACTTTGCCCTAGTTTTTAACCGTAAATTGTCTGGACTCAGGACTTAAAAGGAACCTTATTTTTTCTTTTACAATTTCATTCCATTTGACTCGATCAATATGGATACTTGAAAACTGTGGTAGTTATAAGTTTAAGGATTCGTATGTTGGTAGATTCTGTATAGAAAACGCCTCAACAGCTCAACGATTACTTAAACAGCATATTTTGTTAAGTCGAGGTCATTATACGAGTAGGTACCATCGATGATTTTCTTAATGACAAAGTTGCATGGAAGGCCGGCTACCTACTGGTAACCCACAAGTCAGTATAATACGTGGTTATACTTGTAACGTAGCGTGTGGTAGCGTATGTGTTGTATTGTATTGTAATTTTCAATAATCTCTCAAAAATTTCTCAATAATTTTCTTTTTGAGAAAACTGCTGATTTTCTTGCCGGCTCTTCTCAGTAGAATCATAAGCGACACAATTTGTCCTACTTGAAATAAATAAATCATTTATAATTTATTTAACATTTATCATTTCCGTCCGCGTTAGAAAAATAGTGACTTGTCATTGTCGGCAGGTCGCCACGCCGTCCGACCCGTACAAGTTGCAAGAAATAAAAAAAAAAGCCTTTCTGCTTTTTTGCAGCTTTATTGGTCGGGCTTGGCGTGGCAGCCTGCAGACAGTGATTAGAAGGTAACTATTTGGCAAATCTGCGTTTGCAATTCCGCTCGAAAAAATAAGCGGAAAATCGCTGAAAACATGTCTTCTCTAGTTTATATTTTTTCAAACATAGGTAAAAAATTATCGTTTACACTATACGATATTTTCTATAAATATTTAAATAGCTTACTTATTAGAAAGGTATAAACTGAGAGCACCAACAATCCCGGGAGGACTTAAGTCGCTAGCTCCTAAACTAATGGGAGGCCCTTCCAATTGTTCCTCCGCTAGAAAGGTTTATTAGAGGGCAAAATAAACAGAACAGTTTGTCTCTGGCACGTGACCAGAAGCATTTTATGAAAATCACGTTTTTTTCATCAACTATACCTACGGAAAAAATATTTTGTCAACTGTGACATTATTTGTATGTTTTTCATTTCCTTTCCTCGGACGTATCTCATTTTCCTTTATATTAGAAATATAATTCACGTAACTGAATAGAGGAAATAAATGTCCCGTAAATACATTTTCACGCGCAGTCAGCTCGCGTTTTACAGTGCTAAAACAGTAAAACCTATTCTTAGTATTAGGTACAAAGGCTTTATGACCACAAACACACGGACAAACAAGTTGTGTCCGCGATATTCACTTTTATTTGGAGCGGACACACTAGGCGACAGGACGTCGTTCCCTTCCGACGTGGACGTTCTATCCTGTCCGGTCCATAGAGTGAAAACGCAACGTAACATCTATATCTTCTTGATGTTCATACAATTGAGTTAAAATGTTGTAAAGCCTTGGGCACTGCATAAAATATTACGTTTTGGCAACGTACGCGTGCAACGTGATGTGCGATTCGTTAAAAAAAAATGCAATTGCGACGCATGCTGGACAAACTTATACCACAGAATAGGTACATAGTTCAGATACGTAATTATACTTAAATGGATGCTAAAACAATTTTGCTCCACATTTTCAGAATCTAAATCCTCACTAAAGCTCTTTTTTGATTTTTCAGTAAGGTACTATGTATTATGTGGTAATAACTACAGTATTTTGTATGACACAATACAAAATTTTTGTTCAGGAAAAGAATACCATGTAAATATTTCCGGAAAACTTGGGACAAAACTGTTTACAAGGGTTCACAAAGTAACGTTAGAGGTCTTTCATGTTGGATTTATAGGCTCATTACGTTTATTTATGCGACCACAAAAGAATCGTTGCTCACTCAGACCTCACTCGCTTTAGTGGGTAGTTTCTCTGAAATCCTTTTTGAATAAGCGTTCTTGAAGTTTTTATGAAACTTCTGAAGAAACCTTTAAGATTCCTGTAAGTAGTAGGCGATTTCAATTGCAAATACTGAAGTTTAAAAGTTTTGGAGATCGAGTTTAAACATATTATTACAAAATTATGAGTATAATAATTAAGAGATAATAGCTTCTACTATAATAATATACCTAATGTTAATATAATGTAGGTAGGATGGATGGATGGTAATGTAGGTAAGTAGTAACCTACCACTAAGATGATGCTTGCGACTTAGGCCACGTAGATGGGTTATTGTATCCCGCAAGAACTTTTTCATTTCCCGACATACCTAATAAGGATTTCTTCCCCGGGATGCAGATAACAGACAGAGTAGTAATCTCTTCACGATCAAAACCGACGTGAAAAGTATTATGACTAATATTAAGTCTAAAGCGAAACGTCCATGTAGCAAAACGATGGCCTGTCGCGCGTCGTGGCCATTATTTAGCTTCCGTTGTACCGTGTCAGGAACATTTGCGTCGACACTGGGGCACTCGATAACTCAGCTTTTAGGATACGTTTAGGCAATAGACAAGTCTGCTAACATATTGTTATGCTGGGACCAAATTGGAATATATTGTATAAGATTTATATTACGTACGTCGCCTGATACCTACGTTGTTGTAGGATATTAGGTACTTACTATTATACTTACATGAACTCTAGATTTAGGCAAATCTAGAGTTGCAAAAGCTATTCATCGGAAAATCTATCGAATTTCATTTCCTTCCAATTGCTCAAATCTTTATCCCACTAAAAACGTTTGCCATAAGAGTGAATGGAGGTTCGTAGTAGATAAGACGGGATTTTCCATTTTTTTCCCATTGAAGATCCCCATCAATGCGGATTTGTGGAAAAAGTTGATTCACAAATCACCATTGACAATACCCATCTGTTTAGAGATATCCAATCCATGGATGGGTAACAACCTACTACCTACTGCCTACCATAACAATGAAAAGGTTTGGACTGTACTTAGCGGTGATGAGTCAGTTACTGAGTGAGTTAGGACTTGTCTTTTTATTATTATAATAATTATTGTACGAGGATAACTTTGCTAATTTTGATAGATGACTGATAGATCGTCAATCAATGGCAGGATTCAATATTCCAATCCAATTCGTCATGAACGATTCTATGAAAAACATAAAACATGCTTGTTCATATAATAGCGTTTTTCGTTTATCCCGGTCGGATAATATTCAGAAAAGATCGCAAAAGAAATATGCCTACAGGCATCAATGCCTACAGGCCATAGCCCATAACCACATAACATTTCAGGATGCTTCGGAGTGGCTAACTAGTTACCACCCAAGCGATTTAGCGTTCCGGTGATGTCGTGTAGAAAGTAGAAACCGATTAAATAATATTATGATGGGGATATGAGATCGCAATCTAGGGCTGACTTGTAGCGGATAAAATAAATGAGGAACGGAACCCTAAAAAACTGCATTAAAATTTAAAACTAAAGAAAGACAGACAGACAGACAGACAAAGACAAAGCGATGTAGGAATTTATCACCACTCATTTACCTTTTGGGTTTAAATTTTAATTAATTAATGAACACCGACCAAGGAATAATCATGAACAGTTTCAGAATATTTTAATAGGTACATAACAAACTACCTAATTTGCATTCAAAATAATTATTGCATGCAAAAATACCTACCTTATGATAAGTTTCCAAACAGCTTTTTGTTTAAATGATTGATACGGCAGTCGGCATCTCAGAAAGGGTTAATTAAAATAAAATCATAAGGTTATAATGACAAAATTCAAGTGTTTATTTATTCCGACTTATTATACCTACATTATTACTTAGTAGGTTTTTTACAAATAACTCACGACAGTCAATACCTACTAAATAATAATATTATGTTAGTAGGAACTATGAATTTACAATGTGGTATCACCTTCCTTATTTTCCAAAAGTTCCGTATAAATATTAAATAATATCCTTAATAATTAAGATTCATATAATTTAGTTAGTTTAATATTCACTTGTATTACCGATTACGCACCTTATTACTTCCAGACGTCTCGTTCTCTAATTATTAATTTCAAAAAAAACGTTCTGACTCGCGAGTAGCTACAAAGAGTATATAATAATTAATAATAATAATATAATTTAATTATAGTAGCTATATTGCCAGTTCTGGACCACTTTTTCGTAGTGGCGCCACCTGTCGGCGGCGAGTGGGCGGGAGGGGCGATCCGGGGCGCCCCTCGCCATTCAAAAGCTACTTCGGAAGCACTACCACAGAATAATATAATAGTACTTACGGCACTACTCAGAGTCTCAATAGATAAAATAAATAGTCCTTGTCTTTATCGTAATCTATGGTTGGTAGAGTCCTCAAATTCCATTAGGTTAAATAAAAGACTAAAGTCTAGAACCCACAAAATAAACCAATAATAATAGGGTTCTAATTTCCTACCTCCATGAATAATAATTATCATAATCATAGATTTATTACTGAGCGTGAGTTATTTAAAGTCCTTTCACTGTTAATATACCTAGTAGGTAGGTATAGAGCGCTAATATCGCACCGGTCTATGAAGGATAGAGTAGGAGGACTGTATGGTTATCTCTGTTTAAAAAAAGTGTCCGTCGAAATGCATCAAATTGGGGGCGCCACCTATCATCAGGGTGGAAGCGCCAAATGATATTAGAGTAGGTTTGAGAAATAAACAAGGAAAGAAAACGTTCATCATTATTTTGTACAACGTAAGTTGTTGAATTTATTAAATAACTTCTTTAGTCGACAATTACAATAAAATTATGTTAAATTTTTTTAACTCGGCATATCATCACACATTTGCTTCATCCACAATTGCTTCATCCACATCCACATTCATACCATACTGTTTGTCTACACCAGCGCCTTCGTGGGAGTTTTTTGAACTGTTATTTATAGCAACCACTGGACACTTTTTCAACTTTTCTCTGAGATAACACTCCTCCTACTGTACCCTCCATACACCGGTGTACGGGCTACGGGTCGCCAGGTGCGCAGAGTAGGCAAGTGATGTGAACTATAACTAATTATATTTATAGGCATGTAACAAATAGGGACGAGCAATAGTGCGCTGCAAGTGCAATGTCGATAAAATACATCTGAATGGTACGGTACAGTATTATTGTGTATGTTTGTACCCTATCATACTAATTATGGTACATCGAGTGGTACCGGTACCTACAGGACGTGGAGGTCCAGATCCCAGTGACTACAGGCCCGTAGCAGTTCTATGCACTCCGGCGAAAGTGTTCGAGTCCGCCATACATAGTTGTTTGTATGATCTGGTTGGTGCTCAGTTGTCTGACGCGCAGCACGGATTCCGTCCTGGGCGCGGAACAACTGGGAACTTGCTGCATCTTATGACGCGATTGGTGCCAGCGGTAGATGCCGGGATGCAGGTAGATGTAGCCTACTTCGATTTCAGGAAGGCGTTCGACACGGTCGACAACGATATCCTGCTCGCGAAACTAGCCCGCGTGGGCTGTACGCCAAAGACGCTGGCTTTCTTTGCCAGCTACTTGCGGGATAGGCGTCAGTATGTCGACTGCGGCGGACAACGGTCTGAGCCCTACTTTACAAGATCAGGTGTCAGTCAAGGTAGTAACTTAGGACCCCTCCAATTTATCGTAATGGTAAACGACTTACCTGAGGTGATTACTGAGTCGACGTGCCTGTTGTTTGCTGACGACCTGAAGTTAGTTAGGGAAGTGGGCGACATTACAGATCATGATAGACTTCAGAGGGACATTGACGCGGTCAGCAGTTGGAGTCAACAGAATAAACTTTATTTTAATGTCTCCAAATGTTCCGTGCTGACGTTCAGCCGTGCGCGCGCCCCACGCCACCATCAGTACCAGCTTGAGGGACAGGCGCTACGGCGCGTCACTGAAGTTAAGGATCTTGGTGTCCATTTCAACGCAGACCTGAATTTCCGGCAACACATAATGCAGGCTTGCAAGAAAGCATACCGGAATTTAGGTTTTGTGTTACGGCAAGCCAACACATTCACAAACACCAAGGCATTGCGAGCTTTATACGAAGCTTTGGTGAAAAGTCAATTGGAATGCAACGCGGTCGTCTGGTCACCGAGCCAAAATAAATATAAGGTAATGTTGGAACGCATTCAAAATAAATTTTTAAGGTTTTTGTACCTAAAGTTGTATGGGGTGTATCCGGGCTATCCTTTGCTATATCCCACTTTGTTTGTTATGGGCATGGTGGGATATAGCAAACTGGAACTGAGAAGAGAAGTGTCCCTGGCTACTTATTTGTTTAAGGTACTAAGGGGGAAGGTTCATAACCCCGCTATCTTGCAGGAGTTACGATTGTGCGTGCCGAACGATAGCTTTTCGCGCAGGCGTAGGCCACCGCTGCTGGCGCAACCGTGCGCTCGCACGTGCTTGTTGCAGAGAGCGCCACTGGTACGTGCGACTCGCACGCTCAATGCAGTGGCTGAACATAAGGACCTGTTCAGCTGCTCACTGAGCGAGTTCACAAAAGCCGCTTCATTTGTATTAAGTTAGTTAGGTTTTAAGTAGGTATGATATTGTAGTTAATTAAGTATATTTTTATAATTCATTTATTTCAATTGTAAATAATGTAAGGCTTATTCTATCGCATTAGGTGACCTGTAAGGATAGAATTAAGTTGGGTGAAATAAATAAATAAATAAAAAAATATTGTAAATGCGAAAGTGTGTTTGTTTGTTGGTTTGTCCTTCAAGCACGCATCAAAGACCAACGAAACAACCTGTTTTTTTGCATGGGTTAAAGAGGTTCCGTGGGAATTAAACTTTTTGTAAGTGTGTATTTTTTATTCGTTTCAATATACCTACCTCAAAAAAATTGCCTATTTGGACCAGGGTTATTTTAGCTAGGGGGATTTCAAGTTGGTGTTAGGGGGAAACAGGGGTATTTCAAGCTGCTGTTAGGGGGGCACTCCGTAGTGATTGGCAACACTGATCTGACGACGACTGACGATCATGTGTTCTGTGACAACGATTGATTAATACCTTACTAGGCCTTAAAGGACTTGTATCCAGGGCCGTAAAATAAATAAAAAAAAAAAAAAAAAATACCTTACTTAACTTGTCTCTGATTGATTATCCTAGCAGAGACAAGTTAATCCTAGTTTAAAGTTTTAAGTTAGAGTTACCTACTTGTCTCTGATTCAATTTCAAAGAACTGTTTTTGTTTTCTTTTGCTAGAGTTCTACAAAATTGTAAAATTCAAAATTGGTAAAGTCCTAACAACATTACTAGCCCGGCCCCGGTGGCCAAAATTGGAACTAATTGTTATGGCTGTATAAATTTTGTTTATGTAATTTAATTTTCATAGTTAATTAGCGACCACAAGTTTGTGATTGTGGGAAAGACAAAACCTAACCTTAAACAGCTTAGCTGTTGAAACTACATTAAGTTAACTGCAGGGTCTCTGCTACATTTGAAAAACCTCACTTTCCAGATAACCACGGAGTTAACGAATCAAAAGTTAACCTGCCATCAAAAAACTTTTTATCTTCAAACAAAAGATGGTGCGAAGTTTGGACAAAACTTTTGGTAAGTTTCGAATATTTAAGGCGCTAGATGTCCAGGAATAAGTAATTTATTAATGTAACCAACTTCATTTCTCAGATACGACGATATTGAACAATGTTTACGTGGACAAAACCAGTGTTGAGGCACAAATAGAGAAAATTCTTCTAAAGCATCCACTTCATGAGTCCAGTGATAATTATAAGCAATGGTTAATCAAAGCTGTTACCTTGATCGACCTGACTACGCTATCTGGAGATGACACACGGTCTAACGTTACTCGTCTATGTATGAAGGTCAGGGTTTATTAATTATAATATGACCAGCTCATTACTACCTTGCTAATCCTCTGAAGTCTGTCTTCTTCCTTCCTAGGAGAGCTGGGTGTGCAGGGTTCCCAGGAGACCTAGCATCACTATGACTTGCCAATCTATTGTAATCGCTACTTGTCTATTGTTCCTCATCAATGCCAAATGCCTCTAAGAACAACAACATGTTTTTAGCCAGGGTGCTTCCCTAGTTGAAGGTTAGCTAGGTCTGTCACTTTTATTCAATGAATTTTTGATTTCCCTAGTGAGACTAAACATTATGTGTCATCCTCCATAGTGTGTAGGTGCGGGTTTAGGTAGTGTTAGTCTAAACTGGCAGGGTGGCAACTAACCAGAAATTGTAAATTCCCAAATGCGCCGTGCTCACAACTGCCCAAGGCGGTAGTCAAATGTTTTTTTTTTACAAATTGTGTGGTTCTCCTCCTAGAGCATTCTAGCTAACTATGATAATATATTTAACATAAGTATATATTTATTTAAAGAGTACCACATCTCTGCCTGTCCAGCTTTACTGGATATTAGGCTTACTACATTTCTTGCCACATCCACCTAGATAACTATTTATACTATTTATTTTGATATTGTATTATAATATTTTAAAATCACTGATCCTAAATTTATAGTAAAAATGTATACTTATTTTAAAGTATTTAAAATATTTTGAGTAAATGTAACGAAACAAACACTAAATGTATGCTAAAATACACATTGGCTCAAAATTTTAAGTAAGATCTCTTATTACCAATGTCACCCCTGAGGTCGTTAATTTATTGACTTTATTATTCCAGGCTGCTAATCCATTGCCATTCATAGAGGCAGGAGAGAAGATCAGAACAGCAGCTGTGTGTGTGTACCCCAACAGAGTAGGCGATGCTCATGATGCCATTAAAAAGATGGGGCTTCTCAAGGAAATACAAGTAGCTTCAGGTTTGATTTTTTTTTTTATTGTGAGATAGGCTTGCACTTGATGACAATCATGCTTAATGCAAAGCAATGATGAGGTCTAGGTTGTAATGCACTTGCCTGGAAGATTTTAAAGACCATCTCTAAACTAAACTAAAATGAAAGCTACATTGCTTTACCGCTCATAGTACTACCAGCAGAGAGGGGCATCACTAGATTCAGAGCTGTCATTTTAGTTTAGACTTTATAGATTATGATAAACAGAATTGGCCAGATTGTCCTACATGGTTTACAAATAGACATGACACAACATTTTCAAACAGAAGACTTCATGTGACCTATGTTGTTGTAAAGATAAGTTTGTCATTTCCGATGCAGCTGTATCGCGTCGCTTTCGTCGCTCACCTAGTGCAAAGGGTAAATCTATCAAAGTGGTATAGTTGGTAGAGTCATCGCAATAGAGATAACACTATTTTTAGACCTGTCATTTCCAACTTACACCAAACCTATGTACTTAGCACAATTATCTTGTTACAGTGGCAACAGGGTTTCCATCTGGACAATATCCTCTACACACAAGACTACCAGAGATCAAATACGCCATAGGTATGGGTGCAACTGAGATAGACGTAGTCTTAGACCGCAGTCTAGTTTTGATGGGAAAGTGGGAAACCCTATACAAGGAATTACTGCTGATGAGGGAGGAGTGCGGGACTGCTCACTTGAAGGTCATCCTAGGAGTTGGAGAACTGGCCACATACGAAAATGTATGTACACTTTGTTGGATGTGAAATTTCTTTGGGATTGAGAGCATCTTTTTGGTTCCCGCGGGAACTCATTGATTTTCCGGGATAAAAAGTACCCGAGGTGTTATTTCAGACTATAATCTATCTCTGTGCCTAATTTCATCCAGATCTTTTCAGCCATTCGGCATGATTCTGGTAACAAACATCCATCCAAAAACTTCGCATTTATAAATATTAAGTATAGATAAACTATAGGCTTACTCTTGATTGCAATTACACTAAATAATATGTGATGGTAAGATAGATTTTATAATAGGCATGATGACAGTAAACAAGAATCAATGAAATTATGAATTTATCTAATGAAATAGGATTCATGGATTATAAAAAACGTATTTATTTTTCTATTTCGAGTGAGATTGCTATTTATTTTGATAAAATAAAACTATAAAATACAGCAATCCGCCATATTGGATAAAACACCAAGAAGCTAATGATGTCACAATTGCTTGTTTTCAAGCTTTGACTATCCACTATTGTTTAGTGCACACTGCACAGAAGTACATTGGAAAAACAATAGTGACGTCACAAACGACGCCATGACACCGGCGAACGTTTTGGCGTGAATTTTAAAATTCAAATTTCAAATGCCAATTTTATCTACCAAATCTTATTTTTCTGCTGAAATAAGATATTTTTTCGAAATAGTAGATACTTCAGAACATAAGCTGACCATTTTTCAAAATCTGTCATCATGCCTATTAGAACCCGCAAGGGTTACAAATTCTAGCAGTGCAAAAAACAAAACAAGTACTTAATAATTATAATGGCCATGAAACAGAAACCACTGGTTTTGGGCAGTCATCTAACAAGGTGCTCTTCAACACTCCTTATGGTACATACTGTAAAGTCTAAATCAAACATCTTCACATTGCTGGTCATCTCCAATGTTTTTGGAAGTCAAGCATATATTTTAATAACCAATGTTATAATAAATAACAAGTCCAATGGGTGAAGCTGAGGTTCAGCATTACTTTGGTATGCTAATTTTGGATCTTTGATATTAATTATTGTAATACTTTTAGGTCTACAGTGCCTCAATGGTGGCGATGCTGGCCGGAGCGGACTTCATAAAAACATCGACCGGTAAAGAAGCTGTGAATGCAACGTTGCCTGTAGGGCTTGTTATGTGCAGAGCTATCCGCAACTTCTACCAAATGACTGGTACTAAGGTAAATAACTATTTCTCCTACTTTACTCCTACTATTCTGGGAAATGGCTTCATTATTTAAAAAAAACAATACGTACATTCGCTCTCTTCATGCAACACAAGGTTTTAGCGTGAGTTGTAAGTCAACGCCATCTATCGGCAATGTAAAAAAGCTTTCGTAACAATTTCTGTTTTATGTTTCCGCGTAAATTAGATTAGAAAACTAGAATACTATAGTACACAAGGCTCTGCCGATAGCAATTTACCGCTTCATATACTTAAAAAGGCCATATACTAAAAAACCTCGTCCTATTAAATTAAATTGGAAGTCCTCAGCTTCACCTCGTCCTTCCAAATTTTACTCAGCCGTGAATTGCGGGCAGTAATGTACTATTACGCCACTGTGTTTATTGCACCCGACTCAGTGGTGAGCCCTGAGCTCTTATGAGTGGGAGATCCCATATTTCGATCTATGTAATTAGGTAGGAGAATTTAGGTAATTACAATTTCTACATAGGTCATAGTATGTACTATTTAGATCTGTCTAAAACTACCCTCTATTGACAGGTAGGGTTGAAACCAGCGGGGGGTATAAAGACTTCCCGTGATGCAGTCAACTGGCTAATATTGGTATACACCGAGCTGGGGCCTGAATGGCTCACGCCAAAATTGTTTCGTATTGGCGCTTCTAGTCTCCTTGATGTGTTGGAAAAAGATATAAAAGGTAAAAGTAATTGTTAAGTTTTTCTGTGGTGATAACTGGCGGTGCTATATTAAACGTTACCTGATAGTTCTGAAGGAAGCTGTCAGAGGCATTCTTTTATATTTTTAAATTGTTTATTTTTTCTAAATAATATAATATTAGCATGTACGTGTCTATTTTGAATTATAACATGCTACCTCAGCTTTACTTATTTGAGAACTTCAAAAAGTTCAACCTTATTCCTTGTCTAGGTCCAAGAGTTTGGGCTGGACGTTGATAAACCAATCAGTTAGTTAGTGAGTCAGGACTTTAGTTTTTGTTAACATAGACATATGACTTCATCAAAAAAATCAAAACACTTCCGTACTTAAAGATGTAGTGAAGTGTTTTGACCATTTTGATATCATATTTTAAAATATATTTTGAATATTCGTTATTCATATAAATGAACAACAATGTAAAAGTGCCATTATGACATAAATGTTTAATTGAAATCATGTTTATGAAATATGTAAAGTGTTTTTCATTAAGAGCGCTCGAACTTTGCAATTGAATAAAACAACCTGTTTAAGTGATATTGCCACAATGTATATTTTATTTTAAAGAATATTTGTTGACATTATGTATGGAATATAATTTCAGCCAAATGGCCGCCGCGACTCCGCTGAAGGTGGTGTATCCTGGTGGACCAATTTCGGACGACATTTTCGCATAAATGGGGCTCAATCTCATGAAGAATGCGAGTTATGTTGGCCTTTAGGGCAGCAATTGTTTGTGGTCTGTCAGCATAGACTCGAGATTTCACGTAGCCCCACAGAAAATAATCGAGCGGTGTTAGATCACACGATCTCGGTGGCCAGTTGATGTCACCACTACGCGAGATGACGAAGCCTTCGAACTTCTCATCCAATAAATTTAATGTTTCCCGTGCAGTATAGCAAGTGGCACCGTCCTGTTGGAACCACATGTTCGTGAGATCCATACCATTGATTCTAGGCCACAAATAATTTGTTATCATCGTCCGATATCGGTCGCCATTGACAGTGAACGTTAGGCGAACAGAGCACTGATTTTGATAATAAATTTTAACGATTTCTACTCGTTGTTGAAGCGTGTAGCGTTCCATGGTGAAATGTCATGAATAAATATGTATTTCTGCCAAATTTGACAACTATTGCTTTTCCAAGATGGCCGCTATAAACTTTCAAAGTTCGAGCGTCCCGATTGAAAACCCTTTATAAGCATCGATATATATGTAGGTACTAGATCGGCCCTTTCATAGAAAATTGGGCCTGCGACGTGCAGATTTCAATTTAAATTTGCAAGCAATTTGTTTGACAGGGCCTGTCTATGTAAATTGAGGTCGTTGTGTATAAGTTAAAAAGATAGTTATAAGATTATACTCGATAGTTATAAGTGTGACCAAAAAAATAATTTACCAAATTTAATTTTTATAAGTATGTACTTACTTTTTATACTTATATTTTTTTTACTATGCATTAAGTGTCCGACTGAACTTTCGGTTTCGGCCTAGTTTCGGTAAAAAGCGGGTTTCGGCTGCCATCCGGCCGAAACAACGTCCAAAACCAAAACTACATTCAGGGACTTTTGCGCTGCGACATACTCGTATTATAATAAACAACAATGTAAAAGTGCCTTCATGACGTTAATGTTAGATTGAAATCATGTACTTCTAAAAAATTAAGTTATATTATACTCTATTAAGTGTAGTAGAAGATAGAATTTGCCAAATTTTATTTTTATAAGTACTTTTATATTTTTTTATTGTTTTTAGTGTCCGACCGAACTTTTTTGGCCTATTTTCGGTAAAAAACCGAAACTACATTCGAGGGCTTTCGCGCTGCAATCGGATATGTTCGTATAATATGCTGAGGTGCAAGCGACGAAGCGTCATTTGGCCTCGTCCTCGCTCACAGTCGGGAGTCGTGTCATGACTTGGATGTTAAATATAAAAATGAACACGGATAATGATAACGATATAAATGATAATTTTTAACTTCATTTTTCCCACGAAAGCGACCTTATGTAGAAGTTTTAGTTTCGGCCGTGAAAACTAGTTTCGGTCGGGCACTAAAATTTTTTAAGTTTCCTACTATGGAAAATATCTTATAAAACTATTTTCAAAAATCAATAAAATACTATTTTTATACGTATACTGGTTTAATTAAGCTTACATCCACTTTGTAATAGTATTTCCTACATCATCTTTATCTTGCTAAGTGTTCAACCAAACTCACTATTAGCTAAATAGGTAACCAACTGATTTGACGTCAGTTGATACATTGAATTATATATTGATACTGCAGCTGTAACACAGTCATTTATTGGACACTTTCCTAGTATATAGAAATAAATTATATGTCCACTTAAGAACGCAGGTCCGCTTTAACCCCTTATTTTTTTTAAACTATAGGAAAACAGATAAAGGCATTTTTTATTATTTGCTTAAATTTTATTTAACTTATAAAGTAAAAGTACCTATCACAATAAGTATAAATAATAATTTATGTAATAATTAAATATTTTAGTATTCAACTTTTGAATAGTTTAGTAATTAAAATTTAAGGTCTTTTTACTTATCGTATGTCGTATATTATGTTGTGAATTATGGCACGGACATACTTAAATACAATTTCAATTTTCTATTATAATAAGTAATTAAACATTTTTAATGAGACATATCGTTAGGACAGACCTTTAATTTTAAAAACGTACCTACTAGAACATTTGAAAAAAAAATTCAAATATCATTTGGTACAATAAAACGTTATCTAAGTACGTATATAATTTAACATTCTTTTGCAAGAAAATAGTTATAATACATAGAAATATATAACAAAACTTATGTTTAAATTACTTACTGATTTAAGCTACAGGTAAGGACAAATCTGTACTGCAGTGTGTGATGTTTTGATTCAACAGAAGGCGATTGGAGTCAGACATATTTTAATACTAGATGATTCCCGCGACTTCGTTCGCGTGGTCTAAGTTTTTTCGATTCCCGTGGGAACTCCTCAATTTTCCAGGATAAAAAGTAGCCTAGGTATCGGTTGTAGAGGTGGGGCGTGAAAGCGTAGCAGACAGACAGACACACTTTCGCATTTATACTATTAAGTATCTATGGATTAGACGTTTCATAGATGTTCATACTAGACTTGTGAATTCTGACGCATTAACGTTTAAGCCGCTCTCCGATACCTAAATACAAAGAGTTGCGATCTTACTAGATTGCTTAAATCCGAATTAACACCAGCAATTTTAATTATAACATGATTATGCCTAACTCTAAGTACCTAGATCAATTTCAGTCCGTCACCACAGGAGCTTCAGCCCGGAAACCCAGTTGAGGATCCGCGTCATAGTTGACGACACGAAGCTTTCCAGACTTGTCCACGTACCCATAATGTCCCCTGACGTGACCGTCGTTGTCTCGCTCTTCGTATCGAAACTGTCGGTTTTTACTGAAAACAACGAGTGTTAAATTAAATGTTGTTGGTAGCGTAGATGTGCCAATCAGAGGCACCCATAGTCTGTCTGTCTGCTACGCTTTCACGGCCCATGTTTTCAACCGATTTTCATAAAATTTGGTATGGTTTGGAAAGACATAGACTTTTTATCCCGGAAGAGTTCCCGCGTGAATCAAAAAACCTTAATCCACGCGGTCGAAGTCGCGGGCGTCATCTTTAGTAATAAATATTTGACAAGATAGGATTGGGTACCTCCCATATATTATGAAAAGATTTCGGCTTGCCCGTACTTATACGTCGCGTCGATAAATAGGTTTTTTGGAATTACTAGATTTCTTATAAAAAGTTTTAAAAATAACAATCTAAATAGGTACTGTTTACTCAGTATAATGACAAGACTAGAATAATTATAGCACAGTTATAGTGTTATGCGTGTTTTGACTCCGACCTATATGGTGTTCAATTATTGTCCACGTTCAAGCGTATAGTAATGTATGAACACACTAAAATTAATATTTACCCTTTTCCAGTATCGTAGCCAAACTGATAGCTATGGGGTCCTTTCATGCCGTGCATCCGAAATTCAGTGCGTTCTCCTTTAGATTTGTGTTCAGGCTTATGCTTGAACGATTCTTTTCTTGGACGTGTGTGTATGTGATCTGCAATATTGAAAAAAAAAACTGTAGTTTTATAATTTTAAAAGTTCCTTCTGGAAGGAAATGCTTTAAAATAAGTAGGTTGTTGATTTGTTGTTGATGTAGACTGGAATTTAGGAGGAATTTATAGTTTTTATCGATGTGGCTGGAGACAGGAGAACATGCCGAAATGCTTGAACGATTGAGTTCTACCCAGCTCAAGAAGATGGTAGGTACTTACAAGTAGGAAGAAGTAAATGGTTAGAACTCAAAATATTTTGGAGAGAGCTACTGTGACAACTTGACAAATTATGAGCTACATAGATTAGAAGTCTAAGAAGCAGGATCTTTCAGTAAGATCCTGCGTGCAACAAGCGCTCTTACACATGTTGTTTGATAATATTCTGAAACTTACTTCTATGGTGTCTGTAGTTTGATTCCGATACTTCTTGTTCTGCAGGGTTCTCTTCTTCATTGGTGTCATCAGATGCTGGTTCCGGCTGAAATAGTGTTCATAATATTATTGTATTATTTACTCTATCAGTCTACCTAGGACCGCAACGAACCCTACTGGCAAATCTAGTAGGTATAATTGCAGGTTTGGCGGAACAATATCATTGCCATAAGTGCTTGTGTTTACTTACTTTTGCAGCCTCTTTTGGTTGCTTTCGCTTCTTCTTTTCTTTCGAAGGCGCCAATTGTTTAGTATTGTGGTATATCGCTGTGTTTTGAAAGTCAGGTGTAATGGTAGATGTACCATTTTCAGATTCTTCTTCATATTGTGATACCGGTATAGGTATAGGCTTAAATTCATTAATGTACTTTTTGGGGTATAGTCTTGTCGGATTCTTATATACTTGAGGTACATTTCCTGGAGGTGTTATATACGGAACAGGGAGAGACTCTGGGTTTACCCTAAATATATGACTTGGTTTTGCTAAATGAGGTTTAAAAACCGGTAATTCTATGTTTACTTTATGGTTTTGAGTGTGATCTATTTCCTCTAATGGCAATTCCAATTCAGGAGAAGGAGATAGGATTACAAAATCGTTGCCAGCATTTTCTCTTGGTGGCAACAGATTTCGTGATGGTACTGTTATAACTTGACCCCTGTGCAGAACTTTTCCTGTTCTCAGATTAGCCTTTGCTTGATTTGGATTCAGCTGTATCTCTTGCTGAATAAGTGGTATTAAGTCTTGTTGCTGCGCAGGAGTTGCAGCGATAGGATACCATTCAGTCTGCTTTCCAGGTTCTGAAGGATTTACGAAATATTCGTTTTGTTTGTCAGGCGATGGTGGTAGTAAGTATGTGGCAGGAGTAGGGACTGCGTCACGGATTACTTCTTGGGGTTTATGAGGATCAGGTGGAGCCAAGTAACTATCAACGTTATAATCTGATACATAGTAGATCGGCAGTGGCTGAATTTGCTCCTGCGTGATTATTGGAACTGCTTTTGTAATTGTATGTGTATTTTCTGATGACTGTGGTATTTGTATTGCTGCTATAGAAACCACGCCTAGGGAAACCTGAAACGATATAAAATGTTCCAAAATTAGGTACCTATCTATGTTTGATTTGAATACTTACAATACCAACTTCGCAAACAAGCCAAGCACCGACCTAAAGTGATATAATATAGTTTCAAAGTTTGTATAAAAATAAATTAGAACAAGAACCTTTTTATAGTCTACTAATTTAACGGGCTACTAAAAAGAATAAATTGTTTTCTATTACATCACATTATGCAATGTGATTGGAAAAAGTGTACCACGGAAAGACAAAAAGTGTTGTAAAAACTAATAGCAAATCACTGGCGTATTGACTGGCGACCGCTACAAATAAAATGCTATGTGATGGGCCGCAGTCCGCAACACAATGCGTTTTATTTACCGACTTCCAAAAAAGGAGGAGGATCTCAATTCGGCGCGTATTTTTTTTTAAATTTTTTTTTTATGTAGTATGTCGGTGCATATCTCCGTGGTTTCTGAACCGATTTGAAAATATATTTTTTCAGTCGTTATAGGAAACTCTCGAGGTCCCATAAAAATTCTGACACCAAATCCTCAACCCTGATACTAAAAATAAAAATTCTTTCCAAAAACCGACTTCCAAAGCCACTGTAAAGTAAAAAATAATTTTGATTTCTACACTATGTTGACGTCGGGCGGGTATAAAGGATAAGCCAAGTTGACGTATCAGGCTCGCCCGACTTCAACATAATAACTAGTGTGCAGAAATCATTTTTTTTTTTACTTTACAGTGGCTATTGGAAGTCGGTTTTTTGGAAAGAATTTTTATATCCAGCTATTCTGTTTTTCCCATCGATATAGGTATATGTAGGTACTAGATGGGCCCTTTCATAGAAAAGGGTCGGGCGTCCGACTTTATTGAGAGCGCGTTCCTAACCTGTCTTTGTCACGAAGCGCCCAGAAACCTCCATCGGCATATACACGGACTCAAGATCCTCTCTTGAGTCGGTGGTCGGGCGCAAATCCCTCCACCCATTGGCAGCAAATATTGTTGACAATTTGAAAATTTGTCACACCCAGAACATGGAAGGCTTCCTGTTCTGGGTGAAAGCACATGCGGGGTTGGAGGGTAATGAGAGAGCCGATCAGCTCGCGAAAGAGGCAGCTCTAGGCCTTAAAAAGAAGCCGGACTACGACCGGTGCCCGGTGTCATTCGTTAAGCGACTGCTCCGCGAGGAGTCGCTTGACGAGTGGAACAGGCGTTACGTATCGGAAGAAACCGCGGGCACCACGAAAGTTTTTCTGCCGGATGTGCGGTTCGCTCATCGAACATTGAAGCACATCGATCACAGTATGGTGCTCTCTCAGGTGCTGACGGGTCATGGAGGGTTCGCGGAGTACCTGCACAGGTTCAAACGCAAGGACAACCCAAGCTGCGTATGTGATGACAGTGCACCAGAATCGATCCTTCATCTTCTGATGGACTGTCCACAGCATATCAAAGCTCGCGAAGATCTGCAGCAAGAACTGCAAATGAGCCTGTGCAGAGGCTCCGTGCCCTCCATGCTGAGCGAGGCCTCTGGCCGCGAAGCCTTAATAAAATACGCCTGCAAAATTGCGAAGATCGCTATTGCTAGGGACAGAGCAGTCGATAGAGATGCATAGTTCATCGAATATGATAAGCATATAAAGACGATACTTGCATATAGGTAAATCGCACTGATGCTCTGTTCCTCGCAAAAGCCAGACAGATACAAAAACGAGAAAAATGAAATTTATTTAACAACGAAATAACACATAAATTAAAAATAACATAAAAAGGCACTCAAAAAACGGCAAAAAATGACCCTTTTTCTAAAAGGGGGACACCTGTATTACAAATAATAATAATAATAAAAAAAACCTGTCTTTGTCCCCATCGTAGCGTAGTCACGGTAGATAATTTGTTATTCTTAAGTTAACATCTAAAGTCTTATTAGTTTGGCACTGTACAATATTTAATTTAAGGTAAGTGTTTCAATTCACAATTATAAATTTCCAAAAAAACGTTAGGTATTTAATATTCTTAATTAATATTTTTTTTTACTAACTGGCCTTACGCTTCTATGGCTATGACCTATATTATCTATGACCAAGTCATACGTTTTCAAGCTTTCATTCAAGATGTTGCAAGCAAGTTCCCGCTTTTCGGACTAGATGGCGTTGTTAAAAATACGCCCACATTCTTTGTTCGACAGGGCCCGTCTTTGCAAATTGAGGTCGTTGGTTTTTCCGTCTTGTATTATAGTAAGTACTTAGGCAGGTAAAAACTAATTTCTTACCCCTTCATGAGCTTTTAGCTCATTGCTGGCCTGGCGAATTTGAGACCCACAGACCAATTATTTATTGGTCAGTTGTGACCCGTTCCATTAAGGTTTTACTGGGATAATAATGCGGCGCAGTCAAGTGCCAGCTTATAGTAGTACCTACTATACCTACTTATAAAAAATAGGAGTAACATTTACCTACTAAGTGCGTAGGTAGGTACCTATTAAATTTAGCAAACCGCACCAACCCGACTATAAAAATGGATTTCGAAATTTTTTATTTGAATTGGAGTCGGTAATTATTCGTTTAAAGGCTGGTCGCAGTAGGGGGGAATTTAGATCACAGAACCGTGAACAGCTTATTTTGAAATCGAAAGTAAGCTTGGCTGTTTATTCAGATTTCATTCAAAGTGAAAATAAGTCCAAGGCGTGAAATTGCAATTCGCTCGATACGACTCGATCAATGTCAAAGACAAGGTTGATAGTTTAGACGATCCTAAAGAATTTTTGGCTTCTTCAGAACGAAGTATTGGGATCGTCTTTGTAAGATCTACTATTTGTTACATTGGAGAACGTTAGAGCGACTTTTGTATCGGAAGTTTTAAGATGTGATCGATTGAATTCGTTAATATTTAAGTAACTTCCTACTTTATAAGTACTTACCTACCTATTTTAAAACCTATTTATTATATTCCCTTCAAGGGCTGAATACCTACCTAACTAATACAACTTAGAACTTTTTAAAAGTTTACATAGCAAGAGCGATGCAATAATTGCGAAGCATTTTGATTACCTATGAGCAAAGACAATATATAAACCAGTATAATCTATGCTATGAGCAATCTGACCACGTTCTCCCGCCTTTGATAACTACTTTAAAATTATTGAGAAATAATTAGTAGTAGATACCTACTTGCCTACCGAAACACCGATCGATAAAAAAAACTATACAGCCAACCTTCTCATGAAAATTTTCGAATCAAATTCAATTGTGTGCATTGCAATAGGCATGATGACAGTAACCAAGAATCAATGATATTATGAATTTATCTAATGAAATAGGATTCATGGATTATAAAAAACGTATCTATTTTTCAATTTCGAGTGAGATTGCTATTTAAATTGATAAAATAAAACTATAAAATACAGCAATCCGCCATATTGCATAAAACACAAAGAAGCGAATGACGTCACAATTGTTTGTTTTCAAGCTTTGACAATCACACTATTGCTTACTGCACACTGCACAGAGTACATTGGTAAAAACAATAGTGACGTCACAACGACGCCATGACACCGCCGAACGTTTTGGCGTGAATTTTAAAATTTAAATTTCAAATGCTAATTTTATCTACCAAACTTTATTTTTCTACTGAAATAAGATATTTTTTCGAAATAGTAGATACTTCCGAAATAATCTGACCATTTTTCAAAATCAGTCATCATGCCTATTGATTTCGTCCGTAGTCAGCAAGTCGGTAGGTAGGTACTAAGTATGTAGGTACCTACTAATTAATTACCTCCTGACTGAATTTCGGCAACGGCGCATAATCCCCACAGAGATTAATCCATACTAATATTATAAATGCGAAAGTGTGTCTGTCTGTCTGTCTGCTACGCCTTCACGGGTCATCCGTTCAACCGATTTTGATGAAATTGGGTACGATTCCCGCGAACGAAGTCGCGGGAATCATCTAAGTAGAGCCATCTGCGCGAGAGAAATAGTGCACAAGTGTGTGCCTCTATTTCCTTTCTCTCATAGCCCGATGGGACGGAAAATCCAACATGACCAAAGAGAGAGTACTTATATACTTCCACATTTTTGCAAAATTTTCAGCACCTGGATATTCATTAAAATCAAATACCTACCTAAGTATAAATTGCAATGAAAAAGCATTTCCTGTTTGCAGTAGGCCTACCTACTTCTAAAATTATTAATTTTTAAATTATATAGAATAATTACGTCTCTTTTTATAACTATAGTACTTACTTAGCCTATCTAGTGATACGAGAAGGTATTATAGCGTAGGTAAATATCCAATCCACCACTTTGTGGTCAGGGTTAATGATGCGAATACATACCTACCTATTTACGAGTACCTACTTTCTAGGACAGCCCTAGAAAGCCACAACTTTCAAAGGTGAGACTAATAATATTGATATCGGATTCAATTTTAAACGTAAATCTGACAGTTCGGCCGTCCTGAAAATAACACGTCCTCGTGTTCAAGTCATATCACGGGCGTTTTTGCCCCAAATCGTGAACAGGCGTCTAGCCCCAAATCATGATCAGGCGTTCTCGCCTGTGGCATTCTTGCCTGAATTCATGATCAGGCGGTCATGCCTGGGCCGCTCCTGCTCAGGATTACTTCGCTAATAATAATATGTAAATCACTTATCAAACTGCCGAACTCTCAGACTTAGTCAACACTCATGAAGTATCACTCAATAAACTGAAACAACTCACCTCATTCGATGCACTCTTCGAAATCCGAATCACTTATTCACTTTTACAAATCTAAACATATTTTGAGGTTAAAGACACTAACCTCACAAAACTTTTATCTCGAATAAATAATACGAGTACTTTCACATTATTGATTTTAAGCGAATCTACCACTGGTTCGGAATGCCACAATCCTAGCGAGAAGAACCAGCAAGAAACTTGGTGGCATCTAACATTCAAAATAATAGCCACCGATCACTCAATAAAAACTATCACAAACTCATATAAGTTTCTAATGTCGGTACTTCTAAAAATTTAATTTCAAATTACTCACGTTTTCAAAACTTAAACAAAACAAGTGTGCGGATGGCAAAAGAGAATCAAGGCAACGTGAGATACATCCCACTTCTGAAATTTGTAAGCATAATTCCAGAAGTGGGAAAATAATTAAAATTACTTTAAAATATATGTTTGTACTCTCTTTAAAACTTCCACGAGCGAATGGTCACAACGTGTAGTGGTTTGACGAGAGATTTAATGTAAACAGTTAAGTATAAAACTTGGCCAAAGCATCACAACAACAATAAATTAATCATTTGATCAGGCTGCAGTTGCTACTGCTAAGCTCTAAATCAAATTGGGATCTAAACACAAAAGTATTCAATAATCGCTGAGTCTGCCGGCAGGAGACTAACTTTCAAACGTCAAAGTATTCGTATTTATGCAAATTAGTCCAATATGGCGTATCACCGCCAAAGAACGAACCGAGTGAAATACATCGAATGAGTCAAATATCAACTTAATTAAACATTCGTCAATAAATAAATTAACAATCTTTTATCTTTTCTAAAAATTCAATTCAATTTTAAACGTAAAGCTGACAGTAGGCAGTAGGTACATCTATGACTATCCAGACTATCTCTAGAAACTCAACACCTAAGTAATCCTATAAGATGAGTATTAGGAATGCTCCGTTTTCAGCAAATATGAAAAATGAGTAGGTATAAGCTTCTAATAGTTCTAATTTTGAGGCTTTGTTGCTTGATATCCTACCAATTATTTAGGTAACACATCGGTCAAATCTAAACCGATTTCTATAATGTAGGTAAGCTTTGGAATAGGAATGGAACCTAGGTGCTCTTTTTTAGGGTTTCGTATCTCAAAAGGAAAAAACGGAACCCTTAAAGGATCACTTCGTTGTCCGTCCGTCTGTGTGTCAAGACCCTTATTCTCAGGAACGCATGGAGGTACCAAGCTGAAATTCATATCAAAGACTCAGGTTTACTGTCCCTTGGAGCTGTGAAAAAATCAAACTTCAAAGCCAACACAATCAAAAGATACAGCCGTTTATGCTGCAAATTTTCGAATTTTCTTGCACTCGCAAGGGAATCAAAACCTACAGGATACTTCCCGTGAACTCAGAATCTTGAAACTTGGTACGAAGCAACGTCTTAAATAGCACAGATATAGGAAGAATTGCGAAAAACATAAATTTTTAGTTATCATATACTTAATAAAAATATTTTTAATAATTTTAAACTTACTATCCCTTTCCTCATGAAAGCGTAGAGGTATTAAATTGAAATTCATATCAAATACTCAGGCCTATAATACCATTAAGCTGTAACATACTACTGTCCCTTGGAGCTGTGAAAAAATTAAACTTCTAAGCCAACGCAATCAAAAGATACAGCCATTTATGCTGCAAATTTTCGACACTCCCAAGGGAATCAAAACCTACAGGATACTTCCCGTGAACTCAGAATCTTGAAACTTGGTACGAAGCAACGTCTTATAGCACAGATATAGGAAGAATTGCGAAAAACATAAATTTTTAGTTATCATATAACTACTTAACAAAAATATTTTTAATAATTTTAAACTTACTATCCCTTTCCTCATGAAAGCGTAGAGGTATTAAATTGAAATTCATATCAAATACTCAGGCCTATAATACCTTTAAGCTGTAACATACTACTGTCCCTTGGACCTGTAAAAAAATCAAACTTCTAAGCCAACGCAATCAAAAGATACAGCCATTTATGCTGCAAATTTTCGACACTCCCAAGGGAATCAAAACCTACAGGATACTTCCCGTGAACTCAGAATCTTGAAATTTGGTACGAAGCAACGTCTCATAGCACAGATAAAGGAAAAGTTGCGAAAATCATAAAATTTTTAGTTACATCATATAATAAAAATATTTTTAATAATTTTAAACTTACTACCCCTTTCCGCATGAACGCGTAGAGGTATTAAATTGAAATTAAAATAGATAAGTGGAATAAAAATACTATAAATTTTACTTATATACCTACAGGTTTGTACGGAACCCTCGGTGCGCGAGTCCGACTCGCACTTGGTCGGTTTTTTTGAAGCCAGATCTACTAATTAAGTAATCCTTGTGATCCATAGGCTTCTGATGTATGACATAAATATATGTAGAGCATTAATTCTGCGACTACCGGTTTCCCACCGATAGTTTTCGGAAACGGCTCAGATGATTTACTTAAATAGATAATATAATGTTTGTATTTAGTTTAGAACATGTTTTACCAAGTTTACTTAAAAGAGTCTTGCCTATTTACTAATTCCCGCTGGAACTCATGGAGCAATCAAATCTATAGACGCTGAGGCCCGAGACCTCGGCCCAGGTTCTTAGAGCTCATTAGGCATTATGCACACGGTGTACTTATTTTCTATGCCGCCGTAAGTCAATGATGCCGCCTATAAATTGAATCTTCTTACTGATGAGCCTATTTCCCTTTCCTAAGTTTATTAACGAACTTCGTCACAACGCTATTACAGAAAACAGAATCTATTTTAAAGGTTGTTAGGTACAATATTTTCACGAACTAAGTATCTCGGCTACTGAGAGAGATACTAAGATGAAAGTGCAACTAATTAATAGGCCACGGCTTGAAGTCTTCCTAAGAAAATTACCACGCTGGAGGCGGCATAAAGCTTGGACACACAACACGCGGCAAGACACTGAAAAGCCAGTGTCCTACTTATTCGGCTTCTAGGTACTTGTAACTTGTAAGTACCAATGGAGAATCTGTACCTACTAATATAAATGAATATTACAGACCCGTGCCGTCTCCATCGTTTTAGTGTCGTGCATACAATCCTTACAGTGCTACTTACATCATACACTGTACGCGCGCGATTGGTGTGACTTCCTGCAGTTTCAAGTGTTTCCGTGCCGTTTCGCTTTGTATTTGAGCAGGCTTTAGCGCCTTAGTTATAAGTTACGTTATACAAAGTTAATTATGATAGTAGAACCGCAATACTTGCACTGCTTTTTTATACTATATAGGCATAAACGAGTTACAAGTGTTATTTAATCGATGGCCAGCGGCGTAACTAACAGCTGGTTATGCAGGTAATGTTAGGTATAGATCGATTTCCCGGAAGGAAAACTTGGTGTTTCCTAGGCTGTACTTATTTTTAAAACAGGTAAAACTTAAGAACTCAGGTTATGTAACACTGCAGCTAGCAGATTATAAGTAGGTACCTATAGTTATAGATATATATTTACAACCATTCTGACCTGTATCACTGTATAATGGCAAAAGTGTACGGCTGCTAAGCTTACACCGCCCACCTGTTCTACCAATTCAGTACAAAGGTATGATTTATTTCAGGGAAGTACATAGGCTCCTTTTCGTTCCGGAAAATCAAAATTTCCACGGGTTTCAAAAAATACCTAAGGCGCGGGATATATTTATAGGAGCATTAATACTGAAGCTGTATGGGATTTGGAATAAGTACCTTTTAAGCTATTGCATAGCTTCTATCGCGGGCCTTGAGCGTGGAGACCGAATCCAGAAATTCCGTAGCGAAAGAAAACCTAACACTTTGGTTGCTATGACTATTTGTGTTGTTGACTTCAAGTCGTTGAAAATAAAAAGACTATTTTTATGAAAAGATGACTTCAACAACTTGAAGTCAACAACACAAGTAGTCATAGCAACCAAAATCATCTTTTCATAAAAATATTTCGCCTTTATATTTTTAACAACGTGAAGTCAACAACACAAGTAGTCATAATTTTTAATTCATTGGACAGGGCAACTCTGCTGAACGCAGTTTCAACACAGCTTCCCGAAATTTACCCGTATGTTTGGCAATGTTACAGCTCTGCTTCCAAATTATTTTTTGGAGATGGCGATATTAAGTCCTCTGTAGGTGTTCAGCAAGGGGATCCCTTAGGTCCAGCTCTGTTCAGCTTAGGGATCCACAACCATATCTCAAATTTAACATCTAAATTTAACATATGGTATCTTGACGATGGAACCATTGGAGGCAACGTGGATGACGTTCTAAAAGATCTTAACAATGTTAAGCAACAATTTGGCGAAATTGGTTTAGAACTAAATGTTTCCAAATGGGAACTGTTCTTCACAGAAAAACTATCGCAAGATAGAATATTATCGGCCTCTGAATTATTTAACGAAATTGCCCCTAATATTAAGAGTCTTGATAAACATTCACTTTGTCTTCTTGGTGCTCCTCTTTTTAACGAAGCCATACAACCAATCTTGGACAAAAAAGTCAGAACATTTTCGGCACATTCTGACAAATTGGGCGCTCTAAATTCTCACATAGCATTTTCGATCCTAAAATATTGCCTTTTTGTACCTAAATTAATTTATATTCTCCGTGCGAGCCCAATTTGGAAATTTCCTGGACTACTCGATATCATGGATGCCACCTTAAGACATACTTACTCTAGAAAAAATTCTAAATTTATCTTTTGATGATCAGTCCTGGTCAGCTACTTTACCGGTCAAGTATGGTGGCATCGGCGTGAGAAAAATTTCCAGTGTTGCTGTTCCGGCTTTTCTGTCCTCTGTGCATAGTATAAAAGAGCTTAGTTCTCAGATTCTTAATTCTAATTCAGTTTCATTGATCTATGCCACAGAGGCCCTAGAGAGTTGGAAGGTCAGGTGTCCCAATGACGACATCCCGAAGGAATGTTTCACACAAAAACTTTGGGATGTGCCGTTGGTTCGGCTGACACATACAAATTTGGTTCAAAATCTTACAAGTGAAAGAGATCGAGCAAGGCTTCTAGCCTTATCTGAAAAAGAATCCGGGTATTGGCTTCATGCCTTGCCATCGAAAAATCTCGGCACTCTTTTAGATCATGAAAGTTTTCGTGTGGCTCTTAGGTCTCAGATTGGGAGCACCCCTGTGCTACGAGCACAGATGTCCGTGTGGAAAAGAGGTTTCACGGACTCTGTTGCCAAAGGAGCGCTGGTAGGCTTTTTCGGCATGGCTCTCTCAATGATACGATCAAAAGGGCTCTTGCCACCATAGATATTCCTGCGCTCATTGAGCCGGCAGGGATAAGTCGGGATGATGGCAAGAGACCTGATGGATTGACGCTGGTTCCCTGGGAACGGGGACGGGCGCTAATGTGGGACGCAACATGCGTAGATACATTGGCCCCGTGTCATATCAGGGAGACAGCATCAAGGCCGGGAGCCGCAGCAGAAAAGGCTGAAACCGGCAAGCGGCGGCAGTATGCCTCTCTCATAGAGAGTTACATATTTGTTCCGTTTGCCGTGGAGACCCTGGAGTCTTAGTGCCAAAAACTTTTTACGAGATATTTCACCGCGGTTACTAATTCGCGGCTGGCTCATTTTTTGCGCAAAGGATCAGCCTGGCTGTCCAGCGCGGAAATGCAGCCAGCATTCTTGCCACCATTCCACGCGGGCATGATTAGTATAGATATAGTAATTAGGTTAGGCTAGCTAGCATTAAGTTCTATTGTATTATTTTCAATTAAAAAAAAAAAAAAAGTAGTCATAGCAAGTTGATAAAAAAAGCTATGCAATAGCTTTACCGCGGCAGACTCCGAGTGCCACACGTCTATTTTTTTATTAATATTATTACCTACCTATCTACTTTATTGTTTAAGTACCTAATAAAAGTAATAAAATTGTTGCTGTAAGTAAGTACCTACCCAATAAGAAACTTAATCTAACTTCTATATTATTATGTAGGTCTGTCTACCTTACTGGCTAGATTTCTCAATAATCTGGACTGATTTTGATGCTGTTCAAATGGTATTAGAATTTTAAAAAAAAGAAACTTACAAGCAATGATGGCACCCACATTTTCATTCGTAAACCAACACCTAGAGGCTAATTACGTCACTGATCTATTTAATTTCTTTCACTTTTTTTTATCTTCACAACACTCCGTCTAGGCTCGGCGGTTATTTCATTTGATCTGCGTCCGCGCAGCCTCTTTCATAGTGATTGAAGGCGGATGACGGTCACGCTTGCGTTTTATAGATCACCGATTCCGATCTACTGTATAGGAAATTGACGACTTTTATTTTGTTTAATATAAAAAGTAGCTGCTTAGTTAGATAAGGTTTGATGTTTGGTACTGCACATAAGCATGGTCGCATGTAGAGCGGGTTGCATCTAATGAAATTTGATTTTGAATTATGATGATCATAATAATATGATGACCACATATAGAGATGTTACCACATTATGGACAATAGGCATGATGACTGATTTTGAAAAATGGTCAGATTATGTTCAGATGTATCTACTATTTCGAAAAAATATGTTATTTCAGAAGAAAAATAAGGTTTGGTAGATAAAATTGGCATTTGAAATTTAAATTTTAAAATTCACGCCAAAACGTTCGGCGGTGTCATGGCGTCGTTTGTGACGTCACTATTGCTTTTACCAATGTACCTACTCTATGCAGTGTGCAGTAAAAAATAGTGTGATTGTCAAAGCTCGAAAACAAACAATTGTGACGTCATTCGCTTCTTGGTCTTCTTCTTCTTCCAATATGGCGGATTGCTGTATTTTATAGTTTTATTTTATCAAAATAAATAGCAATCTGACTCGAATTAGAAAAATTAATACGTTTTTTATAATCCATGAATCCTATTTCATTAGATATTTCATAATAGGCTATTTGACTAAATTTTGAAAATGATTTTAAAGAATTTATTACTACCTATTAAGCACATTACATTGATATTTCGCGGAAATTTAATGTAATTCCCTTTAAAAACCACTTTTAAAGTTTCAATTTTCAAAACCGCGCCAAAAACGCCAATTTTGTAATGGCGCTTGTCATCTGACTCGTGACGTCACACATTGTCAAACGCATATAAATAGACTACAGTACCGTACAGTTTAGTTGAATTTCTTCGCTTTTCTTTAAATTTAATAAAAATTAATATATTTTAACAGAAAGAATGGTGTTCACGATCATCGTCACATTATACCTCCGCTTTGGTTCTGACTTTATGCTCCGGGCATATTTTACACTTCACAGTGCAAACTCCACTTTCTCTGTGTAACTGGACGTAGCCAATCGCATCGTCTCCATAGGATTCCCTTGCAGAACTGTAAAACAAAAGAAAACACCATGATAAACCGAACTCCCATGAACTTCCTGAGTATTTGTCAATAAACTAAAATGAGATAATGATTAATGATTATAATAAATAAAGGAAGGACTAATATGTTCGACGCGGTAGGTACTTACATTGCTGTTTTTATGTTTTTCAGTTCCGCGCCATAATAATCAGCATTATTCTTAAAGTAAAGTGCAACCATAAAAGCATCTACCCTAGGTAGGTTGCTATTATCAGCTCGCACAAAATTTGATTCCATTCTGCGATTTGAAATACTTAATTATTTATTTCCTCAGTATGTTTAGTTATAAAGTAAACCAGAAAATTACTGTTTAAATAGCTAAAAGATAAAATAAAACGCCCGCCAAACAAAACACTCAGAAAAATCAGTACAAAAAGCTGTTGTTTTCCCGCAAATTTTCGAGTGTGACGTCACCAGAGTTGCAACCAATCACAGGGCGTTCCTGTCACAGGTAAAATACCAAAAATTATAACATTATTAAACTGTTATTTTGCTGAAAAATATACATATATTTGATTAAAATAAAGTGAAATATGCTTATTTACGTTGTTATTAGTGAGATTTACCACAATTTCAGGTATATTTTCATTGTTGTCAAATAGCCTATTTCATTGATTCTTGGTTACTGTCATCATGCCTATTAGTCATATGTACCTACCCTAATTCAAAGGCAACTCTATAAGGGTACCTATGGATATTTATAGCAAATAATAACAGTAACTATAACAGATGAGTAAAAAAATAACAAGCAAAGGAAGTCGATTCATCAGGCAAGAATACTGTTATTATTACTGTATTATTAGGTTTGAAGATAGGTAATAATTTAATGGTGAATTGGTGATCAATCGTGTAGATTGCATAGCTTTAAATTAATTGAACGTACCTACTTGTTGAGCACGTTTGTTATTATTTTATCCTTCTATGATATCAAAGTATAGTTAGTCCCACAAACTTATCTGACCCGGTGTTATCTATCTATAAACTTATAATAAAACTGTAACAGGTCCAATTCTGTACATTGAAGATATTTTGAATTTTTTTTTTGGAGGGCACTCATTATTCGATACCATAGATTTACTGGTTTATATATTGTCTTTGTTCGATACTGAAGCCAAATCTTATTTTTTTTCATTTTTGTCTGTCTGTCTGTATCTTGGCCGCGCATCACGCCGAAACTACTGAATGAATTCAAACGAAACTTGGCACGATTTGAGCCCATACTACGAGGTAGGACATAGGATACTTTTCATCCCGTAATTCTACCCCCGAAGGGGTGAAATAGGGGTTGAAAGTTTGTATGAAAGGCCTTAATTTGTCAAGTTATAGCCATGAAACTTGATATATGAGCTGCGGGTTGAAAATGAAAACATGTGTTTCAGTTTTTAAAAATTCCACAGAGTTTGTATGAAAATCCTTAATTTCTCAAGTTATAGCCATGAAACAGCATTTGGGCTTTCGTTAAAATATGAAGAAGTACGTCTTTCACCATTATAGGGGGATTATACCGTGGGATAGTAATATATGTATAGGCTACTTTTTATCCCGGAAAATTAAGGAGTTCCCGAGGGAATCAAAAAAACTTAAAACACGCGGACGGAGTCGCGGGCATCAGCTAGTTAAAAGTAAAAAACAAAAACTAAACAGTCATAAAAATTAGTTCCAATTTTAGCCACCGGGCCAGATAAGTTGGTAGATCATGTTCTTAGAACATTCATTGATAATTCGTTAAATATGACTAACATGATGATTTGTTAAAGCCCGCCAATGCGCATTGGAGCAGCGTGGTGGGTCTAATTCCCTCTCTCCTATGAGAGTGGAGGCCTGTGCCCAGCAGTGGGACGTTAATGGGCTGTAGTGGTGGAAGTGTAAGTCGAGCGATAGCCGGTCCGCCGCGATGGCAAAAATATTTTGAAAAAGTTGTCTGTATCAGAAGCTGCCTGTACCTATAATGAGTATTAATTGAAATTCATGCATTAGGAAAAAAAACAATATATTTACACTTTGTTAGTTTCTTTATTTGATACCGTCAGTACAGTAACTATTTGACCATTTTAAAATGCAATGTTTATTATAATAATAATAATATGTATGACTTCGAACATTTGTACACGGGACATAGTACTTACTGAATACAATATTAACCACAAATATCAATCATATTACATACATGTAATATACGGTACTATAATTTCTACTTTTCTTCTGGCGTGTTTTTGAAATAAATTACAATATAATAAAATACATCAAAAAATAAAGGACTCCAAAACGAATTAATAAAGGTTCAACTAGTTTTTTTTTCAGTTTTAAAACTTGAACTTTTAAAGAACCGACAGCAGCCAACGTGTTTAAGTTTTTAATTGATGCAGAACTTTGCATCAAGCCGTGGCAAGAAGTTTAATACTTTTACGTAGCGCCGCTTTTCTTGTCTCTACCATAAATACAAGAGGGGAGCTCACATCGTATAGGCGAAGTCAGGTGTAAGTATCTTATTATAGTTCTCTAACTACTTGTACTAACACCTTAGCAGAATTTTCAATCGCCGAGATATGACAGAATTTTTAAAAATTTCATTTCATTTCATTAAGTCACGATATATTAATGTAATTAATAAATAGTCTGCATAAATAACAATTCAATTTTTAATCAAGTCAATGTCTAGAGATTCAGAGGCAAGGAAAGTAAGAATAACACACCAAAGAAAAAATACATATTTTTCCTATAGTTCTATTATAGAATGAGAATCAATTTGCGCTCAAACACGAGTATGATATAAATAGCTATGCATATCGTCGGTGCGTTGACCTTTTGTGCAAAATGGGACAAGTTTTTTTGTATATCTACCTAATGACCCACGAAAACATAATACAAACTTGAACTCATGCTTTGGGACTCGATGTGAGTTGACCTTAATGGCCCGTGTTACTAAACCGACATCAGCTAAGATCAGGTTTACTAGTATCGGTTAAGACTGATCCTAAGCATTGATTAACCAATACTTGAGAACATGTTCTTAGCCGATGTCGGGTTATTAATAATAATATGGGCTTATGAGTCTGAGGCGAAGATCTATAATATAGATTAATTTGACTTTGCTTAGTCTTTGGTTAAAGAGTTAAATGACACAGATTTATGTAAGTCAAAGTACACTCCATAGATCCAAGCCTGAGTCATATACAATAAATTGTAAGCTCAGAAACACTATCATCACCCGAAAACATCACTTGGTACTTGGTACGGATTTCGGGCCACGGTTGCCTATTCGGTAGTCAAATGACTACGTAATAGTTGGCATGGCTAAAATAATACAATTCTTTTCGGAATACAGAAAAACACACATTAGTTATTTGTGTGTCATTTTTTACATGTTCGTGTTTTACTCAGTAATTGGGCATAAACAAAATTTACTTTTAATGGGAAAATTGTGAATAAATGTATGCATCTAAACGCGATGCATTTATTAATAAGATTCACGCAACGACGATATAAATAAACATATATACCACTCAATCACTGGTATTTTCAAGATTATACTCAGAGACCTTCGAATCAAAATCTAGTGTACTTACAAATATAACCACCATTCAAAAGTTGTTTTCTTAAGAATAAACCCAAATGTCTTTAAATATCTGACTTAGCCCCTGTATAATGATTTATGATACTCTAGGACTGCGGAATAGGCATTGAGAGTGAAAGAACATCAGCCAATGGATTGATCAGATTAAAATTTATCGTCAGTTCACACAGGTAGAACAATTAAAATGACAACAAAAATTTCTAAAATTTCTAAGACAATTTCTAAATTATATACGCCTATCTAACCTAGTTAAACGATAAATACTCCTTACGTGCTACATTCGACTTATATGCTAGATTAGCAACATATTATCACATCTACCGGCCGAGCCATAGCCGTACAAATGGAAATACTGCACTCACATCCATCATTTGCTCTAAAGCGCGTTGATACAGAAATGGCAAGTAGCCGTTTAGCGGCGGGGATGATCCAGTCCTCGGAGGAGTCAGAGCAACTGAAACAACTGAAACTCAACCTTATACACTTCGACAAACGGTTGAAGTTAAATTGAATAAAAAAAACAAGGAAGGTATCTCTTTTTGTGTTTTCATTCAATCGAATTTTAACCGTATGCTTATCTAAATAAAGCTAAGTTTCAATTGTTATGTTAAAAAATGCCGCTTCGGATTCCCTACACTTCCCATTATAAAATACTACCATATTGTATTGTACCTATGGATGAGAGAGATCCAATGCTCATCTACGCCACTCGCCACTTATGTATCAACTGCGTCTAATTATTGTAGTATACAATTGAAATATTGAGATTTATTTTGAACGTACATTTAGTTAAATCTAATCGCTTTTATGAATTCAATTTTATTCACACATAAAAAAAGGAAACTTTGTTCAAAGACAGTCTTGCGCATCATACACTATTTAATAAGTACTGATCAAATTTAATTCAATTTCATATCTATGTAGTCAAGCCTTAAAATAATTTACAAAAACAAACCATTAGTAACCTCTCCAAAACAGATTTCCAAATACTTAAGTATATTTTCACTGCGATATTGAGTAATTGTTTGATGTACTTAGTTCGATTCACATGAAAAGAATGCCGGTGTCAACAATAGGGAGGGTGTGGCTGCAAATGAGTATAATAATATATGGTTATGCTTGGTGGTAAACCAAGCCAACCTTAAGGCCCGGACTCCACCAAAGCGGGGATGTGCGGAGATGTCCCAAGCTGAGACGAGAAGAGATGTTTTTCAGCTAGGGTGTATCCACCGAAGCTGTGCGGAGATGCGTACTGGCTAGACAGAAGCGGAGATGTGCGCTGGCTAGAGCGGAGATGTATCCTGAGTAGAGCGGGACAGCTGCGTGCGCCGCTCACATCTCCGCATCGATCGCGCCATACAAATATGATACATCTCCGCTCAGTGGTATCCACTGAAGCTGAGCGTAGACGAGATGTGGGAATAACGAAATTCTATTGGTTGTTTAAATCACATCTCCTCTCCTCTCGTCTTGTCTCCGCTCTGGTGGAGTCCGGGCCTAAAGGACGGCTGAACGATCAATCACACGGGTGCGTGACACTCCCGCCCTTACGATTCAGTTCGTGTCAAATAACAAATAGAGACGATGTCAATTAAATCTGCAACTTTTGATGAAACATCAAAACGCGGGTAGTGTGACAATTTGTATGAATTACCATAAACTTGTGACGACATCAACTTTCGACGCACCTATTTTCTATCGATTTCAAATGGTTATAGGTACTAACAGAAAGGATTTGAGGTCTTTGGGAAGACCCTCTATTTAATAACAAATAAACAGTAGGATACATTTTTTTTTGACACAGGCTGCATCATCCCTATTGCCGTGGGTACCGTTGGTTTTACGTGAAACGAACTGTATACTCACAAATAGGAAATTAGAGATGAACCGATGGGTATTTCGGTCGGTAACCACCAGTTTGTTCCAGTTTTTCCCTTTTAGAGAGGTGCACTTCATTTCATTCATCAAACACAAAAAATTATTTATATATCAATACGCTCACAGCTTTCCAAAAATTTACAGAGACGGCGACGCCCGAATTCTGTTCTAATAATAATTAATTTAATAGAAAAAAAATCATCACTATAGTAACTTTAAATGGCATATTACATTAGGATTAAACGATAGGTATGAACGATCGAATCAGATAATCGTTTCATACGCCAACACGCACTCGAAATGTAAGAGAAGACGTCAAGAGTTCACAAGGATCTAATACGTTAAAGATTTAAGAGAATGTAGATTTATGAATTCTTACCGTCGTCTCTTAGTCTACTAGCCGTCTCATAGCCGAATACTGAAGCAATTTTAAAATAGTTTAATTTGTGGTGGCAACAATATTATAAGTATGGCTGTTTTAAGTCTGCTGTTTTGACAAAATGCCTGTCGAGAGGAGTCAAGGCGCAGCATCTTTTTGTTATAAAAACTGAAACCCAGCTTTGCTTCCTTTAAAATAAAGTCGGTTTAATAAAAACAAAACAGGGTAAAGAATAAGCTCACGTTATTAATTTGAAGTCTTCTCCAAACCAAAAAGGGACAAGAATTTTAGGTAATGGAACGTCATCAGGTTTAGATCATAATTTCCACCGAGTAGTAAACCTATTGAGAGCTAATAGCCACATTTTCGCTTTGAAACACTGGGCTGCCCGCTGCGCGACAAAAATATATCGATAAAAATTACCATTGGGAAATCAATACAAATAATTTTATTCAAACAGCAAAAGACAACCATATGTCTGATTATAGATAATTATCTGATATATAATTTTTTTTAATTGCCCAAGTGCCCAAGTTCTATACTAAAGAACAAGTTTTCAACAACAACTTTTAATCAAATAAATAATAGACATCTAACCTGGTTCTTCTACTTCAGAATTGTTCGGAATTTAATGAAATATAAAATTTTACTCAGTAAATTAATTTATTGGCATTCAAGTAGTCTAAGGCTATCGATATAATTTATCGATAGTTACACGGGCTACACTGGGCTATGCGTGGAAGAGACGGAGATATGTAGAACTACATGTGAAAGACAAAGAAAAACTGAAAGACATCAACGGGTTCCTTTTCATTTTGGTAAATATTTTTATGTTTTTTTATTTTTTTGCGTATTGATGATTTTCATTTATTATTACAAAACTACTCTTACTTATGTAATTTTATCCCATCCTTTACATAGCTGGAGGTATTGCTTCTCTTTGCACGCCATTTAATGCTACAGAGAGGCCTATTTTTCGTTTTTTACTCGATCAATTTCCGAGCACGGTCGAATACGGACTGAGGGCGGCTATAGGCACAAAACGTAGCGTTAGTACTGATAGTGCTAACGTTTGGCTGGTGAGGGGGCATGCTATGCTCAGTCAATTGGTTGTATGGTCTGTGATAATTTCCAAGGTAATCGTAATTTAATGTATCATAAGGTTTTAATGCCTTTAGTAAAAACTTTTATTATTATTACAACCTACCTGAAAGTGTGTAAATAAAAATAGTAAGAAAAATTATCCAAATCAGTTCACTGGTTTCTGTTATAATATTCGCGATCGTATGGGTCAAAAAGCCCTTTTTTCGGTAGAAATGTCGCTGTGTTTGACTCCACCCCACTCTGCAATTGCACCTTAGATGCTTTTTAGTATTCAGCTGTAAGACTTTTTATACGGGTATAAAGTTCACAATATGTTTATATTAATGTCTCATAAGCCACTGTCTACCACTGCGGGTTTGGCGGCGCTGGGGGGTAGGGCTCGGGCGCGGGCGGGGACGCCGCGGAGGCCGAGGCGAAGGCCGCGGGCGCCGCGTACGGCGGGTAATAGCCGCCGCCGTACCCGGCGTAATATGCCGGATTCGCTGCGTACGCGCCGTACCCCATCCCGTAACCTGATCGATAAATTTCACAATAATTATACAGAATTTAATATAACACTAGCTGATGCCCGCGACTTCGTCCGCGTGGTTCAAGTATTTTTGATTCCCGCGGGAACTCCTTAATTTTCCGGGATATAAACTCCGAAATTAACCTTTTGTACGGTACGTGACTTTGAAAGGATAAACAAAACAAAAGTGGAATATACCCCTTTTACCAAGGAAATGTTATAATCAAAATGATAAAAACCGGCCAAGTGCGAGTCGGACTCGCGCACCGAGGGTTCCGTACAAACCGATTTATGACGTATTAAAAAAAACTACTTACTAGATCTCGTTCAAACCAATTTTCGGTGGAAGTTTGCATGGTAATGTACATCATATATTTTTTTAGTTTTATCATTCTCTTATTTTAGAAGTTACAGGGGGGGGGGGGGGGGACACATTTTACCACTTTGGAAGTGTCTCTCGCGCAAACTATTCAGTTTAGAAAAAAATGATATTACAAACCTCAATATCATTTTTGAAGACCTATCCATAGATGGGTTAGATGAAAAAAAAAATTTGAGTTTCAGTTCTAAGCATGGGGAACCCCCAAAATTTATTGTTTTTTTTCTATTTTTGTAAGAAAATCTTAATGCGGTTCACAGAATACATCTACTTACCAAGTTTCAACAGTATAGTTCTTATAGTTTCGGAAAAAAGTGGCTGTGACATACGGACGGACAGACAGACAGACAGACATGACGAATCTATAAGGGTTCCGTTTTTGTCAAATTTGGCTACGGAACCCTAAAAAGTTTGGCGTCGTTGGAAAGACACAAAACAAATCGCCATGTTGTACAGTAAATAGATGGCAGCTCTAGTTACAATAGTCTTGAAAGTATTTTTTTCACTTTTTAACCGACTTTCAAAAAAGGAGGAGGTTCTCAATTCGGCGCGTATCTTTTTTTTTTTAAATGTATGTCGATGCATATCTCTGTGGTTTCTAAACCGATTTGAACAAATTCATTGGTTAGAGGAAGCTCACTAGGTGGTCCCATAAAAAATTCTGACTCCAAATCCTCAATCCTGATGCTGTAGGTGTACCGTACTACATGAAATCATCAAATCTAGTGAGGTAGGAAATTTTGATGGTGATTCCATATAGTAGGTATCAAGTCACGTGTATACGATACAACTCTGAGTCCCAACTCCTCAACCCTGATGCTGTAGGGTACAGAACTCCTTAAAAATAGCGATTTATGATTTTTTTATGATGAATTAATATTGTAGGTGTCAAGCAACGACTTCATACTTAAACCCAATTTCCAACTCCTCAACTCTGATGCTGCATGGTATCGCACTCTTAAGCCGTAGGGATTTAGAGTACACTAAAAAGTTAAAAATAAAAATTCTTTCCAAAAAACCGACTTCCAAAGCTACTGTAAAGTAAAAAATAATTTTGATTTCTACACACTATGTTGAAGGGCGAGCCTCACGCGTCAACTATGCCTATCTTTGTTATGCTCGCCCGACTTCAACATAGTGTGTAGAAATCAAAATTATTTTTTACTTTACAGTGGCTTTGGAAGTCGGTTTATTGGAAAGAATTTTTATTTTTAACTTTTTTAATTAAATAATAATTATAATAAATTTAATCATACCCATATTTACATACCTGGCACACCTGGATACTGTCCGTATGGTCCCTCAGGCGGAGGATTGCCGGCGTAGGGTTGACCCGGAACTGCCATAGGGTTGGGAGACATCGCAGTTGGGGGTTGCGGCCCACCAATAGCATTCCCAACATTCTCCCCTTCGTTGCCCACCGGTGGACCACCAGTCATTATCCCACTATGCCCAACATTTGGCAAAGGCTGAGGCTTTGTCATATTATAGGGCATAGAATGAGGATCTTGATGCATAGGTGGTAAATTTCCCGGATTGGGCAACCGACTTTGCGGCGCGGAACTCGGCATTCCATGATCTTTTCTCGGTTTCTGAGTATTGCTCAGTAGACTAGATACACTGTGGGACATTGAATTAGTTTGCTTCTCGTTTTGGGAGTCAGATACGTCGACTTTATTCGGCGACTTCTTTTTCCGCGACGAAGTCTTTTCTTCAGAGCCAGGAGAATACGATTGGGTGATATCATCTAAATTTTTCCGGAAATCAGGAAGGCCTTCCTTGTTAAGCGAAATGGCTGTTCTTTCTAGTTGGCTCAGGCTCGATTCCGTGGCCGGTCGACTTATGGGACGTTGATGTCTATAATTCTTCAATAAATTTATCTTACTCGACGTTCGACTCACGAGATTCATGGGTTCATTAGAGGAGCTAGTTTGTGAATTCGCAGGAGTGTCAGATTCCTGATTCAGAGGAGTGGATTCAGTTTTACTTGTACTTTCCGAAGATTTGTTTTCTAGAGCTTCCTCTGAAGGTAGTTTTTCATCTGTCGTAAGAACTAAGGGCTTTGTATTCTCATTATTAGATTCTTCTTTTTCTCGAGTCTTAGTATTATCCGGTTCATTTTTTGCTGTTTCAATAAAGTTTTCGTCAGATTTATCGTTTTTCGCTTCATTGCTTTCTTTATCAATATTATCATCTTTGCGGTTATCCTGTTTCGTTTTATTAGTATCTGTTTTCCCTTCCTTTATTCCTTCTTTTGAATCCTCAATTTCATCGTCGCTATCTAAAATTTCAGCTTCTTCAACCTTAGCAGTTGGGCCATTATTGGCATTACCAGGACGCTTTACATCTCTGGGTATTTTAGTTATGCTCAGCGAACCAGGCAGGTTAGGTCTTAACATGCGCCCATGCGACATTGGGAGTTTCGGACGCATAGAAGAGTATGACCGCATTTCTCCCAAACGATTTCTTATATCGGCTATTTTTTGGCCTGGCAGCATCGGCCTCGAAATTTTGTTCATCCCGGGCCTCATAACTCGATTATACGCAGGCCTCGGCCCGACTTTTGATGTTATCGTTATAGCAGAGTTATTTTTCAAAGACCCAGGGATATTAGCAGGTGTTGGACGATTACCTAAAACTGAAATATATCATTTATAATTTGACTATAAGGCCCACTTGCACAAGGACTTTAATTGATTTAGTAAAATATGTTAATGCTGTCCCTTTTTTGCAACTACAATATGAATTGGCTAAAAAGGGACAGCATTACAAAATTTAACTAAATCAGTTTAAATGTATTTGTGCAAGCAGCCATGAGAATACAGAAATTTAATTTTCGTAAATTAATGAGAAAAGAATTACTTATTACCTTTCTTGCCTACTGGACTATCCTTATTGTCAGCTCCTTTCTGGCCGCCCAGACCTTTGAAGGAAGTTTTGATCGCGATAATTTTGCCCGACTCAAGTTGCATGTAGATTCCTTTGGGCGATTTCAACACCATGACGCGTTGGCCGGCTTTGAGCACGATATTGGTCTTTTCAGCGGAATTCGTGGGTATAACCACATCTGTAAGATTATGGCGAGTGTAAGCTTTAATCAATTTTAATACAGCAGACAATCCTAACCAATTGATAAACCCCTCCCCTACGACGTCTTACTTTGATTCGAAAGTGATGATGCAGCCGAATCACGAACAAAAAACCTTTAAGTATTAAGTTCAGGTATTCATTGGTGCTAATAGATGCAACTTACCTAACTAACTTAAAATACAAAAAAAAAATTGCAAGCTTTAACATATGTAGACATTTGCTTTAGATGTTTCCCTGGACAAGGACCTGTTAGTCCTTGTAGAAATTGGAGAAGCTTCTTTTTTATTTAATTTGTAGTGTTAAGAAAGTTTTTGTTTTGTTTGAGATTTTAGCACTTAAGCTAGTGGCAATGTCATTTCCTGCGCCGTCATTCTTTGTCATCTCCACACTTCGGCGGGGATCCACCACGCGCCGTATTGCATCGGTTGAACCGAGGCGACCGGCCGCTGTACCAAGCTCCCGTCCGCCGTACGAACTGTTCTGTACGCGGTGGTCGGTTTAAGGGCTAATGAGGGTGTAAAGTGGGATTTTAACGGTACATTACCTAGCGGCAGTGTCATTTTCTGCGCCGTCATTCCTTGCCGTCTCCACACGTCGGCGGGGATCCAACGCGCGCCGTGTTGCATCAGTTGAACCGAGCGACCGGACAATCTACCAAGCTCCTGTGCGTCGTACGTACCTACTATTCTGATGTAAGTAATGTACGCGGTGGTTGGTTTGAAGGCCAATGAGGGTGTAAAGTTGAATTTTATCGGTACATTACCTAGCGGCAATGTCATTTCCTGCGCCGTCATTCCTTGCCGTCTCCACACGTCTGCGGGGATCCAACGCGCGCCGTGTTGCATCGGTCGGACCGAGGCGACCGGCCGCTGTACCAGGCTTCCGTCCGCCGTACGAACTGTTCTATACGCGGTGGTCGGTTTGGGGGCCAACGCCGCCTTCTTCTCTAACTCATACCTAGTACAAATACAATTCATTTTTATCTCTAGGAACTAATAAACTAAACTATTCTTGAAATAATCTGTCTTCTATAATTTGTATATCTTATATTATGTCTATAAAATCGTTTGTCCTGACTGACTGACCGGTCTATCAACGCACAACCTAAGCCGCTGGGGTTAAACTTGAAATTTTGACAGTAAATTTCTTTTGTAACGTAGGCACTCACTAAGGAAGGATTTTTCAAAATTCCATCTCCAAGGGGGTAAAAAAGGGGGTGAAAGTCCGTAATTTCTATTCATGAAACTTGGTACTTGAGCTACCAATTTAAAATAAAGAAACATGTATTTCACGGTTTTTGAAAATTCCACCCGCAATGCGGTGAAATAGGGATGAAAGTTTGTATGAAAGTTCTTTATTTTTTGGGTTACATCCATGAAAAAGGCCGATGATAACATAATATGATAAAATTAGTTTCATGATGAAACATACCCTCTTTGCGCGAGCCTCTTTTCTGCACTGGATAACTTCTTTTCCTTCCTGTCTACTAGAAGCGACTCGTGCTGGAACGGTTCCTTGGTCAACAGTTTACTGTGCAGCGTTATAACTCCTTGCATCAACACATCTATGTATTTGTCTCTGTGCTCTAACAAATCCTTCATCTCTGGCTCCTGAAATATTTATTGATTAAAGAATCATATCTAGAAAGAATCATATAGATGAAAACATCTCTCTAACTAGATAATGCTCGCGATTTCGTCCGCGTGGGTTTAGGTTTCCCCCTGGATACCCGTAACCCATTGAGAGAGAAACCCCTGGCAACTCTTTGGTAATGGTAGCCTTTGTCCATCTCTGAACCACGCCAAAATCGGAAAAAAAGATTTCCTGTCAGTCTGCTGCGCTTTCACGGCCCCTTTGTTCAACTTATTTGACAAAATTTGGTTGGTGACCAGCCAAGTATTATGCTGGGGAAGGATATAGGCTACTTTTTACCCCGGAAAATCAAAGGGTTCCCGCGGGAATTATTATTGGGGTCTTCAGGGTCTTTCTGACTAGAAATTCTCAGTACTAGCCCGGAGTAAGGAAGTTGGCGGTGTTTCACCCCCTTGCCTCGGAGAGCACATAAAGCCGTCGGTCTTGCGCCTGATCTCTCTCCGTTCGTGTCGGATTTTCCGTCCCTTTACTTTCATAGCCCGCTATGAGAGTAAAGGAACAGAGAGTGCACCTGTTTTTGCGCACACACTTGTGCTCTATAATATCTCCCGCGCAGATGAATCCCTCTCTGGAGATTGGCCGCTGTGGCCGAAATTCTGTCGGGAGGACAATGCATACCTTACATATATATGTAGGTACTAGATGGCCCCTTTCATATAAAAAAGTTGGGCATCCGACTTGTGGTGCGTGCCCCTCAAATGTATAGACCTGTCCTTGTCCCCACCATAGCGCTGTCCCGCTTTTCAGACTAGATGGCGTTAGTAAAATCAGTCCACATTCTTTGTTTGACAGGGCTATGTAAATTGATGTAAAGAATGTAAAGAAAACTGTTTACCTTCTCGTCATTATCGAAGCACAGATTAGTGATCTCCTTCATAGAAAGCACCGCGTCTGGGTTACACTCGTCCACGACCCGGTCGGCCATGCCCTGCTTGTTGATTTGCCTGTCGTATATCTTCTTCTCGAGACAACAGTCCATCACGAATCGGTAGACAAAACACGGTTTTCTTTGGCCGTATCTGGAAATAAAAAACTTGGGTTGTCAAGTCTGTCAGGACTTATAGCCATTCAATATTCATCTGATACATTTATATGTATCAGATAATTATGGAATCCATACTAGTATTTTAAATGCGAAAGTGTGCCTGTCTGTCTATTTGCTACGCTTTCACGGCCCATCCGTTCAACCGAGTTTGATAAAATTTGGTACAGGGATAGTTTGTATCCCGGGGAAGGACATAGGCTACTGTTCATCCCGGAAAATTAATGAGTTCCCGCGGAAATCAAAAAATCTATCCATGCGGACGAAGTCGCGGGCAATATCAGCTATCTCTGTGTCAAATTTCATCCAGATCCGTTCAGCCGTTGTGGCGTGATAAAGTAACAAACATCCATGCATCCATCCAAACTTTCGCAACTAAAATAAGTAAGTAAGGAAGTATAAATATAGATCATATTATTTAAAAAAAATAATAGTAACAATAATCTTACCTATAAACTCTGCACACAGCCTGTGTATCGTGACAAGGGTTCCAGCTAGCGTCGAACACGATGACGCGATTCGCGCCCACCAGGTTTATGCCCAGCGAGCCCGCGCGAGTCGACACCAGGAACAAATGTACGTTGGGGTTCGCGTTGAACTCGTTTATTAGCTTCTCGCGTTCTAGCGCATGTGTTGAACCGTCCAACCCTGGCGGAACAAAAAACATCGTAACTAATTATAACTAAGGATGACTAAGAGATGATTAATGTAAGTTACGGCCGGTCCACAGGGCTCGTTGCGTTAGCGTTGCGTCGACGTAGCGCTGTCGCTGCGTTGTTTAACATACTAATAATCATAGTGTACACACGGTGTGCTGCGTCGACGCAACGCATTCACGACGGAACTGCACCCCCGAGACGAAGCGGGCGGGGTGTACTCATTGCGACGCCGGTGTAGTAACGCTGCGATGACGCAGCGCCCGTGTGGCCGGCTATGCGTCAAAATATATGCCTTGTGACGGCGCAACGCGCCGTCTGGACTGGCTCTTAGTCCCTTAAATGAGTAACTTACGTAATGTAAACAGTTTTGTAAGTCGCGTATTGTGCAAATGTTAATTATGTAAGTTATGTACGTACGCTACTTACGTAAAAACTTACGGGTGTAATTGCGGCCTTAGATGAATACATCAATCTCTAAACTCAACTAAAATGACAGCTTTAAATCTAGTTCTATCTATTTCTGCAGGGAGTTTTAGTAATATTTCAAATGCTGTCATCTTAGTTTAGTTCAGAGATTGTGCACTACAGATTCAGCCCGAATGACTAGAATATGCATTTTGGGGACGCAAAAAGATGTCGACGGAAATAGCCTATTTTCAGTACAGCTGTAAATAAAATATAGACCTTTTTTTCTGTCAGATGTTTATGAGACTGACCGTGTTTGCGACATTATGTCAAAGATTAGAACCAATTGGTATTACAAAAATACCAGGGGAGACAGATTCTTTGAAGTGAATGGTATCAAGCCATGACAGCTCTCTAATAATATGGTGAAAGGAAATGGCTCAACTATTGACAATGAAAACATCTACTGCGTAGTTTGAGAATGAGTAGAATGAGAATGAAAATGAATTGAAATAAACTCTGCTTCGTGGTAATTATAGCACAAGATATAAACATAAACATTAATATAAGTTTTGTTTTTATTTTTGTTGCCATTTCTACTAAAAATCCTTAAAATATTTCAACTTACGGTAATAAGACGTGTTCCTCTCCCAGAATTGATTCGTCCCAGGTATAAAGTTCCTTTCCAAGTAGTCCTCGATGAGATTCAAGGTGAATAAGCTCTGGCTAAACAGTAGAAGTCTATCGCCGAGTTTTATACTCTCGTTTAGTATATAAAAGAAGAGCTCCATCTTTGCCGAGTTTTCTATAAGACCCGGAACATAGTCTTTCAGCAACTCTGTCGCCCAATCATAAGTCATTTCCTCAACCTGTTTTGATAGAGCCAGTTTTTCTTCCTTACTCAATTTCTCTTCTTTTTCACTTTCCTCAGATTCTGAGTCTTCATTGGTTTTCTCTTTGGACATTTTGCGATCTTTTCTTGGTTTTCCTCTAGGCCGACCTCTAGGTTTCGGCTCTTTCTTTTCCTTCGGTTTAGCTCTTGCCCTGGGCTTTTTCACAGTTTCCTGTTCTTGTCCAACATCACCTTTTCCATTACTTGCTTTAGGAACTTTATCTTTTTTCTGAGGAGGCTCATTAGTTACAGGTTTAGGTAACACATTTGGTGTATTATGCTCCTTTTTGATCTCATCCTTTACGATCTTCTTCGTGTCCAAATCTTCGATTTTAACTTCTCCGTCCGATTCAGACTTCATTTCTATTTTTTCTTCTGCTTTAATTTTGTCCAATTCAGTTTTCAAAGTTAGAGGCCAAGAGGGCACGGGACTGCCGGAGCCGGCGCTACATAGGGGTGGTTTAGTCTCTAGCGGTGCTGAGTAACTAGGATATGGATTGTAATCGCTGTTAGGGTTGTCTGGATTTTCTGGATATTGCGGGTTTTGTTGGTGGTAATTGTACGGAGCACCGTAAGGAACGACCGCGGAACTTTGGGGTACGTTTGGTTCAGTTTTAATGTCAGGATGTCGATAGTTTGCATCCATAGGACATTCAGTTTTTATTTGGGACTGATCAGGCATGTTACTTCCTTGAGGTTGACTAGGTACGTTTGTTTGTGGGTTAGTGTTGGGATAATTAGGATAATTTTGATTTCCGTACTGGTTATACGGAGTAGAAGAGTTGGGGTCGTATGGACCGCTCGCTGGATATGGGGCAGGATAGGGTTGGTTTTGATAGCCGTGTGGCCGTTGGGGTTGATTTCCCTGATATGCTCCTTGAGGGGGATTCTGTGCGTTATAGTCGGTGTAGCCCGGGGTATTTGGAAACGGAGCTCGATATTGGGGTCTACTTTGGCTATCGTACCCCTCTTGATTGCTCGGGAAGGGAGGAATTGAATTGTCTGGATACTGTTGCTCGGTCGGGGGAGCGGTATAGTTCGGCGGGTACTGTTGAGCATTGTTATAGTCTGGGGGTGGATTGGAATTGAACTCAGGTGGAGCTTGATTTGGTCCGTATTGTTGATTACCGTAGTATCCCTGGTTGCCGTAATAGTTGCTGTTTTGCCAGTAGTTCTGATCGTATCCTTGTTCGGGGTTCCCCGGGGGATATTGGTTGGGGTAATTGTTAGGGTACGGCGCTTGTTGGGGGTAATAATTGTTTCCGTACTGCTGATTGTAGTTTTGGTTCGGCGGATAGTACCCAGGGCCGGAGTTCTGGTACGGTGGGTATTGCGAATGGTCTGGGTGCGGCTGGTTGGGGTAAGCCCCCGGGGGCCCGTAAGGCGCGTTTGGGGGATAAGACGGGTCATGATTTGGGGGTGCCGCGGGTGTGGTGATATTTGGAGGTATTGTCGCTGCTGGTTTTTTGGACCCCTGTGTGAAAAAAATAACGTATTTAGTTTGCTTGTTTTTACGTTATTGTTTTTGTGTACCTATTTCGGACTTTTAAAATAGTTCAGACCCGATAGAAAGCATTATTATCATTATTAGCACTAAATCAGCTATTATTTTGTATCTGTATGATATGCGGTAATACAACCAAGAATAACTATTATATTAATTTTGTTGTCTCAAAAATAATATCAATATTGTCTTAGAATCTTTTACTTTTAACTTCTTCTATCTTCATTGTTAGTATTAAACTATGCCTTACCCTTGGCTTAGCCGGTCGTCTTGTTGTAGCTTTACTGGTTTTAGCGCGACCTGCTTTAGTGACTCCGCCTATTTCTTCCAAATCTAAATCCTCCTCAATAGCACAGTTGATTTCATTACGTTTCCTCAAGAAGTTATACAGTACGTCTGGGTGGTTCCATATCTATTAGAAGATATAATTAGTTAAATAGATGTCTCATCAAATGGCTAGATAAATGGGAAACTTTCTCAAAGTATTGAAAAATATAGTCAGTTAAATATTATATTGTAGATAGTAAGACTAAGAACAGATTATGGTGTATTGCCTCGTTGGTCTAGCATGTTCGACTGCGGCCGACGAGGTCCCGGGTTCGATTCCCCAGTCGGGCAATAACAAGAATTGGGGTTTTCTGACTAGAAATTCTCAGTACTAGCCCGGAGTAAGGAAGTTGGCGGTATTTCAACCCCGGGCCTCGCAGAGCATGAAAAGCTGTCGGTCCTGCGCCTGATCTCTCTCTGGTCGTGTCGGATGTTGTGTATATGAGAGTAAAGGAACATAGAGTGCACCTGTGTATGCGGACACACTTTTGCACTATAATATCTCCCTATGCTAATCTCTCTGGAGATAGGCCGCCGTGGCCGAAATTCGATCGTGAGGACATTAGATGCACTTTTGGCCACGTAATACTGAGTTGCCACAAATTATTTTTTTAAAGCAAATAAATAACATACCTTGCAACATATAGCAAACGCCTTCAAAGGATTAGGAACGGAGGCAGATCTGACGACTTCGTTCATGAACTGTTCGTACAATTTCCGCTGCAATGGCGTCATACGCACAAGTAACACGTACTCCTCTTTTTGCGGTAAGGTTGATTGCAAAACAGCGTGAGATCGCCTGGAAATTAAAAAATAAATACTTCAAATTCATTTATTTTGCATTTTTAGCACTGTTAGGGCGAAGCAAGTACATTAATAAAATTACAGTAATTAAAATACGTTACATTAAGTTACCTTATCTTAATTGTTACATTATATTGAAATTAAAACATAAGAATCAGATTTCATTACATAAAATTATGTCAAGTACCTACATTAAACTATGATATTATGTCAAAATCAAAATTAATTATAAAACATTAAGGCCCACTTGCACAAGGACTCTTATATTGCTTTAGTTAAATATTTTAATGCTGTCCCTTTTTGGCAACTACAATATGCATTTGCCAAAAAGGGACAGCATTACAAAATTTAACTAAATCAGTTTAAATGCCCTTGTGCAAGCGGCCCTAAATAGATTAAATAAAATAATGTCAAATACAATAAATTATTACATTATGTCAAACCAGGTTTTTCGCGCAGATTGCCAGGTTTTACGTGCAGATTGCATCGGATATGGAACTTTGAAAGTAGTTTCGATACTACAATAAATCGCTACTAGATGGCATAATAAGTCGCGTGGACTGGATTAAAGATGAAGTGAACCGTGGCCTAGCGGTCAAAGGCGTGTCCCGGCCGCCCAGAGAGACGCAAATTCAAATACTGCCGGTTCCGCAATTTTTCAAATATATTTCAGTAAGTTTAAAAAAAAAAATAGTTATTAAAAACATTTAATTTGAAACATCTACAGGAATCGAACTGTTTCGGGTACGTGGCCAGCCAAGGCTGATCACCTTGGCTTGACAGCGCATAGTTATGTGACCATGTGAGTGAGCAAACTACATAGAATAAATTGCAGATTATTTGCCCAGTGTTAGTTCCGAGCTGCACAAAGTAAAGTACAAATCTACAATAATATAGTATCTACAATAATTACTGAATACTGATATAACTGCCAAGGGTCACTGGTAGTGATCTCTTAAAGAGATAAGTGCTTCCTTGTTTCTGTTTTTCTTCATCCATACTAATCCATATCCATACTAATATTATAAATAAACATATTAAACATACTAATATTATAAATGCGAAAGTGTGTCTGTCTGTCTATCTGCTACGCTTTCACGGCCAAACTACTCCGATTTTGATGAAATTTGGTACAGAGATAGGTTACATCCCAGGGAAGGACATAGACATACTTTTAATCCCGGAAAATTGAAGAATTCCCGCGGGAATCAAAAAAATATATTATAATATGGTCAACCGATTTTGATGAAATTTAGTACAGGGATAGGTTGTATCCCGGGAAAGGAAGTAGCCTACCTTTTATCTCGGAAAATTCGAGAGTTCTCGCGGGAACCGATAGAAAAATATTTTTTCAACCAATTTTCATGAAATTTGGCACAGAGATAGTTTCTATCCCGGGGAAGGACATAGGCCTCTTTCTATCCCGGAAAAATCAAGAGTACCGGCGGGAATCAAAAAAATCTTAGTCCACGCGGGCGAAGTCGCGGGCATCATCTAGTATTTTATAACTTTTTGGTACAAAAAAGATTTAAAAAAAAATTACCTTTGAACAAATCCAACAAGCAGGGAATGTAAGACGTGGGCCCTATATCTCATGAGCCGTATGTCTTGTGGCGTCGAGTCTATACACTGGCCGTTCTGTATCGGCCTCTCAAACATATTGCAGAACTCGGTCTTACTACCGAGGTAATTCGGACGAACGAAATCCACCATACACCAATACTCTAGCAAGTTGTTTTGTAGAGGATAGCCTGGAAATTAAAACATGCATTAAAGATTCAAACCAATCAAATAAATATTATAAATGCGAAAGTTTGGATGGATGTATGGATGTATGGATGTATGGATGTATGGATGTATGGATGTATGGATGTATGGATGTTTGTTACTCAATCACGCGCCAACGGCTGAACGGATCTGGCTGAAATTTGGCACAGAGATAGAATATAGTCTGGAATAGCACATAGGCTACTTTTTATCCCGGGAAATTAAGGAGTTCCCGCGGGAACCAAAAAACCTCAAATGGATGTTTGTTACTCAATCACGCCAGAACGGCTGAACGGATCTGGATGAAATTTGGCACCGAGATAGATAACACTAACACATAGGCTACTTTTTATCCCGGAAAATTCAAGAGTTCCCGCGGGAACAACAAAACCTCGATTCACGCGTACGAAGTCGCGGGCATCAGCTAGTAATAATATAAAGCCTTGTTTAGTATAGAGATAGATCGCATCGCAGTAAAGGGGAACAGCTAGTTTTGCCGAAAATCTAAGTGTTCCCATGGGATTTTCAAAATTTTGTTGTGATCCAAGACAACTTAGGAATAAAAGAATTGGAAACAAAAACAAACCCGTTAAACAAATATGTAATTAAACCCATATACGCGTTCATCGACTTTGCCCCACCAGTGAGACATAGTCTATTTTGTTAAAATTTTGCCATCAACTTTGCTCTGCTTTATCAGGGTTGACAAATTTTTAAAATTTTATGTTAATTATTAAGTATGAAATTGTGAGACGGTACTTATTTATGTAATTAAATAAGAGCATGATTCCGTCCACAAACTGCCACGCAGATTGACGGAATAATATAAAATAGTTTGTACTAATGTTTTTTTGATTAATAAAAAAAAATACATAGGTAGTATTTTCGACGGATTTTCACTAACTATACATTGTTTTTTGAAATTGTCATTAATACTTGTTAGAAATATAATGCATTTTTTGAAAAATAGTTTATCCACTTTTTGACGTACCGGTAAGCACGATTCGTCGCTTAGTCCTCATTTGTTTCAAGGCGTACGATATATTGGAGTGAGAGTTCTTGATTCGATGACCCTCATCGCAGATCACAAGGTCGGGACCGGGCCGCACCAATGCTGCGTACATTTCTGAAACAAACATAGGGTAGGTAATAATAATTAAAATCAATAATTATTGTAAACCTTAGCCAATAATTGCAAAAAAATAGCACCTATGTAATAGGGAAGGCACTAACTCCCATAACGCAGTCTACTTTTTTGGGAGTTAGAGGCCCAATTATAATTTTGAAATTTGTAATTTTGCAAATAAAGATTTTATTTATTTATTTATTTATTCATTCATCTAAGTGCTATAGACCGTTTCAGCACAGGTGGATATTTAAATAAATAAAAGCTTTATTATTGCATACAAGCAGGCGTTACATTGCAGAAGTCCGCATGATAATGAAAAAAACACAACAACACAATTCGTTTACAATCGTGCATCGTTGAGTCAGTCAACATCTCCTGAAGATGCTCCGGTGTCGGAGTGAAATGTACGTTGAGAATAATTTTGAAGATTTGTGTGGTGTGGTGAATATAGCAAAATACATAATATAAGATACTAAGTATATACATAGATTTACTTAATGTGGCGGATTATACCGAATTAAAGTTCTACATCTTTCATAAAAAGCTTTATTGTTTCCTTATTGTTAAATGTACACAAAAAAAATATCCTAAGACTAAATTAAAACCAACAATAAACAAAAATAGGTAACTCAACATTACTAAGCATTGACAACAATGCTCAGCGCTGGTTTTCAGTTTGCTACATTTGCCTTATATTTTGACTATATTTATTACTTTTAACTAACTTCCCTTCCCAGCAAAAATAAAAATATATAAAAACCGACTCAAATAAGCTAACAGCAAAACGATCATATCTGCTCGATAACTCGATTTGTAACAAACTATTTTAGGTGTAATAAACTAAAGTTTGTTGAAAAGTTGTAAAATCGATTATATTTTCAACTTTTTACCGTCAAATCTAGCTTTGCATACTTAGATACTTTTTATCCCTGAAACAATCCCGGATCAATTCATCAAGTTTTTAAATGAAAATAATACGAACCATCTAAAAGCTTTTTCTCTTCATCAGTAGGTGTGTCTTCCTTCTTATCGTCTTTGCTGTCGGGGTTGGGTACAGAGTCGCCGTCTTCTTTGTCAGCTCGATTGTCCTCTGGTTTGGACTGATTGGAATCTACGCCCTAAAATAAATGAGGAGAAATAATATGGTGTTTTGTTTTCTAACTCATTAACGAATTTTTTTTTGTTGGTACGTTTTTATCTTAACTAATCTATTTAAATAAAAATCAATTGCCAAAATTTATGGTTACAGCCCATTATCGTTCTACTGCTGGGCACAGGCCAGCCACTCTCATAGGAGAGAGGGAATTTGGAGCTTAGACCCACCACGCTGCTCCAATGCGGTTTGGCGGGCTCTCACTTCAAAACGCTACGCACTAATTTTCAAGCTTTCGCGGCCCATCTTTTCAACCAATTTTGGTGAAAGGTATAGACAAGTTGTATCCCTGTCTATACCTTACCTTTGTATATAGACTTTTTATCTCGGAAATTTAAGAAGTTCCTGCGGGAATTAAAAAACTCACGCGGACGAAGTCGCGGGCATCATTTCTAGTATAAATGCGAGTGTGTATTTCTGTCTGCCTGTCTGCTACGCTTTCATAGCCCATCTGTTCAACCGAGATAGGCTATATCCCCGGAAGGAAAATCCACGGCATTTTTCAAAACCAAAATCCACGCGGAAGAAGTCGCGGGCATTATCTAGTAATACTATAACATGAAGCAGTCACTCTGATTACAAAAAGACAAAGACTTGTGGTCAACTTTTTAGTGGGACTTATGTGGCTATTATTAAACATACCTGTGTATCTTCAACCGATCCGTCTGGTTTCTCATTTTTCTTCTCGTCTTTTTCCTTCTCTTTCTCATCTTGCTTATCTGCCTTCTTTTTCTTACGAGGTTTTTTGTCCTTTTTCATGCAAAGGAGCCTATACAGTTCGTATCCTATCATGAGAACTCCACCAGTAGATGTCCAGTCCTAGAAATAAATCATTTTTAGGGTTCCGTACCCAAAGGGTAAAAACGGGACCCTATTACTAAGACTCCGCTGTCTGTCTGTCTGTCTGTCTGTCTCCAGGCTGTATCTCATAGACCGTGATAGCTAGAAGGCTGAAATTTTCACAAATGATGTATTTCCGTTGCCGCTATAACAACAAATACTAAAAATTAAAAAAATATATATATTAAGGGGGGTCCCCATGCAATAAACGTGTTTTTTTCGTATTTTTTTGCTCAATATTAAAAACGGTAACAGGTAGACGGTTAAAATTTTCACAGAATATTAACTTGTATATTACCTTTCAAAATAAATAATTAAATATCAATAAAGTAAATAATAAAGGGGGGCTCCCATACAACAAACGTAATTTTTTGATATTAACAGTAAACCTCTACAAACAAAGTTAGTTTTGCGGTTCATTAACAAAGGTAATTATACCTACTTCTTGAGTACGGAACCCTCGGTGCGCGAGTCCGACTCGCACTTGGCCGGTTTTATTTAAAATATTTTAAGTACATTGGCATGGCTTTAAAAAGGCTCCTGGATGCTAGAGGTGAAGATATTTCAGTGTATGGGTATAATAGTAAACTTTACTTTACTGCGAAAGAAAAAAAAGTTCGAAAGACGAAACATAGCGGATTAGACAATCCCGACGTCGCGCAAAACTACGTAGGTCCAACGTGCACACAGTCCAATATGTACAGCATATAAAGTTCCATAAATGAAAAAGTTCCAATGGACTCGTGGTGTCTAATGGATACTACAATAAGATGACCTTTTTTATCCACTACAAGTTAGCCCTTGACTGCGGATTGCGATCTCACCTGATGGTAAGTGATGATGCATTCTAAGATGGTAGCGGGCATTCCCCTGATCAGTTTCGACATGGCATCGTACCGGAACGTTAAATCGCTTGGCGGTACGTCTTTGCCGGTAGGGTGGTAACTAGCCATAGCTGAAGCCAGGCCAGATCGGGGAAAAATAAATTATAAATCCCCAAATTGTCCATGCCGGGGTCGCAAGTCACACAACACTGCGCCAGGGAGGTCGTCAAAGTCGTCAGTGGAGGTCGGAACTCTCGAAATGTATTGTAAACATGCATTATTATCTTTAATTTTTGAAGTGAAAACTTCTTTAGGCGCGTTGAGCACTTTTTGGTAGGGTGTAAAAATGTGAAAACGTGTGACCGACAACTCGCGTTGTTACGAAGACAAAAGGTCTTAAATATAAATATAGTACATTCGTAATTAAACTTTAATGCCTTCGTTTTAAGGTTCATATTTTTTTTTTAAATCGTTTTCACTTCTATCGGCAATGATCGGTCCATATTACTGCCAATTTTTTTTTAATAATAGGCTAGGCAGCTTTTGCTGATGCGCCTATATCAAATCTTGCATAATGCATAAGGCTGAAATCATGTTACCTTGACAACTTTGGCGCGCATCTGCAGCGTCTTGTGGCTGTCATTGAGCACATAGATGGGGAAGTTCCGCGGCCGAACCTCGCCGTGCGCCGCTAGGGGACTATTCGTTGCGTCTAATGGAAGCCACATGTTGAATTCTGCGACCTACAGTAAAAATAAAATAATTTAATATAAAAAATTCTTTTTAACCAACCGACTTCAAACTCCCGCGCCAACTTTACAACAACAAGCACACGCTATACAAAGTACTTATTTTATTGTTAATATTTTAAAAACCGCTCGACCGATTTCGATAAAATTTATATGGGACCACTTGGGAAGTATGTCCTTTCATATAAAAAAAGAATCATCCAAATCAGTCCACCCAGTCAAAAGTTCTGAGGTAACAAACATTAAAAAAAAAAGTCGAATTGAGAACCTCCTCCTTTTTTTGAAGTCTGTTGATAAAATAGCCTTTTTGTTACAGAGCTTTTACAGTGTTTGCGTCTATACAAATTATATCACAAAACGTCCCTTAATTCTGTGTGCCTCTCGGCAATGGCCTATAGTGGTAAAACATATAATCAATGGGGCAAATTCTGTTTATGAAAATCTCTAAACTAAAAATCTCTAAACTGCCCCTTTCTGCAGGGAGTATAATTCACTGGAAAAATCTAATCGCAGTTCACAAGAGAAAGCAAACCACAAAAGAGAGTCGAGAGATGTTAGTTCGCCTTCCACTACAAGGATACAGGCGAACCTTTAGAATCTAATTAGATGCTCTCCCGTCGATAACACATTAGTGTTTCTATTTGGCCTAGCAGTTAGGCCTCGCCAACATATTGTTAGAAAAACTTGTTAGAGCCAATTTCTAACAAAATTATGGTTTAAGTTTTCATCTGTTTGGGAATGGCATAAACTAGAAAGAACTATTAATAGTGGTTTTCAATTTTCCCTTAACTCATCGTTAGAATTAAGTTTAATATAATGAAATAAGGAAAACAATCATATAATTACTATATTTTGATAAATATTTTTCCTCCTAAATATGTATCTATGTCCCTGTTCCATTATTTCCTATTAGTCCAATAATTTGGACAAACTTTCAAATGTAGCAAAAATCAAAGAGTTTCCACAGAATATAAAACCTAAACTCATGCCAATGAAGTCACAGACATCATAGTCATACTAATATTATAAATGCGAAAGTGTGTTTGTTTGTTGGTTTATTGGTTTGTCCTTCAATCACGCCGCAACGGAGCAACGGATCGACGTGACTTTTGCCATGGCTATAACCTGGTGAGTACTTTTTATCCCGGAAAATTAAGGAGTTCCAGCGGGGCATCAGCTAGAAGATAGTAAAAGTAGATTAATAAAATCATTTCAAAATTAGTCTTGTGTTAAAGGTACATACCCAATTTTGTAGTGTATTTATAGGCATGATGCACAAAACAGTCTTTGAGTTTGTATGCCGCAGGAATATATCGCAGAAGCAAACAATTTGCAGAGTTTTTCCGAGTCCCATGGAATGTGCCAGTATGCAGCCGAAACCGGTAGACGTAGAGAACCGCTCTACTGATTCAATTATGTTGTCGAATAGAAATCGTACACCACCAATCTGGGGAATTGCAATTTTTTATTAATGTATGTATGCATATATACTTTGACTGCCTCGTTGGTCTAGTGGTCAGCATGTTTGACTGCGGCTGACGAGGTCCCGGGTTCGAGTCCCGGGTCGGGCCATAATAAGTGTTGGGGGTTTCCGACTAGAAATTCTCAGCACTAGCCCGGAGTTAGGAAGTTGGCGGTGTTTCACCCCCGTGCCTCGGAGAGCACGTTAAGCCGTCGGTCCCGGTTATTATCACTAACATGATAATAGTCGTTAAAGCCCGCCAACCCGCATTGGAGCAGCGTGGTGGGTCTAAGCTCTAATTCCCTCTCTCCTATGAGAGTGGAGGCCTATGCCCAGCAGTGGGTCATTAATGGGCTGTAGTGTTGGTGGTGGTGGCATATATTTTATTATACACCACAAAAACACAAAAGAGACAAGATACAAGGAAACTTAAAATATAGGTACAATAAGGCGGTCTTATCGCTAAGCAGCGATAAGTCATACATAAGTCATAAATATTTATTCAATTTAGGTAGGTAAACTACACTTATTGACGTCCAGTTACATAAAAATATGATGGTGATAATCTGTTACGGTATCTTAAAACTAAAGCTACGAGGGTTCCAAACGCGGCCTGGTCTGAGAAGAGCCCACATCTCTTCCAGACACCTGAGACCTTAGCGCTAGGGAGAAATTAATGATGATGTTTTTCATAAAAGCTGACTTTGGATGATTGAAACACTGAATAAACTTTACATACTTATAAAATAACTTTGACTTGATAAACATTTTTAGTTTTTTAATTGAAAAACCAGCCCCAAAAATTAAGTATGATCATCATCATTTCTACCCATTGCCAGCTCACTATTAAGCAGAAGTCTCCTCTCAGAATGAGATGGGTTTGGCCATAGTCCACCACCCTAGCCAAGTTATTCTGTATGAAGTCTGGATTGGCAGACTTCACACACCTTCATCACTACAGCCTATTAACGTCCCACTGCTGGGCACAGGCCTCCACTCTCATAGGAGAGCGGAAATTAGAGCTTAGACCCACCACGCTGCTCCAATGCGTGTCGGGGCATGCTGGTTTCCTCACGATGTTTTTTCCTCCACCGTTTGAAGCAAGTTCTGGAAATTTATAATTTCTGAATTTTCCCTGGTCTGGCCTGGTGGGAGGCTTCAGGCAGCCGTGGCTAGTTACCACCCTAGCGGCAAAGATGTGCCGCCCAGCGATTTAGCGTTCCGGTACGATGCCGTATAGAAACCGAATAGGGGTATGGGTTTAATATGACTGCCATACCCCTAACAGGTTAGCCCGCTACCATCTTAAGACTGCATCATAACTTAACATCAGGTGAGATCGCAGTCAAGGGCTAATTTGTAGTGGATGAAAAAAAACTTAAAACGCACATAACACCGAAAAGTAAGAAGTGGTTTGTGGGCACACACCTCTTACTTTTCGATCGAGCTTGTGACCCTGTTAGGAGTAGAAAAACCAAGCTTTTATCGTCCACCATATTGAATTAAGTATGACGCGTCATTTGATTTTTCGCATTTTTCTCATACCTGATGAGGTTTGATGACCCTGGCAATTTGTGGAGCCAGATAAATGCCTTCCTCATTCTCCGCGTGGCCAATGTTGATCAGCACCCGGCCTTGCTCGTCCGGTATATTGTACGCGTCATTTACGTGCATACCTACAAAAATATAATTATATTACATAATCCAACCAAGAATACAATAAATGCAATTAAATTAAGATACCTAACTAAAACTAAGAATTAAAATAATCATAAAAATTTTGTGCCCTAGGTAAGGTGCCCAACACGCAGGCAGCATTCCCGAGCTGAAGAACTATAGAAATTCGTTGCGCGAGAAAGCTGCCCGCCCCAGGGTCGCCTGTTGCCTCCCTGAGGCGTTTACTAATAATAATAATAATAATAATAATAATAATAGTCATTTATTTCAGGCATTATTGTCACCCATTACAAATTTAAATTACAAGTACATTTAAAACAAAATAGTAACAAATAGTTAAAATAAGATATAAAAAAAATAAAAATAAAAAGGACATAAAATAAAATAAAATGAGACATTACAACTAAGATTTCACCCAAACGGGGATTCGTACTATTTACAGTTACTGCCACGATGCACGGAAAGCCAGTACTTTAATATTGGATTATCTGGGCACTCGGAGCAAACCCTGAGGACCTCGTTCTCAGAATCACGGATGCGGGACCAAAATGCCGCAACCCGAGATCTAATGACCGCAAAGTAATCGGGCACTCTGGCGTCGGCAAACATGCCCGACGCACTGCAGTATTTAGGCAGTTTCATCAGAATGCGGTATGCGTTATTATACTGCACTCTGATGCTGCTACGTGCGCTTTTGGTGCAGCTGAACCAAAGCTGACACGTGTAAAAGCATTGACAGTATGCTCTGAACAGCGTCAGCTTCGCCTCAGAACTGCACCGTGCAAAACGGCGTGCGAGCATATTACACCGAACAGCCAGAGCCCTCCGTTCACGTTCTATATCGAGGTTATCTCGTAAATTCTCAGTCAGGATATGCCCCAGGTACCGAAACTGATCCACTTTTTCAATAGGTACACCCTCTAGACAAACCAACGGAACCCTCACCGGACCTTTGCCCGAGCGAAACACCATCATCTTCGTCTTTTTCACATTATATTTTAGACCATGTTCTCTCGCGTAGCGCTCGCAGATAGCCAACAACTTCCTGAGTCCCCTGATTGAGGGACTTAGAAGCACCATGTCATCAGCGTAGCTGAGATTATTCACGCTAGTTGTACCTATATGACAACCGATCCTTGTACTTCTAAGTTCCTCAATCAGATCGTTCACATATATGCTAAAGAGGTCCGGAGAGGTAAGCCCACCTTGACGAACGCCGCACTCTAATATATAATCATTAGAAACGGCGTACTAAGCTCCTTGCGGAGATTTTTAGCACCCCTGCCTTATTTTAAAAATATAATGGTTTTTATTTTATAATGGACACAGAAGAAACATACCACAATAATAATAATGAAACGTATTTCTTTAAATGATACACTGCACATAAATTAAAACTTATATTTTTCTTATAAAAGAGATTTTTTATGGAGCTTCAGTACAAGCGAAAATCATACTAATATTATAAATGCGAAAATGTGTTTGTTTGTTGGTTTATTGGTTTGTCCTTCAATCACACCGCAACGTAGCAATGGATCAACGTGATTTTTGGCATGGGTATAGTTGAGGACCTGGAGAGTGACATATAACTTATCCCATACCCCGAGTAGGTTTCTACACGGCATCGTACCGGAACGCTAAATTTATTTGGAATACTGCCTCATTAATTTATTTCAAAGAATAAACAACATTCGGAAATTTCTTTGGCGAACCAAAGAACAGAGATAAATAACTTTAAAAAAAGAGTATACTAGAATGGTCATAGTACATGAACCGTTAAGTACTTTTGCTAATAATTATTTCTTGGCAATAAATTGATCTAAACCCCGTCAAATTAAAATCATACAAGATTTCAAAACTAAAATATGTAAGATGTACCTACTATGCAATTAATTTTTTTTATTGTACTAATAGCACTAATCACCATACTTACTAATTTTAATACCATTTCTTTCTCGTATGTTAGTGTCTAAATTCTTACCCGAATTGCCTGGATCTTCTTCAGCTTCAGGGCTAGGAGGAACCTCAGAGTCAGACAGCATGATACAATCATCGGAGTCCGATGATGACAACGATGATGATTCACTACTGGTTGTCATTATTTCCACAACCTATCAAAAGTATAATGCACACATAAACACACAAGACACATTTATGTGATTTGAAGGAAGAATAGTGTCGAATTATTAAATTTTCTCTAAATAAAACTTTATATAATTGTTGGTTTTCACAATAAATAAAATTAAAATTAAATTTATAAAAACTAAATAATTTGATCTTACCTCTTTCTTGTCAGGTTTCGACTGAACAATAGATGCACCAGAAGTTGTAGGCTTTGTCACCTTTGATACTTCTAAATGTTCCTTGCTTAATGTCCTTTTCACTTCGCCAGATGGTAATTTCACTAATACTGTGTTTGGTAAACTGAAAAGAAACACGCCAACATTATCAATTTCATACTTAAATAATAGCATAGTTTTTACTACATTTTATATGAAAAAATATACATACTTAAGTTTTTGTCCTGCTCCTTTCTTCAATATTGAAGACCCACCAGACAGTAAAGATAAAGTTTTTTGATGGATTTTGTTTTGTCGGTTGATTGCTATTTGCCTTTGTACCTGTATAAAAGCAATCATGAATTTTAGTGATGCTTATTCAAAGTGTGAAAAACACATCAAGTGCTAGTTTGTGGTGCTATAGATGTGCTTTCATAAAATGCAAGTTTTTATTTTATTTTGTTTATTCTAGGTTGGAGCACGCCGAATTGAAAGTTGAATTAAAACGTGTGTATGTTGCTTAACAATGCCAGCAAAAATCTTAGGTTTAGAAAATCCAATTAAAACATTTTTATTACCCAGGATAAAAGGTATTAAGGCTATGTTCATATTCAGAATGCAACTCTCTACCAGCACTAAGCAAATTAGTTAAACAGAGGGAGCTTTGAAAAATTACTAGACGTAGTTTCCTTCTAGATTTGAAGTCTCAAAGCCTGGGACACCATGTTAAACCAAAAATCCCGATTATTATCAGTATGCAGTATCACTAACATCTAATCTGATAAACTAATTGTTAGACCTAAGCATCAAAATCCTGTACTCATAATCAAGTCTTGCAGAGTTTTAAAGATTTATGAAATACTCTAGACTGAGTGGAGAAAATTACAATGTTATCCAACTCCTACAATTATTATAAAATGATACAAAAATTACTACCAATATAAAATGATCAACAAATTATTAATGTATCTTGCAGTGAGAATAAAGTAGCATAATATGCTGTAATGTGTATATACCTCTCTTATTATCCTTTGCTGTTCCTGTACCCTTGCCAACCGTTCCGACTCCTGTCTCTGTGCAGCAAGTGTCGATGCGTCCAGATTCTTCTCGTCCATGACTTCTCGGATGTTGCGGCGGACGTTCAGTGTGTTTGGGTTTAATAGTTTTTTCTGCTAAAATACATCAATGATAAGAATTTATTTAATCATCATTATTGCTTACAAGACCACAAGCACTGGTGAGATTTGGTGGCCTTTGCAATTGTACAGCAATCAGAGTAAAACGATTTTTTATGATGCAATTTAATGTACAAAGAAAGAAAACTCTATCATGAAAAGGCAGCCTTCTTACTAAAGGGATCTCTCCCAAACAACCTTTGGTGAAATTTATAATGGTGCAATAAATAATAACAAGTTACTTAGCTCATTATTTTTATTATCAAGCAATAATACTATATTGTTTAACATGTAACATACTTACATGTAAAACAAGATAGTATTATTTTGGCATACATTTGTAACTATAAATAGGCATCAACTGCTCTGCAAAACCAAAGGATGAGAAGGTTACTAAAAGTAAGTTAAGTATAGTATATAATCTCATAGTAAAACAATCTGAACATTAAAAAAATTACTGACGCATGAATAAGCACCAAGCATAATACATCTTGTGGGTTGTAACTAAATGTATTTGTGTCTATTTAATATTAAATTCACCAAGAGAGCGTACATCCATACTGATATTATAAATGCGAAAGTGTGTCTGTCTGTCTGTCTGTCTGCTATGCTATCACGGTCCACCTGTTTAACAGATTTTGATGAAATTTGATATGGGGATAGGTTGTATCTTGGGAAAGGTCATAGGCTACTTTTTATCTCGGAAAATTAAGAGTTCCCGAGGGAATCAAAAAACTTAATCGACACGGACACAGAAAGTGGGGGGAATCATCTAGTACTTAATACTTTACTTAACAAGTTCATATTTTGAATATGACAAAAGTTTGAAATAACTAAGTTATGGGTATCAATTTAATTTTTTAATCCTTGAATGTGGCTAGATATAGAACTCTGGCATAGTTCTTTTTTAATTTTAGTTGGCTGGGTTCAATGCTTTGGTAAGAGTAATAATAAGGATTATATTACTCATATAAGATAATAATAAGGATTCAGTATCCAGATCTCAAAACCTTTACACAACAGGTTTTGAAATCAATGATTTTTTTTTTGAGAACGAGTAGTAAAGTTACAGGATTTTATTGGTGTAGGTACTTAAACAAATTCTAAATTTGATTATTTTGTGAGCCTATTGCCATATTGTCAGAGCACAGGTCTTGTTTCAGAATGGGAAGGGTTTAGGTTAGTCACTTTTGCACTTGGCCACCAAGCCGGCCAAGTTTGGCAGACTTCACACACCTTTCTTACATTAAGTATAACTCCAAAGCATGTGGGTTACCTCACAATATTTTCTTTCTCTGTTGTAACATAACAGTATAAGTAGTAGTGTTATAACATAGCATAAAATCATCACTCCAGATTGTGTATTACTGGAACTATGACTAAAACATACCTCTTCCTCAGCTTCTATCTTTTTGTCCTCCGAATGATCCTTTCCTGCTTCCGCTTCCTTTTCACCTATGTCCTCCATTTCATTAAGTTTCTCACTCATATCATAGTCCTGACTACCATCATCCTGCTTTGACATATTCAGCAAGTCTTCTGCAGTCTTCCCAGGACATAGCTCACTCTCCTCCACCTCAGATATTTCTACATTTTTAGTTAAATCTAAATCTCCTTCATTAATAATATCACTTATAGTTAGTGTCTTTGGCTTCTCCTCACACTGCACCATAGACTCACTATTAGGAGATTGTACTGTTTTCACTTCACTTGATTCCTCAATCTTCTTACCTTGCACAAAGTCCCCTGTCTCAGGGTCAATGTAACTCTCGTTCTCTTCCTCCAACTCTTGCACTGCACTAGGGTTCACTTCAAATTCCTCATCAGACAAACCATCACTGTCAGTTTTAATGTCTTCACTAGAGTTGTCACTTAAATCTAATATATCGTTGCCGATAATGCTACGTATCGTTATACCAGTGTCTTTTTTCAGTTTCTTGGTGAAATTGTGGAAGCTTTTGACGGCTTCCATTTTTCTCTTGTGGCTCATGGGCCGCGCGCGCGTGTTGGACTTCCTCCGAGGGTTCATCGCGGCGGCGTGCGCGAAGTGAGCGCGCTGTATCCGCGCGATGGTCTCATCCTCGTCCTCGCTGTCGCAGACTTCCTCGTCTGAGTCCTCGTCATCCTCCACCTTCTTCTTCATTTTGCCGCGCACGGACATCGTCCCACCAGCATCACCCATATCAATAAACACTCCCTCGCGATCCTTACATTTGTAAATGCTTAATGACTGTTCTGCTAATCATCACGTTGTAGTTATCAATTTCACCAAGTATTATTGCAGTATTCCTACAAAAGACCAGGTTTTATTGTTATTCTGTCAAAACCGGCAAAGATTTTGAACCTTTTCATAAAATTTTCATTTTCGCGATATTTCTTTGTAGCTCTTTACAGACGCGGTATCTAAAACTATCCGAAATAAGCCGGATGACACAAATATTTACTGGAAGCACTTAGTTCTTAATTTTTTCTATTTATCTCTTTCCTATTCATGTTTATGAACTTGTCACTATAAATTGAACATCAGCAATTAAATTTTAGGAAGCCATTACTTCCGCAATAAATAGCATTCGCCCTATTATACATATAATTTGTGTATTCCACAAGCGTGTTTACAAAAATTATTGTTAGACGTTTTGTAAGCTGCATCATGAGAATTCTAGTGTCATTCAGCATTCTATCTTAAGGTGTAAAATTCCATGACAATAAATAATAATGCAAAAGCATTCAGCTACCATTAATTCAATCCTTTCAAGCAAAAACCATCCTTTTTGCATCTTGTCAATATGGTAAAAATTACCCGAGCCAAAATTTTAGAAATGGCAACATTTTAAGTCATAATCCAAGGGCTGTCACTTGTCATTATCTTTAGTCTACGGCTGAAGGGATGTGAATGGGAAGCTGGATCACCTCCACTTTATGTTCGCGAATCACAGATAAAAAATTACAAAATAAATTAAATAATTAAGTTTTCTATACACGGTGCAAGTTGGGCAGTCGTATAAATCGTGCTTAAGTATTTTATGGCTTATTATGGTTCGGTAACGAAATGTTAAAGTAGTTATAGCCTAGTGGTTAGGACTTCGGCCTCGTAGTCGGAAGACACGGGTTCGAATGCGACCCCCGGGCACGCACCTCTAATAACTTTACTGAACTACGTTCATTTTAGGAAATTAACTATCTGTTGCTATTACGATGACGGAAAACATCATTGAGAAAATGCCTGAGTTCTCGACGCTAATCTAAAAATTAGCGACGGCGACAGCGGGGCGACGCGATTAGTCGGCGAGCTGGCTGAATTTTAATAAAATATTTTTGAAGAGGTCTGGTTATACTTACTTTAATATTCGAAAAAACATCTGGGTTTTTTTTCCTAAATTTAAAGATTAGAAAATCAAGTTGGCAAAAATATATTTTGTTTTTTTTTTTGCAAAAGTTATATGCTGCGCAGTAGCGAAATAACTGCTAACGCTCTACCAGACTAGCAGGACTGGATTTGCCAATTAACGAAATTATATTTTATCACCATTTCAGCTTCCCGAAATTCATCGCCCCGCTGTCGCTATCGCTCGGCCGTTGCTAGTTTCGTGCCTGACGCTTAAAGACCAACTGTTTTACGAGTTTCCTTCAAAGAGGTTCTTCCTGGTTTCTTGCTAGTTCATCTCGGTAGGAACGGCATTCCGAACCAGTGGTAGATTCATTTGACTATTCATAAGCACTTGTAAAGTCTATTTGAATAAAAATCATTTGAATTTGAGTTACTGAACTTTTGGTTCTCAGCTTGCAAAATATAGCTGAAGGTAAAAACTAATTAGGTAGGTACTTAAGAGCAGGTTCCACCAAACCATATTATAATCTACTATGAACTGGATTTCCTTACTTTTCATACAAATAAATAGGTACATAATAGGTAGAAGGTACTTATTATCATTAGCATTTTTCTATTGGCCTAGTATAGGTACTATAATAGATTTTTAGGTCATAAATTTAGTTCAGTCATTCATAATTTTATTAAATCTTTAATATTAAAAAAAAACGATATTATTTCAGTACAATCATTACGACGATCTATTTATTTCGGTATTTACACTTTCTATTAATTGAATTTAAGCAGCACTAACAAGTCGATTTTCCCGTAGCCGTAGGCGACGCTCACGCTCAAATTCTTTCATGCGTAGTACATAACTGAAAATTTAAAAAAAGGCTGCATAATATATTGAATACTTGATTAAGTAGAATCAAACCAACTTTATAAAGTTATGTATTATACCAAACCTATATTTACGAATCTCCATTTAATTTAAGTCACAATGATGACAGATAATATGTAATAAAAGAGAGAGTAGGTAACTATGTAGTAATTTACTCATTTAACTTATAAAGCTGTTTCAATAAAACCAGATGTAAGTTTAGATGATAAAGTATTTTTCACCAAGCATTTATACCTTAAGAGCAGCCATATGCATTGCATTAAAACAGTTCTGACAGCTGTTCTGCAATACTACTCACCTATTGCAACCACTACTATAAAGTCACTGTCACTCTAGCTGATGCCCGAGACTTTATTTGTGTGGATTGAGGTTTTGATCTAGCAGGAACTCTTTAATTTTCCGGGATAAAAGTAGCCTATGTGTTATTCCAGATTATATTCTATCTCTGTGCCAAATTTCATCCAGATCTGTTCAGCCGTTCTGGCGTGATTGAGTAACAAACATCCATGCATCCATGCATAGATCAATACATCCATCCATCCAAACTTTCACATTTATAATATAAGTATAGATAGTATAGTATAGATATAGAGTATATATAATATGTACCTACTTTTTGCATATTTTACACCATCTAGGATTTTATAATGAAAGCTTTGCACTTTATGAGGTCTAACTGCTCCAAAGGCTATGCTTGATGCATTATATATTTAAATCCTAAGTGGGTGGACACAACCCCATCACAATGTCCAATCTTTTTAATTTAATGGATAGTTAATATAAAAATTAATATATTTATATCATTATATTGTTATTTGTTCACTCTTACTTTGAAATGTATATGTGCATTCTCTGTCAGTCTATTGCCAAATGCGAGAACTCACAGTTCTCACATTAAGCATCCAGTTTTTTGAATAGGGACATTTTAAAAAGTGCAATGTAGGCTATCTTGGGTTAAATATCTGGTTTAATGGTATTTTTTAACTTTAGGTGTTGGACATAACTTACTCTTCATGTTCACAGTTTAGGTAGGCATGCTTCTCGTGAGCACACTTGTACAACATTGGCATTTTCTTGTAACGACAGACTTGATAATCAAGTAAATAATGAGCACAGTAATCCCTGAATTTTGGCGGAATACGCGCTGATATCAGGTCCTCCTCCTTAGCTATCATTTCTGCAATTATTGTTAAACATGTGTGAATCTGCATATCTGTTATGTAACCTTAACTTACTCAAATCATTTACATATTTGTACTTTTTAAAAACACATCAGTAAAATGAAAATTTAACTTTACAATAACACATCACACCGTGTATTAATTACCTCGTTGTTTTCGTTCGAAATTAAATCCTTCTTGGTGTTCAAATGTAGGCTTATCATCCATATACAAATCTACGTTTCGTGCGTTGAATGACCCCAAAAATTGACCCATTTTGTAGTATTTTTTAGGTAATTAAATTACTCAGAGAATTTATGCGGAGTCCCCGCTCACGGGCCCAAAATTTAGTTGATTTTGTACAAGAATTTTTACGATGTTTTTGACAGCTCAACTACCTTGAATCATAGACTCTAAAATCAACATCATAGAATTCCGTAGACTGAGAAAGATAGACGGGTCGTCACCGTACACAGTATGCGAAAGCGATAGTTTTAACTTTTAACATAACTACATGTACAATTTCTATAAAACAACCCTTATTGCCATCATACAATTTTTATCATATTTTGGGGGAAAACTGCTAATGCTTATTACTAGTTGGGAGTATGGCAAATAAGTGTCGATAGTGTCAAATACGCACTAACATGATTTTAAACTATCGCAATTTTTAACTACAAGTGAAAACAAGAAAAGAAAACGAAATTCAAATTGAATGTATTTTTAATCAATATGTTTAACTTTTTACATTAAATTCAATTCACTTCCGGAGCAGACACCCTTAAAATAAGTTAAGTGCGTGTTGTAATAAGGGAAATAATACAAATTAAATACAGATTAAAACTAGTTTAATTTATGAATATGATGATCTTATAGGTACAGAATAAATATATTATATATAACGTCTTCTCACTTTCATAATTATTATTCTTTTAGTAGCAAGTCCACGTCTTATACTCCGTCCACGAGTTTAGTGGATAAACAAGTAATAATTTAATTAAAAACAGCGTCACGCATAAAACTTGCATTGATCAATAACTGAAATAAAATAATCAAGTGTTGTTATGATACAAAAGCTTCATCGTAAGGGTGGTACCATCATTCAAAATTCAAAATTCAAATGTTTTTTATTCAAATAGACTTTTTACAAGTGCTTATGAATAGTCAAATGAATCTACCATTGGATAGGCATTATTATAATAAATCTTACGAATTGGCATTGTATTTTTATTTTCAATCTTACAAATCACAGGTTAGTATAAACTGCATTAATCAATAAGTAAACAAAACGTATAAAATGAATTACATCCGTATGCAGCGTTGGTATTGAATTTTCATACAGATATGTCATGCTCTGTGTCGTGGGAAAGCATTGCTGCTTAAAATGCCTAAAACACCTGCTTGCATATTTCCTTGGCTCCCACCTCTTTCGTCCTGTCGACTCTATTCATAATGGGGAGGGACAGGCAAAGCTAATCTCAGATGGCACCACCCTCGCTGGTAACTGTCAGGTTCATTTGCGTACATAATTGAGGTAATTAGGCGTCTTATTTTAACTGAATCTGGGAAAAAAAACCAGTGTGTGCTCTTGCCATAATAATCGGCAGGTCTAAAGTGAGCGCTACATAACCTAGCCGATGAACTGGGTTTCCAATTTTATTGGCGCAAGGCTTTGTACCGTAGTCTTCTTCATTCCTCATCAGCAGGACAACGGAATGCACAACATTTAGGCATAAAAATGAATTATTCTAAGAAAATGAAACTATCGCGTAAAAAATATATGGTGTTTGACAGGTAAACAACACCAGTGACGATGCGTCACGTAGCGGGATAAATTGGCAGTGTGCCTCCCCATTGTCACGTATGTATGGATGGATTTGTCTTGAATCCTGAGAATTAACAAGTATAGTTATGGGTGTTTGACTACTTCAATGACTTTCATAAAAATTTCTATCGTAAATTGGTTAATGAATAAAATTTCTTATTACGTAAATAGATTGACACTTTTTTCCCCTTAATTTTGGGTTCCAAACTTAGGTAATTAGGATAATACAGCTGGCATCCCCACAACGCGAGTAATGATAATAATAACGCGTATTTCAGAAAACATAAAAAAATGGAACCTGGCATCATTTTACTTACCTTCTTAACTTGGGTGGTTAATGCTACAAAATTCGATTCTTTTCTTAATCAAATATAAATGTTATAAATGCAAAAATTTGGATGGATGGATGTATGGATGGATGTTTGTTACTCAATCACGCCGCAACGGCTGAACGGATCTGGATGAAATTTCGCACAGAGATAGATTATAGTCTGGAATAGCACATTCGCTACTTTTTATCCCGGAAAATTAAGGAGTTCCCGCGGGAACCAAAAAACCTCAATCCACGCGGACGTAGTCGCGGGCATCAGCTAGTGCTAAATAAGTACTTTTTGTTATTTCTATACTTTGTAGCATTCATGCGAGTATTTACAGATATATCCTGTTTTTATCATCGATATAAATGTAGGTACTAGATGGGCCCTTTCATAGAAAAAGGTCGGGCATCCGACTTTGAGAGCGCGTTCCTAACCTGTCTTTGTCCCCATCGTAGCGCTGTCACGGTCGCACGTCGTGTAAGTAATTTGTTATTCTTTGGTTAACATCTAAAGTCTTATTAGTTTGGCACTGTATAATTTTTATTTTAAGGTAAGTGTATCAATTCACAATTATAGATTTCCAAAAAAACGTTATTTAATCTTCCTATTTACTATTTTTATAAATAACGTAATCATTTAATTTCCGCGGCAATGGCCTTACGGCTTCTATGGCTATGACCTTTATTATCTATTACCGAGTCATACATTTTCACTAAGGAGATATCAAGCATTCATTCAAGATGGGGCCATATGTTGCAAGCAAGTTCCCGCTTTATAGACTAGATGGCGTTGATAGCGTTGCTAAAAATACGCCCACATTCTTTGTTTGACGGGGCCCGTCTATGTAAATTGAGGTCGTTGGTTTTTATCTGTAACAATCAGGTAAAAATAAGGTCAAAATTGTAAACTTATAAATTTTAGGTTATGTTTTCGTATTTACGTTCAGTTCGACTTTTCCAGCCTAACAGTTAGCCTGTTAGGCTGCAAAAGGCAGACACACAGAAATACACCATCGTCTTTGAGCTAAATCACTTTTTTCATTAGCTACGAGCACAGTCAATTTTAATTTCGTACGAATATGGGCGAATAACAAAAACGACACAGGATTGTTTGCCCCGATTAGCTTATGTGGCCAACAAAAAAAAGTAATACGCTGAGCAGGACAAGAAGAAGGAAGAGATTTTCGCGCTCTGTCACTCCTTGGCATTAGCATAAATACTCATCAGTGTTGCCAGTGGCAGATAGTCAAATGTAACATGAGATGGCTCAATAAGTAACATTTTCACGAGAAAAGTAACATTACCTTATATTAAGTGAAAAACGAAACTAATACACTTAATATGACACTTTATTATACAAAAATTAAAAAAAAAATCTGTCCCATTAGATATGCTTCGAAAGAATCGAAATAATTGTCGATTGAATAAATTAACTGCTGATCCTGCTGATTTAATACTTATTACTAGTTGTTGGATTTTTCTTTAACCTCTCTTAACAAAATTGTTCTTTCTATATACTTAAGGACTCTTTCACTCTACTGTGGGTAATAATATCGGCAGTATTTGGATTCTGTTTATGCATGTTATTACATTATGCAAATATAAAATGTTCGTAACGTTTGTCACTTGGAATTCAAATAGTGGTGTATTAATTAACTAACAATTTAATGTAAACTAACACTATTATAAATTTAATCTTTAGAATCCATAGCATAACTTATATTTTATTATAAATTGTTACCCTTTTTGTGGGAATGTTTTAACTATGGTATCACCAAGAAACGTTTGAATTAAAAATCAGCAGCAGGGCGACCGCGTATCTTTTGCATCAATCATTAATGCATCGCAATCACCTCTGATTGGTTAACTCTCTTCCACTATTGGACGAAATCCATTGACGCAGCAAGAATACCATAAATTCAGCCAATCGGAGGTGATTGCGATGTATCAATGATTGATACATCGCAATCACCTCTGATTGGTTAACATTCTTCCACTATTGGAAGAAATCCATTGACGCAGCAAGAATACCATAAATTATGACAATCGGAGGTGATTGCGATGTATCAATGATTGATGCAAAAGATACGCGGTCACCCTGCTGGCGTATTGACACCATGTTGACACTGACGAATGACGGATACACGGTAGGCGCTCGCTCGCGCCTCGCTCGTTGAAGTACGCGGGATAGAAGATTCAGAAAAACATGCGAGTGACGCGTAAGTCCAAAAACAAACAAGCGTCAACATGATGAACGAAAAGTTTCTCGGTTGCGTTCCGTTTCACGATTATTGCGAAAAATATTAAATATTTTTTATGAATTCCTAAAAGTTACGAAAAAGTAACATTCTGGCAACACTGATACTCATTTCGCTCACTTGTGGTATTATTATTACAATGCCTTCTCTATGCTTTATTCTTACTCTATGTAGAATTCATAATAATGTTTGGCGAGTGGGTGAGAACTGAGAAGGTGGGAACGTCTGTCAAATGTCATAGACTAAAATGGACTATAGAGCTACACATAAATTTCTACCTAGTCTGGGTAAAAGGCTGCAAGTGCCAACCAAACAACAAAATATACACACAGAGATAACACAGAGATAGAATTTGTTACGTTACGGAGGTGATATAATAATGAGGGTATTTTTGAATTCCCTTGGTTGTCTATTTCTTGAAAAAGTTAAAATTGGACCATGGAATTAAAGGAAAGAACAAAATGTTGTTAATTTGTATGGCTGTAAATATAAAAAAGATGGAAGTTTTGAAAAGATTCAAGAAGCACAACCTGAGAGTACTGAAGACTATTGGAAAGGGAACATATGGGTAAGTAGGTATTCATTTCATATTTTAATATAAGTATTTTCGAAGTACATATTTTGATTTTGTTAAGTACCTAATGGACTTTGTCTACAGAAACGTGTATTTGTGTGAAAAACAAGACGATACTCTCACAATTGTAAAGGACATCGAACTAAACATCAAGTTACAAGATCACAAACAGGTACCTACTTAAATATTATTATCCACTAGCTGATGCCCGCGACTTCGTCCGCGTGGAATATGTGTTTTTGATTCCCACGGGAACTCCTTAATTTTCCGGGATAAAAAGCCTATGTCACTCTCCAGGTTATAAACTATACCCATGACAAAAATCACGTCGATCCATTGCTCCGTTGCAGCGTGATTGAAGGACAAACCAACAAACCAACAAACAAACACACTTTCGCATTTATAATATTAGTATGGTTAATTGAACATCGTAATATAATTTCATCAACTCCGTATACAGTTTGACCTAGCGTAGTGGATGGTATATTGAACTATTTTGGTACTATCAAATGATGCATAAGGATGTTGGTGTCTACAATATTTACCCACACATTTTGTTTGTCCGTCAAACTTTTCGTTTCTTACTACTACTACAAGTTTAGTAATACTAACTTATAATAGTACAACTGCAATATTATAATGTTATACCCATTTGCGCACCTGTCGACCACAGTTCTTTTGCGTAATTTTTAATATACTGTCCTAAATTCAGTTATTATTTTGTGGGTTTTTTTAGGATATTGCAAATGAAATAAAAATACTCTCAACACTAAATCATCCCAATATAATAACATTTTACAACGGCTACTATATTGATAACCACGTCATGATATCAATGGAATATGCCACTAGCGGGAATCTAGCGGAATACATGTATCAGCTATGTCCGAAGCTAATAGATCAGCAGGTAAAACATTTTTTTGTGACAGTACCTACAGCAAGTCTGCAGCAAATAACGGAACGCAATAGGTAATACACAATCCAAGAAAAGCCCGAGGCGACTAGGCCATATAAGTATTCTAAAGCTTTCTCTTTCTTTTTCTTAGTTTCGTTTTCGTGGTGCCATGCCTATGGTGGTGCTAGACTGCACAACCATAGGCATAGCATTATCTTGAGGCAATTATCTTGAGACTTTCACACGTAGAAAATTTAATTTGTGAGCATAAAATTTGTTTATAGGAAATATTGTTCTTCTTTTGTCAAGTACTGCTTGGAGTAAATTACATTCACAAATTGGACATTATACATAGAGATTTGAAAGCCGAGAACATTCTTTTGACTGGAAAAAATGGAGTTATTGTAAAAATTGGAGACTTTGGTATATCTAAAATGTTGGCTAGGTGAGTTAATTATGCATTACTTACCAATTATCACACATTTACATACCTAAAAAAAAATATAATTATATTTTTTGGTTTAACGTCTAAGCTTTAACAGTAAGACAGTAGGTTACAACTTGGCAAATCAGTGCGCGTGGCGGAGGCGCCACAGACATTAGATGTATGTGGGCACCACTGTTAATTCTATAATATAATCTACATTTTAGGGTTAACACAGAGTAGTTTACGTAAGTTAGTTGGTTCCGAATTTCGCCACACGAACAGTTATGTGTGTTAGATAGTATCAAGAGTACATGTCCATATGTAATTTTTAATTACCGATACATTTAAATTTTAGCGCTAAGAAAACTTCAACGGTAATCGGCACACCTTATTACTTAGCGCCGGAGTTATGCGAGGGGAATCCTTACGACACGAAAAGTGATGTCTGGGCCCTAGGATGTTTATTATATGAAATGTGCACACACAGAAGAGCTTTTGAGTCTGAGGTAAGTTGATCCCTCATCTCAACGATTATATTATGATTATTCAAGCAATATAATGCATCCCTAATCTTCTAAACATGACTGGTTCTAATCTAATTATTATATTCTTTATGGCTCTTCATCTTGCCATAATTTATAAATGCATCATTCATCGCGTACTCTGACTGCACATTATGATTATTATTTAAATATCGTAGGTACTCATACACTTGCGTACCTAAAACGTAACTATTGCATGTAAAAAAGAAATACATGAGTAATCGGTTATGATTTACCTTAGGTTTATAAATACTACTATTGCCTTACTCTCGTAGTCCGATAGGACGGAAAATCTGACACGACGAGACAGATATGCGAAGAAGCGATATCAAGACCCTGGTCACCCGCAGAACAAGCTAGTTATTAGACCAACGAGATAGTTATTTGGTTCGACTAGCTGTCAGTTCCTCACCAATACAATAGATAAAGCCTAAATTATCCCAGATTTCCTCTACCTATACCTACCCTCAAAAATAGATTTAAACATTATCCATGTTTGTTTCAGACCTTAGTAGGATTGGTTAAAGCTATAACAAGTGGAAGTGTCCATCCAATCGACTTGACAGTGTATGATCGAGGTATACAGGATCTGGTAGACTCTATGTTATCAGTCCTGCCTGATAAAAGACCTTCCATCCGGGAGTTGATGGGGAAAATTATAATTTTGCCCATGGTTTATAATTTATTCTTGGACGCTGGTGACGAAGAGTTGCTGAATTTGAAGTATAAGAATTTGTAATTAATGTTTATTGTATTTTATGTAGGAATTAGTTATTATAGGTAAATATCTAATGGAATTCGGAATAAAAGATTTGATACAAATTTATTACTGTTTTAATTTTTTTTTGAATGGGTACTGTACTTGAATGGTAGGCATCGATGTCGACGGTAATATAAGGTAGGTACCTAACCAAAAAGTAGTCTTAAAACAAGTTGAACAATTAACTAATGTAGCCCTTCTTCCTCGTCGTGCCACCAACTCACGAGAAAAAATCAATAGTTCTGTGGTTCGACGAGGAATTCAATGTTTCCTGTGACATAAGCATTGTGACAAGGGATTCGAACCCCGATCTATGGAGGGTAGAAGATAAGGAGTAACATCTCTTATGGGAAAGGAAATGGAGCAAAGGGTGCACTACCTAGACCAGCCGCACCCCTCAACATTCAAGGCTACCGACTTTGAGCTCCTAGAGGAACTGAACTCAAACACCATAGACTCTCACCGTATTACCGGACCCCTAATTTACACAGATGGAAGCAAAATCCAGGGGAAATTAGGAGCTGCTTTAACATGGTGGGAGAATGGGACAGAGATCTGGAACTCATCCTTTAAATTAGACCTGCCTTGCACAGTCTTCCAGGCCGAGCTATATGCACTGCACATGGCCGTCCAGCGGGCCAAAGAGAGTGGCCGAGCAGTAGTTAATATCATGAGCGATTCTAGATCCTCACTAGGACTACTGCACAGTCCAAAACTGAGCCACCCTGTAGCAAAGGCAGTGAAAGAAAACTTGGAAGATATAAGGAGCGCAGGGAGGAAAGTGAGGCTTTACTGGATAAGAGCCCATATCGGCACTCAGGGAAACGAAAGAGCTGATGAACTAGCAAAACTGGCCGCCCTTAAAGATGCGGCCCCTTATGATTATGACAAAATTCCCTTAGCATACGTAAAAAGAACAATCCGAGAGGAATCTGTGAAGAAGTGGCAGGACAGATACAGCACTTCAACAACTGGGCGTGTCACAAAGCTTTTCTTCCCTGAGGTAGGCAAGGCCTACAGCACGGTGAGAAAAATTAAAATGACCCCACTGCTGTGTCAAGCCTTCATCGGTCACGGAGGCCTCTCGGAATACCTGTTCAGATTTAAACTGAAGAACAGTCCGGAGTGTGAATGCGATCAGACCACCAGTGAGACCTCCGAACACATAATAATCGACTGCCCTCGATTCATAGTATCGCGCATGGAGCTGGAGTACAAGATTGACACAAACATCGTCAGGTCCGAAATCCACTCCATAATATCGGAGCCCGCTAAAAGACCGCAATTCCTGAATTTTGTAGAGCATACCTTCCGCATAGCGACCAAGCGAAATCGCACGATATTACCACCCAGCACCGCCCAAAACAGGATAGATCGGGCAGCTGACCAATCCGGTCAAGGCACATCCCATACTGAACCGAGCAGGGACGACCGGCCACCTGAGCCAAAACCTACAGGCGCCAGCATCCCAACCCCAACCTTGACGAACGGTCAGTTCCTAAGTCTGGGGGAACTCGGGAGGCCAGGAATCCAGATCCGCGGCGTGGCCCTGTTCATGGACGACGCCACAGAAAGGCTAGGTATCAGCTTCTGTATAGCCGGCGCTACGAGCAGGGTGATGATATCGCCGGGACTCGCGGCGCTTGCAAATGGAAGCACGACAAGAAACACCATGAGGCGCAAGACATACGAAGCTTTGCCTGAGACTGCAGTGGCCAACCAATGCTGCAGATTGGTACGAACTAAAAATAAAACAGTGGCACTATTCAATTGGGAAACAAACATGACCCCATTTGTTCAGGCAAGTCTAGCGCTGAAAGTCCTCAGTGAGGTGGAGACAGGCTGGGACGCAATGACGGTGGGTTATGAGAAGGGCGAAGTAGAGGACTACCTTGGCTGCATAGACATTGCACGAAGACACAAGGTGGTAATCTACGAAGACAGGGGACAGGACCTTAACTTCCTCAAACCGAAAAAGCCCGAACCCCGCGTAACACCAGAGCGAGAAGATAACCCAGAAAACACTGCAGGAGGGTCACAACAGCAAAAAAGTGGATCAGAAAAGCTCCAACAAAAACATTTAGAGAAGAGGCTGGCGGCAGGAAAGGATGACCCAGCCTCAAAGAAAAATCTGCTATCTCCTTTTCCACGGCGGTAAACACCTTCAAAGCTGCGGTACAGGGCGTATCTGGGGCAAAGAAAAGAGTAATGGCGGCCTTTCAAACTGACAGTGCGGGACAGGCAACGAGAAAGTTCCTGCTACCCAGTGAACCCAAGACATCACTCCGAGTGACACGCACAAAGGCAGACATGGGATTAGTGGAACCTCCGAGACTCAGAGCGGTATCGGAGCCTCTAGACCTCGTATTGAATGCCTTCCAAGCCACCATTAAAGCTACCCAGCGGCTGAGCAGTAAAACATGCGAAGCCATCATGCAGGCTTATAGGCAAGAAAACATGGGACTGCTCAGCGTGAGACTTGAGGAGGCTGAAGCGGCCATATATAACAATGAGAGTTCCCAAACCATAGCGGGAAACATACAAGGGAACTATATGGCCGCTTACAGTGCCACGGCTGGATTCGTGGATCTAGATAAGGAGGCAACAGACCAACTGACCACATTAAAATTCAAGACACCACCATCCGACCCCATAGTAGTAATTGCCAAGTGCACGAGAGTAATGCTGGGGGACAGGATGATCGAAAGAGCTAAGGGCATTGCAAGGATCAATAACGAATTCCAAGAAGATTGGGTCATCCCAAGGTTCACCTGGGTAAATGGAGTTCCGGGCTGTGGCAAGACAACATGGATAGTCCGGAATTTCGACCGGAGGAACGACGTGGTCATAACAACGACCACGGAGGCAGCAAACGATCTGAGGGTAAGGCTTACACCACAACTGGGCGAGACTACCAAGATCAAGGTTCGCACCATGGCCACGGTGCTGACAAATGGTTTCAGAGAGCCCAGTAAACGTCTCATAATAGACGAAGCTCTTATGAACCATTTCGGCTCCATCGTGATGGCAACGAGGCTGGCGGAAGCCGAGGAAACCCTCTTGATCGGAGACAGGAATCAGCTGCTTTTTATCGAACGCTGCAATATCTTCGAGCTCAAATACAGCCGTCCCGACTCTGTCGTGACTGTGTCTCAGGATCTCCTCTATACGCATAGGAACCCGTTGGACGTGGCGTATGCATTAAGAGAGGTGTATGACGGCATATACTCGTCCAACACTAGGGTTCGATCCCTACGGCTCGAGAGATACTCTGGCGCTGCGATCCCCAAGAACACAAATAACACCTTATACTTAACCTATACCCAAAGCGAAAAGGAACTCCTTAAAGCTGAGGGTTACGGAACAGGTGAGGGATCGCGCGTAAACACCATTCATGAAGCACAGGGGTCGACCTTCGAGACAGTAGTTGTTGTGCGTACGATGGAGAAAAAGCTGCAGATACATGACAGCGTCCCACACGCGGTCGTGGCGGTGTCGCGGCACACCACCAGCTGCACATACTACAGCGATGACAACACCGACACGATCGCACAGTTCGTTTTGGGAGTTCAGGGCGCCTCAAGAAAGCAAATTTTGGACTATAACATCAAGATGTCCTTGCGAGATTGCGATGTGGGCCTGGCGAGGGACATAATATCCATCAAACAAAATCATTGCGCAAACAATAGTCACTGTCAGAATTAAGCTAAAAATTGTAGTAATAGTAGAACATAGGCACTAGAAATCTGTTTGTGTAGTATCATAGTCATAGCCATAGAATAAATGAAGGAATGAACTGATGAAGTAGAGGATAAAAAAAAAAAAAACATACACATGATATTTGATGATATGTTATACTGATGAAGAGGAAAAGAAAAAAGAAAAAAAAAAATTATATGCATATATATAGTACTGATAATGATATTAAAAAAATGTATCAGTTTAAAAAAATTAGCATATAGGATGCTGTTGATAGTACCTATAGGTATAACACCCACCTATAAGTGAGCTTTAAGTAAAAAGTTTCTTACAACCTAATTATCAAATAAATGAAAATCTGATAAAAAAGGGACGGACCGAGAGTCTGTGGAGAGAAATTTTATTTAAAAAAAAAAAAAAACATCTCCGGGAGAAAGTTGAAAATGTGTCCAGTGGTTGCTATAAATAACAGTTCAAAAACCTTGCACAGTGGCGCTGCTATAGCAAAGGGTATGGTATGAATGTAGCAATTGTAGATTGAAGTGAAGTATGCAGAGTTAAAAAAAAAAATATTATTATCTACTAAAACAGTTAATTATTGAAAATTTCAACAACTTACGTTGTACAAATCGATGAATGTTTTCTTTCCTTGTTTATTTCTCAAACCTACTCTAATAATATTTGGCACTTCCTTTTAAATTTACCTTGATGCTAATGTGGCGCCCCCAATTTAATGCATTTCGACGGACACTTTTTATATACAGAGATGATTCTCCTTAACTCTACCCTCCATACCGATGAGGAACTTGCAGCCTACGTTCCTTAAAAACACCATTGGTGGCGCTGAATTGCTACCTATGGAGAGAATAGTGCAACTTGAGGTGATAACCATAGATAAATATGTACAAGTGATAACACAACACAGAGCACATTGAATATAGGGGTATAATATAGGTGATAAGTACCTGTCTAATGCTCTAAGGCCTGATGCCTTTTGTTCGATAATCGATTTGTTACGAAGAAAACTAAGGCCAGTCACTCACTATTTCGTTTTGCGATACGGTAGTGATTTCGTTGAATTCAAATAACTTTTTCTGCTTTGCATCGAATTTGGACTCCGATTACCACTGTATATGACCTGCCTACGACATTTGGATACAGATTCTCCTGCATAATAAAGAACATGGAAGTTTAAATTTTTTTCATTTTAACTTTAAAATATAAAGCCAGAAAAAAATAAATGAATTTTAAGTAAAAATGCCTAGTTTCATTTTAGAAAGGGCATCAGGCCATAGAGCATTAGACTAAGGTACTCATCACCTCCTTGCACTCTTATATTATTATCTATTACGAGTTGAAGTATGGTTGAAGTAGATTGATGAACAAGGAAAATGTGAAATAAGTAAACACAACAATTCAGTGAGAAAATGAGTTTTATTTAATGAAAAGAATAGCTCTACTCGACCCAATCTGTACATAGTGTAGTAAATGTAACACAATAATTAAATATTATCATGCTTTTCAACAGAATTATCTGTAGTACCTTAAATTGTAGTATTGTAGTATCTGCCTTTGCAGCAAAATATTTGACGTAGGTAGTTCACTATTCTTATCAGCTTAATACAAAGCACATTAAAAATATTTTATTAAAGGTAAGCCCACACTGCAAAATGGTGCCGCACGATATTAAAGGTAACTAAAATAAGTAACCATTATTTTGGGGTATGCTCGAATTCAGTCTATTAATATCACGATCATGCGACGTAATGTGGTTAATTCTGTTCTACACAATCTCGACTTAAATGACAGGTTTAAATGTATTATACTATCTCTTTCAAAACCCTATGGAAAAGGTTAATCCTAGATTTATACCCTATGTAATTTTTGCAAATAAAGAGATTTTATTAATAATTTATTATACCTGTCAATTAACAATGTTTCCAATTGGTAAGATTGATATGACGTTTGGTAATTCATCAAGAAAGAAAAAGTACAATCACAATAAAAACAGTCCTGAAATTATATAGCCTTCTCTTTTTCTTTAAATTATTTAAGTTTAGAGATCCTATACAACAGAATATTAGCCCCAATGTTTATGGGAATAGGATTGAACGAGACATTTTGCAATTTATGCCAACAAATCTAGGGTATTTCATTAGTCCCCTAAGCAACTTAATCATATCATAAATGCAGTTTTTCATTCTGCTTGCAGTCTTTCTGTATAGACTATTACTTGTGTCTATGTTCCTTTATGCTATTACATTAGGTATATTAATTGACAAAATATCAATGGAGTAAACGCGCGGAAAATATTCGCTGTATGTGGGCTTCCCCTAAAAGTGTAGTTCTGTTCTTACAGCTAAACACCCGCAAACCTTATAAACACCTATTGACCATTTGTTTCATCAGCGTCCATCTCCTCATAATCGGCTTCTGTAAACATAGGATCATAAAAAGTTATATTAATATCGGTTTGGCAATAAAAAATCTGTTAGTGAAATACGGACTGCACTGTGTTATGTTGTATGTAATCTGCGTGATCTATGGAAAAAAGAACAAAATTATTCAAGAAATGGTATACTTGAATTTCAGGTCTGGTTCTGGTTAAATTAGGTGAAGATTTTGATGAAGTTGATTGGAAATGAAGGATGGAACAACTTAACAGATGGCAAACCATTTGAATTCAGCATTTAAAATATTATACTATTTTTTACTAGTGGCTACTTTTACTGTCAGTGATAATATGTCTTCCATCTTTGTATGAATAAATGTTTGTCTATCTGACTATTTGATTGTTCATCTGATTGAGTTGAAAAGTACAGTGGGACTTGCAGGAAGGTTTACCATCGACTTAAAAGATGACACCCAAGGGCCAAGGTGAATTACAATGTAAGAAATTAAGTATTTCTTCACATATGCAATGCTTATTTGGTATTCCTTTCCTATTGTAATGAAATTGAAATAAATGACGCCCGCAATACTTGAATTTACAGATTATGAAAATCCCAGGGGAATTCTTTATCAAAATAAAACAATTCGGTGTTTTTTTTCCGCATGATTGAAGGAAAACCTTGTATCAATAAAAAACACAATTTCGCTTTTTTAATATCAGTAGGGATAGGGCTCTTACGTTGACCATTTGTCTGTGACTGTGGTTGTAACGGTTTCTGTCCAGGTATTTGGCCTGACTGCAGCATCCTGGTAAGACGTTCCACCTCTTGCAGTGAAGAAGCGTTTTTAATAGCTTCTCTAATTTTGTGGATCTCTTGAGGTGTAAGATCTGTAACAATTAAAGAGTTCACATCACCCAGAGCACTAATACAATCTGATATACAGTCTTTAAACTTAAGTTTTATTCAGTGTTTTAATTTAATAATAACACAAAACATAAAAAAACATAGCATTCTTCTTCTTCTTCTTCTTCTTATTGAGGTTTCAGTCCCTTATGTCCTGTATCACTGCGACCGTCTCCCATCTATTGTGATGTGACCTCCAGTTTAAATTTCCTCGCCAATACTTGTTTCTGCCAGGAACAGCAGCGTTTTCTTGACTGGAATACGGGAAGCATCCTCTGGGTTAATAATATGTTTGCCCAGATGGATGCTTCGTTTATGCATTAGAGCGGGACATTGGCAGATAATATGCAGCGGAGTCTCACAGGATTCCTGGCATAATCTGCAAATATCCGTGTCCCTGAGCTTAAGGTTAAACATGTGTCTGTTAAGACCGCAGTGACCTGTTAAAGCTTGTGCCAAAATGCGTAGGTTTTTTCTGCTGAGCGCTAGCGCCTCGGAGGCGGCCTTCTTGTTGAAGGTTCTGACCAGCGCCTTTGAATGGTTTAGACCACGTAAGTTTCTCCAACGAGTGAGTGTTTCGTAGAAGCAGTAGGTTAGCAGGGTGAGCTGCACCAGGCTTTTAGGTATACCGCAGACCGGTTCTGGTCCGATCTGCCTTACCTTAGCGCCCGTTTTAGCCAGGGTATCGGCGTTTTCAACATAGCATTTGATTATGGCTGGGAAAGCAGATAGCAAATAAATATAGGAAAAACATATTATTGTAGAGTTAAAAAGGTCCTCAACTATACAGTATACATATTTCAATGTAAAACTGCCAAAACCGTCAGATTGCAATCTAACGCTTTTTATCTCGATAGATTATAAAATGTCGACAGATTGTGAACTGCTCAATGTTCTGAGTGTCAATTTTTGAAATATTCATTGTATTTACGTTTAGGGTTTGACAAAAATAATCAGGTAGTGCCCAGCCATACCTAACAGATTACAATCTACCGAAAAATAATACATTAAATTGTAATCTTTTGACAGATTACAATTTCGCAAGATAGATTACAATCTAAAGGTGACTTATACAATCTTGCAAAAACTCATGTTGTTCTAACACTATTACATTTTAAATATTAGTATGGATACTAACTTGTAACTTTTGGATCAGGCATATTTCCTCCAGGCACAAATGTTTTGGCTTTCCTTGATATTTCCTTTTGAATTTCCTTCCCTTTCTTGCTTTTGAACAAAGTATTAGCGTCATCTCTCTCTTTCTGTTTGATCTTTCTAAAATCTAATAATCTTAACTCCGGCATTTTATAAGCCACATATGCTCTGAAATATTTATAAATAAAGAAGTAATTAATTAACAATTAATAAACAAAACGCATTGGAGCATCAGATTTTGACCACCTGAATAGTTTTGCGTCACATAGACCACTAGTTTGATAACACATTTTACAGCAGTCACTGTTTTTATAACACAACATCCAACAATAATGTACTGTATCTTTGTAGGAAACTGTAACATCTATATTGTACGAGATATATTACATAAGAAGTCACATTTCAATTTGATTCTAAACGCAGTGCCAACTTTGACCAGCTCGGCAACTGGTTTCCATCAAGGGGACTGATCCCTAATTATTTTGTAACAAATCAATTTATAATAAGCATCTGGAAGAAAACTGCCCCTCAATTGTGTAAGGAAATCGTAATCGTATATTGAATGTATAATTCAACCTGTTTAAGGATTTCATAGATGCCTGCATGTCAAAAAGCATGTATGAACTCCTTAAACAGTTCGAGTAATGTTTTAAGCTGCCAAATGATAACGATTTGCTTACACAATTGGGCCTCCGATTGCTTTCATCTAACTTAGTCGTTTAGTTTTAAATTTGGAATTTGTTAGTATGAACAGAAGCTCACTTTACCTGTAATGCTGTTTATTAGTCACTGGGTTGTGCATCAGAGAAAGTGTTTTCAGTTTTGGGAGAGTTGCCAATGGATCTAGATCGCCAAGCTCTGTTATATTGTTGTTGGTTAGTACTAGAACTTCTAAATTAGGTACATACTGTTCTAATTCCTCACCTATGCGTCTGAAAACACAAACAGATGTTATAAGACATAACTCAATTGCTGATAATAATGAAGCTGTGTATGTTTACTAGTAGTCACATAACAAAGTTATGAGTAAAGTTAGCAGGTGTCAAACTGTGCATGTTTTAGTTGGAATAATGATTTATTACTAGGAGATGATAACTTCATATGCGTGGCAAGGGCAAGGTGCAGGTGCGACGCACTCGCGCCTCCGCTTCTATCATATTTCATACAAAATGTAGCAAGCGGCGGGACGCCATGTAGATGTCACCATGAAGATTGTAAAAACCGTTAGATTATAATCTAACTCGCGAAATTGTAAACTGTTGAATGATTAAAATATAACGGATTATTTTCGGTAGATTGTAATCTGTTAGGTTTATTAACCCGATATAACCTAAGTTTATGTTGATTGATTGATCTACTTGATTTTATTTATGTCGAACCCTAACCTAACCTAACCTAACCTAAGAAACAAGAAAACGTAAATACAATGAATATTTTAAAAATTGACAGTTAAAACATTGAATGGTTCACAATCTTTCGACTGTTTACAATCTATCGAAAAAAAAAGCGTAAGATTACAATCTTACGGTTTTTACAATCTTACGGTGACATATACAGAGATGGCAAAGAGTGGACGCCGCTTTCATACTTTCAAGGCCACACCTCCACAGTGCCGTCGCCGCGCCTCTTGTATATATCCCGCCCCTGACTTTTTCGTAATTAAGGAAGAGAACTTACAAACTTTTGCCATTCATTCATCTTCCAGAAGCTAGTTAATAGCAATATCAAAATTGATATATACTTACACAATTCTATTGTTGTTAAAGAACATACACTTTAACCTTTTCAATAGTGGAAATCCATCTAACTTTCTAATGTCATTATCAGAGAAGTCTATAGTGTCAAATTGATCCAAAGTGGCACCTAAATTTTCAATTTGAGGTATTTTATATCCTGAAAAGTGAAAACAATAATACATATTATTACCTCCATTTCATTCATCAGCTTTGCATGATGGAAATTCAGGTTAATCTTGCTTCAGGCTATACCTAGTGTGATATTTACTAGAATGAGAGCAGTATTTATAATTCTATATTATGTTTTATAACTGCTAAAGTTTCATCTATCGGTTCAGTGGATATTGCACGAGGTGCATGACACAAAATAATAATTACTTATATACCTAAGTAGGTACTTAGAAAACTTATAATTTTATCATAGGTACACTTGAGGGTAAATTTGAATTTGTTTTGTGTTTCAGTTGATTTCTTTTCAGAGTATTTTATAAAATTCTTATATTTACAGACACACACACAGAATCTACACAGATCAATTTAAAATACTAGGTACATGCGACGGTCTTTTTGTGGTATAGTGAGACAAGATATATTCGGTTTTATTTAAATTTTCTTTACCAAGCAACGCAATTTAAGTACAAATTAGATTTAAATAATTGAGTTTAATAGAATATTAGAAGGGCATATTATAGAGAATAATAAAAACAATAGTAAATACACTTTTTAAAAGCTAACCTCTAAGATCCAGTTCTCGATCTCTGCATGGGTTAATATACTGCATAGAATTTTGAATTAATTCATTAGTAAGTTTTACCATTTTGACTATTATTGTATTTTAATAGCTAACAACAATGATTAGGGAAATTCTAAAATGCTTGCAATTGCATAGCTTAGCTTCACCTTTGCTTCCCCAACACCAACAATTTACAATACACAATGACCAGAGACAAGTTAACCAGAGACAAATTTCAGATGAAATGACAATTTTAGGTCTCCCTCTCCCACAAACGTTCGGTTTCCGAATTAGGTTTCCAGATCAGGATTTTTTTCCGTTCGGAAAAAATAAGGATAATGTGCACCTTGTGTTAAGAATATAGTCTGTGATAATCTATGGTGATCATGGATTCTATGGTAAAAACTATGAGGTTATTGTACTATTATCTATCTGTAACTTCCTTCCTCTCTGCAAAAATACTAGTGGTTCGCCCCGAACTGAGACCTCGCGGTATCCATAAAACGAATAAACTTTTACAGAGCCCCATCTATTGACATAATTGTGAAGTTCTGTTAAACTGACTGAATGCTGAAGCTGCTGAAGCCCATTAAAAATTAAACAATTTCGTTTCCATATAATATTTATCTCTTAACATTAGCTCCATCTATTGACACCATTGTGAGGTTCTGTTAAAAATACTAAATCTCATTAAAAATTAAATAATTTCGTTTCCTTATAATATTTATCTAATTTTAGTATTTGTTGTTCAAGTACAGGATATAATTCAAATAATTGATCTAGTTTCAGTCTTAGCCTTTCAGAAAATTGAGAGTTCTGAGGTCAACTTTGGACGTTAGAAAATCACCACTTTAAAAGCCCCCCCATTTCGTCAATTTTAGGGGAAAAATTTAAACAAAAATATTTTTAGACTCTATTCCTAATTATCTTAAAAATGATATACCACAACCATATGTAACGCTATAAAAAATATTTTACTTCGCATTCGCTTCTATGAGAGCCCCCCTGAAATAAAGATTTTTATAACTTTTTAAGCCATATTTGGCGGGAGGCCATTGGTTTACATATTATATTTATATTTGAAGTAATTACGTTCAGTAATTCAGAAGTTATAAGGCTCTGACAGACAAACGGATAGGGTTGCTAACATTTCATAAGCGAAATATAGTATTTTTCGGACTAAGCTATAAAAAAATATAGTACATTAATATTTTAAAATATATAAAATACTATTTTTCCAAAAAATAGTATTTTATGGAATATATTTTTTGCGTACTATGTGCTTCTTCAACAGTATATAGTACGCAGACCCGAAATACACTACAATCAACGACCTCAATTTACATAGACAGGCCCTGTCGAACAAAGAATGTTGACTTATGTTTAACAACGCCATCTAGTCTGAAAAGCGGGAACTTGCTTGCAACATATGCGCCATCTTGAAAACGTATGACTCGGTCATAGATTAGTACAGATGCGCTTGTCGAAAATAATACCTACATGAGTGTACTCTCTGAGGTAAACGATAAATGTTAGTATGACGTTATTTTTACCACTTTTTTGTTACCAGTTTCCTGGAAAACCATTGAACCGATTATTATGCGGTTTTTTGCATTAGATATATATAGCTTGTGAGAAGGTTCTTAGATATATTTAAAGGTCAAAGTCCACACAATGGGGCGCTGCAGTTCGTCGTGGGTTTTTTTAATTTAATTATTTGTTAATTGTTGATACTGAAGTTTTGTCGAAAAATTGACAGAAATAAAGTCATTTTTAGGGTTGCGTACCAAAATGATAAGAAAACAACCCTTGTGGTGCGACATGACTGTCCGTCACACTTAGCATAAATCGGTAACTACTAATGCAAAAAACTTGAAATTTAAAATAATAACAGCTAAAACAGTTTAAAATAATCCTCGCCAAACCTTATTGCAAATGAAAGAATTCAAAAATAATTATTAGTACTATTATAATAAAAAGGGGTTGGAATGGGAGAGGTGAAAGAGTACTAATTGTTACACGAAGGCAGGAAACTCGTGTAAATAATACACACAGATGATGCTTCATATAGTATAATTCCACGTTCGGTTATTTCATGTGTTAAATACATATAATGCGATTTAGTTAACCCGAAACACCAATCACAATTATTGGTGACAATAATAATTACACTTTCACTTAATTCACTTTCACTAACAGATAAAGAATGACTCAAGTACCGCCAAGCGATCTTATTTATAGAAGACACATTTAGTATAATGACGTTTTTGTCATGATATTATATTTCTTGATTCAATTTAAAGTCAAATGAGCTCTTATTATTCATAAACGCTAACATAATAGATCGAGTCACAGAAAAATACTTCATTTGAAATTATTTTATTTTATACATATCTAAGTATGCTACTTGCCACAAAAGAAATATTAAACGTTATTTTGAGATAAATCACTTACACAGTGTGCATTTAAAAATACGATTAAGTAATAAACACTTGTAAGTAGGTAGCTGTACATAATAGGTACTGAACAACTTTTGTTCAACGAAATAATAAAATTCTGAATTTTGAATTAACTATTTATTTTTCATCAAATATCAATCAATCAAATCAAATATAATAATATATAGGTAATATACAAATGCGAAAGTTTGGATGGATGGATGTATGGATGTATGGATGTATGGATGTATGGATGTATGGATGTTTGTTACTCAATCACGCCCCAACGGCTGAACGGATCGGGCTGAAATTTGGCACAGAGACAGATTATAGTCTGGAATAGCACATAGGCTACTTTTTATCCCGGAAAATTAAGGAGTTCCCGCGGGAATCAAAAATCCTCAAACCACGCAGACGAAGTCGCGGGCATTCGCTAGTACAAAATAAAAATTATCAACTTTAATAAATAAAAACCCTTTATTTATTGAAGATGGTCAAACATTAAACTCACGTCAATAACTAATTTTATCATATTATTACAATAGCATAATATTGCGTCTCGGAAGGTATTAATGCCTACTGTCCGTTCTGCCCATCTATGCATTAACTAATCTTGGTTGCATTTTTTTTATCGTACTGGATTGGACTATTCTAGGGCTGGAACCCAAAGCCGTAAGGCCAGTTAGCATAGATAATACATTATACCTGCTACCAGTTAGTAAAAAAAAAAATATCATACAGTTTGCCGCGGAAATTAAATGATTGCGAAATGGATAAAAATATTAAATAGGAAGACTAAATAACGTTTTCTTGGAAATGTATAATTGTGAATTGAAACACTTACCTTAAAATAAAAATAATACAGTGCCAAACTAATAAGACATTAGATGTTAACTTAAAAACAAATTATCTACACGATGAGCGACCGTGATCGCGCTACGACGGGGACAAAGACAGGCTTATGACAGGTTATAGGAGCGCGCTCTCATAGTTGGTCGCCCGCCATTTTTCTATGAAAGGGCCCATCTAGTACTTACATATATATCGATGACTACAATACCAATAATAATAGTATTATAGTATGGTTGGCAACCCTAGGACGGACAAGTGCAAATTCACTCAAGTAGACTCAGAGACCTTCGCTTCCTACAAGAAAAGATGGCGTGTTTTATTAAAAAGCATTTTAATTAATATGGTGGGTTTCAAGACGAAGAATAAGTACAAAAATTACCTAATACGCTTCCACTGCGCTAATCTGAATTCCTGGGGGGTTACTATGAGCTCTTAAAGCAGGACAGAAATTGAACTGCAGCACAGTTCAATGCAGTGTCTGCCTACCAGTTTAGTGCCTTGAAGTTAAGTGTAGTTCAATATCTGTCCTGCTATAAGAGCTCAGACTAACCCCCCTGATCTGGAAACCTAATTCGGAAACCTAACGTTTGTGGTGAACCTAATAGTGTGACGAAGGGCGACCGGCTAAAAATGACAGCCACAGTGTAACGATCGCAATCACCTCTGATTGGTTAACACTTTTCCACTATTGGACAAAATCCATTGATGCAGCAAGAATACCATAAATTCAGCCAATCACAACAATTGATAACTGTAACGATGATTGATGCAGAAGTTACGCAATCGCACTGCAGATTCAAATTTATGATCCTGCAGACTGCCTAGACAAAACTGTTGTCTGAGTAAGTCCTGCTAAAGTTTTTTGAGAAAAATGCTAAAATTATGCTAATTTTATTTAAATTTTTTATTCCACAACAAATAAGCTTTTGATTTCAATCTCACCTGGTGATATTGCAGTAGGTACCTAATGATGCAGTCTAAGATGTGAGAGGCTATTCTTCTCAATTCTCAATCTTTTCATTTCTATTGCAGCGCTTGGCTACCAAGACCAACGACCTCACAAGACATCTAAAGCCTTCAAATCTAGAGGCATCTAAACTTTGATTAGGTATATAGAGCATCTAAACAAATTGACGTTAAATCTAGTCCCACCAAAGTGCGAAAGTTTGGTGGATGGATGTCTGCCTTCTTCTGAAATTAGGTAGGTATATGACCCTGGTAGTAACCCTGTAGCAACAAGGATATATCTAATTAGTGTACTATGAAACTTTTAGGGAACAATTTCGTGAACTTCTTGCATCGAGCAAACAAGAATAGAGAAACAGGTTCTCAATTTGGGGTTTCTTAAGGGCGCGTTTGCAAATCCCTTTAGATATTGGAGTTTTCAGTACATTTTGTGACTAAGTCGAGCAAAATAAGATGGAACTAAAAATCACTATACATAGATTGATCCTATATCTCCAATTTTTGGTGATAACTTTGTAAAAAATCTTTATTTTTAATACTATAAAAATGATTTTCCCTCACCTCTTCACTCAAAATTGACGATTTAGGGGTGACTTTAGGTAAATTTTTTAATGTAATTATGCGGATTTTTTGTCATTAAAAAATACCATCTGTTAGTAGATATGTTCTGAAAAATATTAAAAATAGTACAAATGGTACAAGAAATAAAATAAAAATCACGTGTATTTTTTTCACATAGTTTGTAAATCTTAACACAGTGAAAATTTTAGTTATTTTGATCTTACTCGGTCTCTAGTAAGATCTCATCATAACTAACAAAACAAGCCCAAATTCGATACACCTAGCTCTACGCGTCTAGTAGTTCCAGTAGTGGATGTCGAAGTTTACCTTCAGGTCACTCCACCAAGTCTTGAGGTAAGATCTCATCATAACTAACAAAACGAGCCCAAATTCGATACATCAGCTCTACGCGTCTAGGAGTTCCAGTAGTGACCCAAATTCGATACACCTAGCTCTACGCGTCTAGTAGTTCCAGTAGTGGATGTCGAAGTTTACCTTCAGGTCACTCCACCAAGTCTTGAGGTAAGATCTCATCATAACTAACAAAACGAGCCCAAATTCGATACACCTAGCTCTACGCGTCTAGGAGTTCCAGTAGTGGATGTCGAAGTATACCTTCAGGTCACTCCACCAAGTTTTGAGGTAAGATCTCATCATAACTAACAAAACGAGCGCAAATTCGATACACCTAGCTCTACGCGTCTAGGAGTTCCAGTAGAGGATGTCGAAGTATACCTTCAGGTCACTCCACCAAGTCTTGAGGTAAGATCTCATCATAAGTAACAAAACAAGCCCAAATTCAATACACCTAGCTCTACGCGTCTAGGAGTTCCAGTAGTGGATGTCGAAGTATACCTTCAGGTCACTCCACCAAGTTTTGAGGTAAGATCTCATCATAACTAACAAAACAAGCCAAAATTCGATACACCTAGCTGTACGCGTCTAGGAGTTCCAGTAGTGAATGTCGAAGTATATCTTCAGGTCACTCCACCAAGTTTTGAGGTAAGATCTCATCATAACTAACAAAACAAGCACGAATTCGATACACCTAGCTCTATGCGTCTAGGAGTTCCAGTAGTGGACGTCGAAGTATGCCTTCAGGTCACTCCACCAAGTCTTGAGGTAAGATCTCATCATAACTAACAAAACGAGCCCAAATTCGATACACCTAGCTCTACGCGTCTAGGTGTTCCAGTAGTGGTTGTCGAAGTATACCTTCAGGTCACTCCACCAAGTCTTGAGCTAAGATCTCATTATAAATAACAAAACGAGCCCAAAGTCTGGAAATGAAAAATAGATAAAACAATAAATAATAATATTTTATTGTATCGATACAAGTTGATTCAACGCAGCTTATCCGTGCATGTGTGTGTGTGGGAATGAAGCATGTGTAGTAGTGCGATTTCATACGGTCTATCCTTTTCGGACATCCGTCCTTAAAAAAAACATTTTTTGGTAGTCGAATATAACTTTCAAAGTGTACATATTATTAGGTACACTACTTAACGACTTCATTGTAAATAATAGATAATCTTAATTATTGCTACAGGTTTTATTTTAGGTTATTGATAATTAATATGGCTAAGATTCTAAAGTAAGGATAATAATAAAATTGTACCTAATCTCCAAATATATATATATATATATATATAATACTAATTAAATATAAGTTAGCCCTTGACTGCGATCTCACCTGATGGTAAGTGATAATGCAGTCTAAGATGGTAGCGGGCTAACCTGTTAGGGTCATGGCAGTTATAATTAACCCATACTCCTTATTGGGTTTTTACACGACATCGTATCGGAACGCTGAATCGCTTGGCGGCACGTCCTTGCCGGTAGGGTGGCAACTAGCCACGGCTCAGACCAGGGAAAATTCTGAAATTATAAATTCCCAAATTGACCCTGCTGGGGATCGAACCCAGGACCTCCGCACGTCAGGACAACAGCGCTCAACACTGTTCCAGGGAGGTCTAGATTATGTACTATATATATTATACTATTTATTAGAGTTCTTGGAAATTAAAAGGTATGAAAGCAAACAAACATGATTTTCTTCAATTATTTTTTATTCTAAATACATTAATATTCTTTAATTCAACTCAAATATTCATTTTAAACTATTACAAGCTATTTTATTTTAAACATAAATAATAAGTAATGCATATGACCAGCACTGCACACTTTTATTTCGGTATTTTATAAATTAACTAGGTTTTAACCAATCTTAAGTGTTAGTTTTCCATACTGACAAACATAATAATAACAATGATACCGCACTGCGACATACTTACAAATAAATATAAATCCTAAGTAATTCGAAAAGTGACATGCCAGATGCACGTAGACGTAATACAATGAAAATAAGGAAAACTTTTTTCTTTGGTAGTTAGCTAACTGCGATAGTTAAAGGCTCCAAAAGGCTAGACACCAGAGGCGTAAAAAGCCCGATAGTAAAAAAATGTGACAGACAAAATTATGTTGGTACTTATACGCATGGTATGAACAATGTTTTTTATAGTACCCACTGCAATAACAATAATTATGTAAGGTACATCCAATTATACAGAAATTAATATTAAACAACGAGCATAATAATATTTACTAGTTACACATTTTGAATAGGTTTAATGTTTGAATTATTATCGGGACAATGTGCAGCCGTAGGGTCGGCCATAGATATTAGGTACCGTTCACATGTGAACTAGAAACGATTCAGCGCACACGTATAATCGCGCGTACATCACACAGATCTAATAGTACAAATATTATTATTTGATGAAAATTTACATTATGTAAATTACATACATATTATCATTATGTATATTATCATAACACAAATGTTTCTAAGCGTAATGTTTCTATTACACACAAAATTGTAGTTTTAAGCGTTTTTATATATTTTTTTGTCTTTGTACGACAAGGGTACCTTAAGTCTAATCTATGATTTTAAAATCAGACATTTGTATAGACACGGCGACATAGTATTCGTAATTATTGTTCGCCGCATCAAATCTTAATTTACCTACAAAAAACAATGTACATTGGACCTTCATTCTTGACACAGATGAATGATGGAGCGACGACATTAAAAATACTTTGTAAAATAATACTAGCTAGAAAGAGGTACATGTCTGAAGTACAAAAACAAAAAAGAAAACATCTAATCAGGTAAACAAATATCTTCTGAGTACATGAAAGTATAGAGACCAGCTCACGAATATTTTTATACACTAACATCGATGGATTACGTGAAATGCAAACTTATTACAGTTAATCAAATATTTAGGTATTCATAAATTTTTAATATTACCATTTATAAACTACAAGTTGCCATGTTTAAAGTTAATGATATTAAGATCTGTACCAGACAGTAGACGCATGAGATCAGCGTTGTCTTAATTTTTTTATTTGCGATGACTTGACTGCAAATTATAATAAACATTCTCAAATTGTTTGTTGTGCACAAGGTACGGAACCACTTAATTTACTATTGCAAGACCCGGCCCGCGTGCAGCAGTAGTTTGCACCTAATTTATTTCAGCAAACACTTCAACTCTCAAAGAAAACTTAGTAGCAAACCACGCCAGTGTTAGTACTTATATTCAAACTTTTATAAGACTTCAAGTCGTTAGTTGCATATACAAACAATTATCGTTATCCTAAAATGACTTGTATTTTTGGGTAATGAACTAGAGTACAGTATGTAATATAAAAATAATACATTATTCTAATAAGAAAGAAAGGAGATCGCCAGCGATCCTTATACGAAATGAGGTGCTATTAGGTTACCAAATCATGTAAAGCTATCTAACAGGATCGATTCGGTACAAGTCTTATATTCAAAAGACTGGCCAAACGTGTTATATTCAGAAAAAGACACGACAAAAACTCCGAAAGGCATTTTTAAAAAAATTACCTTAAAATAGTTTTATATTTAGGAATACCTAAAATGTTAGAATATTTCGGTGAATAACATCATTATCGCAAACCCGTATTAAATATGAGAAACGTGGATGATATGACAATATAAATTACCCTTTCATACCAATTAATAAGCGTTTTCAATGTCCTTACTTAGTCGACCCAGTATATACGAGGTCGAGTCTAAATCTACTTATACGACTTTAACTTTACGAATCGAAGACGAGCTACTCACAGGGGTCGAACGAACGTAAAGAAGTTGATCTTTGCATCTTTGGTTAGACAAAACAAAACAATGGTCACTAGAAAATCTAATGTCAAACACAGTCGTTGGAGGGGCACTTTAGTCATAGATAAGTCTAAACAACATTGCATAGTAATCACATAATATAAATTATCATATTACGTTCGAAATGTTACGATGCTCTCTAGGATCGTGCCAATTCGAGGATAAGCGTCAACAAGTATTTATACAACAAGAGATGCGCCCGGCGCGAATGGTGCCCTGAACGGCGCTCTTGCGTCCGCCCTGCTACCAGAGCTTCCACCACACCTGCATCTTCTCAGAGAGTTTCTTACAGATTCCCAGTAGTTTCCGTCACATCCCACCATCACCCTCCCCTTCGCAGTCTTCGGAGCCCTCACCTTCCTCGAGCGTTACCTGCCGAAGATGAAAGATCGATATTACTAATTTGTATTTTTTTGCATCAGTCAATTTCACTTTTTCAAACATCAGTTTAGAAGAATCATCGAAACGTTATCAACTAAAGAAATACCTAAATCATTCAATTGAATTGAATTATCACTTTTGCAGGCGTGTAATTACCTAATCTAAATTTCATGTTTTAACAATTGCCCAAATTGCCAAATCAGTTATTTCATAAAATTCTTATAATATTAGTATTTATTGAAAATAATGACAATCTTAGAATTAAGTTAAGTAATGAAAAACTTGATACATTTTTCACAGATTAATTAATTTCACAGATAACCAAGTCTAAAAAAGTAAGTTATAAAGACAGAACTCACTTGAAATCGTATTTGTTCGGGGCGCTCGTCGTCTGCTCCTGAGTGCGTTTGAATGGGTGCCGGTGGCGGTGACGGAGGAATCATACTCTGGTAGTAGTCTCGGTTTTCTTCTAAAGTGTCCAATATATCTTGGGCGTCTGGATGCACCAGGTCTGCCCACGTCTCCCAAAGAGGGTGTACAATATAGTCGATAAAACCGACTTGAGATTTCTCAATAGTAGAATTATGTCTGTCGCACATGGGACTGATGTCCATGCCCTGTTCTCTTTCACGGTCTCCTTGCTGGAAGAACTCTTCCATGAGTAACGCTACCCATCGCTTGTATAGCGGCAACGGTTTCGTAGGATTGCTCAAATCGGCACAGTGTACGAGATTTTCTAAAACCTGTATTCTGTCCGTGTAGTTATCCAGTAACAATACTCCACTACCGGCAACTTTTTTCGTCTCTACCATAGTTTTAAGGTCTGCTAGTAGGCTCATATGTTTGGACATGTCTGTCGAAAGCACCATATCTATAACCATTTTTCGCAACGTCTGCCTCTGTTTCTTGTGGAGATTTACGAATATATCGCAGCCGTCATTTTGGAGAAGTTTGAAGGCGACCGCGAGATGGTGGTTCTCTAGGACAGATTCATCGTTATACATTAAAGCTAATTCGGAGCTAGAGTTAACCAGAAACTGGTTCGTTAGACCGGGATGGTCGACGTCATGAACACATGCAGCGAAAAGTGCAGCGCACACTTCAATGGGTGTAAATACTGCGTCTAGAGCAGGTGTGTTCAGGAGAACGTTTGTTGATTGCGTGACATCCGCTGCGTGGAGTGAGTTGTGGAACGGATTATCGCGAATGTAGTGTTCTTCGAGGGTTACAGCGAACGCGAGGAATGTGCGCGCTGGGATCTGCAGCGTGGTCAGTAATTCCCTAGAGGTGAAGACTGAGTACGCGACGGCGGTCAGAGGACGGCCGCAGGACAGGTCACCGATGCGGAAAATGTCAACGCCCCAGCGATCTAGGTCTCCTAATAGTTGGCCCAAGTCTTCTTCGTGAGGGGTTTCTACTCCGTATGTTGGTACACGTTCTCCAGTGAAACTGTTTGTATGTGTCAGCGCCCTCTTAACACCAGATATCTGTAACGGAAGAAACATTTTTTATTAGTGCTTGATAAAAGATATTTAAATTTTAGTTTTTTAATAACCTGCTTATTTATTTAAATGGTTTAAGCCTGTATTAAATTTAGTTTTATTCATTTATACATATGTAAAAAATCATACCAATATTATAAATGCAAAAGTGTGTTTGTTGGTTTATTGGTTTGTCCTTCAATCACGCCACAACAAAGCAACGGATCGACGTGATATTTTGCATGGGTTTAGTTATGGACCTGGAGAGTCTCATACGCTACTTTTTATCCCGGAAAATTAAAGAAATGTGGTGCAATTCACATACGGCAGAAGTGAAAACTTCAGAAAAGAAGCCTACGAGAGAATGAGATAAATATAAATTATATTATATCTCATTCTCTCGCAGGCTAAATTCTATTTATATATACGTTTGTCTTTTTTTGGTGTCGTTTTTCGTTTCATCGAATTTTCAAATTACAACGGTGCTAAAGAAGTTTCACTTCAAAAACTTAATCCACGCGGGCATCAGCTAGTATTCATATTTTAACAAAGAGTTCTCATACTCACTTGTGACATAGTAGCAGTACCAGGTCCTGCATTACGAGGTTTTTCCTTCTTCTTGATTCGTTCACTCGCTTCATCAACTTGCAGTGACGGTATATCGAGCTCTTGTTGTTTATCTGAAATAAATAAAAACGTATTCTTTAGTCTACCATTAAAAATTAATAACAGAGTAATTTTGTCTTTCGTTAAAACATCATTACTGTGGAGACAAAAATTATCAATAAAATTTTCATATTCGTTGATAACCTAAGACGACATGTGGTCGTGTTATGATGGCCTGAAAAAAATCCACTTTGAAGTACATGCTGAGCGTAAGCGTATTAAACTTATTATCATAGCCGAAATCGTGTCATTGTGTATCAATGCCGAAAGAAAGTAGGCAACATGTGAAGTGTTTATTACTTGTTTGATTAATACCCGTTTCTGGGTCATCATTAGTAGGTATCGGTAGATATTATATAAACAGTCACTAACTACTTTTACAATTTCGACATAGAGATACAACTTTGCAACATCTCGTGGACTTATGTCACTAAACGATTTCAAAGACTGCTGTCTATTTTTAGAATGATGTTCTCATTTCAAGTATTATCTCTAGATACGAGATATGATGAGATTAAAGAAAGCGTGATGAACTAATCCTGGTGGTGCGAATACAAAGCAGTACGCTTACTCTGAGTTTTAACATTGCAAATACGATTGATCGACGTGAGAGCTCACCACGCCAAGCGTCAAAGTAAAATGGACCCAAAAGCTCTTGCTTTAAAGTCACCAATCCAGCGTTTGGAGCGCTGGCTGTGAATAAATACACGAAATAATGAAATGAGCTCTAAACCAATGATGTTAAGGTTCATTTTACTTTGACGCTTGGCGTGGCGAGCTCTCACGTCGATCTTTGCAATGTTAAAACTCAGAGTAAGCGTACAGATTACAAGGATTGGTTTATCGCAATTTATACGATAGTGGGGTGCCTACTACGCATCCACTTTACCTATATCTAATCTCAACAGCACTGTAAGTACATTCCGACACATAAATATTACGTAGAAAAATATAAAAATAGACTATTAGCCCCAGTTTAATTATTATCTTTAATTAATTAAAACGTATTCTTAAAATAACCATTATATTTCAATAAAACGTTTGTATTTACCACCGAATATATAATATAGGTAAGATAATTATGGATCCTAAGGTTGCCTGGCAGAGATCGCCAGTAAGCGATAATGCCTTTTTGTATTCTACTTCCTTCTTAGTGTTTTTTGTGTATTTGTGTTCTTTATATGTATTTAATAATAATAATAATTTTCTTACTTAACGGGAAATAAATTATCGTGAGTAAATTTTTTGGTGTTTTTTTCCTATTCATGAAAAAAATCTTAATTCTTGCTAATTGGAATATTTTTTTATGTGTGACAGATGAATTATTATTCGCGAATTCGCGAATTCGCGGCTACGATATTTTCAACCGACTTCAAAAAAAGGAAGAGGTTCTCAATTCGTCTTTTTTTTTTAATGTTTGTTACCTCAGAACTTTTGACTGGGTGGACCGATTTGTATGATTCTTTTTTGAAAGGGCATACTTCCCAAGTGGTCCCATATAAATTTTATCGAAATCGGTCGAGCGATTTTTAAAATATCAACAATAAAATAAGTACTTTGTGTAGCGTGTGCTTGTTGTTGCAAAGTTGGCGCGGGAGTTTGCAGTCGGTTGTTTAAAAAGAATTTATTATATTAAATTATAATTTAATAAAAAACCAAAACAATCTAATCATCTTCATGAAAACATCAATAAATAATCATATTCGTCTTATTCAATTGCCAACGGACGGTACCAATTTTTATATTGAAGCCTATTAATAGTCGATTGAAACGAACAACAAGAATCGTCTTCAACGTAGCAAAGATTCAAAAGGTATTCGAACAGTCGCAATAATTACGACAGCTTATTTACAATACAGTTCTTGAAAGAGTTTTAGGTATAGAATAATACTGTTAGTGTACTGTAACTTCAATAATATTGTTGTCTGTGCTAAATGAGGGCATTATTTATTTATATCTGCTCATTAGTCTACCATAAATTCCGGAGTAGACACAATAAAATTACTTTATAATTCACTAGCTGATGCCCGCGACTTCATCCGCGTGGATTAAGTGTTTCTGATTCCCGCGGGAATTTTCCGGGATAAAAAGTAGCCTATGTCCTTCCCCGAGATACAACCTATCCCTGTACCAAATTTCATCAAAATCGGTTGAACAGATGGGCCGTGAAAGCGTAGCAGACAGACAGACAGACAAACACACTTCGCATTTAAAATTACTTCAGAATTACCAACCTTGTATGGACAATACAATAACTATTACAGCTGACGTAAATTTCTTTCCTTGGCTCTAATAATAGACTGGATTTTTATTTATGCTGAAATCAATACAGCTTAAGTCTTCCGTCCTCCTTTAATAAATTATAGAAAATTGTGAAACGAGGCTAGGTACTAGTAGGGGAGTGTATCACACACCCACTTTTCCCCCTTGAATGCCATTTGATGACGCACAAAGGTTTCACGCCGCTGAACTACTCGTCACTTTTATTTATTTATACCTAAGTTCCTATCTAGTAGGTAAGTAGATTTATTGTGATATTATACTACAAAATAAAGAGCTTTTGCTCCTAGAAAGATCCTAGAATCGTGATTAATTTTAATAAGTATTATTTCATACTTATAAGTACCTAGTTAATGTAATATTTTATGTCTAATATACATATATATTTTATACCTATATTTGAATAAAAAATATGAGTTATAGTTGGAAACAACAAGGATAATGTCGCAATTATACCTACAATAAATATTTATTTACTGTTTTACATACTTATTATTATAATAATAAATATAAATAATTAAATATGTTCCAGCGTTAAAAAACTAAATTTCATTAGTTTTCATGATCGTTATATTTTCTCCTTTATAACGTACCTACAGAGGCTATACCTAGTGTATCTTTGCAAGTTAATATTAATTATTTTTTAAAAAGTATTTTTCTATGCATAGATTTTCAGATAATAAGAGGAAATATACGTTTCGCTCTTAGACTATAATGCTTATCTTACGCCGAGTTCAAAGTTATAAAACGTCACAATGCCGCTCTGCTTTCGCAATCTATTTGCTTAGTTTCTTGACTTAGTCAATTGGCATTAAATTACCTACTTAGAGAAAATAAATCCATTAAAGTTTCCACGAGGTTAGCTAAGTATTGTGCAGTACAAAATAATACCCGTTCCACGGTTCAAAGTCGCGATTTTATCTGAATACCTACAATTATATTTCCTCATAACTACATACTACATATTAATTATTATTATTTATCATGTCTAATGTTTTTATTAAAATTATAATATGTCTATAATGTAAATTTTAGATAAGCACGGTTGTACTTAATAATAATTAATTATCACTGATATCAACAGTAGGTATTATTTTGACAACGTAACTTAACCTATCCTATATACCTATTACAAGATTCGTCCGCGTGGATAGGTTTTTTGGTTCCCGCGGGATTTTCCGTGATAAAAAACCCTATGTGTTATTCCAGAAATTCCAGAATATAATCTATCCCTTTGCCATATTTTATCCAGATCCGTTCACCCATTCTAGAGTTATAAGTGTTCGAACAAACCCGACATTGAAGATTATTATATACATTGGCGTGCACAGAGTTTGATGGCAGGGTATGCATTACTTAGGTAGGAACCTGCTTAATAGCAGATCGTAATCAAAAACTAGCATTGAGCTTTTACAGCTAGGGTAAGCAATGCTTTTATGCCTCTATGATGTGCACGCCACTGATTATATAACGTAGTGATTACATACTCTACGTTCTCAAATCATATTTTATGTATGTTTTACTATTCATAATATAGTATGTGGGAAAAGGTAAAGAGAAGCAAATGTAAGTCTATATAAATGTGATTCAGACATTCTGAAAAAATATTTGCCAGAAATATCTGTATGACTGAGTTGGATAGTGAACAACTATTTTGTTTTTATAAAAAGTAAAAAAAATGGTGCCGTCTATATTATTAAACTAATAGGTAACGTCTCTATGGTTGACATATTAATATGTAAACAATGTGTCTCGTTATATAAATTAATCATCCACATATTATAGTACCTATTAAATAAAAAAAGGAATTTGATGTTTATTATGTAAGTAGAAAAGAAAAATTAAGGACCAAGTACTGAAAGTTTTTTATTTTGTGTTATTGTATATGATATGGGTCATGGAAAATATCCACTTGCACCAACCCGGTCAACGTGTTTGGGTTATTTTTTTTAAATATATAATATTATGTTCTTTTCATATCAATACCCTGCATCATATCAAGTTGCCCAAAAGTGACAGCATTATAAAATTTACCAGTTTGTAGAAAGCAGTTTGGTGCAAACGGACTAGAAAATTTTCAATATTTGGCCGTTAATAGGGAAACAGCTTACGTTTTCCCTTCCACTTTTAATAAAGGTAACTTCAAATAATTAAATTATATAATAATCAGTGCATTCTTTAGGCAATCGCATTCCATCTTAAGCTGCAGCAGCACCACTTGCAAGCAGGCCAGATTTCAGCCTATAAATTAAAAAAAACATCTTACCTAAGAACGTCGAGCAGATGTACTCCGAGATCTGGTTGCCGGACTTGCTGGACTCCGAGAAGTGGCTCAGCTCCTTGTTCAGCATCCGTTTGAACTGCAAACGCAATATCTCGATTGAATGCGCCATTCGGGAAGCACGCCGCTTAAGCCAGCGACCCGGCGCGCACTTAACACACGGTCTCTCAGTGGACACTCGCATTTCACAACACATGTAGTAAAAAATATATAAAAAAACTCCGATAAATGAAACGTAACGTACGCGCAAATAATTCAAGTCGCGGTTACAATAATATGTATGTACCTCGCGAGCGCTATCGGTAGACTGAAGCGCCGTGGATGCGGCGCCTCAGTCTATGCGTAGCACGATCAGTCACAGCCTACGTCGTTACGAGTATACAGAAATATTGCCTTCTCAGTATTAATGAGTTGCTTGCCTTTCTAGTAATCTGAGTTCTGAGTTTTCAAGTTTCCCTCACGTAGGTCTTAACAAATCAGCTAATTCTACATCGTCTCTAATGCTAGGCACGTCACAGGTCTGCTGAATTTCACTGGGATTTTCAGGTTAGTACCGATTAAATGGAGTTCGTATTTGTAAATTTAAATTTATCCGGCTTTGATCAGTTCTATCGGGATCGAATTGACAAGACAATAATTGAAATTGAGGAGTCGCGCAGCAATTACATTAATAAGGCATTCCTAATGATGGTTTACAGTCCATTTAACGTGATTGATCATTGCCTTGGCAATATATTGATTTTGAAGATAATTTAAGAATTGTATTAATTATATTATGTTTGTGATACATAGTGTATATGAAATTGTATAACTTAATTGGCAACGAATAAAGCCTACAGTGGCATAATATACCTACACAATGAAAATATAAACAAGGTTCACTGGATTTAATGAGATGTTTTTCACTTTTCAGTGCATTTCAATAAAGGAAGTTTTATACTGAACTGCGGTTTTTTCATGAACGAGTAGGTATGTCACAGTTTACCGCAATCACTTTTATCAAAGGAGAAAAAGGGGACAAATGTTTTAATTAAACCTCAGCATACTATGCAAGCATATTTCATACAAATATATTATGAAATATGTAGTCGGAAAAATGTGCTGATAAAAATTGTGTCATATCTAGGTATATACTATAAGTGATAGGATAAATAGATCCTGCAAGATTATGCAATACTTATTATAAGTATTAATTACATTATGAATAATAACACCCGTTTGTTCATGAAAGTATTTAAGATTATAATACGAGTATGTGTTGAAATAGTAGGAAAATATTTCATTAAAAGTCTTACATAAAAAGAAGAAATATATGAGGTTATATTATAAAGTAGTTATATTTCCATTCAGGAGAATCTTTTGCAAAATGGGAGGCATCAGCCGTGGCGACCTTAAGGCTTAGGACCTAAGCGATTTAGCGTTCTGGTATGATGCCGTGTAGAAGTCGACTAGCATGGGTTTAATATAATTTGCCATACCCCTAACAGGTTAGCCCGCTACCATCTTAGACTGCATCATTACTTACCATCAGGTAAGATCAAAGACTAACTTGTAGTGGAATAAAAAAAATTGTTTTCAGTCAGAAATGCAGTGGTGTTACACCATATTCCCAACGGTTCCATGGACGCTGCCATCTCTCGAGCTTCGACAGTTGTCTATGTCTCTCTGGCCATCGACCTGTCTCGGCGTGCACGCAAGTTCATTGCTCTCGTTTACTTATTTCTCATATTCGATAGTGAACCTAATCTAAATTGTAATAATTATAGTGTCCTCTTGAAAAATAAGGAGTAGAAGAAGTTTCTCGTGTTTCAAACATACAACCTTATTAGTAGTTTGATACGCAATTAAAATGTAAACATGTCTCCCATAAAAAAGTACAATGATTAAAAATGATCCTTTAATCTCAAAGTAGCGCTGACTGGGGGCTTATTGCTAAGTGCTAGCCACAGAATCCAGCATTGGTTAGATGTGCATAAGCAGCTACGCAGTTGTGCAGTGAAGCTTCCAACCCATACTGGGTTATTGTAAAATAGAATAGCATAGAGTTACAATTTTTTCGGTGCTTTGGCTGATTGAAATATTCGTTTACTTTTATACCAACTTTTTATTTAATATTGCTCCATAAAATTAAGATTTTAATTCATTATACAAGGGGGGTGTTTTTACTAATACCTATATTGCGTTAATCAGGTTCTACTGTGTGTAAACATGTATCATCTCAAGTTTCTAAAACGAAACTTCTTCGAGCTGTGTGTTGATCAGTCTCTCAGTCTCCTAGTTTCTCCTTTTGTAAATAAAGAGGGATAAGTGCTCAAAATAAGAGATACATTGTACCGGCACCAATGCTATTTTTATTACCTCATTAATGAGAGCTCTGCAGCGCTAACGATGCGTGCGTCACGCGTAATTGCGGGATAAAAAAGCGACATTCAACTTTTGTTAATTTAGACGTGTTCTTGACACAGTTTCTTATCGCCTTGCCTGTTATCCCTGATGACAGCTCTCGGGATAGGAAGTGGCGTACCGAGGCCTCCGCCACTCCGACAAATTGCGATACGTATCTGGCGCGCTATCGATCGTTAGATGCTAATTTGCGCTAGTTGCCGTTTGTCGTGATGCGGGTGTTTATGCCTACTAGATGCTACTAAATTGATATAGCATTGAAATAAAACTTAGCGTTGTATAGCCTTAGAGCTGAAGGTTTGTTTTTGGAGGCAATTGATAAAACCTGAAAGTTTACTAAATACTAATTCACCATACATCAGCTAGCTATAATAGGTTTCCAAATTCAGACTCAGATAAAGCTCGGGTACTATTCAAACAAAATTTCGACTTTTAGCTAGTAGCTTCTCTTACTTTTCCACTAGCTCTCCTACTATTAGAAGATTCTAATTGTTAAACGAAATAGATGACGAATAAATTATACTTGGCAGGAGAACAAGTTCCTGATATTTTTTCTAAGAATTATTATTTTCCTGAACAGATTTTCTTTACGTACCTCTAAGAAAGCTCGGATCTCATAAAAGCTTACAAAGGAACATAAGGTCTCACAAGTAGAAACCTTGTATATGTCACCGTAACATTGCAAAAATCGTTAGATTATAATCCAACAATCCAGCGATATTGTAAACTGTCGACGGATTGTGAACCGTTCAATGTTCCGAGTGTAATTTTTTAAATATTCGTTGTATTTACGTTTTCTTGTCTCTTTCTTGTAGGTTAGGTTAGGGTTCGACATAAATGATCAGGTAGTGCCCGGCCTCAGGCCGGGCACTTAGGTTTTATCGGGTTAATATACCTAACAGATTACAATCTACCGAAAAATAATGCGTTAAATTGTAATCCGTCGACAGTTTACAATATCGCCAGTAAGATTACAATCCAACGACCTTTGCAATCTTACGGTGACATATAGACCGATATGGTTCAAAGTAGTGTACTAGAAAACTCATTACCGGCTCACTGTTGTAACGAGACCCATCTCAGAATGATAAGTTTAGCCATAGTCCATCGCGCTGGCTTAGTGCGAATTGGCAGACTTCACACACCTTTAAGAATATTATGTAGATCTGTCGGGCGTGTGGGTTTCTTCACAATGTTTTCCTTCGCCGAACAATTGACAATTATATTTGCTTAAAACGCACATAGCTCCGAAAAGTTGGTGAAAAAGAAGCGGTGCCGGGTGCGTAGGTATATTTCGGCGTTTTTATAGGTGGGAATATTATTCCACTAATAGATGAATAAATTAATGCATAAACAATTCTCTTCCACTTTTGTTCAACTGGGACATGTATATTGTCTATTCATAAAGCTTTTTTAAGATACCTTTAATGATGTTATGACCCTCTTAGTTCACCTTATTATTACAGTCAGCCACTTTTATTTCACATGTTTTCACGTTGAGTGTGAGATTCTCTTATTCACTTTTATGACCATAAAATCAATAGATTTAAGAACATTTGGACGTATTCCAAACAAAGAACTGCGGAGTGCGGACTGCCGCATTGTTTGTGCTCTCGTATCTCTGTAATAGACAGAGTCAACGAAAATGGATGCCAAATTGTATTAACTTGCCTTTTAGGTTGCAAATATCAACTCTTTTCTCTGTACCTAGTAAAACATACGCTAAAAAAGTGTGTATGTGCAATTCACACACAGCAGAAGTGATACTTCAGAAAACGTACCTACGAGAGAATGAGATAAATATAACTTGTATTCTATCTCATTCTCTCGCAAGCTAAATCCTATTATGAATATGTTTGTCTCTTTTTGGTGTCACTTTTTCATTTCATCGAATTTTCAAATCACAACGATTCTAAAGAAGTTTCACTTTTAAAAGGCAGAAATCTGCCTGGGTTCCCTTTTCTAAGTTTTATTTCAATGCCGAATGAATCAAATGCATTTTTCAAAATAATTGGGACGATTTTCCTCTCTCTTGAAAAGAGGAAGGTTTTATTAATTCTTAAAATGATCTGATTCTTGAAATGGAGGAATGTTTTATAAACGTATTCGTTTCATACGAAATGACGAATTAATGAGACAAATAAAAGTGATAAAGGCCTTTGTCCAATAACTATGTCTAAAAAACAGCTATTTTAGTTCAGTAACCGGTTCATTTGCCGATCGCCGTTCACAATTTTTCATTATTACGAGTACTTAATACCGTCGATTACCTACATTACAAATTACAATCAATACATCTCCTATTAGGTGAATCGATATTCAATGAAATGCCATTCACTAAGGTTTTAGGTCGTTAGACACTCGTCGTAAAATAAAGTGACATATTATACACTTGTTGTTTTAGAAAATGAAAGACCACTACTCAGAAAGCGATGGTCAGAGGTCGTGATCAAATAGGAGAGGAATCAGAAGATGAGGTACTAGACCAGAGTAACCAATACTGCTGAATTGGCTACTATAGGTAGGGCCAGATAATAAAAACTGAATATCTCTGGTTGGGGCACACAGCTAAGAGAGTCGAAGACCGTTGGGATTACGGCACCAGAATTTATACTGACCTACAAATAAGTGGACGGATAATTCATTGGAAGTCCACCGAGACCACAGAGTTTATTACTGGTTCTTCTCGGTAGGAATGTCATTTCTAACCAGTGTTAGATTCACTCGACGATTCAAAAGCACTTGTCAAAGTCTACTTGAATAAAAAAGATTTGAATTTGAATCGTTGGACAAGAGGCAAGATCACCGGTTCTAGACGGTAAAATCTGCTTTTCTAATGGCATGGTACAAAGTTGTCGTACAACAATTATTCTATTTCATTTCAAGCGGTATTAGTTTGTGTTGTATAGATTTTCTTGAAAACACTTATGTCCAGAAGCTATAGACGTCTATCGGTTGAAACGACGGCGACGACGATAACTACGCGGAGAGTATAGAGCTTTTCTGAGGCACTATAATGTCTTCTAAAGCAAAAGATTTTCTACAGCACTAGTAATGCGCAAATACTTTAGAAAGTCTAAAACACATACAGTGAGTGCTCTGGAACATGTATACGAGCATGAGATATTCTAAACACTTATTTTAGAAGTGTATGTGGAACAGAAACACTTAACCCGGTCAATGAAGTAGGTAGGTACGTAGCATTTACCCGGATATTTTAGAAATAAAATATAACAACATGTAACCCACATCTGAAAGTGAGTCATACACTTCAAAGAAAGTAGGTACTGTAAAAGTATCACGCAAATCAAATATCGAAGGAAAAATAAGAACAAAGGTGGATTGGAATATAAAGAGAAAATTAAAGGAGATGGCATACGATGAGACGAACAGCAAGACACGCATGAGCCGCAATCCGCTTTTTTATGTTCGTTTTTACCCTTTTCCATCAAAAACTACGTGTACCAGCTTCAGGTAGGAGTCGACTAAAGCCGCGCTATCGACGAAAGGCTGATGAGGTAACTTAATGATATACTAACTTCGTAATAATAATTAATTTTAGACCAAATGGTAGTTATCTCCACAGCAATATCATGATCTTGTTGACTGAACAAGGAACCACTAAACAGGTAGTTTCATATTAAATTACCTTTTGTGCAAAGTGCGAACGAGGATTTGACGTCACAGTGAGCATTTTCCTGCTTTCCAAAATAAATTTCCAAGAAAGGCTTATCGGTAATCATTGCAAACTTTCGTAAGATCTTGAGAAGTCTAGGATAGCTTTTAATGGGTTTACTGGCCTATATTGCTTAAAAGCCTCTTAGAAACTGAAAAACTTTAAATGTGTCTTCAAAACAAATGTTTAAGGACTTGTACCGTCATTGTTCCGGGCGCTTCTGGGTCTAAGCAATTCTATGCTTTATGATTGAAGTTTTGATGGACTTAATCCATTAGGAGTATGCAGATAATATTTAGCCCGGTTTAGTTTAATCAGTTAAAAGCATGTGACCCACTTAACGGTTTTTGTGTCAGGCGGACAATAGGTACATATTTTAAAATCTGATATCATATCTAATGATGTATTATAGGAACATCCTCCTTCCTATATGTAGGTATTTAAGACGAAGCGTGTCCGTGAAATCATCAGGATGAGAAAAAGATGGCAGTCTTTTTTGTGGTCTGCAGAACAAAGACCGTTTGTTAGAAAGGCACGCAGACAAAGAAGCCTATAGATACTACCCATTTCAGTCGCACAAGTAAGAAATGAATATTCATTCATTACGCGTGAAAGAATGAGATAGAAAATATTATTAAGAAAGTACCTACTAGAAACATTACCTGCATAACTATTATTAAGTAAGTAAGTATTTAGTATTGTATAGTATTAAGAAGTAAGCAATAAGTAATTATTATGTATAGTATTTAGTATTAAATATAGAAACTGAGGCTGTATTCCTACAGTCAAACTGTGAAAACAGTTTTGTAGGATTTAAGTTACTTTGTAAGTTAATTATTGTAAACATATTTAAGAAATAAAAAAAATAAAATAAAAAAAAAGAATTACATGATTTTTCTGAACCCGTGCCGACTAATTTCAAGGGAACTACCGACTAAGTTCCAACTAAGTTCGGGAGCTAATAAAGCCCTACTAAAAAGCAACCCTACAATTATGTAGGGTTGCTTGGAGGTGGATGGTGGAACTTTCCATAATATTAATTATGGAAAGTTCTTCATGCACTGTCCCTTTCGGTAACACGCTTGGTATGGTTTTAGTGGAATTCTCTTTCTACGGAAATGTGAAAAAGTATACAACAGAGATAAAACGTCAATAAGGAAAATTTAAAGATGATAGGTATTATAAATTCGATACATCATGATAAATTCGTGGTAAGAATATCTGGGTCAATGATGGTAAAGAATCGCAAAATATACATGTCTACTTTGTACGTAAGTTTGCCCTAAATACAATATTATATCAGTGAAACTTTAGAAAAAGTTATTTTAGAAAAAAAAAACTGTTTTATATATGTAATATTTTCCTTTTAAAAAGAGCAACTGCTGCATGAGCTTCTTGCCGGTTCTTCTCAGTTGAATCTCCTTTCCGAATCGGTGGTAGAGTCAAAACATGACGTTACTTAAGAAATACGTGTACCTACATGAAATAAATAGTGTATTAAGATAAAATAAAAACATATACTTAATATTATTATTATGTTACAGGTGCATCACGCTACCTATGACGCTAACTACAATTATGTAATTAGCTATAAAGAAATAAATAAAAATTGTCAAGTACAAAAGCAATTAAGTCTAGGAAAATAAAGATTGCGATATTTTTGCGTCATTATAGGTAGGTATATATCTGATATATAACATTATCGATTTAAAATTATTTTCATCAGCTTATTTATGAGTCACGGCAGTCGTGACATATGACGCGTAGCCTCTCACGAGATCTAAGAAATATGTCGTTATGCAATCGTTTCATGACTATGTTCCTTGTTTATAAGTGATGATCATATACGGATACGTTGGACGTGCCTCCTGCCACGTAGATATGCCCGTTAGGTTTTTTTACATTTTAAATCCAGTAATCATATTTTTTATGTACTTACCTACCGAGTGCACCGTTAAAGTGTGTTCCCCTACTATTTATCTATTAACAATGTTATTCGATTTGATAAATCAATACGCGTGTTATTTATTTTTTATTTATTTAAAAACAAGTATACATTTTCAAATATAACAATTTATAATTTTGTTACGGTGTAACAAAAACCCTGATCGGGTTTATCCGTACACCGGTATTCCTTGTGCTCGCTCATTACAATTCGTTTTACATAATTTTCATCTACTATTTACTACTACTTACTATTTTTATTTATAATTAATTATTTACTACTCCTATACTATTTATAATTATTTATTTATGAACTATTTACTATTTATAAATAATGTAAGACATTATATATATTATGTGTAGGTACATCACAAAATAATAATTATTTAGATATTAAAATATGGTTGTGAGATGTATAAAACATTAAATGAGGGTAGGCTACAATATAATATTTAACCATCGTAATGAAATACTAAACTACAACGACAGAAAATAAAATAAAAATACGGCATAGAAAATATTATACCGAGCACCTTGTGAAGTTGTGACTGGCCAAACCAGTTTCAAGAGACATATACAGGTTGGTCCAATTTTATATTTTTCAGTTTTGTAAGAAATAGGCCTTGAGTTTTTCCTTTATGTTTTTAAAGTGATTTCTTGCTTAAAGTTGTACGGTAAACTATTTATTAATGTCGGCACGAGACATTCCAGGGTGTGTCTGCCGTAAGTGTTGTTACTTGGAGGAATTATAAGTTTCCCTTTTGCTACACTACGCGTTAATTTTGAATGGTGATAAAATTCTTGCAGTCTGGTGTTGAAAAAGTTTTCAAATAATAATAAATATTTAATTCTGTTATGTATGGGCATTATTTTGCAATAGTTGAAAAGTCCGGGGTAATTACCTTTGAATTTACTTTTAATTTTGTATGGAACTATTGTTTTGAGAAGTCGTATCTGCAGTTGGTAAATGTCATCCAGGTGGGATTTACATGTCCTTCCATAACTACTCAGACCATATGATATAGTGGATTCTGCAAGAGCTTTGTACAATAACAACCGTGTTGGGTATGGAATTTTATTTTTTATGGTCGAAAATTTTGCCAGCATGGATCGCAACTTATCACATACTTTATTTATGTGACCTTTCCACTTGATGCGATCGTCAATAATGAGACAAGGTACTTATGACTGTGTGTATAAATAATTACTGCATGTACATAAAAGCTAGATATCAATTATAAGGCTAGGTACACACTGTATACAAAGCTTGCGCGGGGAGTTAGTTCCAACGTGAGATATTTAGGTAATTACCAGGTGCCTTATCACGTAAAATGATTGCTACAGAATCGCAATCACCTCTGATTGGATTACACTCTTCCACTATTTGCCAAAATCTATTGCCAAATTCAACTAATCATAACAGTGTCATTGTAACAATTATTGATGCAGGTTTTACCTATCAGCTGATCCTATCCTTCAGTATTCTAAGCGCATTAAACGATAGATATGTCACCGTAAGATTGCAAAAACCGTTAGATTGTAATTTAAATAACGAAATTGTAAACTGTCGACAGATTACAATTTAACGAATAATTTTTCGGTAGATTGTAATCTGGGAGTGTTAGGTATATTAACCCGATAAAACCTAAGCCTACCCTAACCTAACCTAACCTAAGTATTGCCCTGCGGCCGGGCACTACCTGGTTATTTATGTCGAACCCTAACCTAACCTACAAGAAAGAGACAAGAAAATGTAAATACAATGAATATATCAAAAATTGACACTCAGAACATTGAACGGTTCACAATCTGTCGACAGTTTACAATTTCGCTAGTTAGATTACAATCTAATGGTTTTTGCAATCTTCCGGTGATAGATACAAACGATTTTAAGAACGAAAACTAAAATGCATTTAATTTGATTAAAGGATGGGCAGATGGAGGATGCTGTGAGCTTGATATCTAATTAATAGGCGAGATAACGGACGCCTGCCATTTTAATACCTTGCAAATTGGAAAATAATATGTCTGTTATATTAGCAGCACTGGATGTTATCACGTTTCATGCACGTACTGATAACTGTGTATTTAATCATTGTACTATTTATTACTAACTAGCGGTCCGCCCCGGCTTCGCACGGGTAGCACTTGATCAAAATAGTAGTCCATACCCAATAATACTAATAGTCAGTCGGCACTGAGACGAACAAGTCCACCATACGTTTTCAAATTTTTTTCAGCAAGCCGCTGTGAACGCTTGGCACTTGAGTCTCCAATACGACGTATTTTTGCTGCCCTCGCCTGGTAACTATGTTTAGAACTAACAAATAAGTTGAGACCTGGCTCTTTTAGGCATTTCGCAGTCTGACAGACTGAAGTTGCAAAAATCAAATTATTATTGCAATTTTCGTAGGGATCTCTAATTTTTTGAAAATAAAATATAGCCTATGTTACTCGCTGATAATGTAGCTTTCTATAGGTGAAAGAATTTTTAAAATCGGTAGAGTAGTTTTTGAGTTTATCCATCACAAACAAACAAACAAACAAACAAACAAATCTTTCCTCTTTATAATATTAGTTTAGATACATATAAAGTTGTGCGGGGTGACAACATATGCGACATGTTCGTAGCCATAACATATTTGTTTTGTTGCAAGGCTATTAGAAAAACATAATATAATCAACCGTTCTATTTGGCTCTATATCAATAGACTACTTGTTTGCTATATAAACCTACTTAGGTACGTGTATGACCTCTGGCGCAGCTTTGCGAATGTCCTTACTACAAAAGAAAAGAGTCGTTAGAATCTGATATTTTTTAATACATGTTATTCTCGTTCTGTGTGAGCGACGAAAGCGACGCGACACCACCCAATATAAAATGAAAAACTTATCTACGCAACTACGTCTTAGCCATCTGAAAGCTACTGTTTGATACCGTCGCACCGCGTTGTACCGAGTCGCGTTGTCACATTTCTTGCTGACGTTCGTCGTATTTTCCAGGATAAAATGGGATGCAACTTTCAGATCTCTGTACCTACAAAATTTTGACAATGGATGGGCTGTGAATTTTTAACAGACAGACGGACACACTTTCAAAATAATTTATACAATCTATAGACTGTAGCAACTGTAGATGAGCTAATTTTGGATTAATACTAGTAAAAACTATTATCTACAAGATATCAAATTTTCATAAGCTTAGGTACTTATGCTCGTGTGTTGCTAATTGTTCCTATCTAGACAAGAAAGTGGTTGTATGTATGAGTGTATAGTCAGTGAGTGTATAATACTTAGTAGAGAAATAAAAATTGTTTTACAGCATCCGGCCTAAATTCATCGAAGCTTTGTTCTCTGAAAAATTGTTTACGGAATTTTGGCAGCTGTTTCCCTCACTTTAGCGCGCATCTATGAGTATCTATTGATTTTATCAAGGATACGAACTTGAGAAACGCGTAGAAAAATAAATTCCCTGTCTTCGTATCCACTGCATCCGTCCGTAATTCTTCGAAGCGTTGAATCCGGACTTTTGGCAGCTGTTTCTATTTCTTTTATGCACATTATTTATTTTTTAATGTCTAAGTATATCCAAGATCCAAGATTCTCCGAATTTGGCAAGCAAAATATAATTCAAGAACAAGAATTCAATGGAATTAAATTAAATACAAATAAGTAATAAATTCAGTTACCTTAAACACGAATAAATCTTTTTTCCAAAAGTGCTTACTACATGGCTATTAAAATTTACAACAATCTACCTGAAACTATAAAGAGCATTACTAGTATACCACATTTCAAATGCAAATTACATAATCTCCTTTTAAATAAAATGTACTACAAAATAAATGATTACCTTGTAGACAAAAATATTACTTAACGCAGATATTATCATATGCTGACAACGATGATCTTTTTGTTCTATGTCCTTGCTTCTATATTTTATTATTGACTTTATTAGTATTACCTATGTGTTTGTGTTGCCTGTAAGTTTTATTATAGTACATTTTGATGACTTAGTAATGAGATTTCTCTAATACTTGACTAAGATAATAATTTATATGATGATTATATTAAGACATTTACCTATGATCTAATGAAATTTAAACTCAAAAATACATAACCATTTGCACACCATTGTATGGTAGGATATGTAAGGGAAATATTATTTTAAGGCCTATATCTGTACCCATATTCCGGCAAATAAAATATTATTTATTTATTTTATTTATTTATTTAAGCTGTCCATTTTATAGGCTATTTATTGTTTTTGAAATCAAAATTGAAATGTTTTAAGTAAATAAAGTGGAACTTTTTTGACGACCTCCGCGGCGCAGTGTTGAGCGCTATTGTCTTAACGTGCGGAGGTCCCGGGTTCTCCCCAGCTGGGTCAATTTGGAAATTTATAATTTCTGAATTTTCCCTTGTCTGGCCTGGTGGGAGGCTTTGGCCGTGGCTAGTTCCGATACGATGCCGTGTAGAAACCGAAGGGGTTTGGGTTTAATATAACTGCCATGCCCCTAACAGGTTAGCCCGCTACCAGCTTAGACTGCATCATCACTTACCATCAAGTGAGATCGCAGTCAAAGGCTTACTTGTAGTGGATAAAAAAAAACTTCCTTTCGTTGCGACGCTTGATCCGTTGAAAATGTATTTAAATGAATATTCTTTAACTTTTCTTTCTTTTAGTATTATAATTTCAACGGCAGGCGAAATTCGAATTTCATTTCACAAAATAATGTACTTACAACCAAATTAATACCACGTAGTAAAATAGAGTAAACACCTCTTTAAAATAACTTATCAGCTTTTTTCAAGTAGGTAACGTCTAAAATTTTCCTCACAACTAGCTATAAAACGCTATCATAAACAAAAAAATCATTAAAACAATGGAAAATACCCGAAAAAAAGAATAGCTTCTATAAGTAGTTACGAATTGAGAGTGATAACATCTAAGCCATTTATTATCCCAACATAGTTTCATTTTCTTACTGTAGGTACGTCTTTAGTACCAAAATGTTCGGTCATAGCACCTTTAGGGCTGACTTTGAGGGCTAGAGCCACAAGCTGTCTAGTTTGTCTTGTAGTTTTATAAGTGTAGCCTTTGTGAAGTTATTATATTATGTATAGTCGTATGAAACCAGCCAATCACGCGGTGTGAGCGATTCGCTGCTAGCAGACACATGTCAGACGCGCATCATGTCATGTGGCTGAGGCGTGCGGCCCGTTTGAGGTAAGCCTTAAGTTTGTTTGCTGTTTGTATTTCATTATCATAGATAAGATTCTTCCATATGATTCTTCAAGTAGATCGGTTGCTATGGGGCATTGATCTTTATCGTTGAATTTTCAAGATAATTTAAGAGGTAGTGCACATTTAAGACTAAGCTTTTTATGGAAAGCATTTAAGACTAAGGAACATTGAGTTCCATGTCATCAGTACATTAGGTATTGGCATTACCGTTAAAATTAAATTCAGTTTTTGTTCTTATTATTACGTATTACCTCTTTAAAATACACAAACGGTCGAAGTATAATCACAATATTATTATTGTAAGTAGGTAGATATGTACGAAACGTCAACACATACCTACTTACAATGGTGATAAGTATACTTACTTCTGTTGCCAATATATCATACTTAACTGTCTAATGTCATACTTACCTAAACACATCTCTATTTTAAACTTATCTCATTTGTATAAGTGTATAGTAAGTAGTATATAAGACGTAAGATTACTTAAATAGCAATGCAATCTGTAAATTGTGTAACATTTAATGCAATATGCGTGAAATATGCCATTCATTAGGACAGCTGAAATATTTGCATTTGACAACAAATCCCGAGATTCCATAAATCGCGATAAAAAACAGCGCGTGTGCCAACACTCCAAACATGTTTTCGAATAAATATCGCGATAATGATAAGATACGCGTGGTTTCTAAGATAACTATATGAAACCATGCGCTGTTTACAGCCGTAATCAACCGCCTGTCGGCCCTGACCTAGATTGTAGTGCGTAACACTAAACCGCACTATTTTCTTTATGTTACAGTCGAAAACCGAAATTTCACCGTTTGTAGGTGTGCCTAGCCATTTGTTAGGGTTCATAAGAGCTATAAGGCACAATCCAAACGTGGTTTGGACAATTAGTACTTGGTAATTAGGCTTTATAAGTACCTACATAGATTAATGTCAATAATAAAAACTCTTTAGAAAATATACACTTGTTCCACAAACGCGAAGTTACAGATACTGTGGTTTTTTAATATTGTAAATTTAGTATTGTATTCAGGATATCCCCTTTTCCTTATTTGATATTATACATTGAGGCCATTATACATAAACTTATACACAGTTTATCATTCATGAGTTGTCGAGTTTGACTTTCCCAGTACAGGGGGCTTTCCTACTATAATACCATCGCCTAAAGCAGTATGATTTCAAAATGACAGTTTTATGTCATTTACCTTGTCGTCCCTAATAATCCCTAAGGATTAATATTCTAAAATACAAACGCCAACAATATTAAAGCAATACGGATTTAAGCGATGGGTAGTATCGCTACAGCACAATTGGACGCTAAGGTTTGGTTCTTCGACTAGACTTATAGACCTATTTAAACCTAAGGTTTATGACACAGTTTATTTACCACCCGAATAGCTGTCATCACAGCCGTATCACCGTCATCATAGAGTTATATGCATCGTAGGTAGAGTTTATGACATAATATACAGCTGTTACGTGGGTGAGTGTCCTAATTGCAATGCGGTCACTGAACAAATATTTTCTAGTCTAACTGCCAATTTTATTTTTTAGTTCATGCTGCCAATTAAGTTGTGTATCAGGTTTCATTACGACATTATTTGTCATAATATTGAGTTTTATTATATACTAGCTGATGCCCGCGACTACGTCCGCGTGGATTGAGGTTTCTTGGTTCCCGCGGAAGCTCCTTAATTTTCCGGGATTTTCCTTAATATCCTTATTTAGCCTATGTGCTATTCCAATCTTTAATCTATCTCTGTGCCAAATTTCAGCCAGATCCGTTCAGCCGTTGGCGCATGATTGAGTAACATACATCCATCCAAACTTTCGCATTTATAATATTAGTAAGACTATGGTATGTCTCATCTTAATTTCTTGTATGGTAGCGAAACTTTAAAAAAAGGTAGTAGGTAGGTAATAATATAAATGAGAGAGAATGAGAGTAAGCTCGATGTTTTAGAACGCTTACACTTTTAAGAGAGACGTCTGATACTTAATCTTAAGATTAGTGGTAAAACAAGGACTGCAGGTAAGAGTGCTTCGACCAAGTCGACAGAGACGCGTATAGTTGGACAATGTAAGAGGGTGGGCCAGGGTTTCCCGAAATTATATTATGAAGTGGCTTTAGTTTATTGTAGAAAGGTCTTTCAGGTAAGGACTAACTAAACTTAATTTCGAAGAAGGAATATGATGATTGTGGAATACTATATAGTCAAGTATGCGTTATCTATACTAATATTATAAAGAGGTAACGTTTGTGAGTTTGTGAGGTTGTGACGTTGTGGGGGGTAATCTCTGGATCTACTGAACCGATTTTGAAAATTCTGGTACCAATAGAAAGCCACATTGTTTGTGAGGGTCATCATACTATAATATTATAAATGCGAAAGTGTGTTTGTTTGTTGGTTTGTCCTTCAATCACGCCGCAACGGAGCAACGGATCAGCATGATTTTTGGCATGGGTATAGTTGAGGACCTGGAGAGTGACGTAGGCTACTTTTTATCACGGAAAATTAGGGACTTCCCGCGGGAAACAAAAAAACTTAAACCACGCGGATGAAGTCGCGGGCATCAGCTAGTAGGCTATATATTAACCCGAAAAATTAGGGAGTTCCCGGGGGAATTTAAAAAACTTATTTCACGCGGACGAAGTCGCGGGCATCTGCCAGTATAGAATAAAATTCAATATTATACTTAGGTTTCTATGAACAACTATCATTCTATCTATCTGTATATATTTTAAAATTTTCAATGTCCTAAATAATGCTAGACGTTTGTTCTACCGCATTGCGGTGCTAGCAATTACAGAAATCAATAAAATTATATTCATAAGGTGCTAACAAAAAGCTTTCAAGCAAAATTGTAAGGAATATTTTCTTTATAAAGGGTTAAACGAGTGTTGGAAATTTGGAATATAACCAACATTGAAATGTTTTCTTATACAAGGCTTCGTCCTTTAATAAATATTTAGTCCAAATCGTTGACATAACAGGAGCAGTTGGCATGCTGAAAGTTTAGATTAATCGAATTAAATTACATCTTAATATCAGATGCGTTGATTGCAAAGGTATAGGAATAGGAACGTGATATCCCTGCACCTTATTTAGCGAAAGGCATCCAATAATTGCATTTTGTATGGAAATTAATCGATCTCATTTGTATATCTATCTACGTAGTCAACGGTATACTTGCCGTTGGATCACGTCACACATAGCATAGTTCGAACGTTTCCTGAATCAAAAACCTTGAAACAGTCAATAAAACGCGAAATGCAACTGCTATTATATCTTACTTGCATAATATATACAAAGCTAAAGTATTTTATAAGCTTTTATTTATCAAACATGCTATACTAGCTAGCCAGCTCCTGTTTCGCTCGGGTGCCTTCAAGTTTACGTTTGAACATGTACCCATACTAATTGTTAAACGTTTTGTAATGTGTAATTTTTAAACAGCACAAAAATATCGGTATTTTATGGTTTGCCGAGTTCCGGCTTTCAAACTCGGTATCAGTGGTGTAAATTTGAAAAATTAGGGACTCTCATACAGCCTTTCATCTCCTATTGAACGCCCTTGGAGATAGATTTTACAAAAAACGTCATAAAAGGAGCCTATTGCCAAAATTCTAAGGTTCTTATAACAACTCCAGTGTTTTAGGCTGCTTGATTAATATTAAATTAAGAAATGTGAACTTTTCTACTTAAATCAATAGTAAATTCTTTACACGTGAATTTGCATTGTGCATACGTTAAATCGGTATTCACACAGAGTAATATTGTGTTGCGCGCGGCCTAAATAATATTTTCACCGCATAGATGTATTCAAATTGTTTTCAACGTAAAAGCATCAGCGCTAACGAGAACTTCAAAATCAATTATGCTGAACATGACGTATACCTAACAGAAATTGTATTGGTGTGAACGCAGCTTTACGTTAAAGTTTAAATGTGTGCAAATTGATTCGCAAAAATAATAGACCTAACATAATATTATTCAAATAGCGCGCACCCAATATTTTGCGTTCAAGGTGTGAAATAAATTTGGAATGTTACTAGTCAATGTTTGTCAATGCCGTGTTTCTCAACGAGTACGCTGAAAAAGTTTTTTTTTTATGCGTTATATTATCTCTGTGTATCTCTATAAAGTCTTGAGTGTAACTTTTTGTGGTAATTTGGCATTGAAAAAAGTCAGCAAGAAAGGAGAATGCAGATTACGGTATAGGGAAATGGATAGATTTTCTAAAAAGCAGTCTTAAAATGTCCGTAAAGTTTTTGTATGAGGGATTCAATAGTTCAACTGTACTGACTCTAGGTACCTAATATAAGTCTTAACTCAAAATCTACATTCGAGGCTTATTCGCGAAACTCGCCTTTGGACATCTTCCCATAAATAACGAACTACGTTCGAGTTACGATACAAGCAATTACGAGGTATCGTGCATCGTACTATTGTGAGTGGAAACTCATTCCAACCTTGAGGTGACGATGGCGCACGGCATTACAACACTGAGGTCGATAAATACGTCACTCTAAGCCGGCCATTCAAGTGACCCAAACGGGCTAAGGTTCTGGGCAGACAAAAAGCGAGACGACAGAACGTCACACAACCAACAGTACACGCTCGAAATAAATACATTCGAACCTTGCACGTGCGGACGGCACACCTCTCTTGACAGTTGACATCTGTAAAGTGATGCCCACGATATCTTTCGCACGCTTGTGAATGTTAGTTAACCGGTCAGGTCACAGCACAAGCGTATGTATATTCAGTTTGCACTTTGTATTCATTTTGTAGGTACGAGTGTAACTGTGCGAAGCAAGTCATAATGCGTGCAAGACAGCGAATGCAGCCTATGCATGAAACGTGTCTAACATGCGCGTCTGCACAAAAAACGACTTCTGTCAGTTGTATTATACCCCCGTGGAGCCTAACGCAGCGCGTTTAATTTGTTCAATCCTGTCAGTTTCACTACTGGTTGCTCAGTTGTTTTGTCAGCTGGCACGATCACATGATTATTGTCATTAAGTATTTAATCACTCGAGGTCAGAATTTAAGAACACAGTAATCTACATAAAAAGTTGCCCTTATAAATCAGGGCGTGTCCACATTACCTATAATTTGGGTAATTTTAAAGCCATATGTGTATGTTTTGGTAAATAATAATTTGCTTGCGTAAGGTAGACGTAGGTTTTATGCTTCTGCAGTCTACATCCGTACTAAAATTTTCAAGAAGTGTCTAAAGTGATGGGTATGGACAGCTTTACTCCTAAGTTTCTAAGAGGTTGGGTGAGATATTTGAATCCACGAAGACGCGCCCCTCTTTTCGTTTTGATCATGATCAAGAATGTTGCTTTACTAACATTATTTTTGTAAATTCGTGTGTTTTATAGAAGTTATTAGGTATATATAAGACTACATTCTACTTACAACGAATATATCTAAGTATATTCTAGTATATACTGCTAAATGGGTTTATCATCGCAATAAATAAGAGTGGTGTGCATTTTGAACAAACTATTAGTCCAAACCCTCCTAATACAGCAGATCTATTTAGAAATTAATTAAACACTGAAATATTGATACAGACTACAGCCACCAAGAACCACGAACTGACTTGCGTCCCATGTGTTGGAACCTACCAATACTACTACAGCCCATTAATGTCCTACTGCTAGGCACAGGCCTCCACTCTCATGAAAGAGAGGGAATTAGAGCTTAAACCCACCACGCTGCTCCAATGCGGGTTGGCAGGTCTTAACGACTATTTTCATGTTAGTGATAATAACCGGGACCGACGGCTTATCGTGTTCTCCGAGGCACGGGGGTGTAACACCGCCAACTTCCTAACGGCTAGTACTGAGATTTTCTAGTCTGAAAAACCCAATACTTAATTACTCGACCCGGGACTCGAACCCAGGATCTCGTCGGACGCAGTCGGACATGCTAACCAATAGACCAACGAGGCAGTTACCTACCAATACATGTTTCATTATATTTTGCAAGAGATATTAGAATCTCAAAAAATGTAAGTAAATAATACTTGTAAACGATTAAATAATAAAATCAGAAACGCCTGTTTTATAGCCTATAGCGATATATATGTCACCGTAAGATTGTAAAAACCGTTGGATTGTAATCTAACGCTTTTTATCTCGATAGATTAAATAGATTTATCTTCGATAAACTGTCGAAAGATTGTGAACCGTTCAATGTTCTGAGTGTCAATTTTTGAAATATTCATTGTATTTACGTTTTCTTGTCTCTTGTAGGTTAGGTTAGGGTTCGACATGAATTGCGGCCGGGCACTTAGGTTATCTCGGGTTAATATACCTAACAGATTACAATCTACCGAAAAATCACGCGTTATATTGTAATCTTTCGACAGTTTACAATCTCGCAAGTTAGATTATAATCTAACGGTTTTTACAATCTTACGGTGACATATATACACGAGCAAGGGATTTGTGGCCTACAAACCAATTCGCCAAGGTTTCGTTTCGGGGATAATTCATTTTGAGCCCGGAGCGTGAGCCGAGCTCAGTCAACCACACGGTATTCTGTTTACGTGGATCAACGTACATATTCGTACGTACCTACATAATATAGTGCACCAACATGTAAGGGCCAGCACACACTGGCAATACTTATAGTACAAGATGATCCTAAATATTTACATTCTCATCTGATTATTATAAGGTACTTATTATGCTAAAAAATAATTTATAAATAACATTTAGGAGTCATGTATTAATTGTTTTGTTTGCCATAGCATGAATCCAGATTTTACTACTAAACGCGAAGAGTTAAAATTATTTATAATAACTAGGTATAATACCTTATGAGAAATTTAGAAAAGTGAATAATATTGCATGAAATAGAAATGAGAAATAACTGTCTGAGAAATAGTTTAACAAATTTTGGGAAATAAAGGCTTTTTTTGTGTTGGTAATCTCATTTTCAGAACTTGTTATTTTATTTATTTTCCATAGGAACCTCCAATGCATTACCGACTCTTAATGAATTTGTTTTTCTGCCCCATATTGTACACCGGCGAATACTCGCATAATATAGTAATACCACAGAATAGGTAATAGTACAAGGTAGTATTCAGTGAACGTGGTATAACAAGGACTTAAACGCCTGAGTATCATGATGGCGGGCAGATACTCCTAGATATCCGAGCTGTTCGACGGTGTGTACTAGGCCTAACCATGAAGTTTGGCTACGTGAAAATTTATTCGTAAAATCTTACTATGTAAATACCGCACCGGTTGTTGCGAGCTTTTTTTTACGACGCCTTAATTCGCTCCAACGTAACGTATCGTAAATCTCATGATTTCTTTACGTGTGTGCTAAAAAAACCTTTCCGTACCCACCTCAACGATATAAGAAGCCGTAAAATTTTTAAGCAGACTTAAATCCACATAGGTAAGTAATTTGTTTTTAAGTGCAGTGACAACTGTAATCTCAGCTGGATACTTACCATCTCAGCATTGAGTGCAACTTTTTACATTGTTTACGTTAATATCTAACGTAAAATCTGTAAAAATTTTATGGACCTGTTAAATGTCGCTCTTTTCCCGCCAAAATCGCGATACGTATTAATATAATATATGATAATCTCGATAGGTAATATGGCGTGCCACGTGAGTTTTTTTTTACCTTATAGTAAGTATCACCTACTTCTAGTTTACATGTTTTCTCACAACTGTATTGAATAAATTCGTATAACACACGAGCGGCTATATCTCGTGACGATAGTAAACTCGTTACGAAAAGCTCGGGCTTACGTTAACTCGTTAGTAAAAAAACGAATAACCGTTCTTATATCTTTACAATACACAATGTTTCTAGTAAGAGCTTAGTAGAGACGGAAGAGGCAGCCTCGACTTGACTCGAATCGAGGCTACTCAAATGTACACAAAGCCTTATAATTTAAGTGGATAAAGGCTAGCAACACAAAGATACCTACGGGGCATAAATGAGTACGCCAATCTTACGTCGTCCTTGGATACGGTACGCTAAAGATGTTACCGAAGTGATATATGAATTGATGCTAAAGCAAAGTCGGAATTCCAAATTTTATTTTAATATTTAAATTGATGGCACAGAATTAAAGAAATTTCAGTTAGTAAATAGTTAGTTTCAGTTTCGCTTGCTAAACTGATTTAGTAAAATTTTGTAATGCTGTCACTTTTGATAAGTATATTCCGGGGTAGTGTAAAGGACAGGCATAAATAGCGGCCTTCCTTATATTACAAAATTGATAAATTGCTAATACGGATAAGAAAATACACCTTATACGGTCTGCTGCGCTAAAGCGAGATGTATTGCTAATTATTATACCAATAATCTTTTTATAACAATCTCTGTCACTAATCTGAGGTGCGATAGTGTTAGAAAATCGTGATTGTGTGTAGGAATGTGTGAGGCAGAACTTCAAGTGGATTTCCCGACTACCTCCCTTTCACAGTCGAAAGGAATTTCGCTACATCTCTAACCGATATCACCCCTCCAATCCCTCAAACCTACGGAATTAGGGTCGCCTTGTTATTAGGTACTTTAAATAACGCTCGTTGCTTGTACTGGTAAGTTGCAACCTTTAGAAGCGTATAATTATTTACGTAGGTATTCCAATTTCGAGTTTTCCTACTCCAGATTGTCAAATTATATAAATATCATTAAGCATAATTAACTTTATCGCGCGATTTCATGCGCAAGAATTTTGGGTTCTTAAAGATCCCATTGGATCTTTTAAATCGCTTGCTGGTCATAACTGGCCTTGGCCGGAGTTTTACTCAATCCAACCAGACCAGAAATGAATAATGTTTTCCAACCTGAAATTGAACCTGGGACCTCCCCACTTTAAGACCACATCATTCACCATTGCGCTAGGGAGGTAAAATCTTCCAAGTAAGGCAGTTTAATCTTTCACCACAAAGTACTTAATAGTAGGTACCTTTCGGGTTTCACTATTCAAATTGATATGAAGCTTTGACATAAGTAAACTTACCGAATCAATAATTCAAAATTCTATTATTGTATTGCTCACAATATTATTGATTATACATAATACAACGTTATTTACCTAATTAGATTAATTGGGATTTAATTGGAAGCTTAACATGTAATTAGTCACTGTACGGATTAATTGGAATGGAAACATTACCTATTTGTGAATAATAACAATAAACAGTTTGTACGTTTTCGATTCTGGAAAATTAGTTTATCATTAATCAATGAACTCAAGACGACGAATCAATTTGATTACCTCCCTGGGGCATTGGTGAGCGCTGTGGTCTTTTATGTGGGAGGTCCCAGATTTGATGCCCGGCAAGGGCAATTTGGGAATTTATCTGAATATATGTATAAAAAACAAAAATGTTTCTACCTCCGTCCGCTATAGACTTTGAAACCATCCAACCGTTGTGTCCCAAACTGGTTTCATTAGAAAGGCAATAATGCGAAGATGGTTTTTTTAGCGTAAGCACACGCGCGCCGGTAGGGCGACCGCGTATCTTTTGCATCAATTATTGATACATCGCAATCACCTCCGATTGGTTAACACTCTTCCACTATTGGACGAAATCCATTGACGCAGCAAAAATAACATAAATTCAGCCAATCGGAGGTGATTGCGGTGTATCAATGATTGATGCAAAAGATACGTGGTCGCCCTGCAGGTATCCGCTAGTAATTTTTAACCGACTTCCAAAAAAGGAGGAGGTTCTCAATTCGGCGCGTATCTTTTTTTTTTAATTATAGTCTCGGGTCTGGTCTGGTCTGGTGGGAGGCTTCAGCCGGGCTAATTACCATCCCACCGGTTTTGCTATTGGTTGGGTGAAAGACGTAATAATGTTTCACACAGACAAACGGACAAACAGACTGGATGCTACTATACAGAGGTTTGTTGTACAACTTGTACAATGGTGCCCTAAAACGTTATCTACGGAAACATTTCTGTATAATTGAGGTAGACCAATTTTAATACTTTGAAAAATAGAATACAAAACACGAATGCGGTTTCGTATAAAAGATTTATAGGGCTTGCGTACATTTTCACCTTGGGTTTGAACACTTCGAAACTGCGAGCGTAAAGTAAATTAATTTGCGCTTTAATTTTATTAAGAGTAGGGTACCAGTACCGTTTTACGAGGAAATTTACGTAAACAATATGAGATAATAATAATTACTTTGTGTCTGGTGTTTACGCAAGGTAACATAATGCTACAATGGCAGATAATTTGGTAATTAGCCTTTTTACGGGACTTCTTCTGAACTTATGCGTTTATTTAGGAAACTTCATCATTTCTCAAAACCTTTCCAAATAAACAGTTACAACGGAAATTAATAAAAATCTAATTCCACGCGGATGAAGCTGTGGGCATAATGACGTAGGTACCTACTAGGTAGGTAATGTAGTTTCTTACTAGTCAATGTTAATAAAGTTATACAGAAAATTCTCTATTTCTAAATTTAGAAGTCTCCTATATATATTGAATGGGTACTCAGTAAGTTAAGACATCGATTGTGAGATTTGTATTACTTTTGAATTATTCGAATTTTATCAATGAACCTCGGATTTTATGCGCAAAACGTCATGTTTGAACAGATGTGGCACGCTTTATTAGTCGTAGGTACATTTAGCAAGAACGTAGTGGCACAGAATAGGTAAATAGTATGGTAGTGGCTAAGACACTTGATCAAATTAGAACGCTGTATTAGTCGTAGGTACATTTAGCAAGAACGTAGTGGCACCAACGAGTGGCACAGAATATGTAATAGTATGGTAGTGGCTAAGACACTTGATCAAATTAGATTATGTATTGTTTGTTTGACCTTTAATCATGAAGCAGTGGAGCGACGGGTCGAGGTGATTTCTCGCATGTCGAACCCCCCCCCTTATAAATTTGGTCCGAGTGATAATAAGATACCGAAATTTCGAACAGTCGTTAAGCTCATACATAATACCTAGTCCTAGGCGTTGGGGAATTAGAATGTATTGAATGTTGATGATATTGATTTTTAAATACTTAGGAAAAAAAAATTGCCATTTAAAGTAAGTTTAGATACATACAATATTTTTGTTAAGAAGTTGGCTATATAATTTCATTTAAAACAGCATTAATCATTTCATGATCATTAAATTATGTATTTCTAAAAATTACTGTGAAATCCATTCTAATATTATAAATGCGAAAGTATGTCTGTCTGTCTGTCTATCTGTCTGTCTGTCTGCTACGCTTTCACGGCCCATCTATTCAACCGATTTTGATGAAATTTTGTACAGGGATAGGTTGCATTAATCATTTCATGATCATTAAATTATGTATTTCTAAAAATTACTGTGAAATCCATACTAATAACTAATATTATAAATGCGAAAGTGTGTCTGTCTGTCTGTCTATCTGTCTGTCTGTCTGCTACGCTTTCACGGCCCATCTATTCAACCGATTTTGATGAAATTTTGTACAGGGATAGGTTGTATCCCGGGGAAGGACATAGGCTACTTTTTATCCCGGAAAACTCAAAGGTTCCCGCGGGAGTCAAAAAAATTATCTGTTCAACCGATTTTGATGAAATTTTGTACAGGGATAGGTTGTATCCCGGGGAAGGACATAGGCTACTTTTTAGTCCGGAAAATTCAAAGGTTCCCGCAGGAATCAAAAAATTTATCTGATCAACCGATTTAAATGAAATTTGGTACAGGGGTAGGTTGTATCCCGGGGAAGGACATAGGCTACTTTTTATCCCGGAAAATTCAAGATTTCCCGCGGGAATCGAAAAAACTTGGTCCACGCGGACGAAGTCGCGGGAATCATCTAGTAATTAATAACTGAGGGTCAATGAACCCTTCCACCAAGGCTTCTATTATATTTTATGAATAATATCGCAACGTTTGTGGCCCTATGCTAATTCCTCACGACCT